>CM054058.1:20057866-20657866 GCA_028641055.1 Alopecurus myosuroides
GAGAACGACGTCAGCAGCCTCCTCAGCTTTGTCGGCCTTGATATGGTTCACCCTCGCGTTCCTCCCGACAGGCCTATTGTTGGAGTTGAAGGCTTTAGCCGGAGGAGCACGAACCATAGCCTGGTTGGTGTTGGGGCGAGGAGGTAGGGGTAGCTGCTTCTGAGTGCACTTGTCAGCATAATGTCCAGTATCCTTGCACTTGTAGCAAGTGACGATACGAGAAGGACCTGGCCTTGGCTGCCCCATCGGGAACCTCTGACCCTGCATCTGAGATGGGTTGGGTGGGCGGGGACCAAAGCCTGGAGAAGCTTGGGCATTTGGAGCCCGAGTGACAGCACCATTTGGCACCCAGATGCGGCGCTTCTGCGGAGGGGTGGTCATGTTGGAGGAGGAACCACCCTCACGCGAGTGCTTGCGGGACTCTTCGAACGCCTTGCGCCCATTCTCCTCATTGAGCGCGGTGTTCACGAGCTCTACGAAGTCCTTGCACTTGATGTTGGTGAGAGCGTACTTCAGTTCCGGGTTAAAACCTCGGCGGAACCTTGCCATCTTCTTGGCTTCGGTGGACACTTCGTCACCAGCGTACCGAGCGAGACGATTGAACTCGTTCTGGTAGCCGAGAACGTCCAGCTTGCCCTGTCTGAGAGAGCAGAATTCCTCACGCATCTTTTCCATGAGACCATCCGGGATGTGGTGCTTCAGGAAGGCATCTCTGAAACATCCCCAGTTGATAGGAAAGCCAGCCCTCATGGCCTGGTAGTTCTCCCACCAAGTAGCTGCCTGACCCTTCAGTAGGTAGGTGGCGTACTTGACCTTATCCTCTTCAGCAACATGAGCTATCTCCAGAGCTCTTGCCACGTCACGGATCCAGTCATCAGCATCCAGGGGCTCACGTGTTGTCACGAAAGCTTTTGGGCCCAAGCTGAGGAAGTCCTTGATGGTGACCCTTGGAGCATTCTGGTTGTGTTGCTGGTTAGCCTGGATCTGGGCCATCTGTGTCACCACTTGGGTCATCTGAGCCAACAGCTCCCCCATTGGTGGTGGCGGAGGCGGGTTGTTCCTGGTTGGAGGCATCCTGAACAGAAATTCATTTTAGCACAACAATAGAAAAGGATAGACTTGGTAACCGAAAGATAGATTATTCCGACGCATGAATAGATAACCAACAGGTACATCATCACATGTTCAAATACATCAGAATATCCAACAGACCAATACATGGTTCGAAAACGAAAGGATAAACTAGACACAGCTAGTAATGGATACAACGGTACTCCCATGCTCATCACGCAGGACGGCGGTGAGTAGTACGACGAGAGATACGGTGAGGAGGAATCCCACGGAAGTAGGTATCACGACGATCCATGTAGATAGGAACTGCTCTGAGAGCAACTCTCGGTGTCGTGAAGTAGGAAGCGTCGTATCCCTGTGCTCCATAGCGGGGAATCCCTGTGTAACCAGCTCCGAGGTCGAGAAGTGGGCCTCTGATCGGCTCGTAACCTCCAGCATCTGGCAACGGAAGACCAGCTGGCTGAACGACACGTGCGAAGCGCTCGTCTCCAACAAAGTCTGTGGTGTACGTCGCCAGACGAGTGAGAGCAAGGTGGAGCTGCTCCCTGACTGAGGCTAACTCCTGAGAAAGTGCGGAAGCAACGGCATCACTGTGACTAGCGAACTGGGCAGTGACCTGGAGCCTGGAGCTATCAGTCTCGTAGGTATCCATGTCGCGGTGGATAGTGAAGTGAGCTCCTGCTGCCGTGATGTAACCACGGGGGATGTGACGAAAACTGGACTTATCAAACCCCCAGTAGTCAGCACGGAGAACGGTGATACTCACGTACGCTGCCTGCTGCACTGCCATATCCACTGTGGACCCTACTGCCTCGTACTGGTGTGCAATGCTCCTGCCATCATCCGACAGAATGTAGACGATAGCCCGGTAGCAAGTCTGGTCACACTCTCGCTGGTGCTCGTAGACCTGGTACTCTGGTGCCCAATGGAACCCCAGAAAGGTAACCATGTCTCTCAGCAACTCCGGAAAACCGGCGGTGCTCTCACAGCGAGTCATGCGAACCACCTGCGGATAGTAGTTGAGACCCATCTGCAGATTATTTGGAAGGTTTTGATTAGACTCCGGTAGACGAAAAAAAAGGATGTGGAAAACAACAACAAGGTTCAACGGACGATAATGATGTTGAAAAGAACATGATATCGAAGCAACATCGGGAAAACGAGACCAAAAGTCCTGAGGTACTACAGAGAACCCAAAACACGTGAAATCCTAACTTGAAAGTTTAGGTGAGAACAGAAAACAACGTTTCACTTCCTTACCAGAAAAGGGTGGGTGGGTGGGGAAAGAAGAAAAATGGCAGAATTCCTACTCTCACGTTTCATTTTTTCCTATATAGCTACAAAATAGTTTCTAGACTCAACTGCGACCAGTAAAAAGGGATCCTACAGGCAGACAGGC
Source organism: Alopecurus myosuroides (assembly GCA_028641055.1). Lineage (NCBI taxonomy): Eukaryota > Viridiplantae > Streptophyta > Magnoliopsida > Poales > Poaceae > Alopecurus > Alopecurus myosuroides. Next base: position 20,060,337 of record CM054058.1, read on the forward strand.
TCTGATACCATTTGTCGCACCCTGGGTTTCTAGAGGATACTCTCCGCACGAACTGGAAGTCAGGTGCTTGGATTATGGGGCATACATGCTCCCACGTCCCAGCTTCCTGGTAGGCCTGCGCTTATGCGCGACAACACAAGCCCTGCTTCCACCGTCGAAGTAAACTATCCGCTAGGAACCTAAAGGCACTACTGTCGACGTACTTCATACTCAAACACGCACGGTACGTCAACAGTTTGGTACGAATGATAGCACAGAATGTCTCTAAGACACAAAAGAATGAAATAAGTGCAACTGGCCTTCACTAAGGCAGAAAATATCGAATACAGTCATCCAGAGGACACATGTCCCAACATATCATCCATTACAACAGCGGAAGCAATCAAAGGGTCTGAGTACAGACAAATCCATGGCTTAAGAAGCCGGAGAAAATAAAGAAAAGCGAAGCCCATCCACGTAGGTCTGGATCCTGCCCTGGTCCAGCTAACTACTCGTCTGCAGCGTCGTCGAACTCCACAAAGTAGCCATCCTGGGAAGCATCGTAGTCGTAGTCGTACTCTGCGTAAACCACAGCCCCAACGGGGTCAGTACATCCAAGTACTGGCAAGCAAGACTCACAATTCATCAAGGAGTTACCCGTCAACACAAGCAGAGATGCTTGGGATCAACGGAAGAAAAGGGGTGATATAAAAGTTGCTGCTGGCTGCTCTAAACAACTACAGAATATAACTACAAGTTCCGGCTAACAGAAAAGATAAGATCGAGGATTGTAACCAACTGAAAGATAACTTCAACCAAACCCATCCTGGATCTCGCCCCTTATCCAAAGAAGCAATCCGAGGATAACTCACACAGTTATGATAATGTGAATCAAGTTATTTGTGTGAATAACCTATTACTAGTCAGATTATTAATCATTGGGTGAAACATGATTGAACATTATGTTGAAGTTGTCCTGAGTACTTGTTAGCCAGTACTTTCACCAAGTAATCCATAACCGCGAAAAACACGGCTTCTCGAGAAGATTATCCCTGCAGGGTTGCACCAATTTGGCCGTACACTCATGAATATCCCGCCAGATGGGATGCCTCCCACCAAGCGGGGCACTCAACACAACCAACCATTCTTCGCATCAAGCCCAAAGAACCTTGGGCGCACGGCTAATCAAGCCCAGAAGAAAATGGACCATCATAGCACTCTAAGACCGTGTCCCCCTATATGCCGACTACGAAAGTTCCACCCTGCGCTGGGCTCGCAAAAACATGCATGCGGCAAATGGAAAACACGAACTAAATGAGGCGATTTGGACGAGATGCGAATCAGGTCAAGTTGAGGGGGGCGCCCATACTCGCTTCCCAAATGCGGGTAGTGCGCTCATCATGGATCAGTAGACAAGACCCTTTTCCTATTAGGGTCGACACTAGCAGGCTCCAAAACCACTCATGGGCCTCCTGCCGGTGCCTTATCATCAAATTATTATTACCATTAGCAATTAACAGGATTGATTGATTAACAACGAGCCCCGGTACAAGATAAAAAGGTAGTAACAGTAGTAACCGACAACAGACTCGAGTAAAAGCAACCCTAAGCATGCTAGGTAATAACAGGCACAAGCAATGGCTGTAGGTATGGAGGTGGTGGCAATATCATGGCTCAAGGTATCATGTGATGGGTTCGGACACTACAAGAACAACCACCCTACAGCTATACATACTTGGCAACGGTTTAAATATTCGTAGCAAAATATTTATGGTAGATACATATGTACGTGTTGCAGCTATCTGTTGTCAATCTGGTCTAAAGTAAGCCATTTTTTTTTTCCATGATACCGATTGGGAAGTACGGAAAAAAAGAAAGAAAAAATAACTCAGCCCACTAAGCACGTTCCTTTATTTTTGCAACCTCACCAAGCACGAACGCATCCACGCATTCCTAATCCTCGACTCCCTAAACCTAGCCGCCGCCATCTGCTCCCCCGGGGCGCCTCGCCTCGTCCATGAGGAGCGCCTCCTACGCTGGTGACAGGGTTCACCGAGGGCCGCCTGCCGCCGCCTTTTGTAGCATGTCGACCGCCACACCCTCTCTCCACCCTGGCCGATACGGTGAGATAGGAGCAGTTGTGGGAGAATTTACTATGAATTCAAGTGTAATTCAACATGTGCTCTTTCTATTTTGAATTATTTGATTTGGCACAAACAGGATTCTGGAGCGTGTTGTCTAGGAATGAATCTCATGCAGACTTCTACCTCTTGACGTCAGTGCAATCTGTCACGGCCGCGCGTGACGAACGCGCCTCCAGGTTTCCCCCACCGATGCTCTTCCTGTGCCGACATTTCCGTCCACATACTCTGCTCACTCTACCCAACCTTTTCTACATGGATCTTTCTCATTCGCACTCCTCCAAGTTCTGCTCGGCCCAATCATATTTCTTGAATGATGGAATACATTTTCTGTATCAATATGAATATGACTTTGCTACACACAAGTGTGAGATCTAGATTCGTTTATAAAATGGTTAGAATATGTCAATCTAGCTCAGCATAAAACTGTGAATCGCTGAATCCGAATATGTATTGTCTACTGTATGTTTTATCCTAGTATGAGGAGATCTCTACGTGAAACATATTTTCTTTCCATGTCGTTCCAATTAAATTGTAGTCTGAATGGTGAAAATATGTTACAGAAGAAAAAATGTGTTAGATGGGAATTCAGAGCTGCATTGTGTGTTATATTATTATGCTAGTAAACTACAAATTTAGCTCTGATCTACTTATGCGTGGACAGTGGGTTAGAATCACACTACCTAATTTTGCTTGTAACCTGCTATTTCATGGAGTTAAAACGTGGTTTTTTAATTTAACCAGAATTACATTAGTATGACGTTCTCCTCTTCTTTCAATAGCCATGACCAGTGAACCTAAACATATAGGTTTGTTACTTGTTTAGAAATTCTATTTTATGGACAGTGAATGCCTATATGCACTTGACAGTTTACATGACTGGGTTAACATATGCGTACAGAACATGAACTTGTAGGTTGACATATTTTACAAAAATAGGTTGACAACTTGACGTAGTTGGCTCACGAGTTCACATTCTTTTGATTCCTTCTTGTTCTGCTTCAGGTTGTACTTTCTCTGCTCGTTCTCATGCCTGCTCTGATTGCTCTTCTCCTTCTCCATGAGTTGGTAACACACTAGCAACTGTTTTTGCTTTACTGTACTTGTTAAGTTTCTTATAAATACATATACATGTATTTCAAGCCGGTTTCGCATCTAATTCCGCAAAGCCAAACAGCGCTTGCACTACAGGAGAACCAGTCCTTATATAATAATCAACAACTTATTGTGAGCTCCTTTCTCGCAGCTGGGGTATTAGTATATTTTTCAAGGTGGTGTTTATATTTTCATTTTTCCTGGGATGTGTGAGTAATTGATGCATTTCTTATTTTCTGATTGTGCAGTCCTAGAAGCTAATATTTGTTGCTGGTATGGATTTCATTTATAATCTAGTCACCTTCAGTTCAATCTGGTAAGTCTGCTTCCTATATTTCCTCCAACATTTTTCAACCAAAATTCAACCTTATGTCTTATTTCTTATATGAGTCGCCATGGTAAGTCAGGTTTTTCATGTTGGTATAGTGATTAGTGAATGCTGAATTTTGAGTAGTGTATAGATAATTTACCACATTTCTACAGTAGTTAACAATCATGTATACGTTCACAAGCTAATCTCTCTGTTCCAAATGATAAAAGATGTCTTAAGTGTTTAATTCCTGCGGTTATTGAATTGTGAAATTCATGTAATAACCTGTGATAGCTTTGGTCTATTCGATGGTTTATAATGCTCACAGTTGTGTTCATAAATAGAATCTTATTGATGTTCAATGAGCTGCTCTATGGTAAGCAACGAACTTGTTTTTTAATACATGACTGTCAAATTGGAACTTTGTCTTTGCAGGCACAAAGTATCAGCAACGACTACTATATTCGGTCATCAGCATTGTACACTAGAAGGCACAGAAGTAGAATGTATATATAGGATTAACTAGAATCTCATATTGTGAATCAAGATTGTAAGATGTGTACGCTTGACATTATTTTCATGTATGTGATTGTGATTCTAGTAATAAATATATAATGGTTACTTCATTCAATACGTTCATGTTCTGTGATTTGTGTTGGTGGTACGTATATATTCTCCTGTCAAAGAAAAAAAACCCATCACCTATCCAATCCAGAAAATAATATTTACGCTGAACCAAAATTCTTCAATTTGTATGCGGTATTTTCCAACGGATAGAATTGTTGATTTACATCTGTTGCTGCTTTGCAACGCATTATCCATTAGTTACCACCGGGTATATATGCGTTGCCTTGTATCCTCGCAACGCCCTATAAGGCAACACATGCTAATCCGTTGGTAAGGGTGCTAGCAACGCATATATGGATGTCTAGATACAGATTGAGGCGTTGCTGTAGGAGGGGTCCTCTTGTAGTGGGAGAACAAGCAACGATACATAGGGCTAGCAATAGTAGACAAAAGATAGTATCGACAACGAGTGTGGAAAGGAACTCAATGATTCATGTGAGTGATAACTTGCCTGGCAGCTCAGCCTCGTACTGGGCTAGGTCCTGAGTAGTGGTGTCGTAAGGCTCGTCGGTACCAATGTCGTCGTCTAATCGAGAAGAAGCAAAAACAACAACGAAGGAAGACGGGCAATCAATACATGGCATAAGTGCACAAACATTGGATGATGCATGTCATGTTTAATAGATGCATCAAAATAATTTGCTTGACATGAAACACAAGTTTAAATGGATTCCATATGCAAAAGGGTGCATATGGAAGCCCATGCTTGGAGTTGGATTAATTGTTCTATCACTAAGCATCATGTGTAGGTGACTTAGTATGATGCATGCATGATGAGGAACAATAAGATAACAAAGTTAATTGCAAGTGGAATGATAGTTAACAATTTAGAAAGGCATTTATCAAATTTGGAATTTTGTTACTTAAACATGGCACACAATTAAAAGTTGTTATCACCAAGTTAAAGGGGGCAAAACAAATTACAAATTTTATATTTGAAAAGGTTATCAAATTTTAGTTGAATTACATGTTTCACAATTTGAAATTGGACTTAGGATTAATTATTTATGAATTAAACAAAATTAAACAATTTTTAATTGAATTAAACAAGAATTAAATAGTTTAGGCAATTTAAATTATTCAAACCAGAAAACAAAATTTATATTTGAATAGAGCATTCAAAATGGTGTGAAAAACATATTTTATTTGTATTATTTGAAAACAGTATGAATTAGTTATGAATTATTTCAATTTGCATTTGAATTATTCAAATTTGAAATTTAAAAGTATTTTGAAATTTCAAAACAGAACACAAATTGCATATTTGGAAAGGTGATGAAATTTAGATCAAGTTTCATATAAAGTTTGTATTTGTTGGGTTTATAAAACAAAAGATATTGCATTTCCAAATTAGATGTTTATTCTGCCCACTTAAAATGGATTTGGAAATTAACAGATTTGCGTTTTTACTTTTGCTACCGGGAGGGCCTATACCCGCTGCCACTGCTCTGCGGGTCCAGGCCAACGTGGCAGCCACGCAGGCGCCAGCGTGGACAGGGAAGAAAAACCAGCAAAAAGGGGGCTTGCGTCTCCGGGGGTTCGACCCCGAGACCTCCTGGCCCGCGCGCAAGGATCGCGCCAACTGCGCTGCGATCGAATCGTGACAGAGAGGGTTCGCGTAGGGTTTTCATGTTCAGATCTTGCACTCGGCTTGAAACTGAACTTGCAGTTTCAGGTGCAGGGACAGTTGGCCGCGGCCAGCTCGCCGGAGTGGCGCTGCGCGCAGCGGCTGCTACCCGAGGGTGGTGCAGCGGGGCGTTTGTGCGTGAGGTGCTGCGGTGCTGCGCACAGGGAGTACCGAGAGGGAGGAGGAAACGGGCGCGCTCACCGGAGAAGGTCGTAGACGCAGGGGTTCGTGGTGGCCGGCGATGTTGGCGTGGATGGCGGCGGCGATCGGAGGCGTCTTCGGCTCGGCGGCGGTGTCGATGATGAAGGTGGATATGGGGCCTTCCAATTCCCGCGCCTAGCCATCGAACTTAGCCATCGGAGACGGCGCACGTTGCCGGATTTCAGAGGGACGGCGGCGGGAAGTTCAGAGCTTTGGTGTTCAGAGAGGAAGGCAGGGCTTGGGGGAGAGGATGGGAGATTGGCGGCGCAGAGGAGAAGGTGGCTAGGGTTGAGTGGCCGGAGGGGGGCGCCGCGGTGTTTTATGGGCTCGAGGGAGTTGTACGGCGGCGCATCGGTGGGGTTCTGTGGCGATCAACGGAGGAGCTACGCTCGTACACCTGACGTCAGAAAGAAGGAGGAGGAAAGCGACGTGCGAGGAAGGTAACGGGCCAGAGGGGAAAAATAAACGGGCTGGGCCTAGGTCCTGCTCTCCTCCCTCACACTGCTTATATTTTTTTTTTATTGTACTGTTTTTTTTGTAGTTTGAGCAAATGGAAACAAAACAAAGGTTTTGTTTAAGAAAAATTTGGAATAAAAATTAGGATAACTTCTTAGTGGAAAAGCAACCTTTTGGCAGTTTTTGTTTTCCAAAAATTTATTGTTTGTTTGTTGTTTTAAAAATTAAACCAATTTAGATGAAATTGCAATATTAATTAATATTGGTAAAACAAAACATTTTCCATAGGGTTTTCCCCTAGGGTTTTTTTTAAGGTGATTTAAGAATTTCAATTAGTGGTGAATTGTTATGTTTTCAAAAGAGTGCTGATTTGAAACTTGGTTTGAAATGGAAAATGATTTAGGAGTTAATGATTTAATTAATTGATTTGATAATTGGTTTGATTAAAGCAACAATTTGAGAAGTGGAAAACAAGGAATAAAAGGGGTTGTTTTAATTTGTTATTTTGGTTCCAATAGTTGTAACAGAGCAAGTATGAAACTATGTTTGAAAAAGGTTTGAATTTGAATTGTGAAAACATGATAAAACAGAAGGAAAACAAATGCAAACAATAAGTAAACATGATGACATGATGCATTGCTTGAAATAAAACAAGGACAAAGCATTCTAGGGGTATTTTCATACTTGGGATGTTACAATGTGCGGCGTCGGTAGCCTCGACTTCAACTTCTACCATGTGTACTGATGCGCCGGTAGACACTATCTGCTGGCTAAGTGTGTTAATTTGTTCCTTCTGCTTCTTTGCTACATCCTGCGTCAGCTTTATCTGTTCTTCAAGTTGACGCCTCCAGTTTGCCTGAGTCTCTGCTTCATCTGCCTCCGCGTCCTTTCTACGTTGACGGCTTCTGTCGCGTTATAACTTTTTGGTGGAGTCGAACGCAATACTCCACGGAGGAGTGCCTTTTATGCCTCGTGTACGCCCTCCGTGTTCCTTATGCCCGAGGGCGCGTGTGAGCTCGTCGTTCTCTCTATCTGGCACGAACTTCCCATCTTTAACGTCCTTTATTGCGGTTCTCAGCTTTTCTATGGGTAGAGGACTCTCTTTATGCCTTAGGTTATATATTGCTTTTCCTTCGGCGTCCAACGTGCCCCCATGCCCGTAGAACCATGCCCTTGTCCGCTCGACCCACAAGAACGGCTCGGGAGTGATCCCCAGCTGAAGCAGGTTGTTCTCCCATGTCTCCCACTTGGGACTGGAACCCTTGTAGCTACCTTGCCCCATAACATGGTGATATACCTTTTTGGCGGCGTTTTTCTCATTTGTTTTTGTCCTTTCCAGTTCATTCTCTGCCAGCTTGTACTTCACGAAGTCTGCCCATACGGGTTTTATTTTCTCATACCCTTGAGTGAAATCAGGAGTCTTGTTCTTCTTAACATAATCAAGGTTCAATCTTTTCTTCCAGTTTTTGAATTGCTCGGCCATCTTTTTCAGGGTCCACGCTTTGACCTTTTCCCGTATCTCATGTTTCATTTTAGTAACATCGGCCTTATTCAAAGCCGCTTCATTCTCGTCCACCTCCGGTACGGGTAAGTTGAAATTAGCCAAAATCTTTGAGGAAAGATGATCTTTGGCTATTTTGCCGACATATGAAATTCCTTGTTTCCACGGATCATTTGGCTTATTCCACTCATTAACAGTGATCGGGATGTGATCTCTAACTAGCACTCCGCATTGCTTCACAAATTTTTGGGCAACATCAGCGGGAAACTCGGGTGCGCCGTCTGCTGCGATCGTGTCGATCCTGTATCTTTCTGTATCTTTCAACTTCTTTGTTGCGCCTCGTTTAGTCTTTTTTCCGGTTGATATACTTGAACCGGATGGCTAAAAATATAAAGACCGTTAATACATGTATATAGACAACGGATGCTTCATTAATTAACATATCTATATATGGACCTCGGAGCCGGTGTTTGTAATTTGTATTGTTCCACCGGAGCCGTCGGCTGCTCCCATATCGGAGCCGTCGGCTTCTCCCTCATCGGAGTCGTCTCCCTGGGTGAGCACCGGATCTCCCTCACCGGAGTCGTTCATCCACTGGCTCACATCGGTCTCTACGTCGGGCCCGCGGATTAAACCCTCGATCATATTTTCGGCATCTTCGTCTCTTGGCTCCATACTATACAAAAAGAGTAAGTATATATTTCAGATCAATTTCATTAAAATTGTTTATACATAATAATTAACTAATGATCAATTATTTTCATCAAAATTGCTTATAGATAATACACAAAAAGAGCAACATATTCATGAAATATTTAAACGTACGATAACATTTCTAGCATTCTTAAATTTATAACACTAACTTAATTAAAATTACTAACATTCATAACTAATAATTCTAACATTCTTAAATTTCCTATATCAATTCTAAACGTACAAATCTAAAATTTCTAAGTCTAATCTAAAATTTCTAACATTCACAACTAATAATTCTAACATTCTTAAATTTCCTATATCAATTCTAAACGTACAAATCTAAAATTTCTGAGTCTAATCTAAAATTTCTAACATTCACAACTAATAATTCTAACATTCTTAAATTTCCTATATCAATTCTAAACGTACAAATCTAAAATTTCTATGTCTAATCTAAAATTTGTAACATTCACAACTAATAATTCTAACATTCTTAAATTTCCTATATCAATTCTAAACAAATCTAAAGTTAATAAGTCTAATCTAAAATTTCTAACATTCATAACTAATAATTATAACATTTGTATACTAATAAAAAACAGTAATTAAGTAAAAAAAAAGGAAAAAAACAAAAAAGGCCCCGGGTTAGGGCGAGATGGAGGCAGGCCGTACCTCCTCTCGGGGCAGCGGCGGGCCGGCGGCGCGGGGCAGCGGCGGCGGGGGCGGTGGAGGGCGGCGCGAGACGGGATCGAGGGCGGGGCGCGAGGCCGGCGCGAGACGGGATCGAGGGCGGGTGCGCTCGACGGGGAGCGATCAGGCCTGAGGGCCGACGGAGTCGAGGGGCGGCGCCGCAGAGGAGGACGCCGATGGGGGCGAGGGGCGGCGCCGCAGAGGTGGACGGGGGCGCGGGGCGTTGCGGGGGCGACGGGATCGAGGGGGCGGCGCCGCAGAGGAGGACGCTGACGGGGGCGAGGGGAGGCGCGGCGGGACGGAAAAAATGGGCAGCCTGGCGGCGTCGATTTCGTCCCTGCGCGCGGTCTGGAACTGGGAGGGACGGTGACGTGTATATATCTATCTAGCATCCGTCCCGGTTGGTGGCAACAACCGGGATGAAAGGCCCTTCCGTCCCGGTTGGTGGCAACAACCGGGACGAAAGCCCCGGCTGGTCGCACGCTCCGGGACCAGAAGTACTTTTGGGACGGGCGCGCCAATTGTTTTAGCGCCAAAATTTGAATATCTTAAATATGCACGTGAATAACTTCTATATACTTTCAAATTTGAAAAAAATTTCAACATGAAAATTGTTTGAATTTGCATAACTAATTCAAATCCGTTTTCTGTTTACCTAAATAATTATTCTAACTATTTAAACTATTAACTATTTCACTATTTGCACTTAATTTAAATATAAATATCTTATATTGTTTTAAAATTAGTAATAATTACATTAAATAGAAAACAGACGCGCTAGCGCGCCGCAGTGTCGCCGGAATACAAATTCTTTTATTAAAAAGAGAAAACAAACGAACACCGAGGGGGATGCAGTAAACATTCTGTTCTGCCGTGCTCGGACGCCGCGGAAGCCGGTGGTGATGTTCCCGTGCACATTACTACCCAAGCTCAAAGTGAACACTGACCCAAGCATGCATGGATGAATGTGTTAAAGGGGGATGAATGTGTTAAACACTGACCCAAATGCACGGCTCACAGCAGCTCGAAAGAAACACACCGTAGCCCTGATCGAACGGCTCACAACAGCTCGAAAGAAACACACCCGGATCCAACGACTCACGAGCGCTTGAAAGAAACACACGATCCGTGTGATTCTATCTGATTGGTCCAAACGAAACCCTCACTAGTAGAGAAATGCCATTCTATGGAATGGCATCTGTGGCGCATCTATAATGCGTGCGCCATAGAAAAGAAATTTTGTGGCGCATGGTCACAGGTGCGCCACAGAAATTTCCAATTCTGTGGCGCATCAATACTGCGTGCGCCACAGAAACAGCGTGGGCCCCACCCCGATCAGTGGACTGTGTGTCAGAAGCCCCATTATTATGGCGCACTCCACCTGGTGCGTCTCACAAAATGCCACTTCTGTGGCGCACGGTTGTGCTGCGCCACAGAAATGCCATATTCTGTGGCGCATTTTGACAGATGCGCCACAGAATATGGCATTTCTGTGGCGCAGCACAACCGTGCGCCACAGAATTATGTGCTGGTGCGCCACAGAATTATGTGCACTGTGCACATAAAGATGGCAGCCCCCTCTCTCCCCCCCACTCATTTCATTCCAAGTGTATGTTGCTCACTCGCCTCCCGCTTCTCTCCACTCCATTTTTACACATTTAATGCTCTTTTTTTGGTAGGTGAACCTATTTATTCGATGTATAATTGTTGGTGAAGTTTCTTGTTGTTGGGGGGCCTAATTACTTCCATCTATACTCCGGTCGCTCCCTCTCCTCGCTCTTTTCGTGTCTCGGTATCGAATCTACCAGAGGTGAGTATAGTTGGAGGTGCATGTCTCGTGTGGCCATCGATCGATGTGTATGGGTGTTTGTCATGCATGTGCAGGTGGACCGATCGATTGTCGCGCGCGTGTGGGCGGTCATGGTGCATGGATGTTTGCCGAAATGTTGATTCACTTCCATTTCGGCAAACTTTTGCACCCCATATGTCCTACTTATAGGAGAGGTCATGCCGAATTTTTCCGGCGACTATGCATGTTGTGGTTCTAATTTTCTGCTCTCTATGTGTCTGTGCAGGCAACCATGGTACTAGAAATGAGCTCCGCTCGAATCGCTAGATACAAGAAAGACGCGAAGGCGGACATGATTTGGTGCAACAGGCGGCAGATAAGATGTCCGTGTCGATCATGCAAACTCGTGCGCTGGATTGACCCTGATTCCGGACAATTGGAGGAGCACCTTCTCAGACGCGGTTTCTTTGACGACCGCAACCACGTGGCACCGCCGGCAGCAAAAGTTGTGCACGAAGAAGAGGGCGAGCGAGGTGACGAAGGAAATGACGGCGAAGAAGATCATCATGAAGAAGGATATGTCGGCGGAGAAGATCGACATGACGATGAAGGCGTGAACACGGAGACCCCGCTAATTTCGGCCTTGCGGGACTCTCATGTTCAGGATCTGCTACTTAAGGAGACGAGCAACGACATAGCTGCAGCTAGGGAGAAAGCCAAGCTGGCGCAAATGGAGATAGACGGGGTGACTCCGTTGTTTCCTGGGTGCCGCCCCGAGGATACGCGGTTGCATGTAACGCTTGCTGCTCTGAAGATGAAGACGCAAAACAAATGGACCGACTCGAGCTTCAACAAGAACTTGAAATTCTGGCACGATCGCCTTCCCGAGGGGAACACATTGCCAAGCAGTATCAACGAGGCTAAGAAAGTCGTGTGCCCTCTTGACCTTCGTCACGAAAAATTTCACGCCTGCATCAATGATTGTGTAATTTATCGGGGGGAGTACAAGGACACAACCACATGTCCGAAGTGCGGCCACGGACGATACAAGTGTGGAACCAACAACAAGAAAATTTCTCGAAAAGTGGTATGGTACTTTCCTATCACTCCCCGTCTTCAACGGTACTACGTGGACCCTAAGGAAGCAAAGCTCATGCAATGGCACGCGAAAAGGGAGAAGCCGGAAGAAGATCCGGAGAAGGGCTATATCATGACACATCCTGCAGACGCTGCCCAGTGGGAAGCATTGGACATAGATTTCCCGAGTTTTGGGGCGACGCGAGGAACGTCAGGCTGGGTATGAGCACCGATGGACTCAATCCGTTCGGCAACCAGAGTAGCACACATAGCAGCTGGCCCGTGTTTGTATGGCCTTACAACCTACCCCCGTGGCTGTGCACCAAGCAAAAGTACATACACTTGAGTATTCTCATCCAGGGGCCAAAACAACCAGGTGTCGACATGCATTTGTATCTCGGGCTGCTGAAAGACGAGTTAGACACGTTGTGGAAGACGCCACCCCGTACGTGGGACGCGTACACTAGAGATTATTTCCATATGAGAGCCGCGTTGCTGACGACGGTCACAGACTATCCTGGTTACGCGTATGTATCTGCCCAGGTCGGCCACGGATTCTGCGGCTGCGTGAAGTGCATGGACGGGACCCCGCATCTCCAGCTACCAAGGGATCCTGGGTCTTCGAAAACCGTGTACCCAGGGGCTCGAAGGTGGCTTCGCCTGGATCACCCGTGGAGAAAACGCGGTGAGTTGTTCAATGGTAAAGACGAGCCCGATGGAGCCCCGCGCACGAGGAGCGGCGAAGAAATCGACGAGCTTCTGAAAAATTGGGACGAGTGCCCTTCGCCGGGAAAGAAGCGACCCAAGCCAGAGCCGCTGCTGGGTGTATGGAAAGCGAGGTCTGTTTTCCACGACTTGGAGTACTGGCCGGTCCTCCACGCGCCTCATAGCCTTGATGTGATGCACATTACGAAGAACGTTACGGAGAGTCTGCTTGGCACTATTTGAAATTCGGAGAAGTCCAAGTACGGGCCTAAAGCAAGATACGATCTAAAACATTTTGGCATTAGGAAAAATCTACAGGTCCCTGCCGATAGTGATGATGATGATGACGACGATGAGGATAAGACGGAAGGGACTCAACGTCCTCCCCGCAAAAAGGCTAAGAAGAACACCGTGGTGCTTCCCACTGCCTGCTTCACATTGAGTCCGCCGGAGCTTGAGCAGTTTTTCAGGTGCCTCCTAGAAGTCAAAGTTCCTCACGGATACTCAGGGAGTATAAGCAGATATCTGGACTTAGCGAAGAAGAGGTTCACCGGGATGAAGTCTCACGATTGTCATGTGCTCATGACGCGGATACTTCCTGTTGCGATCCGAGGGATAATGGACGAGCATGTCCGTGATACGTTGTTTGGCCTTTGCAACTTTTTCGACGTTATCACCCGGAAATCGATCGGCGTGAGGCAGCTCAAGATGCTACAGGATGAGAACGTGGTGATACTATGCGAGCTCGAGATTTACTTCCCGCCGGCATTCTGTGATATATGTGTACATATCCTTCTCCATGTCGTTGATGACATCAGGCATCTCGGCCCGACGTTTCTGCACTACATGATGCCGATGGAAAGGCAGAATGGTGTCCTGAAAGGATACGTTCGCAATAGGGCCCGTCCAGACGCAAGCATGGCCAAAGGATTTCTAACCAACGACTGCATCTCTTTCTGCGACAATTACCTAACCACCAAACACGATCAGGATGTCGGTTTGTCCACCAGGACGCACCTTGGCAGGCTCAACGGAGTCGGTCACCGCGAGGGCTGCCGCGACGTCCATGTCGGCATTCAAAAACGACGCGACGACTTTGAAAGGGCTCACCGGGTCGCGCTACAACACTTAAAGTTGATCGAGCCTTTCATGGAAGAGCACAAAAGCTTAATCAATCAGAATTATATTGAAATGGGCGGGCCGAGGAAGATGGGAGACGTAACCAAAGAGCACAACTCCGGCTTCACGCGTTGGTTCAAGCAAAGTCAACTGATTGAAGCACGGAGAAAAATGCCTTCTACGGAAGATGAAAAACTCATATACATCTTATCACAGGGCCCCGGGCAGAACGTAAGGACCTATCAGGGGTACAACATCTCCGGTTACAGATTCTCCACCGAGGACAAGGACATGAGTAGCGAAAATCAAAACTCAGGAGTAACTATGCTATCATATGGCGATGCCGAGACTAATGTGGAAGAAAGATACTTCGGAAAGATCGAGGAGATATGGGAGCTCAACTACTGTGGAGAGACGGTGGTGCCAATGTTCCGTGTGAGATGGGTCAAGAATGTCAAGAAAGAAGGACGGTATTTCACCACAATGGTTATACCCGATGCCAAATCGAAGAACGCATCCGCGAAAAATGAGCCATGGGTACACGCTAGCCAAGTTGACCAATGCTTCTTCATCACCGACCCGTCAAGGCCTAGCCGTGTTGTCGTGAGGAGGGGCAAGAGGAGCATCATCGGAATGGAAGGAGACGCCAACGAGGAAGACTTGGACAAGAACGGTGATCCGAAGATTGAGGAGGAGTTCGACAAGCACTTCGACATGCCTACTACTGGTAAAGTAAGAAGGAAGACATCCCTACCTACCCACGGTTGTCCGTTCACGCGAAGAAATATCAAGGTGGCCGGCATAATGTATTCAGTCGCCAACAAAAAGGGAAAGAGACGCTAATTAAGCTAGATCGGAACCGATCGAGACAAATTAAGAAGATTTTTGTGTGTACATACATGCATGTGTATGTGTGTATATGTGAGACAAGCACTTCTTTCTATATATATATATATGTGCATGTGTATGTCAGACAATCACTTCTTTATATATGTATATGTACATGTATGTATGTGAGACAAGCACTTCTGACAAGGGGGACAGGACATGACAGCGGCTACGGAGGATACGACTTTCGGCGTAGTGATAGCGAGTGTGCGCTACGGCACACAGTGCTCTCCACCTTACCCTGTACGTTCCATGGGTGGCCACCAGTATATGAGGTGGCCACACCCCTCCTGCGCGAGGGAAGATGCATCCAGTAGAATTTTTTCCTTAGAGAGAAGAGAGAGCTTCTTCTTCCTCTAGCTCTGTGAGCTTGAGGAACCACCTTGTACTCGGTTACCCACTGATATAGACAGACATGCAGGAGTAGGGATGTTACCTCCACACGAGGGCCCCGAACCTGGGTAGATCTTGGTGTTTGCAGTGTAGTGAGCGCGCCGTCTGGGCGTGCAATCCCTCCCCGGATACCCACAATGTCCATCAGCCCCAAACTCAAGCCATCCCATGGCATCTGTCTTTACACCACCACGACATATAGATTGCTATTTCTTACTCAGGAAAATTATATTAACAAAGTTCTTCATCATTTTAATATTCATGATGCAAAGTCTGTTAGTACTCCTATTGCTTCACACTTAAAGTTGTCAGCATTACAATGCCCTAGTACTGACAGAGATATTGAGTACATGTCACGAGTTCCTTATTCTAGTGTTGATGGTTTCTTAATGTATGCCATGGGGTGTTCTCAACCTGATCTTTCTTATGCTATGAGTTTGGTCAGTCGATATATGGCTAATCCTGGTAAAGAACATTGGAAAGTTGTTCAGTCGATTTTCAGGTACCTTCGCGGCACATCCAAAGCTTGCTTGAAGTTTGGCAAGACTGGTGAGGGACTCGAAGGCTATGTGGATTCAGATATTGCTGCCGACTTGGATAAGAGGAGGTTCCTCACATGTTATGTGTTTTTACTGTTAGTGAATGTGTTGTTAGCTGGAAGGCTACCTTGCAGGATGTTGTTGCACAATCTACTACTCAGGCTAAGTACATGGCTATTGCTGAAGCATGCAAAGAATCTGTTTGGTTGAAAGGTTTGTTTGATGATCTTTGTGAACATGATACTTGCATTAACCTATTTTGTGATAGTCAAAGTGTTATTTACCTTACTAAGGATTAGATGTTCCATGAGAGAACAAAGCACATTGATGTCAAGTACCATTATGTGTGTGATGTTATTGCACAAGGTAAACTCAAGGTATGCAAGATTAGTACTCATACTAATCCTGCTGATATGATGACAAAGCCAGTTCCTGTTACTAAGTTTGAGCTTTGCTCTAGCTTAGTTTTTATCACTGTTTAGCCCAAGAGGCTATTTAGCACCGAAGGTGTTTTATTTCTTGTTTTAGTTTTTGGTGATCCAAATTCACTTATGCTGATAAAAGGCCAAACTTCTGACGAGTACAGTGGAGCGCCTTGAGTTAGTGTTGTTACCGAGTTGGAGTTGGATTCACCGTTACCGACCTAGTTAGGTCAGGATCGTCTTTATATACCTCTTGTAAGCCGCCGCATGGGATAAGCCACACATTGTAAATCCCGGCGCATTTGTAACCTCGCCCGAAATAGTGAAGAATTCTGGCTGGCGCCCGTGGTTTTTCTCTTCCTTTTTGGAAGGGTTTTCCACGTTAAAATCTCGTGTCCCCGTTGGTTCAACCATGTTTTACTTCATCATTGTTTTGCTAGTGCGTGCAACAAAGCCAAGGCATGTGGTCGCTCATTATGGCAAACTCGCTGGTTATGAGAAGGGTCAGATCCAACTAAGTATTTGGTTATTCCTATACGTTATCGTAGACAACAAAAAATTCAAAATGGCAATAGTTTGAGGAGTGCCTCGAGAAAAGGATAAGTACTTGAAAAGGGAAGTTATTATCTATCGGCCAGAGATTGGTTCTCATTAGATCGGAATTAAGAAATATTGTATTATATATGATATTATTTTTTTATTTTTAAAGATTTTCTCAAAGATTTGGTTACTTATAATCGAAATTCTTTTGGGAAGGTGATAATGGGGGAAATATCGGCTAGCTGGATGGAATGTAATTTGTCGTCCAGAAGATCAGGTGGTCTCGGCATTCAAGACATGTATACACAAATCTAGCCCTCCTTTGTAAATGGTTTTTCAAACTTCTTACCAAGAAGGGGGTTGGCAAACTAGTTTGAGAAGGTAGTATACAGAATCAAATGCATTGTCCTGGTATTACATGAAAATGCTGAAGTAACACTTTTAGGTTTGTGTGATGGCAACTTAGAAATACTTTTTGAAATTTTGATGATTTCATATACATAATTGCTCGAACTATAGGGAAAAGTGGAAACTGTATACTGCTCCCGGAGAACAATATATGCCATGTTAAGTGAGATGCAATCTCTACGGTTATGGAGATATGTCCACAAAATGTAACGTTCAGAAGAGATTTAGTCGGATTCTGACGTGCGGCAGGGAGAAGGATTACAATGGTCTAATTTTCACAATGTTTGAACTAAATTCTTTCGAATCTACATAAAATTTGAAAATTATCTCTAGACTATATATCTATATATAGCACTCGTTTATTGGGAAGTATAAGTCCATAATAATAATAATATGTAAAATGAAGGTGAAACTAAATAAACTCGTCTTACCTACTCTAATCCTTACCTAGGAGAAACTAGCATCATGCAACTCACCAGGCCGCTTATAATGTGGTTTTTGCTACATGATAATACAAGTAAACCATGTGTTTTCTAGTGCAAATTCGCCCATTCTATACGGCCAGTCATTTACGTGGCTTAAAAGTTTTTCCTCCCTCGTTGTGTTGCTATCCTATTTGGTAATTTGTCGTCTGGAATATATTTATAACTCTTTCCTATCATTAACACAGGAGTATTTTCCGTCATATGGGCACTTTGTCTATATGGAAATAATTTTTTTTAATGGTAAGATTTCTTATCTTTTGCGAGTCATGGTTGTATCTATATTATCCATTTGTTTTTAATGAATAGATTTCTTAACCAAGTAGATCATGATATCATTGTCTCACAATGATGAGACTATGATCTAAGGGAAGTTGTGATGGGCCCTAACTCCAAAGATATGACTAAACACCATAAAATTCGGGAACAACTCCATAAACGTAATTCAAGTTTAGAACTTGGTATCGAGTTTTGTATACTCTTTAAAAGGCAACCTGTCATTCGTTATTGTATATGGAAACTTCCATGAAACTTGAACTGTTGCCAAGTTCAATGAAATGGCTATGATGAGATTTAATCTCTCATAGCAAGATTTTAATGCATACAAGGATAATTCTAGCAAGTGATGCATAACTTGTCTTAAAGATATTCCATAAAAATGTTCAATCATGAATATGATAGAAGGGAACTCGAGCTTAAGTTATCCATTCATTGAACTAAAGCATGCATTAAAGAGTTGGCAGCTTAGCTTAGATGAAATGATCAATATGTTTGACATCATAAAGGACGGTGGAGATTCTTTTGGACTCAATAAAATCAGTGGGAGCCTAAGTAATATTTCTGATTATTTATGTGAAAAATTTATCGCTGATTGGAAATATTATTGACATAGTAAATGGTTCAATGGACAGACTATAATAATGCAGTATTGCCACATAGAAGAGGGTAAGTGATAACATTAGGATGGAAAGTTCGTGACAGAAATTGCCTACATCGAACGGAGTAAGGTTACTATTTTCCACGAGTCACTTCCGTTGAATCGAACATGATTAACTCTTGGAGCTAAATTGTTGGGAACAACAATTTGAATGTTGGTGCAAACCAAGGATACAATTTCTTTAGAAATCTCATTCTTATATGGAGCATATCTATTTCATTAAGAATGAATAGATAAAAAGGCATATTGTTATGTGATATGAACGAATGATTGATTAGTAATGCATGTACACTGTAATATATACAGAACTATGTATTAATTATGTTCTAAGAGTTATGAGGATAAACCAAAGATGGTCATGTATGATTGGAAGACGATAACCTTATGTGCTATAGGAGGAATAATAGGTATGCTTCATAGTTGTGATAAATGTGAAACAACATAGTGTAAACTATTACACTAAGGAAGGATTTCTGGAATAATCACAAAAATAATCAACTTAGTGTTAATAAAGTGGCATAATGGGATGAAACAAATTCCATGCTCAAGTTGGAATACAATTCCAATTTTTTTCATTATGATAGAATCTATAACAATATTAATAGCGGTAATAATGTTTATAGTTTGAAAGTGTAAGAATTATAGGATCAAAGTTTTTCACTAAACTAGATCTGGTATTTTACTAAACATACAACTATGTTATGAAAAAACAAACTGTCTTTTTAGTTAAATCGCCGAGGTTTTAACAAAAAAACAAACAATTAAACCGCGATGATCATTTAGATCAAGGGGAGAAGTAATTCTCCAAGATATGAAAAATACACAGACTTGAAGTTTTCCGATCCGAGGATGAAATCTATACCACGAGCAGCACCGTAATGTCATTGGGTCATGAGCTAAGATAACTGGATTACTGTTTCTTATGCAAGTGGAAGACTCTTGTATGTAAGCCCAAGATACAATAATATACACAACCGTTTCATCATTAATATATTATATTTTTATGATATAACTATTATGGACACTGAATGTGAGATTAAAGGGAAAACCCATACGCAAGTTTAGGAACATAAACACACAGTTTTAGCGCTTGGTCAAGTTTCTTAAACAAACTTGTTATTATTCGATGACTATGTTTTCCTGGTCATGGATATTTTCTTGTCAATATTAATGAGGGCACAATGTTGTTTTAACATTGTGGCTAGGTAGACTCAGTCAGTTATGATACTACGAGACTTTATTTTACCATTGTGATAAATAGTATCATCACATCATGGTTAACTTGTTTGCTTCCTTTGACCATGAGAATATATGGTGATTCATTCCGAAGTGTTTGCTTTGGTGCAGTCAAGTATCACAACATAAACTCGATTAATAAAAATCTATTAGTCGGTATCCTCAAAGGTAAGAATTACACCGTGATAGTTCATGACTAGCTAGGAATGACTACTCTAGATAATAGAAATATACATCCAGTATCCACTCGGTGTGATAGTATATATTAAGATGTCTGCGTAGACAAAGGATGACGTAATTAATGGGGATATTATGAAACGGGAACGAGTAAATTCATCATACTGGATAATGAGTCGCCTTGAGGTATTGCTTGATAGCATGAAGTAATAGTATTGCAATTGATAACACAGAAGTTCAGTAGAGTTACTTCGTATAACTTTTGGAAATTAATATGGACGTCCATGGTACCGATGTTTATTATTGATTAGGAAAAGAGTTTTTTGTTAATGTATACTTGTTATCGAACCTATAGAGGAAACATACTTAAGGCGTCAAAGTCAGTTGTGCATATTGGATGGTTCGGAGTAGAGAGCGGGTATCACTTGGATAGTTAAGGTCTGTTAGAATTATATTCAGAGAGATGTTATGAGCGGACATGAGATGTACTAGGATAGAGTGGATGATTTTATCGAGAGGTACTATAGGGTTCCAGAAGAGTTTACGAGAAAACTCGACAAGGGGAATCACTTGAGGGGGCAGAAATGTCGGAGGACAATGCCTACTTTATATGAACATACACATGTGCCCTGGGGGCCACATGCAAGGCGCACCAACTCCCCCGGAACGTTCCTTTTGTTTATTGATTGATTTATGGTAAGTCGGTACTTAGGGGGAAATGTAAAAAGGAAAAGAGAGGATTAATGGGAAGGGACACATAACTGGCCGAGAAGCAGCCCTAACAAAGCAACGAAAGGGAGGGGGTGCGGTCAAGGCATCCCAAGAGATTGGGGTGCACCATACCTTACCAAAGAAATATGCTAATACATGACGCTCTAATTTTGTCACTATATGTCGTACATGACGATCCAATGACGAAAATCAAATCGTTGAAAACTGAGCGTCAGTAATGAACCATAACGACGATATTTTATAAATCATCATGGACATCTACGACGATTTCAGACCGTCGTAAAATTATGACAATCTAAAATTGTCAAGGCCAGTCCGGCCAGGCCACATCAACTCCCACATGGCCAGTCCTACGTGGAAAAATAACGACGAAATGAAATCGTCGTTGAACAAAATCGGCCAAGTCCATTTTCGTGGTGTATTCGGGCCAAGCCCAATAATTACAACCTTTTTCTATTCTGTTCCTAGGCCTTTTCTAGTCCATTTTCCTTCTAGGCCTTGTCCTCTTTAAGGCCCTTTAATATGGACGTGGCCTTCTTAGAGCCCATCTTTTATTGGTCATTTTAAAACCGTATTACTGTATTTTTTTGGGGGGACTTTTTCAATCCTGAAACATGTGGGCTGTGGAATATTTAGAATCATCGCATATGTTTGGCCCATTTTATTGATTGTATGCATTTCCAGGAAATTTAGACGGAAAATTAAATAACCAGCAAATTACAAAGGAACAACGCGCTGGTGCATAGGAACATAGCATTAAGCGATACATTCAACATTATACAAACTTCCAAATTCCGACTTCCCAGCAAATTTCAGTATTCATACAAATAGTAAACTTCCGAGACTACAAGGCACTGGTTCATATCTAGGAACATAGCATTCAACATTACAAACTTCCAAATTCTGACTTCCTAGCAAAATCTCAGCTAAAGATAGGTGTACACCCCTCCCAGCAAACAAGGAATGGTCCTTCAGGTACATAGACCAACCTGAGTAAGAGCAAAACATTCATTAATAACCGATTAACAAACAAATATCACCTAAAGCTAGCAGTACAAGAGAGTGCTATGTGCAGAAAAGATTCCAAATAGACCAACTAAGCATCTGCAGAACATAAATCATAGAAGCATCTAGCACATCCCAAATCTTAGCAAGATATCGATGACCAGTTCAGTAGGGATAGTTCCAAATAATATTACAGGAAAAGAGATATGGGTCTCTGCATGTCTTGGCATAATAACAAAATATATGAAAGTAAGCTAGAATATCATCGACAATAGGCTAGTACCAGTTAATCATGGCATCAACGATGATATGGATGGGGTTGGCGTTGATGAGAAGGTCTCAACCTCTCGTCAATTCCATCCTCGTTCCGGTGAGGCTCCACCCTCACATCCAAGGGCAACTGCACAGAGAGACAGAAATTTCGATAACAGAATCCGAGAGTGACACAATAGATAAAGCATACAGAACATCACAAACACAAATGTCGAAGTAATTAGCTTCAATGGAGAATAGCACTCAATATTGGAAGTATCGGGATGTAATGATCAAACATCCTAAACCCTATTTGGAAGCAACACGAGGAGTTACAAGTACTGACTGCATACAGAACCAACTACAGAAAATTAAAACATTAGCTACTCATGTGCACCAATCAAATACATTTCCTCAAAGCAACAAGGTTGTGCTATTGTACCAATAAGAGAATTGCCTCAAAGCAAAGCATGCTAGCAGATACATTTCTTATCAAATATAAACTAGGTAATACAATATCCCTACCAGGCTATAAGATCTGCAATTGCAAAGTAAAGAAAAAGCCTACTCAAGCAAAACCCAGCAGGGATAACAGTGAGATCATAAACTCTTTCCTGGAATTAGTAACCGAGCCAAAATCCTTCTCTATAACCGAGCCAAAATCCTCCCTCAGGTGAGCCACCGCCTTTCGGCTGCATCAATTCCAAGATGAAGTAAATGGTTCCAGACCTACATATCATAGGACACAAGTTGCAAACATCAGTGATATATGGAAGCATAACCACAAGACAACACCATATACTTCTTGTGTGGATATATATAAAAAAATCATCATTGTATGTTGCAAGTTAATAGTTACCATAATAAAATATGACAATATAGCATAAAGCCAGTGACGCTACTCGAATTCTAATCTCACATAGATTAAATTTAGTGTCATAATAACAGTGCATCTAGGGAGTTCACTTAGATATAAAGTAGTAAAATTGAATAGAAAGCAAGTATTCTCAGCTTAGTATTAACACCAAGTCTAATAATGTTTACAAAGTACTTAGTGTGCATGCAGAGGACATGCGAAATTGGACAAGATACCAGGACAAAATTTATCTATTAACACCATGATCCATTCAAGATTCAGCCAATTGGGTCCAATAATACTAGTCTGTTATCAAAAACCACAAGCTCGGAGAGGAGGAGGGGATACGGTTTGTACCTGGACGTCCTTGAATGCCTGGTTGAAGAGGCAGTAGTTGGAGTCTTCACTTGCAGATTTGCATCGAGATCTGCACTGTTGGTTCCTACGCATAAGAGAAGGTTTATTCCTGGTACTGAGGAAATAGGGAGAGCTCTGCCCTTGCGGCTTGTGGCATCTACAACGATGAAGAGAGAGCAACAGAGAAAGGCATACCGAGAGACAGATCGAGGGAGAGGAGCACTTAACCAATCCGAAGTTCCCTATGGTCTCTGTTGAAAGGGTTGTCGGGGAGGAGCGGATTCGATAGACCTTGCTGTCGGAGAGGGATTCCGGCGGCGGACTTCTTAGGATCCAGCGTTGTGGGGGAGGAGCAGATCCTGGTGGCCCGACCGGAGCAGCGTGGACTTGAGCCCTGGTCCGTGGAGGCGGCGGCCGCGCAGGCACCCCGAGGGTGGCGCGAGAAGACGACGGTGCGACGCTCTACCACCTTTGCCCTGGCGTCCAAGCACGATGGGAGCGCCGGAGAGCGGCCGCTGCCAGGACCACGAGTGTTGCATGCTTGCGGCGCGTGGGATCTAGGGTTAGCGCTTGCGGCACTATGGGGTGCGGAGGTGGGATCATGATTCTTTCTGTAGTGTTTTTGTATGACCTAGTACGCAAATTTTAAAATCAACTAAGCCAATGCAGTACGAAGGAGAATGCAACATTGACAGTTATAGAAGTTGTCCGGTCTGGGATCCTCTCACCGGCTAACTTTTGTAACCGACCATGCAACATAATCCTTATACCCACTGATGAATGTTAATTATAACATCATTAATATTTATCCTATATATGCAACACCATCGATCAATCCACCACAAACTAGTGGCAAACTAGGCGTTGACATTATCTGAATCTACACTAACACTAACATTACATTATCTAAATCTACACTAAAACTAACACTAAGTTTTTTATATCTTGACTAATTAACACTAATAGCAGGTTGCACTAACACTAAGTCTTCTAAATCTGCAAACTAAATGTTAACCTAAATTGCACCAATAGCAACTCGAGGTAGGGGAAGAGGTGCGCGTACCTCCTATCGGGGCAGGGGCCGCACCGATGCGCGGAGAGGGCGACGAAGCTTGGGGCTGCGGCGCTCTTGGGGCGGGGTCGGCGTGCAGGGAGGGAGACGGAGCCCGAGGCGGCAGAAAAGGCTTCGGACCATGGGGCGGCGGCGGCTCTCGGGCTCTGTCCTGGCTCTCGATCCGAAAGGAGAGGGACTCGGGACCGGCATCGTGTGCCCTAAATAAACACATATCCTTACTACCAGCGTGTGGTACAAATCCGTCGCTCCTAGTGTATACCTTTCCGACATCGTGTGTTCCTACGAACATGCTTCTACTATTGTCTTTATCGCACACACGGCTTGGCGGAAATTTCTTAGCGAGCACACGAAATAACACGCTGCGGGGAACTCTTACTAGAAGAGTGTCTACAAAGCCACATGCTACCGCCTATTAGCATAAGCGTTGTCAATTTAAGCTCGCTTCTAGTAGATTTGTCCCTATAAGATTTTTCCTATTAGTGTAAAGTAATACATAACTATAGTAAAAACTTAGGGCATTGGTATATAACAAGTATGGAACATATAAATTCTAAATACATTTTTACGTATGATTAATGAAGTTACTCAAAACTTATTGGTGGATCTTATTCACTACGGGAGAACGTTAAAACGCCGACGGCCAAATATCGGGGCCGTCGGCGTATACCAGGAAAGCAAGCGGATAATGAAAAAAAAAATTGTGATATGCTGACGGCAACCCCGTCGGCCCATGGTTTTTTTTTATGCTACGCCGACGGCCACCGTCGGCGCATCCTAGTTTTTTTTTTTGCTCCCTCACC
Organism: Alopecurus myosuroides; assembly: GCA_028641055.1. Classification (NCBI taxonomy): domain Eukaryota; kingdom Viridiplantae; phylum Streptophyta; class Magnoliopsida; order Poales; family Poaceae; genus Alopecurus; species Alopecurus myosuroides. Next base: position 20,085,449 of record CM054058.1, read on the forward strand.
ATTTTGAGCATAACTTTTGCATTCGAACTCGAATTTCGACGTTATTTAGCTTGTTTCGAAAAGGAGAAACATATCTACATCATCATGCATATTATTCAATCTACATTCTTAAAAAAAATCATGAGCAAGAACGGAAAAAACAAGAAAGGGTTCACGCTACCGGGTGTAGACCTATAAGCTGGGTTTTTCTCCAGTGGGGCTAGAGGTTGAAAATTAAGAAACTCTTGGTGTATCTATGATAAAATACGTCTTTGTATACCTATAAATGATTTTTGCCAAAAATCATGAGCAAACTATGAGGTACCTGTAGTTCAAATTTGACCAGTTTCCACCAGAATCGGCAGAAACTTGTGTTTTTCAAAAGAGGTGGATGGAAACCTTTTCATATGAAAAAATGGGTTATTTGTGCATCTAACATGGTCCAGTATTTTCAGAAATTGTAGCTCTCAAGTTTTGCAACATATTTGTGGTAGGACCTTCACGAAAAAACCCATTTTTTTACACTCGAAAATAGAAACTGGTTTTTTGCTTCAATGAAAAGGAAAACTTCCTCCGTCAACATTGTCCGTGCTTCCAAGATGCATGTTTGTGTGGAATATGGGAACATTTAAACAAACTATGCCATGGATATGACCATAACACCCGTCATTTGGCCCGAAACCCTAGAATGTTTAGAGGAGATAGCTTATTTTTGTGAACACGTTTTCAACACAACTGTCGTATTCTAAGTTTATTATTTTTTGTGTATACAAGGACCTATATAATGACACCACGCGAAGATATTGCATCATTTTGGGTTGTTTTGAATTTTTTGGAATTTTCTGAGCCGGTTTAAGGAAAAGTCAAGGCGGCGGGCATGACTGTTCGTAGCTAGGGGTTGAATATTGAGAAACTCTTGGTGTATTTATGATGAAATAGGTCCTTGTGTACCTAAAAATGATTTTTGCCAAAAATCATGAGCAAACTATGAGGTACCTGTAGTTCAAATTTGACCACTTTCCAACGGAATCTGCAGAAACCTGTGTTTTTCAAAAGAGGTGAATGGAAACCTTTTCATATAAAACAAATTGGTTATTTTTGCATATAACATGGTCTAGTATTTTCAAAAATTATAGCTCTCAAGTTTTGCAACATATTTGTGGTAGGTCCTTCACAAAAAAACCCATATTTTACACTCGGGAAATAGAAAATGGTTTTTTGCTTCAATGAAAAGGAAAACTTCCTCCGTCAACATTGTTCGTGCTTCCAAGATGCATGTTTATGTGGAATATGGGAACATTTAAATAAACTATGTCATGGATATGACCATAACACCCGTCATTTGGCCCAAAACCTTAGAATGTTCGGAAGAGATAGCTTATTTTTGTGAACATATATTCAAGACAACTGTCGTATTCCAATTTTATTATTTTCTGTGTATACTAGGACCTATATAATGACACCACACGAAGGTCTTGCATCATTTTAGGTTGTTTTGAATTTTTTGAAATTTTCTAAGCCGGTTTAAGGAAAAGGTCAAGGCTGCGGGCATGACTGTTCGTAGCTAGGGGTTGAATATTGAGAAACTCTTGGTGTATCTATGATAAAGTAGGTATTTGTGTACCTAAAAATGATTTTTGCCAAAAATCATGAGCAAACTGTGAGGTACCTGTAGTTTAAATTTGACCAGTTTTCAGCGGAATCGGCAGAAACTTGTGTTTTTCAAAAGAGGGAGATGGAAACCTTTTCATATGAAAGAAATTGGTTATTTGGGCATATAGCATGGTCTAGTATTTTAAATAATTATAGCTCTCAAGTTTTTATCACTCGGAAAATGGAAAATATTTTTTTTACAATGAAAAGGAAAAAAAAAGTCTTATATATGATGGAAAATATTATATGAACGTCATATTTGAATTTCTCTCATTTTTCAAATCGATATAGACATATTATTTGTTAAATTTCGATTTACGGAATTATAGATATGAGTTATTCAATATTAAAAAGAAAAGGCAAAAATGTTAATTATTATTTAAATTCAAGATTATTTTAATTCAAATTTATTATTAGTTATTATTTTTTATTTAAATAATTGATTGAATTCACAAAATAAAAGAGTGTGACATGATGGTCCAAGGGTTAAGGTTAACAGTATTGATTGGATAATATTGTCAACAACACATCCGTTATTTTAAGGTAGCTCACAGGGAAGGAACTACGAAGTTAAGCGTGCTAGGGCTGGAGCAATCTCATGATGGGTGACCGATCGGGAAGTGTTAGTAGAAACGACCAATTTAGATTAAAATAAAAAATGGTTAAAGATAAAGATAAATGTGACTATAGTGTGATTAAGTGGTTAAACAAGTGAAATAATAAAAAAAATGAAAAAATAAAATAAAAATTCAAAAAAAAATTGAGTCCGCCCCGTTAGTGATGATGATGATGACGATGAGGATAAGACGGAAGGGACTCAACGTCCTCCCCGCAAAAAGGCTAAGAAGAACACCGTGGTGCTTCCCGCTGCCTGCTTCACATTGATTCCGCCGGAGCTTGAGCAGTTTTTCAGGTGCCTCCTAGAAGTCAAAGTTCCTCACGGATACTCAGGGAGTATAAGCAGATATCTGGACTTAGCGAAGAAGAGGTTCACCGGGATGAAGTCTCACAATTGTCATGTGCTCATGACGCAGATACTTCCTGTTGCGATCCGAGGGATAATGGACGAGCATGTCCGTGATACGTTGTTTGGCCTTTGCAACTTTTTTGACGTTATCACCCGGAAATCGATCGGCGTGAGGCTGCTCAAGATGCTACAGGATGAGATCGTGGTGATACTATGCGAGCTCGAGATTTACTTCCCGCCGGCATTCTGTGATATATGTGTACATCTCCTTCTCCATGTCGTTGATGACATCAGGCATCTCGGCCCGACGTTTCTGCACTACATGATGCCGATGGAAAGGCAGAATGGTGTCCTGAAAGGATACGTTCGCAATAGGGCCCGTCCAGACGCAAGCATGGCCAAAGGATTTCTAACCAACGAGTGCATCTCTTTCTGCGACAATTACCTAACCACCGAAGACGATCAGGATGTCGGTTTGTTCACCAGGACGCACCTTGGCACGCTCAACAGAGTCGGTCACCGCGAGGGCTGCCGCGACGTCCATGTCGGCATTAAAAAACGACGCGACGACTTTGAAAGGGCTCACCGGGTCGCGCTACAACACTTAAAGTTGATCGAGCCTTTCGTGGACGAGCACAAAAGCTTAATCAATCAGAATTATATTGAAATGGGCGGGCCAAGGAAGATGGGAGACGTAACCAAAGAGCACAACTCCGGCTTCACGCGTTGGTTCAAGCAAAGTCAACTGATTGAAGCACGGAGAAAAATGCCTTCTACGGAAGATGAAAAACTCATATGCATCTTATCACAGGGCCCCGGGCAGAACGTAAGGACCTATCAGGGGTACGAAATCTCCGGTTACAGATTCTCCACCGAGGACAAGGACATGAGTAGCGAAAATCAAAACTCAGGAGTAACTATGCTATCATATGGCGATGCCGAGACTAATGTGGAAGAAAGATACTTCGGAAAGATCGAGGAGATATGGGAGCTCAACTACTGCGGAGAGACGGTGGTGCCAATGTTCCGTGTGAGATGGGCCAAGAATGTCAAGAAAGAAGGACGGTATTTCACCACAATGGTTATACCCGATGCCAAATCGAAGAACGCATCCGCGAAAAATGAGCCATGGGTACTCGCTAGCCAAGTTGACCAATGCTTCTTCATCACCGACCCGTCAAGGCCTAGCCGTGTTGTCGTGAGGAGGGGCAAGAGGAGCATCAACGGAATGGAAGGAGACGCCAACGAGGAAGACTTGGACAAGAACAGTGATCCGAAGATCGAGGAGGAGTTCGACAAGCACTTCGACATGCCTACTACTGGTAAAGTAAGAAGGAAGACATCCCTACCTACCCACGTTTGTCCGTTCACGCGAAGAAATATCAAGGTGGCCGGCATAAAGTATTCAGTCGCCAACAAAAAGCGAAAGAGACGCTAATTAAGCTAGATCGGAACCGATCGAGACAAATTAAGAAGATTTTTGTGTGTACATACATGCATGTGTATGTGTGTATATGTGAGACAAGCACTTCTTTCTATATATATATATGTGCATGTGTATGTCAGACAATCACTTCTTTATATATGTATATGTACATGTATGTATGTGAGACAAGCATTTTTTTCTTTAATTATTTGTATTTTAATATTTTCTTTCTTTAATTATAATTAAATAAAATAGATAACTGTCACCATTCTGTGGCGCACGGGCTGGTGGTGCGCCACAGAATATGCCTCCCAGCCAATGACATGTGGCCCCGCGCGCTCATCTTCCACACTTAGCCACATTTTGCAGTTCATCCCAATCTCTCTCGCGCGCGCGACGAACACTCTCTGGATCCCCTTCTCTTCTCCCTCGCGCTCGCCACCGTGGAGGATCCGTGTGGAGGTGCATCGAGGAGGTGCAGGACCACAGCCTAGGAGGAGGAGCCGCGCCGTGACCTAGCTAGGAGGAGGAGCCGCGCCGTCGCCGTGTGCATCGACCACGGCCGCTCGACACCGCCGTCTTCCTCGACGCCTGCCACCGTCAGCGAGAGAAGGAGCAGGGAGCCGTCGCCGTCGCTGTTCGCGCCCGCGCCCAGGTCAGTTCGCTGCTTGCCCCGCCCCGTTGCCCTGTTTTGCGTCTCTGATCGAGTACCTAGCTTCTCTGATCGAGTAACTCTAGTAGAAATTTCTCTGATCGCCCCGTTGTCCTGTTTTGTTACTGACCCCGAAAATGTAAACAAGAGAGGTGAAGATCCATGTTACTGCTAGAGGGATCGACTTCCAGGCATTTAACCATCCAGGAAAGGGAATGTTATTGGCATACAAATCCTTAACACAAACTTATTGTCTGTGCAGGCAAACTTCTTGTGCCTTTTGCTAGCTTAGAGCAGTTGCTTTTCTTGGAAAAATGATAAGTTTTCTAAATTATGTGCTACAGTTATTATGTGCTACAGGCAGAGAAACAGTAGCTGGTGGTTACATATGAACTGAATTACATGGCTGGTGGTTTGAGCTGAACTTAATGTGCAGGGCTGGTGGTTTGAGCTGAAGCAACACCTTTAGTATTGAACATGGGAATGAAATTTCTGAATATGGCATTAGATTGAGGGGATTGGGGATGGGTTTTGTGCAGGGTACACATTGATCGAGTTGCCAATGTTTCGCCGGATCGTCGATTCGTTTCCGATCCGGCGAATTTCTGGCACTCTGGCATGGCATTTTTTAGCAAAGGTCATGCCGATTTTTTTCGTCCAACTATTGGCATTTTTTAGCAAAGGATAGAAAAGACCAAGCAACAAATTCATCAAAATCATGGCTCTTTCACTTGGCAACTTTCTGGATGCTACATGAACCAATGTCCCCCTTCAAGACATGAACCACTCCCTATTACTAATAGCAACACCAGCTTTGCCTTTCGTTGTCTTGTCACCTAACACAACCAGAGCAGAAGTGCCATGGAAGTGGAACAGACTAGAGCAAGCATTCGGACCCATGGTTGAACAGTAAATTATTAGCACTTAGCCAAGCAGACCAATTGGAACACAAAGGCCAAATGCCTGCGAAAAATTGTTGTGAGAATCATAGCTTATTATTAAGAAAAGAATAATTCAAGTAAAATATATTCCTGTAAAGATAACTCACGATTTTTACCCTTTGTTTCCCCATACTAGTTTCTGAAGGGATGTTTTATGGAGATGGTTACCCCAAGCACAGAATGTTGATTTTTTCCTCAAGACCGCAATGACTAAATAACGAGCTGTAGTTCTTCAACATCCTTGACACTGAGACCGTTATTCCAACAAAAACCACGATGCCATACAAATAAATACACATGATCTATTGTTGGTTGTCTAGAATTAAAATAAGTTTATGACTGCCAAATACCAATAAAGTATACAGAATTATAATAATTTAATAACCAACAGTTTATATCTTGTTACCGTGCAATACAATTCTCCATTATATTAGTATATGTAGGTTCTTCACTTTTTCCATTATATTCCATCACTGATCTTATATATGTTCTCCTCTTTGTGTGTACAGAAGTTGTTCAAGTATAAGGGCATCTATATGACGCAGAGACCGGGGTAGTTGCCCCTTCCCGAAAAATAATATTACTTGCCAAAAATTGCACAAATTACTCCAGAGATACGACAAAAGTACCAAGTTCATTTTCCAAACAAACTCTAATTTGGTTGTATCAGTTAGGTACATTATTTGGAATCAATAAAAAGCTTCCAATAAAAAAAACCATACTCCAAACAGACCAAAGTTTAGAAACCAAATTACTTGCCCCTTCTTGATTTTTTTTTTTAAATAAATATGGCTGTGTGCATCTATTTGATGCAGAGGCCAGGGTAGCTGTCCCTTCCAGAAAAAGAAACTAAAAGCAAATTACTTGCCACAAAAAGGTGCTAATTAAGTACCAGAATATACAGCTACATGACATAAGGGTATAACAATAGAAACTGCAAAGCTCAAACTATGAGCTTATAGAATCAAACAAACCATTTCAACACTAGAAATGCAACTCTTAATTTCTAAGAGCATAAATATCACTCAAAGAGCATGAAAACTAGACTGAATATCTCATGTTTTTTCATTTAAAAAATGAAACTCTCATGTTTTTCTTGATGGCATATGTTCCTAGACTGGACAACATTTCATTGTCTTAGGGAGCATGGTATTTTCAAATACTGCAAACAGGAAGTAAATTGTGGTTGGGCAGAAATAATAGAAGTTAAAATAGCATCGATGCAACATAGTTCTGGACATTTAAACATAACGTTCAAGAGATCATAGGAAGCACCAGAACATGATAGCATCGGTGCCACTAGGACCATCCAAAATAACCTGTTCTAGTAGAAGTACTATTCAGTATAAGAACTACGGACAAAAGGCACGACTCACACATGATAGAAAAGTGCAGATACTCCAAGCGCAAAAGTAACCAAGAGGTCTGAACCTTCATGGATGCCCTGTCAAGAATGTGCAGATACTGACTGATCTACGATATATGTTAAGAACTGATATAAGGGCATGAATCATTGTATTATATTTCCCTTCTTTTTCACCACACCCTGTATTATAAGTTTAAATGTGACTTATAACAGTTATCTGACCATACATGCATCAGAATTGCTTGGTCTTTGTACTGGAACATCTCAAATTGGGCGCACCTCACCGGCTAGGAGGCGCCCCAGCCTCTAGCTTAAAGTCAAACTAGCTTGCCTACTTGTATGACCACGCATAATGCTGGACATTTGTTGATAAATTATACAGACAGAGAACTTCAATCCAACGTACATCCTATGAATATTATTTAGTTAATTTCCTAGGATCAGTTTAACTGCCGCGCAATATTAGTTAGTTAATTGACGAAGCATTGAAGCAGTAGTAACTGCACCCAAAAATTTCCTTGTCTGACAAATTCGAGACCACACCAGACCACACCAAAAATACATCCAGTTATAGGGATTAGGAATCATACCTCATACATGAATGATAACGAAATAGTTTATATTGAATAATTTGAAATCCAAAACAAAAACTCAAATTTGAATGTTATTACAGAAACATGTCTGGCTCTTCCAAGCACGGGTCCGTGCCCGAAGCCGGTGCCGAGGAAGAGGGCTGGGATGCCCACGCTGCAACCAGAATTGAGGAAGAGGACCGGGAGGACGGCGGTGATATTGATTGGGGGTACTTGGAGGAAGAGGACCAGGATGACATCACCGATGGTGGCGGCACTGACCGCACGGCGGCTGGTGGTAGCGGCGTCGCCGCCCCGACGACCGATAAGAAGGATAAGAAGCCTCGGGCCCCAAGGAAGGATCGTAGGCCGCAAGTGCTCGCGAACGTCACTGATACAATCACCGAGATCTCGCCGAGTGGCCTACCATTGGCGCCTGAAGCGGTTTCCTTAGGGTACGGCATGCAGCTAGGGTGCATCATGCGGGAAAGCATGTCGATCAACACGACGGACCTTAGAAGCAGCGAAAACAAGGCTTTGGTCAAAATCCTCCTGAAGAAGCTTCACCGGCGATACATGTTCCCGGAGCCGTTCAACAAAAGGGTGGACTCTTTAGCCATCACGAAGATGAGCACCGCGTTGAGCAGCTGGAAATCCCGGGTGAAGAAGAAGATCGCGAAAGGTAAAAGCTGGGAGGAGATCCGTCGCACAGACCCGACGCTCGAGAAAGAAGATTTCGACATACTGAAGGCGTACATGAACACCGAGGAGTGTAAAAAATGGACAAAATGGGGGGAGGATATGCGGGAACAAAACATAGGGCGCCAACATTGCGGAAGCGGTGGTTACCGAGGAAAACAGGCTGTTTGGGAGAAGGAGGACCGTGAGATGGAACGTCTCGGAAAAGATAACCCCTGGCACAAAATCACGGATATACAAGTTAGGAACTTTGTCTGGTCCCGGTACTTGTTAGACTGGAAGACGGGGGAATTCGTGACGAAAGACCAGGACGTGAAGGAATTCGAGAAACATTTGGTAAGGACACATATATCTCAAGTACATGTATATTGCATTGATCTAATAATTAGATAATGGGCTCACCTTAATTTCCTTTTGTCCGAAGGAGAGGGAGTTGCGGAAATCTGACCACTCGTCCGAAGGGTCGACGGGTCGGTGGGACACGCCTTTCAACAGGGCGACGAACGCATACAAGAAAAGGCCGTTGGATGCCCCGCCAACGTCAGCTGGCCGTATCTCCGGCTTTGGGCTAAACATGAAGGTAGCCGATTACTACGCATCAGATGCCAAGTCGTCGAGAAAGAAGAGGAAGACGACATCGACTAAGGATGATGAGGAGGTCGCGGCGCTGAAGAAGAAGATGGCGGCTCTAGAGAAGAAACTTGAGAGCAGAGAGGTGGACCCCGACACGCTCAATAAATTAGTGGATCAGAGGCTCAAGGAAGTCATCCCCGCTGGGTTGATGGAGGGGATAACTTCTTGGAATGCGGGGGGTCAAATTGGACCAATCCATCTGCCCACCTTCGTCGGCAGCAACTCAAGCATGAACCAGCAAGTGCCGCCGCAACAGCTGACCCCCCAGACGCCGGCGCCGCTCCTTCTGGTCACATCGGCGCCCCCTTCCGCAGCAATGCCGAAGAATGATGGGCCGGCCGCCGGCACCGTCGCCCTTGTCTCGACACCCGCCGAGCTCGACGCCATCACCAAGGTAACTAATTAGTTAGTCGTGATCTAACTACGCCTTCTCAAGATGACTGTCATCTCATGATGCCTGGTATGTTGCCCAACAGGACGAACCTTGCGTACTCCTGCATCGCGTGGTGCCCGGCGGAGAGTTGGTGGATGTTGCTACCGGCACTATTATACAACCGGGGGAACGCACTATGCACCACTCTCAAATGGACGAGAACGTGATGAAGGTGAAGTTGGCCAATGTAGTGCCAGAGTATCGCGACGTCCTCCCCCCCTTTCAACCTCCAGGCTGCGACGAGGAGGACACCTTGGTACTTGGAGACTGCACGACTTGGGTGATGAAATGGCCGAAGAGCCAGATTCGTCTTGGGGGGGGGGGTCTTGTGATCAAGCGCAACATCGGCGCCACATCCCCTATGGCCCCGCTCAATAAGATCGTCCGGCCCACGAAGCAAAGAGCCCTCCAGACAACACCCAAGGCCGCCGCCCCTCAGAAGGAAACGGTAGTCGTCGCCACCACCACCCAGAAGGAACCGGGGGTTGTTGCCACCACCACAAGGCACAAAGTGTTGTTGGGAAATATGCCGCAACGACCGGCCAAAAGATCATCAAATGCAGTTGTGCCTCAACCGCCGGCATCACAGCCGCCGTCACGACCAAAGGACGTGGACAACCCGTTTGCTGGAGCCGGTGTCGATGACTATCATTACGATGACAATGTCGACATCAATGCCTACCTCAACACGGGCTACAGCCAAGATAGGTACATGCCTGATATGGATCGTGACGATGAAGCCTTCCGCAGTCACGACGATCAACCTAGGCGTACTGAAGTCACGCAGCGCCTGACCTACCCGGAGGGTACAGTATTCAGCCCTGGCACACTGCATAAGACAATCGTAGGGTCGTCCCGAGCACCCGCACCCCCAGCTCCCGCAGCAGATCAGGCCACCCCCAGCAAGAAGATTAGGAAGAGACCTGCTAAAAAGGTCCAGCATACTAATATCTTGGCCGACGCTGTGGTACGACCCCGTAAGGATGGCTTGACCCGCTTGCATGAAGCTGGGAAACCGATACTGGGTCCGGACGAGATACAAGGGGCAACTGGACCAATGCTCACATTGCAGAACATTATCGTGATGCTAGAGGGCCTCCTTCTTAAAGAAGAGTCTCCAAATTACCCGGCGTTCGTGGTCAAGGTGCCAGAGGGCCCGGACTTCGTCCATGAAGACCCCGCGGGACTGTTCTTCATAGTGTACGAGGATATCTTCAATCTGTTTCACTCGAGACGGCTGGACTATAACTTGGTCCGCCTATACGCGCTCAATGCTCAGCTGCAGATCCAGCGAGAGTTACCCCCATACGTTATGGTAGCGGATCCCTACTACATGCGTGATAGCCAACTGGAGGAAGGATCAAGTTCACGGACCAAGGCAGTGAAGTACCTCGAGAGCTTCATGTTGAGAAACAGTGAGAACAAGAGGGACATTCTTTTGCCTGTCTTTCCCGAGTAAGTCTCGCGACCGTCGTAGCTAATGTTTCTTTTTCTAGATTTCATCCATTGCTTATCCTGGATTCGATTGCATGTGTTGAGCAGGGACACATACTGCACACTCATCGTGCTTTGCCCAAAGTGGTCACTAGCCGAGTACTTCGACTCGTCGAATAAGACGAAGAAGAAAGACTACACCAGAATAAGGATTGTTCTCGATGAGGCTCTCAACGGCTACGCCCAAAATGGAGGCACATTCGAAAAGAAACAAGAATGTATCAGGCCGGCTACTGGCAAATACGGGTTCAAGCACGTGACCGAGTTCCCCTGCATCAAGCAGCCGGCTTGGAGCACAAAGGAGGCCTTCTATGCCCTCCATCACCTCAAAGGGATTGTCCGCGATGCAAATAATATGAATCATCCTTCTAAACTCCGAAACTGGTCCAACAAAATGGCGGGGGAAATCTCACAGGAAGATCTTATGCAAGATTTTCATCGTATCAAAGTCAAGTTGTCGGAGATAATCATTGAAGATGTCAACAAAAAGGGAGGGTCCTTGAACCAGCCCATAGGGTTATGACAGAGGGATATCCAGGAACGCCTAGAGCGGCAGGCTGATCGTAGGTCGTGGATGACGAAGGAGCTATATAAGCCATTTCCGGCGCCTCTCCAGAAGAGGTATCGTTGATCGAGGTGTGCGTAGCTAGCTACTATTAGTATGTTTAACAAAATTTGCTTAACTTATATATTCCTAGCTACTATATTAGTTTAGCTCTAAACTTAGGCCTAGCTAGCTACTATTAGTTTGCTCTAAACTTAGGCCTAGCTAGCTACTATTAGTTAGCTCTAAACTTAATTAGGCCTAGCTAGCTACTATTAGTTAGCTCTAAACATAGGCCTAGCTTTATGTTGTATATCTTTGATGCTTATTTTTGTTTCCTTAGTTGTTTTTGGTGAACATATATGCCTTAGTTGTTTTTTGCATTATACTTACTAATATGCTTTGTGTCTATCTATATAGATGACGTACTACGTGGTGTTCGAGGGTCGGGTTCCAGGAGTCTATGACGAGTGGAAGGACTGTAAAGCACAGGTGGACAAGTTCAGCGGCAATTGCTATAAAGGATACGAGACTAGACACGAGGCGGTTGCGAAGTGGAGGGACCACCAGTCGAAACAGAAGAACAAGATGAAGACCTCCATCAAGCTACCGTTCTTGCTCACCATCGTCGCCGTGCTTGTAGTCTATTTCATCTTAGCTTAGGCCTTATTGAGTAACTATGTGGTGACATGTTCGATGAACTATGTGGTGGCATGTTCGATGATGTTTGACTATGTATCACTATGTTCGATGAACAAAACTTGATTCTTTTGCACTATGTATCACTATTATATATTATGTTATTATCGAGTAATGTGTGACTTATATCTTTGTCAAATATCACTTCTATGTTTATATATTTGTCAAATATCACTGCCTGTATTCAAACTGTATAAATTTTGTAATATACCTGGTATTTATACCAGAAACAATTTAAATTTCGAAATTGTGCAGATGTTTCTGTGGCGCACCATTTGAAGATTCTGTGGCGCACCAGGAGGGGATGCGCCACAGAATCGACTATTTGTGTGGCGCACGGGCTGGGTGCGCCACAGAATCCATTATTTCTATGGCGCACGGGATTGGTGCGCCACAGAAAATATTTTTGTGGCGTGTGTTCTGTGGCGCACCCCTGTGGCCCCGGGGTGCGCCACAGAATATCTTTTTGGTGCGCCACTGATGAAGGGATCTGTACTAGTGCCTAATTCCCATTTAGTCCCGGTTGGTGTCCCCAACCGGGACTAAAGGGATGATCCGTTTCCCAATGAAATCCTAATCCATTTAGTCCCGGTTGGTGTCCCCAACCGGGACTAAAGGGATGTTTTCTTCTCGCTATATATATGTATGCATTGCCACACCATTGGCATAAACACATACAAACTCACCACTCTCTCATGGCTTCTACCATACCCACTCTAACATTCATCCAGGCGGAGGCACTTTCCGCCTCGAACTACCCCTGCCCGTGCGGCTACAACGTTCCCGCCGGTTGGATGCTGAGCGCCGGAGGAGTGCCGGTCCCTCCTCTTCCTCAAGGTGTGGCGCGTCGGGCGTCCATCACGAACCACTACTACCACGAGCTCACGCCGGAGCAGCGGAGGAATCCCAGTTGGCATCCCGATAACCAGCATACTTGGGATGCCTTCTTCATCAATCGGCGTGAGAGGGCGCTCGCCAGGTATGAGGAGGACGGTCTGCCTCCTGGGAACTTTCACGAGGCCGGTGGTCGGCTATGGTGGTCCGGCTGGACTCTACAGAGCGTCATGGACTACATCAGGGACGGCGATATCCCCCGCCTGCGCTACCCTCAGGCCCAGTCCTGGAGTCGTGATCCTCCGAGGGAGTGCAGAGCACCGTGTCACGACCCCGGACCCAGAGATATACATACTGTTATGTGCTTCTAGACATGGACCCACAAGGGCTTCAGGGTTACCAGCCCCGGCCGCAACAAACAACGGCAGGCAGACTGGATTCATCGGCACGTAGTCCGGATCCCCAGTCTACTACTCCTTGTATCCATGCTAGTCATAACCAACTATGCATATCAAAGCGTCCACGAATCGAATGAAACTGAAGGAAACGGGACCAAAGCTATACAGAGATGCTATGTGTCCAGAAAGTGCAACAACAATCGAGGGTTACTGGGGTTACCTCGCCCCAGGCCGATCACATCGACAGGCGGGCTCGGACATGGATCATCGGCTCCACAACCCCTCGACTGCGACAACTATGCAGGCATAGCCAAAACTGTATAACAATGAGCTCGAAACCAACAACCGATCAAAGCAGTACTCTAAACATGAAGCTTTTATAAGCAAGTAATACTAGAGTATAGCTTACAAACAGAGGTCATACGACCCAACATTACATCAGACAACGGAAGGCAATTATGTTGCTAATCAACAAGAACCAAAAAGGCCTAAGAGGCCGCAACATAAGGCGACGTCCCAGCCCCTAGATTCCAGGCTGCTACCTGGGAACCCCAAACTACTCGTCGATGTCCACGTTGAATCACCACCAATGGAGTTCTTCTCCTCAACCAAAATTAAGCAAACCTGAGTACGGGAGGTACTCAACAAGACTTAATTAACCTATTATATATCTGCTATCTTCAGAAAGGGTTTTATGAAGGCTGTTTTGCGTAAAGCAATCTTTGTTTTCCAAATCGAGGAGGAATAGCACGTCTCATAGAATGTTTTGAAAACAGACGAGAAAGCTACTCAACTACTGAGATCATCATCTTCTTGTATTCCACCAAGTCGTTATCATTCCCACACTATCTCATGCTACAAGGATCACCCCTCCCGGCATCTCCGGGGAGGCACCCTTCAACCATGGTTAACAAGTTTTAGTCATTCCATTGAAGTTATCTATGATCACAGCATCCGTTGCCAAGTCGTCCGTAACCGTGGACACGGCTTCTCGAGGAGATTTATCCCTGCAGGGGGTACACTTTACCCACACGTACCATCCGACTCTTAACGCCACATGTACGCTCGTCCATGGAGCGCGGCAGAGGGTGGCTGGCCACGACCTTTACCTTGCTCGACCCTATCCATGAGTCAACCCAAACAGGGCCACCCCGTCAACAGGGAGTTGGCCACCTCCTGACGGCACCTGTTCTGTGAGTCGGGATCAAGATCCGAGTACGTCCATCACTTGTCCCGGTCACGCCCTAAGTTTTCTCCAAATCGTTTTCTGACTCACACGCAGATGGAAAGATCAAACTACGTGACTCATGGACGTGGCCAAACAAGTTAGTTAGTCGAGCGCGGTCTGTTAGGCCCCGCGTGTGGTTGCACGCTCAGTCTTGGCTTCGAAGGCGAGAACTCGCTCCTAGGGGCATGAACAGGACAAAACGCCACAACCCATTGTGGCCTCACATCCATGCCGTTATTTAGTCAAGTTATCAAAGATAATACAATTCACAACAACCTGACATAAATGATTCACGTATTGACCAGATTCATCAACCGGATGGATCAGATCACAACTAAGCATGACTAAGCAAGACTCACAGGGTTTAGCGGAGCGCGCACAAGCAAACCTATAGCTGCTAGGTGCAGTGGATCAGGATATCTAGGTTATGCAGTATATAGGAGAACTCTATCTACTGACACCAAATAATTTGGAACCGAATGCAAAGTACGAGATTCAAATCACTTTGAAAACCATATATGAGCAGATAAGAGGTTATGCTTGCCTTGGTTATAAGAAAACCAGATAAAGATCTTCTGGAATAAGTGCTTGACTTGTCGGTTAAGATCAAGTATTCACCATTGGATTGCTGGCCTTCTCTTCGGAGTCACGTTCTACCGAGGGGGAAACAACACCGAAAGAGAAGTAACAATCAACACATGGCATCGATGCAATGCGCAATATGTATGCATGAGCAAATTAATGCACTGAAATAAAGCCCTAAACATGCTCGATGAGTTTCTAGGGTTCGTATGTCGGTTATGAAATTTTATTGAAATTATCCCGAAAATAGACCCCGGAGGGCAATTCGGATGATTCTGAAAGTAAGTGCAATTTAAATTGCTCAGATAGGTTTAAAAACATCATAACTAGATTGCACTTGTCATTTTGAGCAAAATGGTATATAACTTTTAATTTTCTAATTTTATTGAATGAAAACTTATTTTTCTATTTTAAATGAATTAAACCACATTAAATAATGGCCAAAAATCAACTTTGTCAAACATTTATGAAAGTGACATATTCATGTAGATCTTATTTTTATGATCACTCCCATATTTTCATTATATTTTTCTGAATTATATTTTGGGAGATATTGATTAACCAAAATTATTCATTTTCTGGAATTTCTGGAATTACTAAAAAAAAGGTTATGACGTCACTGCGATGTCATCCTTGCATCAGCAATGGCCACAGGGGCTCTGCTGTGGAAGCAATCGCTCGATTCCTCGCGAATTTCCCGAAACCAATTGCACCAGGGGCGAGAGGGGTCCGAGGCCGACCTAATGGTGGCAGCGCCACCCTCTAGTTGGCACCGGAGAAGCGCCGGCGACGAGCAATGGCCGCGGCGGCCGACGGGGCACGACGCCGGGAAGAACCAGAGAGGGAGGGGGAGGTTGGAGAGGTCCTGGGGACTCACCACGATGCAGTGAAGAAGATGGAGGGGTCGGGAGGGCGAGGGGGCACCGGGTGGCGGCGAATCGGCGGCGAGGAAGCTCGCCGGCCGCGGGGAAGAAGTGGACGCCGCGGTCGACTCCGGTCGTCCCTGCTCATGTCGCCTAGCTTAGAAGAACAAGGAGGCCGAGGGGAAGCCAATGGTGGCCTCAATTTCTGCGGGGAAGGCCGGGGTTTCTCGCAGTCGGCGGCGGTCGGCGACAGTAGGTTTCGGCTAGGGTTCGGTTGCTCGAGGGAGCGAGGAGGAGAATCGAGGGGATAGGGAGAGAGAGGAGAGCACGGCGCTCTCTACTGGGGGGTCACCTGCGCGGGGGAAGGCGGTAGCAGCACGTGGCGACGACGAATTCCACGGCAGCCACGCAGCTGCTCCGACTGTCACAGGTTGAAGATGATGATTTTGCAAAAACCCCCTACTTGTTTTAAGTTTTACAGTCTAGTCCTTTTCTCTTTGAAAACAGAACAAGAACAAAGTTTTGAGGGCCTTTTTGCAAAGGAAAAATTTGGCAAAAATACTTTTTTGAAAACCTTATGAAATTTTCAAGCTCACCATGTATTTGCTTTCCAAAATTGAAATTATTTTTAGAACAAAATTTGGGTGATCACTTTAAGTGATTTTTTTGTCATTTCATTTGTTATTTTCAAATGCAAAATTTTAACCAATGGTTTTATGCATGTATGAGATGACACAACACCACACACCCTTTTGTAGCAAAAATTGGGATGTTACAAATCTACCCCCCTTACAAGAATCTCGTCCCGAGATTCTCGAAGGAGAAGAAAGAAGGAACACCAGTTTTGAATGATCTTCTCGAACCTTACGGTTCTCTTCTTGAAGAGGTTGATCCATAGCACTTGCGAAGATCTCCAGAGGCTACACCTTAGGTAAGAGGGAAACTCTTAGGAAATGATCTTCACGAAGATCGAGTATCTCATGGCTAACTCATGACCAGAATGTTCGTAAAGAACTTTTGAGTTAACAGACATGAAACACCTCAAGGTAACGGAGTGAATAGAAGATGGTTTCCAGTTTGCGGACGATGGTTCTTGAAAGGATTTAGAATATGAGCTTTGCACAAGACTTTAAATCCTTTTGTAGAAGAAAGGTTGGACAACTTGTGACGTCGAGGTTTCTTCAAACAGAAAACCAGAATGAAAAGGATGGTCTTGGATACCACGACATAATATCCACAGACGAGGGAGAACACGAGAAAACACTGTAATCGTGCGTCGGAGCGAAATCGATACAAGATCATGTTCACTCTTCGGGGTGAACGCAGAGAAGGAGCTTTCATTCCATTCTATAGCATTTTACTCGAAATCTTTGTCAAAGATCAGGATGTTACTTCACGGCAGAAGGTGAGTAACCAAAGGATGTTGGAACACCGTAACGAAGGAGGAACTCGTGGTCACACCATAAGGCTGGTTAATCAACGAGGATTGAAACATCGGAAGGAATAGGGAATCTCTTTCCTATGGTGGATTTTACGTAGCAATACGTTTACCACATGGTTAAGATCCCATGGCTGAAGTGACTGACAAATTCACACAATGTGTCAGATGAACAGAACTTCAAGTACCAGCAACTTGAAAAAGGGAACTGCTCAATGGCGGTTACAAAGCACCAAGAGATGTTCTCCTGATGAACTTGTTTCCACTGAAACAAAGGTTTGGAGGATCAACAAAGAGACATTGGAAGAATCAACTTCCAGGTTTTCCTGATGTTCTAGATACCAATATTAGGCTTGTGCAAGCCTTTATAGGTAAACAAACCGGGACCAATGCCCATGCGCGTGCCACGTGGCCTCTGGCTAGGTATTGGTCCCGGGTCGTGCCACGAACCGGGACCATTGGCTCCCCACGAACCGGGACAGATGCCCCCTTGTGGTTTCTGCTGCCTCGGGCACACGAACCGGGACCAATGCATGGTTTTTGTCCCGGATTATGGTGCAACCGGGACAGATGCCCCCTGCCCCCCTGGACGAAAGGGATTGTTTCCACTAGTGTCCATCCATAGTGCGTGATCTTTTTGTTCAGAAACTCCGCATCCGCAGGCCAGTGCTGCATATTGAGAATAAAAGACAAACATAAATTAGAACGATGATATTTCATTTGAACATTATGTAAACTCGTAACTAAATTACCTCAACGTGAAGTGCATAGGCGGCGGGAGAAAATTGTATCTTATCGCTAGTAGTTGAGATAGACAAGCCCCGAAGATCTGACTCAATCCTTTTTAGCTCAACTACTCTGGACCACTTATGATGCCACATCAATAGTTCATTCCTAATTTCATCGGTGGTTCTAGGCGGGAGGTTATATCTGGCTAAATTTTTACCCAAAGCAACTGCGTGGTCACAGTCGGTCATTAGTTCCATAAAACTAACTGCAGCTCTATCCTCCCTCCTATTAGTGCAAGAACATTTTGTCGCATGATATAGAATACGCCATGAGTTGTATGGGTCGATACCACCACTACCACTATATGTCATCGCTCTAATGCCTCCGATAAGTTCACTACACATCACAGACCACACAACACACACTTCCATCACAAAGTATGCAGGAGTTTATATAGGAACCCTCTGGACATGGTGGCGGGAAAAATGTGCGGGAGAAAGTGGCGGGAAAAATGTGGGGGAGAAAGTGGCGGGAAAATGTGCGGGAGAAAGTAGCGGGAAAAAACGGCGGGGGATGCTACCGGGAAGAAAAGGGCGGGAGAAAGCAGAAAAAAAAAGGAATTGGGTACGCCGTACCCGATTGGATTGCTGTTGGCTAGGCCAGACCCGACACATTTTGGCCTGCCCCGACTGGCAGTGTGTGCGTCAGCCAGACACCTATCGGGCACAGCGTGGCCGATATGTCGTAATCGGGTGAGCCATACCCGACATGAGCTAGTCGGGCGCAGCACTGCCGATTGGATTCTATTTTTGAAATTTCTCAAATCTGCGTATTATTTTCCGAAATACTTATTAAAATCGTATTATTTAAAAAAAATTGCATGTTGTTATGTGTTAGTCAAAAGAAATGCTTGCTGGAACAAGACCGATCCGGTCAATGTTGATGGGCACCGCCAGCTCATGCATGTGAGGATGCACACTCGTGCTCAGCTGCAAGTATGTAAGAGCTAAAGAATAGTTATGAGGCAGTTTAACGTCATGGGCCACCTTTGCCGCCGGCCGTCGGGATCACCCAGATTAGGCTCTCTTCGCACCAGATTCAATCACCAATCAATATCAATTATGTGTTAGAATTTCTTGAAGCAACTAGCTAGCCGTGGTAAAAGAAAATCCATCAGGTGAACGTGCCATTTTGTTGTTAAGAAAACAGTTGAATAAATGCTGCTACCAACAATATGAACGTAATTTTACATCATACATATTTGAACCAAAGTGGTGGAAATATACATATCCTCTCCCAACTAAGTTGAGTATGCTCACTCCTAAATTGCTTCTCAATGATAATCAGGTCGCCATAACTAAGACTAAAATTTTATATAATTTAACGGATATATACACTATCCGATAATGTTAAATATATCTCATACAAACCCCTATGTTATAATCTACATTTTCTGGCATTATTTCATCTTTAAGAATAAATCAGATGCATACAACCCCCTATGTCACAATGATAAAAAAAACTTAAAAGTATGTGCATTTCATATTTCGTGTGATAAACATATCAAATATATCGATATGCAATATTAATTGTGAACAATATAATCAACATTAGTTTTTTCTGCTACGTGGATAAAATTTAAAATTCCGACTTATTCATAGAGGGTGTACAAATACTTATATAAGAGGACGGAGATATTTAAAAATATATAAGCATTCAAATAGTTACCTTAATTATCAAATAATTAAGACGAGGAGAACCAGCGGAGATTCAAAATGTGATTTATTTAGCTTCCACATCTTATTTTAAGAGATCAATTTTTTGAAAGAAATATCACATAATCAAACATCATGTGGGATGAATGCAAAGTTTATTTGTACCACACTACATGGATTATATTTTGGTGCTTAGTCCTAATACTAATGTCCCATGAACTGAATGCTAACCTTGCATATTGATCTAACATCACAAAAAATACATCGTAGAAAGTTTGTTTATATGATGTACTTATTTAATGTAGTGTAGAAATGAAAAATGTGGTCATAAATATGATGTTTCTTATGAGATAATGAACGGCAGACTATATTAAAGCTAATTCATATGGTTACCTTCTCATGTTATGTTTCTAGCTGGTCCTTTATAGTAGGTCTTAGCCCACCATTCATAGTTGATATGCATCATTTCAAATCAACCAAATCTGAACATACATGAAGTTAACAAATTATATTAAGTGTCCACTTTTGAAACCATAGAGATATTGCACTCGCATTTGCGAGGGCCACCATGCTAGTTAATTTAAATGTAAATTGATCTCACAGGGAGTTCTAGTGAGATAAATAGCCGACATTACAATCATTGATTACTTATTTATTTATGGCACCATGAGGTGTCCGACTGGAAGTCACGATACTTTAGTTAGCCTGAGCAGTAACCATGGAGATTCCAGCCTGGCGACCGAACCTAGCGACTTTGCAGTCAGTGGCGAAGATGTTGGAGGAGACGTAGCTGGGGGCACCACCCATAATCGGCATGTTAGCAGTCACATTGAACTTGTTGACATAGTCAGTGCGGTAGGTCTGTCCGAGCACACCGTGGACATTGTCGGTGAGGTCGTAGAACTTGAAGCTAAGGTCGAAATGGGCGAGGCTATTGTCCTCTGTTACACCGTAGTTGTGGACACGAGAGTCCTCCTCGGTGATGGGTACGACATTGGCATGAATAGTGAACACCCCCTTGACCTCGACCTTGATGCCGTTGGTCATGGAGGTCCTTGTGATGGTCAACGCAGGCACGGCGGTGGATTGCCACTGCTCGTCAATCTCGTCGGGGATGTTGATGGGCATGTCGTCGAAGGTGAGGTCGAGGCGGTCGACGTCGTCGTCCCACTTGACGGTCCTCTGGGCGCCCATGTAAAGGCGGTGGTCGGCGAAGCGGATGCCGAGAGCCTGGATCCAGGTGAAGTCACGACGCATGGTAGGGTTGCGTTTTCCGATGAAATGGGCATTGATGTGGAGGCCAACATCGGAGACTATGCAGAAGTCCTGATCCTTCTTGCCGTGGAAGTAGAAGTTGTTGCCATCGCCGGCCGTGAAACGCGGGTCCCCGCACACGCTGCCTTTGGTGCAAACTAGAAAAGAAGCATAATTTTTGCAACCTCGATTAGGAAGGGGCGGGTATCTCATGGATGCAGCTAGTAAATGTAATTAGGTTGCAGTAATAATAAGTGTGTCATTGCATGCTTACCGCAGAATGTCTTGCAGCCTGGGCACTGGATCAGGCATCTGCCACAATCGCTGGGACAGGTGCCCTCGCAGTAATGGCTGTTTCTGTCGCCTTGGCAGCTGAGCTTTTGGTCCCTCCTCGCGAACTTCCCAGGTTGCAGAAATTTGGGCGGCGACCCCTTGGTACCGGCGGCATCGACGGCCGCAGCCAAGGCGCACAGGGCCACCAAAGCGGCCAACATTGCAATAACCAGCTGCTGCCGGGCCATCTTTGGAACGGCTACGAATTGCTTGCTAAGTTTTTCTGTGTTACTTCTGTGGTGGTGGATACGAGTTATGAGACATGGGTTTGGTGCTAATTTATAGGGCTGCGCACTTGAAGGAGGCAAGGATTTAGATATCTAAGTGAAAAAAAAACAGGGCGGGATGGGGAGCTTGATCACCCCTCTAGCTAGCTGACCTTCATCTCTTGGTCAACTATGTAGGGTTCCTTCTTTCTCAATTAAACAAGAAGTGCGCTGTGCTCCTGGGGATGATTCGATGCCATGAATGGTAGTACTTGATTCAGATCACTTCATGGCTAAGCAACTCATATGTGTTGTCTTGTCACACATTTGTGGTTACTGACGGAAATAGCACTTTCTTTGTATGTGTGACCAATGCCAAACCCAGGTCGATAGAGACAATTTCAGTGGAAAAAGATCAAGGTCGGTGCACACTACCTAGCCAAAGTTCGGGCTGGGCCGGGCCTAAAAAAATCGGTGGACAAATCGCATGCCTAAGCCCGGCCCGGCCCGACTGTCGGCCGCAGAAAATCAGGAACCCGCCCAGGCCCAGCCCGACTACGACCAAAGAACACACTTCCATGAAGCCCGAGCCCGGTCCGGCCCGATCGTCAGTCCTAGATTCCAGGCCCGAGCCCAGCCCGATGGTGCTGTCGGGCTCAACCCGGCACGGGATTTTCGGGTCGGGCTGTTGGATTCACAAGGCGCATGAACATAAATAATATTGTAGAATTGAAATGCCCAAACGCTTATATCCTTGGGAAACCAAAACAAGGGTACTTTTAGACATAAAAATTTGGGTACTCCATGTGATTCTTCAAGGGATATTTAGAGACTCAAGTAAGGCAACAAAAAAATCAGTAAGGTCTAACATCTTGCCGGGAAATCAAAGGAACTGGTCTTGTGGAAATGAAACATGCATACAGTTTCGTTTGTGAGCTGAAAACCTTTTTCCTTTCAAAATCACATATCCCAAGATACCCTTAGCCTCCCTCTGTTTGGGTATGGAAGGATTGATAGAAGAGAGAACACATAGGGAGAGAAAACTTCAGAAATTGGAGAAAAGAGGTAACCACATTTATTATTTAAGAAAATTACGGAAATTAACACGGATGCCTTAAATTTTGGAACTATCTGAAATAGAGAAAGGACTAGCAAATCTAAATGGAGAGTAGTACATAACTTCTATTTTACTTTGGATATTAATAATGGTTTTATTGTCGCTCATGAGGACTATACTTTGATATTTATACCGAAGAAAATTGGTGCTACATACAAATATTGGCACCACATTCCATTCCTCTCAGGCTTGTTAGATCGTACTCCCTCCATTCCAAAATGTAAGATTTTTTAGCCATTTTCCACTTCACACATTTCTACATGTATCTAGACAACTTTTAGTTATATGTTCACTCATATTAGTATGTATCTAGACAACATGAAAAATATCTACAACATCTTATATTGAGGAACGGAGGGAGTAGTTATTTTCGGTACTCCTCATTTTCAACATTTAATAGAACTAACATATCAAAATCCTATTCAAAACTGTAAGGTCAGCGGCGTGGCTAGAAAATTCTTACAAGCCGCAACGTAGTATGTAAAAAAATGAAAAAAACAAAGCTAAGGTTTTTAAAAGATCAGAATTTTATGTAGAAAATATGGGAACATGTTATATAAATATTAAATTGAATAAAACATGTGAGTTTAATACCAGGACAAAGAAAATGGAAACACATAGTTAATTACTGAAAGCATGTTACTCCAGAGAAGACAAATGACTTGGATAGATGATAAAACACGAAACTAACAATAGGAAAAAATTAGGCTCTAAAAATTCTTGGTTTTTTATTTGGACAATGGTGTCCACTCTAAAGTACTGCGAAATATATTTCAAAAACTCTAAGGGGTAATGAAACATGAAAATAGGATGCAAGTGATTTTCTTAATTGGGTATTTCTTACAACTTTATGAAGAATAGAACAAAAACATTAAAATAAATCATGATCTATGGAAAACAATTCAATACACTCTTAAGTATAAAATTTCCCAAGAATATATGAATTTTCATATACCATCAAGTATAAAATTATATAATTTATTTTGAAAAATTGAGAAATTAGGTAAACAATAAGTACCGAAAGTTGTAAGCAAATTAAACACATCCACCATCTTGGTCTAAAAAAACAAATTACTAAAATAAAAATAAATTTGATAATTTTATTAATAACCTTATGGTACATACCAAATTAAAATAATAAGTAGAAATGATTCTTGAAAAATGTAATTCAAATAAATAAATGAATAAATAGTGAGTACTTATACAAATTTAGCCAGAAAAAATCTTCCATAATTAGGAAGAATCTTATGTAATTAGAAAAAAAAACATACTATAATTTTTTTAAATATGTAAAAATAATTAAATAAGAAATCCAAAAGATTTAGAAAAGATATAATATTTTACAAATTTTAATGGGTTTCATCTATTTCTATTTTTAATTTTTTATATAAAATGTTTAATTATTTCCAGACATTGTGTATTATTTCTATGTTACTCTACGTTTTAGTTATAGAAATTATTTGTGCTAATTTGGTTGCCACATGTGCTAAATCGCTGACCCATCAGTGTAATACTACCTTGCGATATACTACAATGTTATCATTATTGGAAGGTAAACGTAAGAGAGAAATTGTGTGCCAACCAATTTGTGCAAGACCAAACTGAAACTTAGTCGATGAGACTACTCGTTTCACTGATTTTTCTTGGCCACGAATTTGTGTGCCAACCAAAACCAATCCTAGTGTAATACTAAAGTTACACTTGCGAAACTCAATTTG
This sequence comes from Alopecurus myosuroides, assembly GCA_028641055.1. Taxonomy (NCBI): domain Eukaryota; kingdom Viridiplantae; phylum Streptophyta; class Magnoliopsida; order Poales; family Poaceae; genus Alopecurus; species Alopecurus myosuroides. The sequence continues at coordinate 20,109,922 of CM054058.1, forward strand.
ACACATGAGAGCATTTTAAAAACGCCGGGAGCATATTCTCATGGGTGCCAAAAACACAAATCCGTACTATGCTTGTGCATATTGCACAATATAATGATGGTGCTGAGATAAGATTCCCTCTCCTGTCCGTGACCATGCATGTGAATTGTGATACTACCACATGGCACGAGAGATGGGACGAATTGTATGGCGTGGCGGGCACAAAAAGCTAGCCGTGCCTAGAGTAGTGCCTAGCGCGCGTCTGAAGCGATGCCCTGCCACTTTGCGTACGCGCGCTTGTTTAGGGTGATGGAAGCAATGAGATCTCACACCCCTGAGGCCTAACAAAAAAACAGAGAGTATAGCTTAACTAGCCAGGCACTGATCCTAATCAAGTGAGTACTACTACGGTTCCTGTAGGGCATGGGAACATCACCCTGCTAGAGTTGACCAAGAGATGGATCGGCCCAGTTGGGCAGCTAGGTAGAGTTTGATCAGGATGATCAAAAGCCATACGCATGCATGCACCTTTCCTACACTCTGAATCCAACTGCCGTATTCTATCTAATTAATTAATCACGGTGGATTCTTTCAGTCTCTCAAGGCAGCTAGCCACTCTCTGCGCATGCACTATAAATTGCCACAATCGCACACTTGCCCACAGCGATCATCTCAACCTAGCCGAGCCAAGATGTCCCGGCAGCAGCTCGTGGTACTGATCGCCGCTTTGGTGGCCTTGTGCGCCTTCGCCGCCGCCGTCGACGCCGCCACCGCCGTGAAGGGTCCACCGAAGACTACCCCGGCAAACAGCAAGACGATCCAGATCCACCCAGGAAAGAGGAACCAGGTGCTCACATGCGACAACCCCGCGGACCACCAGCTGCCTTGCGTCGCAACCTGCCCGCAAAAATGCGCGGATACGTGCGTTGTCATCTGCCCAGGCTGCCAAACAGTCTGTGATCGTAAGCACCTATATGCATCATATCCTTGCCACGTCCTAGTAACCTTGACACCGAGCTATGTTTGAATTAATTTAAAATTCTTTCAAGCGTGCGAATTCTACCCGGGAGCCTGCGGCGACCCGCGGTTCGTGGGCGCCGACGGCAACAAGTTCTACTTCCATGGCAAGAAGGACCAGGACTTCTGCATCGTCTCCGATGCCGACCTCCACGTCAACGCCCACTTCATCGGCAAGCGTAACCCCTCCATGAACCGCGACTTCACCTGGATCCAGGCCCTCGGCATCCGCTTTGCCGACCACCGCCTCTACGTGGGCGCCCAGAAGACCGTCAAGTGGGACGACGACGTTGACCGCCTCGAGGTCACCTTCGATGGCGTGCCCATTGAAATCCCTGCCCAGAATTACGTGCAATGGAAGTCCACCGAGGTGCCCGCGCTCACCGTCACGAGGACCTCGACGACCAACGCTGTCAGGGTCCAGCTCAAGGGGGTGTTTGACATCACCGCCAAGGTGGAATCCCGCATCCACAACTATGGAGTGACCGAGGACGACTGCCTTGCCCACTTCGACCTCGGCTTCAAGTTCCATGACTTCACCGATGACGTCCACGGCGTGCTCGGTCAGACCTACCGCACTGACTACGTCAACAAGTTCAATGTGAGCATCAACATGCCCATCATGGGTGGCGACGCCAACTACGTCTCCTCCGACATCTTCGCCACTGACTGCAAGGTCGCCAGGTTCGGCCGCCACGCAGGAATCTCCATGGTTACTGGGCAGGCAAACTAAAAGTACTGCGAGTTCATGATGGTCGTCCAACCGTCAGTAAGGGACATAAATAATTTTTTCTTCACCAAAAAACAATAATTATTAAATGTAACATCACCGTGTGTATTGTCCCGGAACTCTCCCTGGCCAATCGATTTGCATATAAATTAATTATTATAAATTATTGTTGTTTTGCGACATAATTTTGTTCTCAATTATGTTAATTCAAGATGAAATTAACTTGCTATTTAACATAGTGGCTGATACATTGACAGTCATGAGTGAGAACGCAACGGTTCTAAGAAGGGCTAGTTTTGAATTAGGCATTTGGATAATTATCGGTGACTAACAAACACCGAATAAAAAGTCTCTAGAATTGCCTGAAGCCAAGGCTAAGAAGGTGGAAAGGAAAATTAATCATCTTTAAAGAAAAATTGGTTCTCATTAGTTCAGTATTAAGTAATGTCAAATTGTATATGATTTCATTTTTTAGCTACCAAAAGGACTTCTTCATAAATCTGATTACTTCCAATCAAGATGGTCTAAAGGCAAACAAGAAACATGTCTGCCGCTTTTGGCCATATTATATCCATGATTGCTCAAGAATCAGGTACAACAAGCAAAAGTGGTTACCAAATATCACTATTCGGAAACAATATATGTATAATATCGCCAATCACACGTACAATGCAATCGATACAGTTATGGAGACATATCCCCTATTGTGACATCCAGACGAGATTTTGCCGAACTCCGGCTTGCGACATCGAAAGGTGAACAATGGTCATGTTGTTGCAAGGCTTGAACGAAGTTCGTTGCGATCTACATTAGAATGTAAATTTTCCATTGGCTGTACTCTTTATGCGGAGAATACGTTCATTCAGAAATGCCAGTCCATAATAATAATAAAAATAGCAACAATAATAATAATAATAATAATAATAATAATAATAATAATAATAATGCCACTAAAAAATTTTGGTCATACCTTAAAAAGGTGTAATCCTAATGAAGGATAAACTAGCAAAGTGCAACTGGCCGGGGAACTTACAGTGTGGTTTTTGTCAGCGTGATAGACACATGTTCTTCGGTGTAAGTCAGCCTCTTCCATATGGTTAGTCAAGCAGTTGGGTTCTAATAACTTGTATCGGTAGTTGATCAAATGTTGCAAAAAAAATTGGTAATTAATTGCATGGAGTTGATCAAATCTATAGAAATATAGGGTAGGAGCATTTTCCATTATATGTTCGCTTTGGATATTTAGAAATATTTTTATATTAATGGTAATTTACTAGGTGTGACTATTTTCTCCATTTGTGGCTGTACCTACAGTTGATGGAGAGTATAGGCCTGTTTACGGAGGTATGCATATGGTTGAGAGATGACGGCGAGGTTTACGTTTATCCCACATAAATGGTAACATAGTATACGAATCGATCGGCCTCCTTCACCTTAGAATGTTTAAAAGTTCCTAATACTTGTTTTGCCCAGGTTTTTGTTTTCCATTTTAGCGTCGGGTTGTGTGCATTCTAAATACGTGTAGGTCTGGAGTTCGCTAACTTATCAGTATAAGAAAGCTTCCATTAAAAAAAACTAAGCACGAACCTGATAGAGTTGAAGAGTTTAAGCAACATGCACACTGTTCTTGTGTCCAAATTTCTCAAGCAGGCACGACAGTATTCATAGAAACCACGTTCATTTTTCCCACCATCATTTCCTAAGGCGTGCCATTGAAATCCTCAACCTGTTCTCGGGGCCGGTCCTGAGATTTTGTTGGTCTAGAGCCGCACTAAAAATTAGGTCATGAGCGCCTCGCCCTGCCAAGTCCCGACTGTCACCACCAAGACGAGGCTGCCCACCCTACGTGCCGTGAGGAAAAGCCACCGCCGCTACACCTGTCTGTCGCCAAGGGAACTAAACCTGCCGGCTGATGCCAAGCCATTCGACTCTTCAACGATGCCCTTCCATCGCGGCCACCTAGCCAACCACGCGGGACGCCACTCTGTCGTAGCCCCCACGCATACCACCTCCCTACCAACTCCTAACCGTCACCGCCACGAGGATGCCACTGTCACTGCACTTGTCTATCGCCAAGGGCACTGCACCTTGGCCCGTCGCCAATGCCCTTGAATGTTTTCTTCCTCTCCATAGGCAAGAGATGTTCCATGTATCCTTTATGTCATAATAAGTGAGAAAAAGGTTCGAGGCATGTCCCAAAGATATAGATCTGCTGCTTTGTTTGCTACAGAATATAGCACAATGCCCGTGCGTCGCCACAAATGATTAGTCACATGTTGTTGGATTCAATTCTAGTGACCGGATCCGCGCCGTCGAGACTGATTGAAGCGAGTTAGAACCACTTATTGAAGGTGCATAATAAAACGAAACAAACCTAACTTCTGAGTTAACGTGTTGTTTGGTTTTCCATATACTTGTAAAATCTCATACCAAAATAGGGTTGGTTAGTTTAATGATAAACCACAATTTTCATATAACCTGAATTACAAAAATTTCTCCTACAACCTAGCAAAATAGGCTTTGCATACTGCATCATAGCTTAGTTATGGGTCCGCTGCTTCGCACATACTCGCTTCATCCTATTTTAATCTACATTCAACAAATTTAACACAAATTAGCAAGTCATTAAAATTGCTATATAGATATTTGAACAACCAATCCAAGCCGCTCTAAACGTAATGACATCCAATATGGAATCTAGACTACTTCATTTTCTACGTTGGTGTTGATTACTGAGGAGAGAATTAATGTGGAGATCCTAGGATGTAATTAAAACGGGACAAATTTCTAGACTACAATGTAGAATAAAAGTGAACCTAATCCATCAATTCTCACAGCACATTCCCTTCACCCTGGGCCGGTTAGATTGTAGTTATTTTTTTTTGTACACCACATTTCCAACATTTGATAGAATTAACATACAAAAATCCTAGCCAAATATGTAGGAGGTCGATATTTTGGCAGAAAAAGTCAAACAAGCCCTCACCTTGTATTCAAACAAGCGCTCACCTTGTATGTATAAAACAAGTGTTGATTTCTGGAAACTAATTTGGTACACTTGTAATTAGAAATAAGACAAGACATAAAGTAATTTTACATGACAAAAAAATTAAAAAATATAATATAAGTATTAATTTCAAAAAAATGAGAAAGTGCTTAAACACTAAGTAGCAAAAATATTAAGAAAAATAAAAATAACAACGAGTTAAGTTTCATATACGTCCTAAAAGTGTAAAATTTGGTAAAAATACTAGAATTTTTATACAGGCAAAATTAAAACAACATAATATAATACCTGTGTGTTGCAACGTGATATAATAGGACAATGATATAGAGTGGAGATTGCTTGCTCCTCGGCGCTAGTGATCCTGGTGATTTAAAAAAAAAGATATTTACAATCTTCAAAAAATTTGAAAAAAAATATGATTGTCTTATTTGATTTATCCTAGAAACGTGCAAATTTTTATTTTAAAATACTTTTTATTTTAAGCTTAATAAAAATGACAAATTTCTATAGATCGTAGTATAGTGAAAATGCACATTTTAAATTTTGTTAATTTTATGTAGATCAAATATAAAGTATTTCAAATTGAAAATTTGCGGGTTTGTGAAATACATCATTGAGGACAAACATGGTTTGTTTCAAATTTTTCTATGTCTTCGGATTATTTTATTAATTTATTTTGACACACTAGATCACTGGTGCCCAAGAGCACAAATGACTTTCCAGATGATGTATTACTGCAATAGTTTTAGAATTATATCAAATTAACCTGGCAATATTATTTTTTGGAAATTTTAAATATTATTGTGTATTTCTTTGTCATTATTGTCGAATTAAGATTATACCGACAAACAACTAAAAATAAAAAAATTAGTTTCTATTAGCACACAATTTCTTTGCAAATTGACACTCATAATTACATAATGAACCGAAATGTTTCTTGAAAAATCGTAATTCGCTAAAATACATAAATATCTCTTTGTGCGTATATAATATACAAAAAAATTGGTTCCATACCCAAGGTTATATAAACCTCCTACATACTAAAGATATGCATACCTGAGGTATCCATGTTGTCTATATAATGAAATTGTACATTATTTCATACGAGTGCGCGAGCACCATAGTATATTATATCTTTCAAAATGTTGTTAAATGAAGAAAAATAAGCTTCACAACATATGGAATTTTATATAAAAAATAAAGAGAAAGAATAAAAAAGACTAAGAATAAAAGAATTTTTGTAACACACAATATGATCTGAGAGACATAAAATTACTTAAAATAGATAATTTTAAAATGAAATGTAGCAAAAATAATTCTTTGAAAAAAATCCATAATTATGAAGACTCTTAAGTCATTAGAAAGAAGAATTGTTTTTTCACCATTTGAAAATATGTATAATTAAAAATAAGAAATCTGAATGATTTTGCAACTATATAATAGTTTACTACTATGAATGAGGATATCAATTTATATTTCTCATAATTTATAATTTTAATTGTTTTAATTATTTCCATAGAATTTGTACTATTTATATCTTATGCTTCAATTAAAAGTATTTGTGCTTATTTTGTTGCCACATGTGGGAAACCTGTGACACATCATTGTCATACCGCTTTGTGAAATCTAGGATTTATTTATTTCACTATTAGTAGGTAAAAGTAACAAAAAGAAAAAGAATTGTAATGTCGAGGCTGAATTAAAATTCAGTCGATGCCACTACTCTTTCCACTTTTCCTTTTGTCTGGCCACAGATTATTGGTGTGCCAACCGCAACCATTACAACTATATAACACTAACAACTTGGACACTACCTAGCTTGTGCATCTTATTCCACATACTGTTTTGATAAGATTCTTCTCTTGTGTGGCCCGCAGCGCGCGTCCGAAGGGATGCCCTGCAGCTTTGCGTACGCGCGCGTATGGCCGACGTTTAACTATACAATAGATCCGGCCAAGCATCTGTCGACATCGGTGGGTACTTTCCTCGCAACACAGGGATGAGAGATCTCACACTACTGACTCGCCTAACAAAAACAGAGAGTAGCTTAACATCGCCAGGGTGTCTAGGAAAGCGTGCACACATGATGGATCAACCCCGGTAGAGTTGACCAGGAGAGATGGATCCTCGTGCAAAGGTATAGCAAGCTAGGTATAGTCGAATCAGTGTGATCGAAAGCCATACGCATGCATGCACCTTTCCTAAACTCTGAATCCAACTAGTTAAGGACGGTGGATTCCTTTAGTCGTTCACAAATCTCAAGGTAGGTGCATGCCCTATAAATTGGCACCATCCCACACCTCCGATAACTCATCCACCAGTTCACCACCACCACACTAAACCCACGGTGATCATCTCATTCTCAACCTAGCCGTGTGGTAAGATGGCCCGGCAGCAGATCGTGGTAGGGCTCGTCGCTCTGGTGGCCGTGTGCGCCTTCGCAGCCGCCGTGGACGCCGCGAGCAAGAGGCCAACGCAGCCCCCGCAAACCACAAGGATCATCCACCCGGGGAAGAGGAAGCAGGTGCTCAGCTGCGACAACCCCCAGGACAAATACAGGCCCTGCACCGCAATCTGCCCCAAAGAATGCCCCGAGTCCTGCGCTGTCATCTGCCCAGGCTGCCAAACATTATGCAACCGTGAGCTCACATATATATGCATCTTAATTTCCCACGTCCTCCTGACCTTTACCGTCCTACTCTTATATTAATTAATCCTTCTTCTTTTTTCAAGCGTGCGAACGCTTCCCCAGCATCTGCGGCGACCCGCGGTTCGTCGGCGCCGACGGCAACAAGTTCTACTTCCATGGCAAGAAGGACCAGGACTTCTGCATCGTCTCCGACGCCGACCTCCACGTCAACGCCCACTTCATTGGCAAGCGTAACCCCGCCATGAACCGCGACTTCACCTGGATCCAGGCCCTCGGCATCCGCTTCGCCGACCACCGCCTCTACATGGGCGCCCAGAAGACCGTCAAGTGGGACGACGACGTCGACCGCCTCGATCTCACCTTCGACGGCGTGCCGGTCGAAATCCCTGCCGATATTGACGCGCAGTGGAAATCCACCAATGTGCCCGCGCTTACTGTCACGAGGACCTCCGCAACGAACAACATCAGAGTCAGGCTCGAGGGAGTATTCGACATCACCACAATGGTGGTGCCAATCAGAGAGAAGGAATCCCAGATCCACAATTATGGAGTGACCGATGACGACACCCTCGCCCATTTCGACCTCAACTTCAAGTTCTACGACTTCACCGATGACGTCCATGGCGTGCTCGGCCAGACCTACCGCACCGACTACGTCAACAAGTTCAACGTCACCGCCAACATGCCAATCATGGGTGGCTACGCCAGCTACGTCTCTTCCGACGTCTTCGCCACCGATTGCAAGGTGGCCAGGTTCGGCCGCCAAGCCAGAATCTCCATGGTCACTGGGCAGGCAAACTAAAAGTATTACGACTTCATCGTGGCTGGCCGGCCGAGCCTGTTACTAAGGGCCATAAATAAATTTGTATTTGTGAAGAAAAGTTTTAATATTTGTAATATTAATGTGTTTGTTGCACTGGAACTACCCAGCCAGTCGGTTTATATATAAATCATTGTTGGTGTGTGACATAATCTCAATCTGAATTATCTGAAATCTAAAACGGATTTGCATTTTGTTTAACATAGTGGCTAATATGTTTCCCCCATGCAGAGGCTGGGGGCAGACCTCCATTTCTAAAAAAAAAAATATGTTTCCCCCCATGATTGTGCGGCTGATGGTAAAATTGAGAGGTTACAACTTCTAGTTGATGGTGGACTATCTATTCTTGTCCCCATTAAAATTTCGTGTCCCCGTTGGTTCGTTCTTGTTTTACTTCACCGTTGTTTTGCTGTTGCGTGTAACAAGTGGTATCAGAGCCCTGTTTCAGATTAGGGTTTCGCGATGGCATCGATGAAGTTTGATCTACCATTGCTGGACTATAAGACGAGGTTTTCTTTATGGCAAGTCAACATGAGTGCGATCTTAGCGCAAGCTTCGGATCTTGATGAGGCGCAGAATGTGTTCGGTAGTAAGGACGTGAGGGAGTGTAATCCTGAAGATAAACGCAAAGATCGTAAGGATTTTTCGTTTGTTCAACTTCATTTATCTAATGATATCTTGCAAGAGGTGCTGCAGGGAGAAATCTAGAGCAGCATTGTGGCTCAAGCTGGAATCGATCTGCATGTCAAAGGATCTAACCATCAAGATGAACGTAAAGATGAAGTTGTGCTTGCTCAAGATGCAAGATGGTGGTTCTGTGATGAACCACTTGTCAATCTTTAAGGATATCGTGGATGACCTAGTGTCGATGGAGGTAAAATATGAGGATGACGATTTAGATCTTGGGTTGTTGTGCTCGCTGCCTAGTTCGTTTACTAATCTGTGTGACAACATACTATTAAGCCGCGATGAACTAACCCTCGCGAAGTTTGTGAGGCCCTACAGACCAGGGAAAAGATGAAAGTTATGCTACAGTCTAACGCATCGTCCTTTAAAGGTGATGCATTGCAGGTACGAGGCAGGCCTGAGCAGCGAGATAACAACAACAACAACAACAACAAAAATAAGGGCATAGACCATTCGAAGTCCAAAGGACGAGACAAGTGATACGTCATAAATGTATCCTTAATTTCTGATGTTCCATGTTGTTTCCCACATGTTTTACTTACACTTTATGTCATTTTTATCGATTTCCCGAGACTAACCTATTGACAAGATGCCACAGAGCCGGTTCCTGTTTTCTTCTGTTTTTAGTTTCAGAAAACTTGTTCTAGAAATATTCTCCGAATTGGACGATTCGAAAGACAGAAGTCTTAGAAGTCCCGGAAGCATCCAGATGTCCCGAAGAGCCCGGGAGGGGGGCCACAGGGTGGCCACACCATAGGGTTGCGCCACCACCCCCTGGCCGCGCCACCTGGTGGTGTGGGCCCACTGGCCACCCCCCGGCATCACCCTTTCGTCTATATATACTCCCCGAAGCATAAGTTTCACCGCCACCGCCGCCAATAAGTTTCAGGGGACATATCTCTGTTCTGGCACCCTGCCGGGACGGGGAAGTGCCCCCGGAAGCGATCTCCATCGACTCCACCGCCATCTCCAACGCCATTGTTGTCTCCTATGATGAGGAGGGAGTAGTTCTCCCCCGAGGCTGAGGGCTCTACCGGTAGCTATGTGGTTCATCTCTCTCTCCCATGGTGTGATCTATATGTGATCGTGAGCTTTGTAATCTAGTTGAATAAGTTGATGTTACTCTTCATCTATCGTGCTACTCAAGTGTTTTATTAATATGAACTTTGGAGTCACCTTGTCCTACGGTGTGAATGTGACAGTGTGCACATCGCGTGTGTCTCCTCTATGAATTGTGGTGTTTGTCTAGTAGATTCTAGGGAGCTCATAGTGACAGCGTGGGGTTAAGTAGACATGGCAATGCTTACTTTAACGAATGCTTTTTGCAGCCCTGCGCAATGATTAGTGTTCATTATCCAACCGGAGAGGGTTAAGAGTAGCATAGTGGAGAGAATATATTTTGTTATTCAATTATGTGATCATTGTTGAGAGTGTCCACTAGAGAAAGTACGATCCTAGGTCTTGTTTCCATGCTTTGAAACACCGTTTTCCGCCTATTCTGCTACATGTTTGCTTGCTGCCATATTTATTTCAGATTACTATTATTACTTATAATCATCCATATTACTCGCATTTCACTATCTCTTCGACGAACTAGTGCACCTATATACCTGACAAGTATATTGGGTGTGTTGGGGACACAACAGACTTCTTGTATCTTAATCGCAGGGTTGCTTGAGAGGAATATCTTTGACCTCTAGCTTCCTGAGTTCGATAAACCTTGGATGATCCACTTAAGGGAAACTTGCTGTTGTTCTACAAATCTCTGCACTTGGAGGCCCAACACTGTCTGGAACAATAGAAGCGTGCATAGACATCAAGCTCTTTTCTGGCGTCGTTGCAGGGGAGCAATAGCGTGGGGTGAATGTTCTTATGTGCACTTGTTTGCTTTATCTCTAAGTAATTTTTACTTTCAGTTATAAGTAGTTTTATTTTTCAGTTTTAAGTTGTTTTGCTATCTTTAGTTATGTATAGGTAACACGAATTACAAAAAAAAAACAGTTTTACTTCGTATCTCAAAATGTTTTCAAAAAGGAAAGTGATTGGAAAGATGAGTAATGGTTAAGTGGGGGTCGACTTGGTGCATGCTCACACCATGTTTATGACTATGAACCAGTCACTAATGGCCTCTATGATCATTTAGTTTTTGAACTTATGATACCGCTTATGCTCTAATTAATGATGTTTATGTCGCTATGCATGATTATGGCTCTTATCCTCTCTTGTTTTGTCGCTAACAGTCTTTTGCTAGCCTCCACATGTACTGAGTATGAGCTCTACTCGTGCATCCAACTCACTAAAACTAAGTTTTCCCATTGTGTCCACCATACCTACCTACATGTGATATTTAACTGCCACTCCAAGTAAATTTCTCATGTTTTACCTTTAAAACCTTCAAAATTACTCCTGCTTTATGTTCATGTTTTTGCTCATTAGGACGTAAATAGAGAATCTTTATCTCACTTGTTGATTGGATTTCACACCCTGGACTAGTGGCTTCATCCGATTATCCAAATGATAGAAAAGATGGCAACGGGGTGCCCAGCCCCAAATTAATACACACAAAATCTATTCACTATTTTTGCCCCTCATTTATCAGTCAAAGTATAATTGTGTAAACAAAAGAGAAAGAGTGATGACCTTCTACCCACATGTGTTCTTCATATGGGAGCCACTCTTGTGAATCCAGTTGGCTTGTGGCGTACTGTATTTTCTGTTTACCATTCGTTGACATTAGCATACATCTCCCAAAATATAGACACTCCTCCATGGTATGTGATTGTTGGCAGACACCCAAGGATTCGGTAAGCCATGGTTTATGAAAGATGGATGGGGGGAGTGTCAAACTTTTAATACCTCTGTTTAATAAAATAAAAGGCTCTAGCACATGAGTGATCCCTGCTTCCCTCTGCGAAGAGCCTTTCTTTTACTTTTATATTGAGTCTCCATCTTCTAACTTTATGCACAGTTGAGAGAGCATTTTTTCCATTCTGAGTTTTATGTGCATTTGTCCCAGAAACATTATTAATTGATTCATGATGTGTTATTACTTGTTCTCAAATTATTTGTTCTAGTCTTCCTCATTTATTAACTTTGAAGCTGTCCTGGCATTTATGTTTTGCCCCACTCTTATGTACTAGCGAAATATCACTTTGCCATGCTTTTTCTATACTTGAAACAAACATATATCTTTCTTTGGATTGTTATTCATGACTTTTTATTTGAGATACTTCTCATGATGCAATGTGATTTCTATGCTTTATTATTAAAGTTCTATTTATCATGTTTGTGTTAAAGTTCTATGATCTCAGCTTACATATGCATTCACATATTATGATCAAGATTGTGTGGTAGCATGTCACCTCACAAATTATTTTGTTTTATCGTTTACCTACTCGAGGACGAGTAGGAACTAAGCTTGGGGATGTTTGATACGTCATAAACGTATCCTTAATTTCTGATGTTCCATGTTATTTTCATGTTGTTTCCCACATGTTTTCCTTACACTTTATGTCATTTTTATCGATTTCCCGGGACTAACCTATTGACAAGATGCCACAGATCCAGTTCCTGTTTTCTGATGTTTTTATTTTCAGAAAAGTTGTTCTGGAAATATTCTCGGAATTGGACGATTCGAAAGACAGAAGTCTTAGAATTCTCGGAAGCATCCAGATGTCCCGAAGAGCCCCGGAGGGGGGCCACAGGGTGGCCACACCATAGGGTGGCGCCACCACCCCCTGGCCACGCCACCTGGTGGTGTGGGCCCCCTGGCCACCCCCAACATAGTCCCTTTCGCCTATATATACTCCCCGATGCATAAACCCTAAAAGAATCGACCTTTTCCAGAAAATACATCCGTAGATCCACCACCACCGCCGCCAATAAGTTTCGGGGGACAGATGTCTGTTCTGGCACCCTGCCGGGACTGGGAAGTGCCCCCGGAAGCGATCTCCATCGACTCCACCGCCATCTCCATCGCCATTGCTGTCTCCTATGATGAGGAGGGAGTAGTTCTCCCCCGAGGCTGAGGGCTCTACCGGTAGCTATGTGGTTCATCTCTCTCTCCCATGGTGTGATCTATATGTGATCGTGAGCTTTGTAATCTAGTTGAATAAGTTGATGTACTCTTCATCTATTGTGCTACTCAAGTGTTTCACTAATATGAACTTTGGAGTCACCTTGTCCCGCGGTGTGAAGGTGACAAGTGTGCACATCGCGTGTGTCTCCTCTATGAATTGTGGTGTTTGTCTAGTAGATTCTAGGGAGCTCATAGTGACAGCGTGGGGTTAAGTAGACATGGGAATGCCTACTTTAACGAATGCTTTTTGCAGCCCTACGCAATGATTAGTGTTCGTTATCCAACCGGAGAGGGTTAAGAGTAGTATAGTGGAGAGAATATATTTAGTTATTCAATTATGTGATCATTGTTGAGAGTGTCCACTAGAGAAAGTACGATCCAAGGTCTTGTTTCCATGCTTTGAAACACCGTTTTCCGCCTATTCTGCTACATGTTTGCTTGCTGCCATATTTATTTCAGATTACTATTATTACTTATAATCATCCATATTACTCGCATTTCACTATCTCTTCGACGAACTAGTTCACCTATATACCTGACAAGCATATTGGGTGTGTTGGGACACAAGAGACTTCTTGTATCTTAATCGCAGGGTTGCTTGAGAGGGATATCTTTGACCTCTAGCTCCCTGAGTTCGATAAACCTTGGATGATCCACTTAAGGGAAACTTGCTGCTGTTCTACAAACCTCTGCACTTGGAGGCCCAACATTGTCTAGAAGAATAGAAGCGTGCATAGACATCAAGATCTTTTCTGGCGTCGTTGCAGGGGAGCAATAGCGTGGGGTGAATGTTCTTGTGTGCACTTGTTTGCTTTATCTCTAAGTAATTTTTGCTTTCAGTTATAAGTAGTTTTATTTTTCAGTTTTAAGTTGTTTGCTATCTTTAGTTATGTATAGGGAACACGAATTACAAAAAAATCAGTTTTACTTCGTATCTAAAAATGTTTTCAAAAAGGAAAGTGATTGGAAAGATGAGTAATGGTTAAGTGGGGGTCGACTTGGCGCATGCTCACACCATGTTTATGACTATGAACCGGTCACTAATGGCCTCTATGATCATTTAGTTTTTGAACTTATGATACCGCTTATGCTCTAATTAATGATGTTTATGTCTCTATGCATGATTATGGCTCTTATCCTCTCTTGTTTTGTCGCTAACAGTCTTTTGCTAGCCTCCACATGTACTGAGTATGAGCTCTACTCGTGCATGCAACTCACTAAAACTAAGTTTTCCCATTGTGTCCACCATACCTACCTACATGTGATATTTAACTGCCACTCCAAGTAAATTTCTCATGTGTTACCTTTAAAACCATCAAAATTACTCCTGCTTTATATTCCTGTTTTTGCTCATGAGGACGTAAATAGAGAATCTTTATCTCACTTGTTGATTGGATTTCACACCCTGGACTAGTGGCTTCATCCGATTATCCAAATGATAGAAGAGATGGCAACGGGGTGCCCAGCCCCAAATTAATACACACAAAATATATTCACTATTTTTGCCCCTGATTTATCAGTCAAAGTATAATTGTGTAAACAAAAGAGAAAGAGGGATGACCTTCTACCCACATGTGTTCTTCATATGGGAGCCACTCTTGTGAATCCAGTTGGCTTGTGACGTACGGTATTTTCTGTTTACCATTCGTTCACATTAGCATACATCTCCCAAAATATAGACACTCCTCCATGGTATATGATTGTTGGCAGACACCCAAGGATTCGGTAAGCCATGGTTTATGAAAGATGGATGGGGGGAGTGTCAAACTTTTAATACCTCTGTTTAATAAAATAAAAAGCTCTAGCACATGAGTGATCCCTGCTTCCCTCTACGAAGAGCCTTTCTTTTACTTTTATATTGAGTCTCCATCTTCTAACTTTATGCACAATTGAGAGAGCATTTTTTCCATTCTGAGTTTTATGTGCATTTGTCCCAGAAACATTATTAATTGATTCATGATGTGTTATTACTTGTTCTCAAATTATGTGTTCTAGTCTTCCTCATTTATTAACTTTGAAGATGTCCTGGCATTTATGTTTTGCCCCACTCTAATGTACTAGCGAAATATCACTTTTTCATGCTTTTTCTATACTTGAAACAAACATATATCTTTCTTTGGATTGTTATTCATGACTTTTTATTTGAGATACTTCTCATGATGCAATGTGATTTCTATGCTTTATTATTAAAGTTCTATTTATCATGTTTGTGTTAAAGTTCTATGATCTCAGCTTACATATGCTTTCACATATTATGATCAAGATTGTGTGGTAGCATGTCACCTCACAAATTATTTTGTTTTATCGTTTACCTACTCGAGGACGAGTAGGAACTAAGCTTGGGGATGTTTGATACGTCATAAACGTATCCTTAATTTCTGATGTTCCATATTATTTTCATGTTGTTTCCCACATGTTTTCATTACACTTTATGTCATTTTTCTCGATTTCCCGGGACTAACCTATTGACAAGATGCCACAGATCCAGTTCCTGTTTTCTGCTGTTTTTAGTTTCAGAAAAGTTGTTCTGGAAATATTCTCGGAATTGGACGATTCGAAAGACAGAAGTCTTAGAAGTCTCGGAAGCATCCAGATGTCCCGAAGAGCCCCGGAGGGGGGCCACAGGGTGGCCACACCATAGGGTGGCGCCACCACCCCCTGGCCACGCCACCTGGTGGTGTGGGCCCCCTGGCCACCCCCGACATAGACCTTTCGCCTATATATACTCCCCGATGCATAAACCCTAAAATAATCGACCTTTTCCACAAAATACATTCGTAGCTCCGCCGCCGCCGCCGACAAGTTTCGGGGACAGATCTCTGTTCTGCACCCTGCCGGGACGGGGAAGTGCCCCCGGAAGCCATCTCCATCGACTCCACCGCCATCTCCATAGCTATTGCTGTCTCCTATGATGAGGAGGGAGTAGTTCTCCCTCGAGGCTGAGGGCTCTACCGGTAGCTATGTGGTTCATCTCTCTCTCCCATGTTATGATCTATATGTGATCATGAGCTTTGTAATCTAGTTGAATAAGTAGATGTTACTCTTCATCTATTGTGCTACTCAAGTGTTTTATTAATATGAACTTTGGAGTCACCTTGTCCCGCGGTGTGTAGGTGACAGTGTGCACATCGTGTGTGTCTCCTCTATGAATTGTGGTGTTTGTCTAGTACCTTCTAGGGCGCTCATAGTGACACGCGTGGGGTTAACTAGACATGGGAATGCTTACTTTAAGGAATGCTTTTTGCAGACCTACGCAATGATTAGTGTTCGTTATCCAACCGGAGAGGGTTAAGAGTAGCATAGTGAAGAGAAGATATTTAGTTATTAAATTATGTGATCATTGTTGAGAGTGTCCACTAGTGAAAGTAGGATCTCTAGGCCTTGTTTCCAAGCATTGAAAGACCGTTTTCCGCCTATTTAGCTACATGTTTGATTGCTGCCATATTTATTTCAGACTGCTATTATTACTTATAACCATCCATATTACTCGCATTTCACTATCTCTTCGCCGAACTAGTGCACCTATATACCTGACAAGTATATTGGGTGTGTTGGGGACACAAGAGACTTCTTGTATCTTAACTGCAGGGTTGCATCAGAGGGATATCTTTGACCTCTACCTCCCTGAGTTCGATAAACCTTGGGTGATCCACTCAAGGGAAACTTGATGTTGTTCTACAAACCTCTGCACTTGGAGGCCCAACACTGTTTACAAGAATAGAAACGTGCGTAGACATCAACAAGTTTTGCAGGTACTGTAAGAAAAGCAATCACACCATTGATGATTGCTGAAAGGTGCAGAACAAGGAGAAAAGGAACTGAACTTATGAACTCAAGAATAAATCTGACGGTAATGGTAATGGTAAAGCTTGTTGTTGTTGCTGATGATAATTGTTCTGATGGTGAATGCTTAGCAGTTTTTGCTGCTTGTGTTGCCCGTGACCATGAGTCGATTCTCGATATTGCTTGTTCGTTTCATATTTGTTGTAACAAAGATTGGTTCAGTTCTTATGAGGCTGTGTAGACTGGAGATTTTGTGCGTGTGGGGAACGACAACAAATGTCACATTGTTGGCGTTGGATCTGTTAAGATTAATACCCTTGGTAGGATGACACACACGCTGACGGGAGTGAAACACATACCATCTTTGGCAAAAAATTGATCTTGTCGAGTATCCTTGACTGTGATAAAGGACCTCGTACTCGATAAATTGAAGAATGTGATGTTGTTTATTTTGCTCTAAGTTGTGTTGAATAGGTGGAGCATGATGCTGAACCAGCTACATACAATGAAGCTATTGCTTCGGTTGACCGTGACAAGTGAATTGGTGCACGAAGAGATACAATAACTTGAGAACAATGGAACATGGGATGTTGTGTGCTTACCTAAAAAAAGAAGGTCGTCCGCTGCAAATAGATTTTTCAAAGAAAGGAACGTTCGTCTCCTAATGAGCCTCCAAGGTTTAAGGCAAGGTTAATAGCAAAAGATTTCAGCCAGATTTCAGGAGTGGATTATAATGATGTGTTCTCCCCAGTTGTCAAGCATAGTTCTATTCGTACTTTATTTAGTATTGTTGCTATGAATGATCTTGAGCTTGAGCAGTTAGATGTGAAAATTGCATTTTTGCATGGAGAACTTGAGGAGGAGATATACATGGACCAACCTGAAGGGTTCATAATGCCTGGTAAAGAGGATTTCGTGTGCAAGCTAAAGAAGTCTCTTTACGGTTTAAAACAGTATCCACGACATTGGTATACAAGGCTTGATTCTTTTATGATGTCGCATGGATTTAAGAGGTCTGAATATGATAGCTATGTGTATATTAAATTTCTTGATGAATCACCCATATACTTGTTGCCATATGTTGATGATATGTTAATTGCTGCCAAGAGCATGAAAGAAATCACTACATTAAAGAAACAGTTGAGTAGTGGGTTTGAGATGAAGGATCCTGGTCCTGCTAAGAAAATTCTAGGTACGACAATTTCAAGAGACAGAAAATATAGTATCGGGGGGCTACACCTGAGTAGGGTCAATCTTGGTATGAAATGATATCCAAGGAGTGGATACCGAGATGGTGTTGACCGAGTTGACGACCCGGACCGAGATGGAAGTTACCGAGGTGGATCTATCTTGGTATGAAGAATCAAGGGTGATATGAAGAAACCGGTGTCCCCCGGTTTATCCGAGATACACTTGGAGAATCAAGTTACACAAAGAGTTATCCATCCCGGAGCGAGGTCAACGGAGCAGTTGAGAACCCGAAGATCACGGGAGAGTACACACGTGTGGTTCAACTTCCTAGACGTAATGATGTATACTTGTACACAGGAGCAGTGTAGTGCATGGGCGAGGCCACGTCCTGTCTCTGACATGGGGGACAGGACATGACAGCGGCTACGGAGGAGACGACTTTTGGCGTAGTGATAGCGAGCGTGCGCTACGGCACAGTGCTCCCCACCTAACCATGTACGTTCCCTGGGTGGCCACTAGTATATAAGGTGGCCACACCCCTCCTGTGCGAGGGAAGATGCATCCAGTAGACTTTTTCCCTTAGAGAGAAGAAAGAGCTTCTTCTTCCTCTAGCTCTGTGAGCTTGAGGAACCACCTTGTACTCGGTTACCCACTGATATAGACAGACATGCAGGAGTAGGGATGTTACCTCCACACGAGGGCCCCGAACCTAGGTAGATCTTGGTGTTTGCAGTGTAGTGAGCGCGCTGTCTAGGCGTGCAATCCCTCCCCGGATACCCACAATGTCCATCAGCCCCAAACTCAAGCCATCCCATGGCATCTGTCTTTACACCACCACGACATATAGATTGCTATTTCTTACTCAGGAAAATTATATTAACAAAGTTCTTCATCGTTTTAATATTCATGATGCAAAGTCTGTTAGTACTCCTATTGCTTCACACTTCAAGTTGTCAGCATTACAATGCCCTAGTACTGACAAAGATATTGAGTACATGTCACGAGTTCCTTATTCTAGTGTTGATGGTTTCTTAATGTATGCCATGGTGTGTTCTCGACCTGATCTTTCTTATGCTATGAGTTTGGTCAGTCGATATATGGCTAATCCTGGTAAAGAACATTGGAAACTTGTTCAGTCGATTTTCAGGTACCTTCGCGGCACATCCAAAGCTTGCTTGAAGTTTGGCAAGACTGGTGAGGGACTCGAAGGCTATGTGGATTCAGTTATTGCTGCCGACTTGGATAAGAGGAGGTTCCTCACATGTTATGTGTTTTTACTGTTAGTGGATGTGTTGTTAGCTGGAAGGCTACCTTGCAGGATGTTGTTGCACAATCTACTACTCAGGCTGAGTACATGGCTATTGCTGAAGCATGCAAAGAATCTGTTTGGTTGAAAGGTCTGTTTGCTGAGCTTTGTGAACATGATACTTGCATTAACCTATTTTCTGATAGTCAAAGTGTTATTTAACTTACTAAGGATTAGATGTTCCATGAGAGAACAAAGCACATTGATGTCAAGTACCATTATGTGTGTGATGTTATTGCACAAGGTAAACTCAAGGTATGCAAGATTAGTACTCATGCTAATCCTGCTGATATGATGACAAAGCCAGTTCCTGTTACTAAGTTTGAGCTTTGCTCAAGCTTAGTTTGTATCACTGTTTAGCCCAAGAGGCTATTTAGCACCGAAGGTGTTTTATTTCTTGTTTTATTTTTTGGTGATCCAAATTCACTTATGCTAATAAAAGGCCAAACTTCTGACGAGTATAGTGGAGCCCCTTGAGTTAGAGTTGTTACCGAGTTGGAGTTGGATTCACCGTTACCGACCTAGTTAGGTCAGACCCGTCTTTATATACCTCTTGTAAGCCGCCGCATGGGATAAGCCTCACATTGTAAATCCCGGCGCATTTGTAACCTCGCCCGAAATAGTGAAGTATTGCTGGCTGGCGCCCGTGGTTTTTCTCGTGTCCCCGTTGGTTCAATCATGTTTTACTTCATCATTGTTTTGCTATTGCGTGCAACAAAGCCAAGGCATGTGGTCGCTCATTATGGCAAACTAGCTGGTTATGAGAAGGGTCAGATCCAACTAAGTATTTGGTTATTCCTATACGTTATCGTAGACAACAAAAAATTCAAAATGGCAATAGTTTGAGGAGTGCCTCGAGAAAAGGTTAAGTACTTGAAAAGGGAAGTTATTATCTATCGGCCAGAGATTGGTTCTCATTAGATCGGAATTAAGAAATATTGTATTATATATGATATCATTTTTTTATTTTTAAAGATTTTCTCAAAGATTTGGTTACTTATAATCGAAATTCTTTTGGGAAGGTGATAATGGGGGAAATATCGGCTAGCTGGATGGAATGTAATTTGTCGTCCAGAAGATCACACTACTAGGAAAATGGCTATAGGAGTGATGATACCCGTGACGCACATCACATTTGGCGCGTCACGCCTATTACCCGCGGCGCACCACGATTCTGCGCGTCGCGCCTAAATGCATAGCCGCGGCGCACCAAATAAAAGGCCCGTCGCGCGTATGTGTGGGGCCGGGGAGGCGAGCCTCCGAGGCATACCCGCGACGCACCCTGCCAGTGGTGCGTCACCGATATGTTGGGTTCCCGCGGCGCACCTTACGGTGGTGCGTCACGGGTAACCTATGCGCGGCGCATCTCGCTGCAGTGCGTCACGGCTATCCTCTGCTATAGGGCCACGCGCGCGGGACCGTTCCCCTCTTCTTCTCGTCGTCTTCCACATCTCGTCGTCGTACCGTTCCCCTAGCCGCCCACCGCCATCTCGATCTGAACCACCGCGCCGCTGCTGCTCGAGGAGGAGCACGACCCGGAGCAGGACTAGGAGCCAGCGAGGAGGGAGCCGGACCGGGCCAGCAAGGAGGGAGCGGCCGGATCGACCGTCAGCATCGCCTTGCCCACCTCTGTCATCGCGACCGCAAGGTACGTACCTACGGGGCCGACCTCCTCCTCCCCTTCCTCCTGCCTCCCTCCTGGTTCTGTGGTGCCTGCTCGTTCTGGTTCTGCAGTGGTAGATCCAATGGCTGCTCTAACCTCTATGTGTTATTCTGATGTGCTCTAACCTCTATGTGTTATTCTGATGGATCCTAGATGAGGCCACTGTTGGTTCGTCATTTAGTCACTGTTGGCCTGTTAGACTGTGTGTTTTCCTTTGACCTTGTCCTTGTGCGATCATAATTCCAAAATTTTGAATCACTGTCTTGGCCATTTTCATGCTTACATAAGCAGTACTGAAAATTCATGCAAAAGAGTTATTTTGGTTGTGCACAAGGACGTGTGGCATTTGCCAAACCTGTGTTGAGGCATATGATTGGCATACCCAAACTGCACGTTCATCATATGTTTATGAAGCCAGTCTATCTTCTCTCACGTCTCTTTTGTGTGGACAACAAATTCAACGCACCTAGTAATGTGGACGTGAGCTCGTTATCCTTTTATGATGATAGTGATCCAATCGACTGGTCCAATTCTCACATGCTGACATCTGTTAATCTCTTGTTGGTATGATCCAATTATTCCTGCTTATGCATTTCTGTTGATGCTAATTTAGGGCATCAATTAATGATTCCATAAACAATTAAACCTTTGCTAACTACTGATTATGATTACTTTTTTTTTATCTCACACACAGTTAAAAAACAATCTATTCAGCGGACGAACCAACCATGGGATGTATACTAGTACTGAGGTTCTAACCTGTTGGTTAGAATGTAAAAAAGGGTCCCTTGGAAAGCTCAGATGTGATTAGGATTCTAAACCTTCCTTTGGATACAGCCTGGATTAGTGAACTAAACCCCGACGTAACTTGATATTTTCAGTTATGTTTAATTTGCAAGTATTACCAAAACACTCACGACGTCGCACTTCTTATTATGATTATAGTCATGTTGTACTGCTACTAATTTAGTTTTAAAGTTGACTGATGCAAGTTTGCGTCCAATAGGAAATCGTCAAGAATGAATCAATTTTTGACTGATGCAAGTTTTCTGTTGATGCAATGTATAACAGCACAAGTGGCAAGCATTGTGTGCTCATGTGGGAATAGTAGATATGGGTGGCAAATTGCCAAGAACTGAAGTTGTAGAGCACATGGCCAGTGATAGTATTCATTTCTCTCATAATGTTGTATGCTTTTTTAGCCTTGCTGATTAAAGGGTTTGTGTGAACTTGAGTAATGTAATATTTGAGCAATTGTGTCCACTGGGGATATGAATAATGTTCAATATATGTGTACACATTTGTGTCAGTGACTTCAGCAAAATATTCCCAAGTACTTGTCTGGTGCATTTTATGTCAGTGCTTTCAGGACAAATTATGTGCTGGAATGTGAGCGAAATATGCCATATGGAGCTATTTCTGGAACATCTTAAACATGCCCAAGTACCAAATGTACTGGAAAATAACATCTGGCATCTTAAACATGTCATCTTTGCATAGTAACATCTAATATGTAGCAAAATATAACATCAGTTTGCCTTGTTTTTGCATCTGAAACATTTACACTCGGATGTGGTCATTCATTCATTCAGATCAGAAACAAAGCAGGGACCTCTTCCACATTCATTCAGATCAGAAACAAAGCAGAAGCTACGAAATTATCTAGCAAACAAAGAGGGAATCTGGATCCTAGTTTAACCATTTCATTAATAGCCTTTCTGCATTTGTTTTGTGATAGGTAGGTTCTGCCATTTGTCTTTGTTTTGTGATAGCTATGCTCCTCTAACCTCTATGTGTCATTTCTTAATTTAATAGAACATGGCTTGCGAAGTATGTCGGTCCCGATGTGCCGAAGGACGATTCACTGGGGCTTCTTTTATGCTTCAACTCCACGACGGTGACGTTGATTCGTTGGTAATTAACAATTCTTTTTATGTTAACTTGTTCTTTCGTTTTACTATCTAGCTTGAGACTTGTGTTTATTAACAAAATATTCTTTATATTTCTTTTTTAGATTCTACCATGCAATATTCGCGAAGAATTCAACGAGTTAGTTGGCAGTAACGTGGATTTCAATGTTCACGGGACCACCTACATTCTTCGAGTGAAAAAAGAAAGAACGAAGACCTACTTCTGCGGGCCACAATTGCAGGCTATCATCGCCACGTACAATTTAAGCGGAGGTGATTACATTCACTTCTCTATGGAAGGACCGCAACCTCGCATCAAAATTGTGTATATGGGCGGGATTGCGAGGGAGGATGGCGGGAGTGAGGAGGAAACTGAGAACACCGAGGATATGGACACTGAGGATGATATGGACGAGGAGGACCCATGGAAACATGTGGTGGTTGCTCAAAGAGAGAATCTTAGCGAGTTTGAGAAGGACCGTGTCCTTCAGAAACTTGCCCAGATAGATAGCTACATCGGGTCCCCTTTCGTGCATCGCATCACCAACACTAACATCTCCAATGGACATGTCATGGTATGTTTCTTAACACTTTCTTATTCGTATAGTTGCTTATGTTCTTAACACTTTCTTATCTGGTATTTGACATTGTGCTTTTATTCTTTCTTGGAATTGTGTGTTGTAGAAAATACCTTTGGCGGTAGCGGACAGTGCTGGCATGGAGCATATGGGTACCATTGGAGTACGCCGTGGAGAATCAGGACCTGTCACCGTAGTTCCGATCACCAGGGATAACGCTGATGGTCGGGTCATCCTCAACTCTCAAGCATGGAGGCAGTTCCATTCCGCAAGAGGTGGTATGGAGGTTGGCCGAGCTATTCTGATCACCATGAGGGATAGTGACATCGCCAACTTGGACATGATGATGGTCATCGACTACATCCGCGCCCGCTAGATAGATTATGTGGTGATGATCGAAAATATGTAATATGGTTGTTTTCGAGACTAACTCCTGGATTTATTAGTAGTATATATGTTTGTTTTCTAGACTATGTAATATTTCTGCTATGAAAATTTATTCTATCAATTGCATACCAGTGTTTGAGCTATTGATATTCTTCTGTATTTTGTGTACTGACATTCTTCTGTATTTGAGCTGTATATACCTGTATAAATACGGTACTGCCTTTTTTAAAAAATACAGCATAGAATAGCCGTGACGCACCTAAATTACTAGCCGTGGCGCACCTTCGGAGTTAGGCGTGACGCGCCACGCAATAGCCGCGGCGCACCGTGCCCGTGCGTCACGGGTATAAATAGGCGCGGCGCACCTGCTAGGTGCGTCACGGCTAAACCCATAGGCGCGGCGTGATAGCCGTGACGAGCCCTGGTGCGTCACGGATAAGAAAAATGGTGCGTCACGGGTAAGCTTTTCCCTAGTAGTGTCAGGTGGTCTCGGCATTCAAGACATGTATACACAAATCTAGCCCTCCTTTGTAAATGCTTTTTCAAACTTCTTACCAAGAAGGGGGTTGGCAAACTATTTTGAGAAGGTAGTATACAGAATCAAATGCATTGTCCTGGTATTACATGGAAATGCTGAAGTAACACTTTTAGGTTTGTGTGATGGCAACTTAGAAATACTTTTTGAAATTTTGATGATTTCATATACATAATTGCTCGAACTATAGGGAAAAGTGGAAACTGTATACTGCTCTCGGAGAACAATATATTCCATGTTAAGTGAGATGCAATCTCTACGGTTATGGAGATATGTCCACAAAATGTAACGTTCAGAAGAGATTTAGTCGGATTGTGACGTGCGTCAGGGTGAAGGATTACAATCGTCTAATTTTCACAATGTTCGAACTAAATTCTTTCGAATCTACATAAAATTTGAAAATTATCTCTAGACTATATATCTATATATAGCACTCGTTTATTGGGAAGTATCAGTCCATAATAATAATTATAATAATAATTATAATATGTAAAATGAAGGTGAAACTAAATAAACTCGTCTTACCTACTCTAATCCTTACCTAGGAGAAACTAGCATCATGCAACTCACCAGGCCGCTTATAATGTGGTTTTTGCTACATGATAATACAAGTAAACCATGTGTTTTCTAGTGCAAATTCGCCCATTCTATACGGCCAGTCATTTACGTGGCTTATAAGTTTTTCCTCGCTCGGTGTGTTGCTATCCTATTTGGTAATTTGTCGTCTGGAATATATTTATAACTTTTTCCTATCATTAACACAGGAGTATTTTCCGTCATATGGGCACTTTGTCTATATGGAAATAATTTTGTTTTTAATGGTAAGATTTCTTATCTTTTGCGAGTCATGGTTGTATCTCTATTATCCATTTTTTTTAATGAATATATTTCTTAACCAAGTAGATCATGATATCATTGTCTCACAATGATGAGACTATGATCTAAGGGAAGTTGTGATGGGCCCTAACTCACAAGATATGACTAACCACCATAAAATTCGGGAACAACTCCATAAACGTAATTCAAGTTTAGAACTTGGTATCGAGTTTTGTATACTCTTTAAAAGGCAACCTGTCATTCGTTATTGTATATGGAAACTTCCATGAAACTTGACTTGTTGCCAAGTTCAATGAAATGGCTATGATGAGATTTATTCTCTCATAGCAAGATTTTAATGCATACACGAATAATTCTAGCAAGTGATGCATAACTTGTCTTAAAGATATTCCATAAAAATGTTCAATCATGAATATGATAGAAGGGAACTCGAGCTTAAGTTATCCATTCATTGAACTAAAGCATGCATTAAAGAGTTGGCAGCATAGCTTAGATGAAATGATCAATATGTTTGACATCATAAAGGTCGGTGGAGATTCTTTTGGACTCAATAAAATCAGTGGGAGCGTAAGTAATATTTCTGATAATTTATGTGAAAAATTTATCGCTAATTGGAAATATTATTGACATAGTAAATGGTTCAATGGACAGACTATAATAATGCAGTATTGCCACATAGAAGAGGGTAAGTGATAACATTAGGATGGAAAGTTCGTGACAGAAATTGCCTACATCGAACGGAGTAAGGTTACTATTTTCCACGAGTCGATTCTGTTGAATAGAACATGATTAACTCTTGGAGCTAAATTGTCGGGAACAACAATTTGAATGTTGGTGCAAACTAAGGATACAATTTCTATAGAAATCTCATTCTTATATGAAGCATATCTATTTCATTAAGAATGAATAGATAAAAAGGCATATTGTTATGTGATATGAACGAATGATTGATTAGTAATGCATGTACACCGTAATATATACAGAACTATGTATTAATTAAGTTCTAAGAGTTACGAGGATAAACCAAAGATGGTCATGTATGATCGGAAGACGATAACCTTATGTGCTATAGGAGGAATAATAGGTATGCTTCATATTTGTGATAAATGTGAAACAACATAGTGTAAACTATTACACTAAGGAAGGATTTCTGGAATAATCACAAAAATAATCAACTTAGTGTTAATAAAGTGGCATAATGGGATTAAACAAATTCCATGCTCAAGATGGAATACAATTCCAATTTTTTTCGTTATGATAGAATCTATAACAATATTAATAGTGGTAATAATGTTTATAGTTTGAAAGTGTAATAATTATAGGATCAAAGTTTTTCACTAAACTAGATCTGGTATTTTACTAAACATACAACTATGTTATGAAAAAACAAACTGTCTTTTTAGTTAAATCACCGAGGTTTTAACAAAAAAAAAACAATTAAACCGCGATGATCATTTAGATCAAGGGGAGAAGTAATTCTCCAAGATATGAAAAATACACAGACTTGAAGTTTCCGATCCGAGGATGAAATCTATACCACGAGCAGCACCGTAATGTCATTGGGTCATGAGCTAAGATAACTGGATTACTGTTTCTTATGCAAGTGGAAGACTCTTGTATGTAAGCCCAAGATACAATAATATACACAACCGTTTTATCATTAATATATTATATTTTTATGATATAACTGTTATGGACACTGAATGTGAGATTAAAGGGAAAACCCATACGCAAGTTTAGGAACATAAACACACAGTTTTAGCGCTTGGTCAAGTTTCTTAAACAAGCTTGTTATTATTCGATGACTATGTTTTCCTGGTCATGGATATTTGCTTGTCAATATTAATGAGGGCAGAATGTTGTTTTAACATTGTGGCTAGGTAGACTCAGTCAGTTATGATACTACGAGACTTTATTTTACCATTGTGATAAATAGTATCATCACATGATGGTTAACTTGTTTGCTTCCTTTGACCATGAGAATATATGGTGATTCATTCCAAAGTGTTTGCTTTGGTGCAGTCAAGTATCACAACATAAACTCGATGAATAAAAAGCTATTAGTCGGTATCCTCAAAGGTAAGAATTACACCGTGATAGTTCATGACTAGGAATGACTACTCTAGATAATAGAAAGATACATCCAGTATCCACTCGGTGTGATAGTATATATTAAGATGTCTGCGTAGACAAAGGATGACGTAATTAATGGGGATATTATAAAACGGGAACGAGTAAATTCATCATACTGGATAATGAGTCGCCTTGAGGTATTGCTTGGTAGCATGAAGTAATAGTATTGCAATTGATAACCAAGAAGTCCAGTAGAGTTACTTCGTATAACTTTTGGAAATTAATATGGACGTCCATGGTACCGATGTTTATTATTGATTAGGAAAAGAGTTTTATGTTAATGTATACTTGTTATCGAACCTATACAGGACACATACTTAAGGCGTCAAAGTCAGTTGTGCATATTGGATGGTTCGGAGTAGAGAGCGGGTATCACTTGGATAGTTAAGGTCTGGTAGAATTATATTCAGAGAGATGTTATGAGCGGACATGACATGTACTAGGATAGAGTGGATGATTTTATCGAGAGGTACTATAGGGTTCCAGAAGAGTTTACGAGAAAACTCGAGAAGGGGAATCACTTGAGGGGGCAGAAATGTCGAAGGACAATGCCTCACTTTATATGAACATACACATGTGCCCTGGGGGCCACATGCAAGGCGCACCAACTCCCCCGGAACGTTCCTTTTGTTTATTGATTGATTTCTGGTAAGTCGGTACTTAGGGGGAAATGTAAAAAGGAGAAGAGAGGATTAATTGGAAGGGACACATAACTGGCCGAGAAGCAGCCCTAACAAAGCAACAAAAGGGAGGGGGTGTGTTCAAGGCATCCCAAGAGATTGGGGTGCACCATATCTTACCAAATAAATATGCTGATACTCGACGCTCTAATTTCGTCACTATATGTCGTACATGACGATCCAATGACGAAAATCAAATCGTTGAAAACCGAGCGTCAGTAATGAACCATTATAAATCATCATGGACATCTACGACGATTTCAGACCATCATAAAATTGTGACAATCTAAAATCGTCAAGGCCTGTCCGGCCAGGCCACATCAGCTCCCACGTGGGCAGTCCTACGTGGCAAAATAACGACGAAATGAAATCGTCGTTGAACAAAATCGGCCCAGTCCATTTTCATAGTGTATTCGGGCCAAGCCCAATAATTACAACCTTTTTCTATTCTGTTCCTAGGCCTTTTCTAGTCCATTTTCCTTCTAGGCCTTGGCCTCTTTAAGGCCCTTTAATATGGACGTGGCCTTCTTAGAGCCCATCTTTTATTGGGCATTTTAAAACCATATTGCTATATTTTTTTGGGGGGGGGGGCATTTTCAATCCTGAAACATGTGGGCTGTGGAATATTTAGAAGCATCGCATATGTTTGGCCCATTTTATTGAATGTATGCATTTCAAGGAAATTTAGACGGAAAATTAAATAACTAGCCAATTACAAAGGAACAAAGCGCTGGTGCATAGGAACATAGCATTAAGCGATACATTCAACGTTACATTCAACATTATACAAACTTCCAAATTCCGACTTCCCAGCAAATTTCAGTATTCATACAAATAGTAAACTTTCGAGACTACAAGACACTGGTTCATATCTAGGAACATAGCATTCAACATTACAAACTTCCAAATTCTGACTTCCTAGCAAAATCTCAGCTAAAGATAGGCGTACACCCCTCCCAGCAAACAAGGAATGGTCCTTCAGGTACATAGACCAACCTGAGTAAGAGCAAAACATTCATTAATAACCGATTAACAAACAAATTTCACCTAAAGCTAGCAGTACAAGAGAGTGCTATGTGCAGAAAAGATTCCAAATAGACCAACTAAGCATCAGCAGAACATAAATCATAGAAGCATCTAGCACATCCCAAATCTTAGCAAGATACCGATGACCAGTTCAGTAGGGATAGTTCCAAATAATATTACAGAAAAAGAGATATGGGTCTCTGCATGTCTTGGCATAATAACAAAATGTATGAAAGTAAGCTAGAATATCATCGACAATAGGCTAGTACCAGTTAATCATGGCATCAACGATGATATGGATTCGGGTTGGCGTTGATGAGAAGGTCTCAACCTCCCGTCAATTCCATCCTCGTTCCGGTGAGGCTCCACCCTCACATCCAAGGGCAACTGCACAGAGAGACAGAAATTTCGATAACAGAATCCGAGAGTGACACAATAGATAAAGCATACAGAACATCACAAACACAAATGTCGAAGTAATTAGCTTCAATGGAGAATAGCACTCAATATTGGAAGTATCAGGATGTAATGATCAAACATCCTAAACCCTATTTGGAAGCAACACGAGGAGTTACATGTATTGACTGCATACAGAACCAACTACAGAAAATTAAAACATTAGCTACTCATGTGCACCAATCAAATACATTTCCTCAAAGCAACAAGACGGTGCTACTGTACCAATAAGAGAATTGCCTCAAAGTAAAGCATGCTAGCAGATACATTTCTTATCAAATATAAACTAGGTAATACAATATCCCTACCAGGCTATAAGATCTGCAATTGCGAAGTAAAGAAAAAGCCTACTCAAGCAAAACCTAGCAGGGATAACAGTGAGATCATAAACTCTTTCCTGGAATTAGTAACCGAGCCAAAATCCTTCTCTATAACCGAGCCAAAATCCTCCCTCAGGTGAGCCACCGCCTTTCGGCTGCATCAATTCCACGATGAAGTAAATGGTTCCAGACCTACATATCACAGGACACAAGTTGCAAACATCAGTGATATATGGAAGCATAACCACAAGACAACACCATATACTTCTTGTGTGGATATATAAAAAAACATCATCATTGTATGTTGCAAGTTAATAGTTACCATAAGAAACTATGACAATATAGCATAAAGCGAGTGACGCCACTCGAATTCTAATCTCACACAGATTAAATTTAGTGCCATAATAACAGTGCATCTAGGGAGTTCACTTAGATATAAAGTAGTCAAATTGAATAGAAAGCAAGTATTCTCAGCTTAGTATTAACACCAAGTCTAATAATGTTTACAAAGTACTTAGTGTGCATGCAGAGGACATGCGAAATTGGACAAGATACCAGGACAAAATTTATCTATTAACACCATGATCCATTCAAGATTCAGCCAATTGGGTCCAATAATACTAGTCTGTTATCCAAAACCACAAGCTCAGAGAGGAGGAGGGGATACGGTTTGTACCTGGACGTCCTTGAATGCCTGGTTGAAGAGGCAGTAGTTGGAGTCTTCCACTTGCAGATTTGCATCGAGATCTGCATTGTCGGTTCCTACGCATAAGAGAAGGTTTATGCCTGGTACTGAGGAAATAGGGAGAGCTCTGCCCTTGCGGCTTGATGCATCTACAACAATGAAGAGAGAGCAACCGAGAGAGGCATACCAAGAGACAGATCGAGGGAGAGGAGCACTTAACAAATCCGAAGTTCCCTATGGTCTCCGTTGAAAGGGTTGTCGGGGAGGAGCGGATTCTATAGACCTGGCTGTCGGAGAGGGATTCCGGCGGCGGACTTCTTAGGATCCAACGTTGTGGAGGAGGAGCAGATCCTGGTGGCCCGACCGGAGCAGCGTGGACTTGAGCCCTGGTCCGTGGAGGCGGCGGCCGCTCAGGCACCCCGAGGGTGGCGCGAGAAGACGACGGTGGGACGCTCTACCACCTTTGCCTTGGCGTCCAAGCATGATGGGAGCGCCGGAGAGCGGCCGCTGCCAGGACCACGAGTGTTGCATGCTTGCGGCGCGATGGATTGCGGAGGTGGTGCTGCCAGCTAGGAGGCGAAGCAGAGAGAGGGAGGCTGGGTATTCGCGCAGTGGACGAGGGACGAACGAGGGAGAGGCGGCGGGATCTGGCGCTGGCGATCGCTTGGTCGCTGCGGCACCAAGGGGAGAGGTGCAGTGGTTGGTTTCGATCTATACCACGAGCAGCACCGTAATGTCATTGGGTCATGAGCTAAGATAACTGGATTACTGTTTCTTATGCAAGTGGAAGACTCTTGTATGTAAGCCCAAGATACAATAATATACACAACCGTTTCATCATTAATATATTATATTTTTATGATATAACTGTTATGGACACTGAATGTGAGATTAAAGGGAAAACCCATACGCAAGTTTAGGAACATAAACACACAGTTTTAGCGCTTGGTCAAGTTTCTTAAACAAGCTTCTTATTATTCGATGACTATGTTTTCCTGGTCATGGATATTTGCTTGTCAATATTAATGAGGGCAGAATGTTGTTTTAACATTGTGGCTAGGTAGACTCAGTCAGTTATGATACTACGAGACTTTATTTTACCATTGTGATAAATAGTATCATCACATGATGGTTAACTTGTTTGCTTCCTTTGACCATGAGAATATATGGTGATTCATTCCAAAGTGTTTGCTTTGGTGCAGTCAAGTATCACAACATAAACTCGATGAATAAAAAGCTATTAGTCGGTATCCTCAAAGGTAAGAATTACACCGTGATAGTTCATGACTAGGAATGACTACTCTAGATAATAGAAAGATACATCCAGTATCCACTCGGTGTGATAGTATATATTAAGATGTCTGCGTAGACAAAGGATGACGTAATTAATGGGGATATTATAAAACGGGAACGAGTAAATTCATCATACTGGATAATGAGTCGCCTTGAGGTATTGCTTGGTAGCATGAAGTAATAGTATTGCAATTGATAACCAAGAAGTCCAGTAGAGTTACTTCGTATAACTTTTGGAAATTAATATGGACGTCCATGGTACCGATGTTTATTATTGATTAGGAAAAGAGTTTTATGTTAATGTATACTTGTTATCGAACCTATACAGGACACATACTTAAGGCGTCAAAGTCAGTTGTGCATATTGGATGGTTCGGAGTAGAGAGCGGGTATCACTTGGATAGTTAAGGTCTGGTAGAATTATATTCAGAGAGATGTTATGAGCGGACATGACATGTACTAGGATAGAGTGGATGATTTTATCGAGAGGTACTATAGGGTTCCAGAAGAGTTTACGAGAAAACTCGAGAAGGGGAATCACTTGAGGGGGCAGAAATGTCGAAGGACAATGCCTCACTTTATATGAACATACACATGTGCCCTGGGGGCCACATGCAAGGCGCACCAACTCCCCCGGAACGTTCCTTTTGTTTATTGATTGATTTCTGGTAAGTCGGTACTTAGGGGGAAATGTAAAAAGGAGAAGAGAGGATTAATTGGAAGGGACACATAACTGGCCGAGAAGCAGCCCTAACAAAGCAACAAAAGGGAGGGGGTGTGGTCAAGGCATCCCAAGAGATTGGGGTGCACCATATCTTACCAAATAAATATGCTGATACTCGACGCTCTAATTTCGTCACTATATGTCGTACATGACGATCCAATGACGAAAATCAAATCGTTGAAAACCGAGCGTCAGTAATGAACCATTATAAATCATCATGGACATCTACGACGATTTCAGACCGTCGTAAAATTGTGACAATCTAAAATCGTCAAGGCCTGTCCGGCCAGGCCACATCAGCTCCCACGTGGGCAGTCCTACGTGGCAAAATAACGACGAAATGAAATCGTCGTTGAACAAAATCGGCCCAGTCCATTTTCATAGTGTATTCGGGCCAAGCTCAATAATTACAACCTTTTTCTATTCTGTTCCTAGGCCTTTTCTAGTCCATTTTCCTTCTAGGCCTTGGCCTCTTTAAGGCCCTTTAATATGGACGTGGCCTTCTTAGAGCCCATCTTTTATTGGGCATTTTAAAACCATATTGCTATATTTTTTTGGGGGGGGGGGGGGCATTTTCAATCCTGAAACATGTGGGCTGTGGAATATTTAGAAGCATCGCATATGTTTGGCCCATTTTATTGAATGTATGCATTTCAAGGAAATTTAGACGGAAAATTAAATAACTAGCCAATTACAAAGGAACAAAGCGCTGGTGCATAGGAACATAGCATTAAGCGATACATTCAACGTTACGTTCAACATTATACAAACTTCCAAATTCCGACTTCCCAGCAAATTTCAGTATTCATACAAATAGTAAACTTTCGAGACTACAAGACACTGGTTCATATCTAGGAACATAGCATTCAACATTACAAACTTCCAAATTCTGACTTCCTAGCAAAATCTCAGCTAAAGATAGGCGTACACCCCTCCCAGCAAACAAGGAATGGTCCTTCAGGTACATAGACCAACCTGAGTAAGAGCAAAACATTCATTAATAACCGATTAACAAACAAATTTCACCTAAAGCTAGCAGTACAAGAGAGTGCTATGTGCAGAAAAGATTCCAAATAGACCAACTAAGCATCAGCAGAACATAAATCATAGAAGCATCTAGCACATCCCAAATCTTAGCAAGATATCGATGACCAGTTCAGTAGGGATAGTTCCAAATAATATTACAGAAAAAGAGATATGGGTCTCTGCATGTCTTGGCATAATAACAAAATGTATGAAAGTAAGCTAGAATATCATCGACAATAGGCTAGTACCAGTTAATCATGGCATCAACGATGATATGGATTGGGGTTGGCGTTGATGAGAAGGTATCAACCTCCCGTCAATTCCATCCTCGTTCCGGTGAGGCTCCACCCTCACATCCAAGGGCAACTGCACAGAGAGACAGAAATTTCGATAACAGAATCCGAGAGTGACACAATAGATAAAGCATACAGAACATCACAAACACAAATGTCGAAGTAATTAGCTTCAATGGAGAATAGCACTCAATATTGGAAGTATCAGGATGTAATGATCAAACATCCTAAACCCTATTTGGAAGCAACACGAGGAGTTACATGTATTGACTGCATACAGAACCAACTACAGAAAATTAAAACATTAGCTACTCATGTGCACCAATCAAATACATTTCCTCAAAGCAACAAGACGGTGCTACTGTACCAATAAGAGAATTGCCTCAAAGCAAAGCATGCTAGCAGATACATTTCTTATCAAATATAAACTAGGTAATACAATATCCCTACCAGGCTATAAGATCTGCAATTGCGAAGTAAAGAAAAAGCCTACTCAAGCAAAACCTAGCAGGGATAACAGTGAGATCATAAACTCTTTCCTGGAATTAGTAACCGAGCCAAAATCCTTCTCTATAACCGAGCCAAAATCCTCCCTCAGGTGAGCCACCGCCTTTCGGCTGCATCAATTCCAAGATGAAGTAAATGATTCCAGACCTACATATCACAGGACACAAGTTGCAAACATCAGTGATATATGGAAGCATAACCACAAGACAACACCATATACTTCTTGTGTGGATATATAAAAAACATCATCATTGTATGTTGCAAGTTAATAGTTACCATAAGAAACTATGACAATATAGCATAAAGCGAGTGACGCCACTCGAATTCTAATCTCACACAGATTAAATTTAGTGCCATAATAACAGTGCATCTAGGGAGTTCACTTAGATATAAAGTAGTCAAATTGAATAGAAAGCAAGTATTCTCAGCTTAGTATTAACACCAAGTCTAATAATGTTTACAAAGTACTTAGTGTGCATGCAGAGGACATGCGAAATTGGACAAGATACCAGGACAAAATTTATCTGTTAACACCATGATCCATTCAAGATTCAGCCAATTGGGTCCAATAATACTAGTCTGTTATCCAAAACCACAAGCTCAGAGAGGAGGAGGGGATACGGTTTGTACCTGGACGTCCTTGAATGCCTGGTTGAAGAGGCAGTAGTTGGAGTCTTCCACTTGCAGTTTTGCATCGAGATCTGCACTGTCGGTTCCTACGCATAAGAGAAGGTTTATGCCTGGTACTGAGGAAATAGGGAGAGCTCTGCCCTTGCGGCTTGTGGCATCTACAACAATGAAGAGAGAGCAACCGAGAGAGGCATACCAAGAGACAGATCGAGGGAGAGGAGCACTTAACAAATCCGAAGTTCCCTATGGTATCCGTTGAAAGGGTTGTCGGGGAGGAGCGGATTCTATAGACCTGGCTGTCGGAGAGGGATTCCGGCGGCGGACTTCTTAGGATCCAACGTTGTGGAGGAGGAGCAGATCCTGGTGGCCCGACCGGAGCAGCGTGGACTTGAGCCCTGGTCCGTGGAGGCGGCGGCCGCTCAGGCACCCCGAGGGTGGCGCGAGAAGACGACGGTGGGACGCTCTACCACCTTTGCCTTGGCGTCCAAGCATGATGGGAGCGCCGGAGAGCGGCCGCTGCCAGGACCACGAGTGTTGCATGCTTGCGGCGCGATGGATTGCGGAGGTGGTGCTGCCAGCTAGGAGGCGAAGCAGAGAGAGGGAGGCTGGGTATTCGCGCAGTGGACGATGAACGGACAACGACGTCGCCTAGAGGGGGGTGAATAGGCGATTAAAACTTTTCCGGTTAAGGCTTGCTAAATGCGGAAATAAACTAGGTGTTTAAATTAACAAGCATACAACCTAAATATTCTATGGCCAACTAGATGCACCAACAACTTATGCTAAGCAAGACAAGTAACAAGGTGATAGCAAGATATATAACTTCAAGCTCGAAGGCTATCACAATGTAAATTGCATAAGTAAAAAGCTCGGGTATAGAAATAACCGAGGCACACGGAGACGAAGATGTATTCCCGAGTTCCTCCCACAAAGGGGAGTACGTCTCGTTGGAGGGGTGTGAGCTCACCACGAAGGCCTACTCAACGCCACAAAGGCCTCACCCTATTCTCCGATGAACTTCCGCCACAAAGGCCTAGTTCACCTTCCACTATTGGCAACCTTCAAATCCGAGGCACGCATCCACAACTCAATTGGAGGCTCTCGGTGTCACCACAATCTTGGGGCACGCATCCACAACTCAATTGGAGGCTCCCAAGAACACCACAAGTCGTCTAGGGTCCAAGACCCAAGAGTAACAAGCTCACAAACTTTCAACTTCCACGAATCCTCGTGGAGAGAGCAAACCGATGCAACCGATGCAAATGGCAAGAGCACAAGTGCTCAAATCCTTCACTCTCAAATTCCAACAAAGCAACAAATGCTTATGGGGAAATAAGAGAGGAAGAACAATGGAGGAGAAACACCAAGAACTCCAAGATCAAGATCTACTAAGTTTCCCTCACTAAGAAGGAAGATGGATTGGTGGAAATGTAGATCTAGATCTCCTCTACCTTCTCCCTCAAAGATATGCAAGAATCATAGGAGAGATTGGGAGAGGGGCAAGCTTTCCAAGGTCAACAATGGTGGGAGAGAAGGGGAAAAACGTGCTTGGAAGACTTGGGGACCAATGGGGAAGAAAGCCCCCTTAAATAGGTCCCCACAAAAACTAGCCGTTTGTGCAGGAAACTGGGATCGGAATATCCGGTCCAAGTTTGGACCGGAATATCCGGTCTCAAGATCTGCTCGAAACCTGTTGACTTTAACCGGAATATCCGGTCCCCTTGGAAAAATCCGGTACCAATAATCCGGTCCATGTCAGTGAGCAAATTGGTCTGAAAACTGCCCAAACCGGAATATCCGGTATGCCCCGAATAATACGGTTCAAATAATCCGGTTCACTCCAGAAGGTTCAAGCTTCCAGTCCTTAGCCATTTTTCGCAGCAACCGGAATATCCGGTCCAGGATGAATAATCCGGACCAAATAATCCGGTTGACTCCAGTAGCTCCAACCTTCCAGTCCTTAGCCATTTTTCGCAACAAACTCCACAACCGGAATATCCGGTTTGAGATGAATAATCCGGCTCCAAATAATCCGGCTCATCTCTGTCCCGAATATGGACCAAAACTACCCTAACCGGAATATCCGGTTGCCCGGAATAATCCGGTTAGAATAATCCGGTTGAGTTCTGAAACAGAGAGGCTGAACTAGAAACCCCATAACTTTTGCAAAAGAACTCCGAACGAGGTAAATCCAATTGAATTGGAAAGATAACAGCAAGGAGTATCCAAACAAAAACCTCAAAGTATGGAGAAGTTACCACACATGGAAGGTGTGGGAACATTCTCAAAGACGAACGGAATATTTTCACCACCGAAAACGCAACAAGTTTTTCTTACGAAATCCGTTTTCGAGAAACCAAGGCTTGTCATGAAGATCACGACAAGCACTAAAACCCAAAGGAGACAAAAGCCAAATAAGAACCAAGAAAGATGATATGCAAAGTATGCAAAGGTTTGAGCTCTCCATAACGATTCGATCGAGTTACTCACTTGAGAGCCCCTCTTGATAGTACGACTATCTATCCTATAACCCGGTCTCCCAAAGACACGAGACCGGTAAAATAGAAAACCTATCAAGATTATACCTTTGCCTTGAGCATTCCACTTGAGCTAGATGATGACGATCTTGACTCTCTCAAGTTGGATCTTCTTTCTTGATTGCGCTTGCTAGCACAAACTCCGCTTGATGAAGACTTGCAAGTTGCTCCCCCAAACACCATTATGGGAGAGACTGGCTCCCCCATACACCATTATGGGAGAGACCCTTCGGCAAATCTTCACAAGGCCACAATCTCCAAAAGGGTGGCAAGCATCAAGCATAGGATATCTTCTAGATGCTTCACTTGAGCTTCCACGTCAAGCTAGATGACAAACACCGCTTGACGACGACATAGACCATGGGCTATATGAAATCTTCCTTTTGGTTCATGCCCATGGAAAGATACCTAACCACACATAGAGATGCGACACACACATATCATGGGTTAGTTCACAAAGCTATATTTGACAATTGCTTACCATACCATGAGATACACAATCCCACTTGGTACAACTTGTAGCTTTGTGTGTTGATCGCTTGCTTGATCAACCTTGTATCTTTGCTTCTCACTTCTAAAGATGATGTCTTGAAGATGATAATGAAAGATCACCTAATCCTTTTCTTCAAGACATACTAGCAATAAGCTCAACTCAAACCATGACCATTCTTCATATAAATCCTTGAATGTAACAATGGCCATCAAGGAAGCTAATAGAGTTCAACACATGAACTCCATTAGAAAACCTATGGACAAGATCTACAAAGATAACTCAATGCAAACATTAGTCCATAAGGATTGTCATTAATTACCAAAACCACATATGGGGGAACCATGCACTTTCAATCTCCCCCATTTTGGTAATTGATGACAATCCCTTTTTACGAGGGTTTATATGATGAATGAAGCAAACATGCTAAACAAGAGCAAGGATGCAATAGCATGGAAAGGCAAATGCTTAAGAACGAAACTAAAGCATAAACCAAATTCCCTTAAACCCTCTAAACTTCTCCCCCATTGGCATCCATTGCCGAAATGGGCAAAAAGATTAGAAGGCCAATATAGTAAGAGCTCCCCCATAGTGTATGCATTCCTCATGATATGAGTGAAATCAAGTGCATATCTCCAACTATGAATAGATGGAGGAAGATCAAACTATATTGAGGATCCAAAGATTTATAAGCAAAGTAAAATTGAAGGATACTTTCACAAAGAAGCAACCAACCACAAGGATCCGAAAAACCGATTGACCAACATCAATATTTTGATAGGATCAACCAAGTGTTCTAGAAAATCAAGAGGGAACTCCCCAAGGTACATGCACAATGTTAGATTTGAATTACTATATAATGTGCACAACATGGAATCATCACTCCATTCTAGATAATTTTGAACACAAACAAGAGCAAGCGAATAGATTGGAAATGAAGCAAAGCAACTTGCAAACAAACAAAAGTTGAGCAAAGAAGATCAAGAAGTGACAAATAGAGACTTACTCAGCCGAAATAGATGCGTGTGAAAAGGAAAAACATTTTTAGGAGACTAATAGGATGATAGAATCATCAACATAGTCTTTCAATATAAGAGGCACATAGTGCATATCATGTCTTTCCTATACACACAAACCATCAAATGATAAAACACATAGGTCCACAAGCTTATTAAGATGCAAAAGGAATACCAAAACAAAAAACAAAGCTTGTGCCTTTTAGGAACCACCAAGGAATATAAAGCAATAAACAGTGGTCACTAAAGAAATAGAATATCAATTAAAGATGTAACTATTATCGTGTGTATAAGTTTCTAAGTGGACAACAATCACAAAGATATATATCCACAAAGAAACATGCACACACAAAATAGGTACAAAGGGGAGGAACATGATATCCAAGAGAGGTTCATTAATATACCAATAAGATTTTTGCTTCAAAGCAAAGCACTAAGCTTAGTTTAATCTTAAGGGGATATAGATGAACACACAAAACTCATCAAAGAATCACAAATATCACAAGGGAAAAGTGATAGTTGGAATGCTTCGAGAAAGGTAACGCATATCACAAAAGGTTCAAATGGTTTTTTTTGAGAATTCATCAATATTGCATATGAGAGACTTCAAGTAGAAGTTGCTAGATTAATATACTCGGGATTGGTGAATCATGAAAATGACTATAAATATCCCCATAGTATGTAATCATCCCGGCTTACTCATAGTTGCAATTAAGATGCTTTTGATAAGACATTTGCAAGAACCAAATGAAATGCAACAATGGGAAATCATGCCAAGAAGCAACCTACACAAGGTTGAAAGCTAGAAATGTATGCATGAGATAGATACTTGTTACCGAGACGACATTGGTGATGAAGAGGATGCGAGTTTGATAATCATCGAAGCTTGACTCCTATAATACCATGGTGAGAACACCTTCCTTATGAATGGAGAAAGCAACCAATGTATCTCCATTGTACCTAAAACAAAATTCAAGTACAAAATGGTACCCAAACTCATTGGGTCCAAAGTAGTTAGAACAACTACAATACATAGGACAAACTCCAAGTAAATATGTGCATATTAATATGAATTTGAATTTCATGCACATCTTAGCCAATTAGGATTTGATGGAGTTTATCCTATATATTGGATCAACGAAAGTAATCATGCCAAAAGATATATATAGTAAATATGCATGCACAAAACTTTCAAGAACCAAAACAAGATACAAATGGGACAAAGAACTAATCAAACCAAGAAGCCACTTACAAGAGTGAAAAGAAAGAGAATTGTCCAAAATATATCAAGACCCAAATCAACACATGATTGAGGAAACCAAATAGAGAAGATACAAAAAAAAAAACATCAAAGAATAAACAAACCCTCTACACTTTTCATGATAGCACACAAAGTACCAAGACGAAAAATGTTCGTCTTCCAAAGAGACAAGTCATTGGGATAAAATGCAAATTTAAAGACAACAAGTGTTCAAACGCATATAGGATAGTTCTTCCAATAACAGTGCATTATTTATTATCTTGCATTTGAATACAAAATGCACACAATGGAATCATTACTCTCCATATATATTATTCAAACACTAGTCATGTTTAAATAAAATCAATTAGATGCAATACCAATTTAAAGAACGGTGATCTACTCAATGTAGGATAGCTTCCCCAAGAATAGTGCAACCCAAAGAAGTATGACTTTGACCATAAGTGCACAAGTATGGGATCATTGCTTTTCCTAACTCAATAAAGCATAAAACAATTTTTGAGTAGAGCAAGGAAGACACAAATGAGTTTGAACCAAACAAATCATTGGCAAGAAACAAGGAAATTTTAGAGAAAAGGCCAAAGTAAATATGATCAATAAACTTACCACAAATTATTATCACTTGTAAAAGACAAGAGATGTATGGAGATATTTCTCGGTGGTAGAATTGTTCACAATCATATTCACAAAACATAAGCATGTGACAAAAGATAGGAATAACAAACATGCTTAGATAGAGATTCTTGAAGGCTTCAAATAAAATCGAATATTCAAAGCACTAAGAAACTCTCATAAACAAGATACCAAAGAAGAGAGACGCAAGATATTTTAAGCAAATATGGGACTTGTTTGAGCAACATGCCACATAGGAACAAGATAACTAATAATATCAACGTACTCTAGGTGGCAATACCTCACATGTTCACATTTTCTAGGATTGTAATATGCACATGGCTTATTACTCCCCCATAATGTGATAATCCATTTTTTTAACAAGAGGCAAAGAAAATAAATTCAACTAGAGAAAGTTAATGGACATTTAGAAATGAATTTCTCATGAGAATAACATACCACATAGAGAATAGATAATATTGATATATCAACACTAAGTGGTATTCCTCATGTATACACATTTTAGGATAGTAAAGTGCAAAGCATATTACTCCCCCAAAATGGGATAGTCCATTAATCTCCCAAAGAGCCAACTAATATAAGCAATGAAAGCAATGAAGGCTCAACACAAAGAACACAAGTACATGGAGTGCAAACCAACAAACATAGCTAGATTACTCAAGATAGGTAACTAGGAAGAACTACATATACAAACACATGCTAGAAACAAAACTAACATATGCAAGGGAGCAAGCAACTTTCAATGTATATAGAATTAAATACAAGTTACCGCTTGGAGGAACATTGGGTAAGAGATATATATAATCCAAGTGACTTGGCTTGAGGAAATATAATTGATGAAGATCCCTTAATTCTTCATGAAATAGCCAAGTCTCCAATGCCCTCCAACACCACCTATTGATCAAGTTTGAGCTTGTTGGTCCCCAACCAAGTTGGGTCCTAAGAGGTTAGTCACAATAGGTTTGGCAACCCAAATGGTTCTTTTCTTGACACCACTTGGAGTACCAACATACTTGGCAAACACATTGCCCACATTATCCTTCCGAATGGAATAAACATTATCAACAAGAATAGGGTTGGATAATGTACCATTAGTGCATGAAGAAGCAA
The DNA here is from genome assembly GCA_028641055.1 of Alopecurus myosuroides. Classification (NCBI taxonomy): domain Eukaryota; kingdom Viridiplantae; phylum Streptophyta; class Magnoliopsida; order Poales; family Poaceae; genus Alopecurus; species Alopecurus myosuroides. Next base: position 20,151,900 of record CM054058.1, read on the forward strand.
AGTTTCCCTTCTTGCGACAAAGGTAGCAACATCGACTCTTTTCTCTCTTATCAATAGGCTTCTCAACAAGAGGAGCATTGGCTTGAGTCTTATTAGGAGGTGGCCGTTGTTCAACTCGTGGTTGAGCATGAGATTGAACAAGAGGCCGCTTCCCTAGTTGCTTCTCACTAAGAGGCTTCTTCTTCAAAGGGCAAGATCTAACATGGTGCCCTTCAATCTTGCACTTGAAGCAAATAATCTTGGCCGGATCTTTGACTTGTTCTTGGCCCTTCTTCTTGTCAATAATGGACTTGTTCTTGAGATTGGAGTTGAATCCAAGTCCACTCTTGTCTTTGGGAAGTCTTCGCACTCTCAACATCTTGTCAAGTGTGGAACTTCCTTCATGACACTTTTCCAAGTCTTTCTTCAAAGAAGTGACTTGGGCCTTGAGCTCTTTAATTTCCTCTACATGGTTAGAAACAACACACGAGCTAGAGGAAGTAGATGCTTCATTGTTAGAGCAACAAGGCAAGGAAAGCAACTCATCACAAGATGTAGAAACATTATGAGAGGATGAGTTACTAATACTAGAACAAGGCAATATAGCATTAATAGAAGAGATTGTTCTAGTTACCACATGAGGCTCACAAGATGTTACCTTTGTAGTGATAGCCTCAAGAGCTAATTTTAGCTTAGTATGGGATGCTAGAAGATCCTCATGAGAGCTAGATAGCTTTTCATGGCTTTCTTCCAACTTACCACACTTGCTAGACATCAACTCAAGTTGAGCCCTTAGCTCAACATTCTCCTTCAAAATACATGCTTCACAAGATGTGGAGTTAGTAGCACAAGCATCATTAGAAATAGAAGAAGATAACTTGGCAAGCTCATTATTTAACCTAGAGTTTTCCTCAATTAGATTAGCATTGCCAATAACAACTTCAACCTTTTCATTTTTAAGCACTTTATATTTAGCATTGGTATGGTCACGTGCTTTAGTGAGATAGGCTATTTGTTCATTATAGAGCTCCTCCATAGATTCAAGTTTCTCCTCAAGAGTAACTCGGAGCTCATACTCTTCCTCGAGAGACATAGTGAGGGATGCCTTTTCATCGGCATCACTTCTTTCAATCTCACCTTTAGTTTCAATTATTTTAGCGCTATAAATAGCAAAAGCCAATATTTCACTAAAAGGAGTGATAGCTTTACTACCTTTAGGGAGATCAAGAAGAACCAACTCACCCTTCTCCATTAAGGAGGCTTCGTCCTCAAACTCTCCATAAAATATATCCTCATCCTCATCCTCATCCTCATTATCACAAGATGTAGTGGGTTCCAAAGGTGGAGATACCTTTGAATCCCTAGCCATAAGGCACATATGAGAAATGGATGGCGATGATGAAGATATACTAGAAGAGCCATTAAGGTCCATGTCTTGTTCCACAAAAAAGTGGGATTCCTCTACATTGTTAGCCACACAAGTACTAGAGGAAATGGAAGCATTATTTTCATGAAAACAAGACATAGGAAGCATATCATCATGAGATTTAGTTAAACAATTATTACATGATATGCAAGGACTATCAACACTAGCATGTATGGAATTTTGAGTGCTAGAAGATCTTAAGTCCAAAGATAGATCATTGCAATGGGATAGAGATGAAGTATAGTCAATAGCAAATTCACTATCCACAATGCAATTTCTATCACCACTCACCATATCATTACCTTGTGAAAAATCACATGTTGGTGGAGTGGAGAAAGATGTGAACTCATCACGGCCGGAAGTGGATGGAGAACAATCATCCTCAATAATATTGGACACTTCATATATATCTTGAAGTTTTGTCCATAGCTCATGAGCGTTCCGAAAAGGCATGATTGATTTAATAACTACATCGCTCAAAATGCACAAGAGACCATTAGATACAAGAGTATCGAGATAAGAATTTTCCTCATCCTCTAAAGATAAATCTTGAGAATTCTTTGGAGGAGGAAAATCCATATCTACAATTCTCTTAACATACTTTGGACCCATGTCCTCAAGAAAATTAAGAATGCGAATTTTCCAAGCATCATAATTTCTACCATAGAATATAAAAGCGGGATCATGTTCTATTTCTCTAAACGACATCTTACTCTCTAGGATGTAAAGCCTAATAAAGAGAGACGAGGCTTTGATACCAATTGAACGGACAACGACGTCGCCTAGAGGGGGGGGGTGAATAGGCGATTAAAACTTTTCCGGTTAAGGCTTGCTAAATGCGGAAATAAACTAGGTGTTTAAATTAACAAGCATACAACCTAAATATTCTATGGCCAACTAGATGCACCAACAACTTATGCTAAGCAAGACAAGTAACAAGGTGATAGCAAGATATATAACTTCAAGCTCGAAGGCTATCACAATGTAAATTGCATAAGTAAAAAGCTCGGGTATAGAAATAACCGAGGCACACGGAGACGAAGATGTATTCCCGAGTTCCTCCCACAAAGGGGAGTACGTCTCGTTGGAGGGGTGTGAGCTCACCACGAAGGTCTACTCAACGCCACAAAGGCCTCACCCTATTCTCCGATGAACTTCCGCCACAAAGGCCTAGTTCACCTTCCACTATTGGCAACCTTCAAATCCGAGGCACGCATCCACAACTCAATTGGAGGCTCTCGGTGTCACCACAATCTTGGGGCACGCATCCACAACTCAATTGGAGGCTCCCAAGAACACCACAAGTCGTCTAGGGTCCAAGACCCAAGAGTAACAAGCTCACAAACTTTCAACTTCCACGAATCCTCGTGGAGAGAGCAAACCGATGCAACCGATGCAAATGGCAAGAGCACAAGTGCTCAAATCCTTCACTCTCAAATTCCAACAAAGCAACAAATGCTTATGGGGAAATAAGAGAGGAAGAACAATGGAGGAGAAACACCAAGAACTCCAAGATCAAGATCTACTAAGTTTCCCTCACTAAGAAGGAAGATGGATTGGTGGAAATGTAGATCTAGATCTCCTCTACCTTCTCCCTCAAAGATATGCAAGAATCATAGGAGAGATTGGGAGAGGGGCAAGCTTTCCAAGGTCAACAATGGTGGGAGAGAAGGGGAAAAACGTGCTTGGAAGACTTGGGGACCAATGGGGAAGAAAGCCCCCTTAAATAGGTCCCCACAAAAACTAGCCGTTTGTGCAGGAAACTGGGATCGGAATATCCGGTCCAAGTTTGGACCGGAATATCCGGTCTCAAGATCTGCTCGAAACCTGTTGACTTTAACCGGAATATCCGGTCCCCTTGGAAAAATCCGGTACCAATAATCCGGTCCATGTCAGTGAGCAAATTGGTCTGAAAACTGCCCAAACCGGAATATCCGGTATGCCCCGAATAATCCGGTTCAAATAATCCGGTTCACTCCAGAAGGTTCAAGCTTCCAGTCCTTAGCCATTTTTCGCAGCAACCGGAATATCCGGTCCAGGATGAATAATCCGGACCAAATAATCCGGTTGACTCCAGTAGCTCCAACCTTCCAGTCCTTAGCCATTTTTCGCAACAAACTCCACAACCGGAATATCCGGTTTGAGATGAATAATCCGGCTCCAAATAATCCGGCTCATCTCTGTCCCGAATATGGACCAAAACTACCCTAACCGGAATATCCGGTTGCCCGGAATAATCCGGTTAGAATAATCCGGTTGAGTTCTGAAACAGAGAGGCTGAACTAGAAACCCCATAACTTTTGCAAAAGAACTCCGAACGAGGTAAATCCAATTGCATTGGAAAGATAACAGCAAGGAGTATCCAAACAAAAACCTCAAAGTATGGAGAAGTTACCACACATGGAAGGTGTGGGAACATTCTCAAAGACGAACGGAATATTTTCACCACCGAAAACGCAACAAGTTTTTCTTACGAAATCCGTTTTCGAGAAACCAAGGCTTGTCATGAAGATCACGACAAGCACTAAAACCCAAAGGAGACAAAAGCCAAATAAGAACCAAGAAAGATGATATGCAAAGTATGCAAAGGTTTGAGCTCTCCATAACGATTCGATCGAGTTACTCACTTGAGAGCCCCTCTTGATAGTACGACTATCTATCCTATAACCCGGTCTCCCAAAGACACGAGACCGGTAAAATAGAAAACCTATCAAGATTATACCTTTGCCTTGAGCATTCCACTTGAGCTAGATGATGACGATCTTGACTCTCTCAAGTTGGATCTTCTTTCTTGATTGCGCTTGCTAGCACAAACTCCGCTTGATGAAGACTTGCAAGTTGCTCCCCCAAACACCATTATGGGAGAGACTAGCTCCCCCATACACCATTATGGGAGAGACCCTTCGGCAAATCTTCACAAGGCCACAATCTCCAAAAGGGTGGCAAGCATCAAGCATAGGATATCTTCTAGATGCTTCACTTGAGCTTCCACGTCAAGCTAGATGACAAACACCGCTTGACGACGACATAGACCATGGGCTATATGAAATCTTCCTTTTGGTTCATGCCCATGGAAAGATACCTAACCACACATAGAGATGCGACACACACATATCATGGGTTAGTTCACAAAGCTATATTTGACAATTGCTTACCATACCATGAGATACACAATCCCACTTGGTACAACTTGTAGCTTTGTGTGTTGATCGCTTGCTTGATCAACCTTGTATCTTTGCTTCTCACTTCTAAAGATGATGTCTTGAAGATGATAATGAAAGATCACCTAATCCTTTTCTTCAAGACATACTAGCAATAAGCTCAACTCAAACCATGACCATTCTTCATATAAATCCTTGAATGTAACAATGGCCATCAAGGAAGCTAATAGAGTTCAACACATGAACTCCATTAGAAAACCTATGGACAAGATCTACAAAGATAACTCAATGCAAACATTAGTCCATAAGGATTGTCATTAATTACCAAAATCACATATGGGGGAACCATGCACTTTCAATCTCCCCCATTTTGGTAATTGATGACAATCCCTTTTTACGAGGGTTTATATGATGAATGAAGCAAACATGCTAAACAAGAGCAAGGATGCGATAGCATGGAAAGGCAAATGCTTAAGAACGAAACTAAAGCATAAACCAAATTCCCTTAAACCCTCTAAACTTCTCCCCCATTGGCATCCATTGCCGAAATGGGCAAAAAGATTAGAAGGCCAATATAGTAAGAGCTCCCCCATAGTGTATGCATTCCTCATGATATGAGTGAAATCAAGTGCATATCTCCAACTATGAATAGATGGAGGAAGATCAAACTATATTGAGGATCCAAAGATTTATAAGCAAAGTAAAATTGAAGGATACTTTCACAAAGAAGCAACCAACCACAAGGATCCGAAAAACCGATTGACCAACATCAATATTTTGATAGGATCAACCAAGTGTTCTAGAAAATCAAGAGGGAACTCACCAAGGTACATGCACAATGTTAGATTTGAATTACTATATAATGTGCACAACATGGAATCATCACTCCATTCTAGATAATTTTGAACACAAACAAGAGCAAGCGAATAGATTGGAAATGAAGCAAAGCAACTTGCAAACAAACAAAAGTTGAGCAAAGAAGATCAAGAAGTGACAAATAGAGACTTACTCAACCGAAATAGATGCGTGTGACAAGGAAAAACATTTTTAGGAGACTAATAGGATGATAGAATCATCAACATAGTCTTTCAATATAAGAGGCACATAGTGCATATCATGTCTTTCCTATACACACAAACCATCAAATGATAAAACACATAGGTCCACAAGCTTATTAAGATGCAAAAGGAATACCAAAACAAAAAACAAAGCTTGTGCCTTTTAGGAACCACCAAGGAATATAAAGCAATAAACAGTGGTCACTAAAGAAATAGAATATCAATTAAAGATGTAACTATTATCGTGTGTATAAGTTTCTAAGTGGACAACAATCACAAAGATATATATCCACAAAGAAACATGCACACACAAAATAGGTACAAAGGGGAGGAACATGATATCCAAGAGAGGTTCATTAATATACCAATAAGATTTTTGCTTGAAAGCAAAGCACTAAGCTTAGTTTAATCTTAAGGGGATATAGATGAACACACAAAACTCATCAAAGCATCACAAATATAACAAGGGAAAAGTGATAGTTGGAATGCTTCGAGAAAGGTAACGCATATCACAAAAGGTTCAAATGGTTTTTTTTTGAGAATTCATCAATATTGCATATGAGAGACTTCAAGTAGAAGTTGCTAGATTAATATACTCGGGATTGGTGAATCATGAAAATGACTATAAATATCCCCATAGTATGTAATCATCCCGGCTTACTCATAGTTGCAATTAAGATGCTTTTGATAAGACATTTGCAAGAACCAAATGAAATGCAACAATGGGAAATCATGCCAAGAAGCAACCTACACAAGGTTGAAAGCTAGAAATGTATGCATGAGATAGATACTTGTTACCGAGACGACATTGGTGATGAAGAGGATGCGAGTTTGATAATCATCCAAGCTTGACTCCTATAATACCATGGTGAGAACACCTTCCTTATGAATGGAGCAAGCAACCAATGTATCTCCATTGTACCTAAAACAAAATTCAAGTACAAAATGGTACCCAAACTCATTGGGTCCAAAGTAGTTAGAACAACTACAATACATAGGACAAACTCCAAGTAAATATGTGCATATTAATATGAATTTGAATTTCATGCACATCTTAGCCAATTAGGATTTGATGGAGTTTATCCTATATATTGGATCAACGAAAGTAATCATGCCAAAAGATATATATATAGTAAATATGCATGCACAAAACTTTCAAGAACCAAAACAAGATACAAATGGGACAAAGAACTAATCAAACCAAGAAGCCACTTACAAGAGTGAAAAGAAAGAGAATTGTCCAAAATATATCAAGACCCAAATCAACACATGATTGAGGAAACCAAATAGAGAAGATACAAAAAAAAACATCAAAGAATAAACAAACCCTCTACACTTTTCATGATAGCACACAAAGTACCAAGACGAAAAATGTTCGTCTTCCAAAGAGACAAGTCATTGGGATAAAATGCAAATTTAAAGACAACAAGTGTTCAAACGCATATAGGATAGTTCTTCCAATAACAGTGCATTATTTATTATCTTGCATTTGAATACAAAATGCACACAATGGAATCATTACTCTCCATATATATTATTCAAACACTAGTCATGTTTAAATAAAATCAATTAGATGCAATACCAATTTAAAGAACGGTGATCTACTCAATGTAGGATAGCTTCCCCAAGAATAGTGCAACCCAAAGAAGTATGACTTTGACCATAAGTGCACAAGTATGGGATCATTGCTTTTCCTAACTCAATAAAGCATAAAACAATTTTTGAGTAGAGCAAGGAAGACACAAATGAGTTTGAACCAAACAAATCATTGGCAAGAAACAAGGAAATTTTAGAGAAAAGGCCAAAGTAAATATGATCAATAAACTTACCACAAATTATTATCACTTGTAAAAGACAAGAGATGTATGGAGATATTTCTCGGTGGTAGAATTGTTCACAATCACATTCACAAAACATAAGCATGTGACAAAAGATAGGAATAACAAACATGCTTAGATAGAGATTCTTGAAGGCTTCAAATAAAATCGAATATTCAAAGCACTAAGAAACTCTCATAAACAAGATACCAAAGAAGAGAGACGCAAGATATTTTAAGCAAATATGGGACTTGTTTGAGCAACATGCCACATAGGAACAAGATAACTAATAATATCAACTCTAGGTGGCAATACCTCACATGTTCACATTTTCTAGGATTGTAATATGCACATGGCTTATTACTCCCCCATAATGTGATAATCCATTTTTTTAACAAGAGGCAAAGAAAATAAATTCAACTAGAGAAAGTTAATGGACATTTAGAAATGAATTTCTCATGAGAATGACATACCACATAGAGAATAGATAATATTGATATATCAACACTAAGTGGTATTCCTCATGTATACACATTTTAGGATAGTAAAGTGCAAAGCATATTACTCCCCCAAAATGGGATAGTCCATTAATCTCCCAAAGAGCCAACTAATATAAGCAATGAAAGCAATGAAGGCTCAACACAAAGAACACAAGTACATGGAGTGCAAACCAAAAAACATAGCTAGATTACTCAAGATAGGTAACTAGGAAGCACTACATATACAAACACATGCTAGAAACAAAACTAACATATGCAAGGGAGCAAGCAACTTTCAATGTATATAGAATTAAATACAAGTTACCGCTTGGAGGAACATTGGGTAAGAGATATATATAATCCAAGTGACTTGGCTTGAGGAAATATAATTGATGAAGATCCCTTAATTCTTCATGAAATAGCCAAGTCTCCAATGCCCTCCAACACCACCTATTGATCAAGTTTGAGCTTGTTGGTCCCCAACCAAGTTGGGTCCTAAGAGGTTAGTCACAATAGGTTTGGCAACCCAAATGGTTCTTTTCTTGACACCACTTGGAGTACCAACATACTTGGCAAACACATTGCCCACATTATCCTTCCGAATGGAATAAACATTATCAACAAGAATAGGGTTGGATAATGTACCATTAGTGCATGAAGAAGCAAAGTGTCCCTTCTTGCGACAAAGGTAGCAACATCGACTCTTTTCTCTCTTCTCAATAGGCTTCTCAACAAGAGGAGCATTGGCTTGAGTCTTGTTAGGAGGTGGCCGTTGTTCAACTCGTGGTTGAGCATGAGATTGAACAAGAGGCCGCTTCCCTAGTTGCTTCTCACTAAGAGGCTTCTTCTTCAAAGGGCAAGATCTAACATGGTGCCCTTCAATCTTGCACTTGAAGCAAATAATCTTGGCCGGATCTTTGACTTGTTCTTGGCCCTTCTTCTTGTCAATAATGGACTTGTTCTTGAGATTGGAGTTGAATCCAAGTCCACTCTTGTCTCTGGGAAGTCTTCGCACTCTCAACATCTTGTCAAGTGTGGAACTCCCTTCATGACACTTTTCCAAGTCTTTGTTCAAAGAAGTGACTTGGGCCTTGAGCTCTTTAATTTCCTCTACATGGTTAGAAACAACACACGAGCTAGAGGAAGTAGATGCTTCATTGTTAGAGCAACAAGGCAAGGAAAGCAACTCATCACAAGATGTAGAAACATTATGAGAGGATGAGTTACTAATACTAGAACAAGGCAATATAGCATTAATAGAAGAGATTGTTCTAGTTACCACATGAGGCTCACAAGATGTTACCTTTGTAGTGATAGCCTCAAGAGCTAATTTTAGCTTAGTATGGGATGCTAGAAGATCCTCATGAGAGCTAGATAGCTTTTCATGGCTTTCTTCCAACTTACCACACTTGCTAGACATCAACTCAAGTTGAGCCCTTAGCTCAACATTCTCCTTCAAAATAGATGCTTCACAAGATGTGGAGTTAGTAGCACAAGCATCATTAGAAATAGAAGAAGATAACTTGGCAAGCTCATTATTTAACCTAGAGTTTTCCTCAATTAGATTAGCATTGCCAATAACAACTTCAACCTTTTCATTTTTAAGCACTTTATATTTAGCATTGGTATGGTCACGTGCTTTAGTGAGATAGGCTATTTGTTCATTATAGAGCTCCTCCATAGATTCAATTTTCTCCTCAAGAGTAACTCGGAGCTCATACTCTTCCTCAAGAGACATAGTGAGGGATGCCTTTTCATCGGCATCACTTCTTTCAATCTCACCTTTAGTTTCAATTATTTTAGCACTATAAATAGCAAAAGCCAATATTTCACTAGAAGGAGTGATAGCTTTACTACCTTTAGGGAGATCAAGAAGAACCAACTCACCCTTCTCCATTAAGGAGGCTTCGTCCTCAAACTCTCCATAAAATATATCCTCATCCTCATCCTCATTATCACAAGATGTAGTGGGTTCCAAAGGTGGAGATACCTTTGAATCCCTAGCCATAAGGCACATATGAGAAATGGATGGCGATGATGAAGATATACTAGAAGAGCCATTAAGGTCCATGTCTTGTTCCACAAAAAAGTGGGATTCCTCTACATTGTTAGCCACACAAGTACTAGAGGAAATGGAAGCATTATTTTCATGAAAACAAGACATAGGAAGCATATCATCATGAGATTTAGTTAAACAATTATTACATGATATGCAAGGACTATCAACACTAGCATGTATGGAATTTTGAGTGCTAGAAGATCTTAAGTCCAAAGATAGATCATTGCAATGGGATAGAGATGAAGTATAGTCAATAGCAAATTCACTATCCACAATGCAATTTCTATCACCACTCACCATATCATTACCTTGTGAAAAATCACATGTTGGTGGAGTGGAGAAAGATGTGAACTCATCACGGCCGGAAGTGGATGGAGAACAATCATCCTCAATAATATTGGACACGTCATATATATCTTGAAGTTTTGTCCATAGCTCATGAGCGTTCCGAAAAGGCATGATTGATTTAATAACTACGTCGCTCAAAATGCACAAGAGACCATTAGATACAAGAGTATCGAGATAAGAATTTTCCTCATCCTCTAAAGATAAATCTTGAGAATTCTTTGGAGGAGGAAAATCCATATCTACAATTCTCTTAACATACTTTGGACCCATGTCCTCAAGAAAATTAAGAATGCGAATTTTCCAAGCATCATAATTTCTACCATAGAATATAAAAGCGGGATCATGTTCTATTTCTCTAAACGACATCTTACTCTCTAGGATGTAAAGCCTAATAAAGAGAGACGAGGCTCTGATACCAATTGAACGGACAACGACGTCGCCTAGAGGGGGGGTGAATAGGCGATTAAAACTTTTCCGGTTAAGGCTTGCTAAATGCGGAAATAAACTAGGTGTTTAAATTAACAAGCATACAACCTAAATATTCTATGGCCAACTAGATGCACCAACAACTTATGCTAAGCAAGACAAGTAACAAGGTGATAGCAAGATATATAACTTCAAGCTCGAAGGCTATCACAATGTAAATTGCATAAGTAAAAAGCTCGGGTATAGAAATAACCGAGGCACACGGAGACGAAGATGTATTCCCGAGTTCCTCCCACAAAGGGGAGTACGTCTCGTTGGAGGGGTGTGAGCTCACCACGAAGGCCTACTCAACGCCACAAAGGCCTCACCCTATTCTCCGATGAACTTCCGCCACAAAGGCCTAGTTCACCTTCCACTATTGGCAACCTTCAAATCCGAGGCACGCATCCACAACTCAATTGGAGGCTCTCGGTGTCACCACAATCTTGGGGCACGCATCCACAACTCAATTGGAGGCTCCCAAGAACACCACAAGTCGTCTAGGGTCCAAGACCCAAGAGTAACAAGCTCACAAACTTTCAACTTCCACGAATCCTCGTGGAGAGAGCAAACCGATGCAACCGATGCAAATGGCAAGAGCACAAGTGCTCAAATCCTTCACTCTCAAATTCCAACAAAGCAACAAATGCTTATGGGGAAATAAGAGAGGAAGAACAATGGAGGAGAAACACCAAGAACTCCAAGATCAAGATCTACTAAGTTTCCCTCACTAAGAAGGAAGATGGATTGGTGGAAATGTAGATCTAGATCTCCTCTACCTTCTCCCTCAAAGATATGCAAGAATCATAGGAGAGATTGGGAGAGGGGCAAGCTTTCCAAGGTCAACAATGGTGGGAGAGAAGGGGAAAAACGTGCTTGGAAGACTTGGGGACCAATGGGGAAGAAAGCCCCCTTAAATAGGTCCCCACAAAAACTAGCCGTTTGTGCAGGAAACTGGGATCGGAATATCCGGTCCAAGTTTGGACCGGAATATCCGGTCTCAAGATCTGCTCGAAACCTGTTGACTTTAACCGGAATATCCGGTCCCCTTGGAAAAATCCGGTACCAATAATCCGGTCCATGTCAGTGAGCAAATTGGTCTGAAAACTGCCCAAACCGGAATATCCGGTATGCCCCGAATAATCCGGTTCAAATAATCCGGTTCACTCCAGAAGGTTCAAGCTTCCAGTCCTTAGCCATTTTCGCAGCAACCGGAATATCCGGTCCAGGATGAATAATCCGGACCAAATAATCCGGTTGACTCCAGTAGCTCCAACCTTCCAGTCCTTAGCCATTTTTCGCAACAAACTCCACAACCGGAATATCCGGTTTGAGATGAATAATCCGGCTCCAAATAATCCGGCTCATCTCTGTCCCGAATATGGACCAAAACTACCCTAACCGGAATATCCGGTTGCCCGGAATAATCCGGTTAGAATAATCCGGTTGAGTTCTGAAACAGAGAGGCTAAACTAGAAACCCCATAACTTTTGCAAAAGAACTCCGAACGAGGTAAATCCAATTGCATTGGAAAGATAACAGCAAGGAGTATCCAAACAAAAACCTCAAAGTATGGAGAAGTTACCACACATGGAAGGTGTGGGAACATTCTCAAAGACGAACGGAATATTTTCACCACCGAAAACGCAACAAGTTTTTCTTACGAAATCCGTTTTCGAGAAACCAAGGCTTGTCATGAAGATCACGACAAGCACTAAAACCCAAAGGAGACAAAAGCCAAATAAGAACCAAGAAAGATGATATGCAAAGTATGCAAAGGTTTGAGCTCTCCATAACGATTCGATCGAGTTACTCACTTGAGAGCCCCTCTTGATAGTACGACTATCTATCCTATAACCCGGTCTCCCAAAGACACGAGACCGGTAAAATAGAAAACCTATCAAGATTATACCTTTGCCTTGAGCATTCCACTTGAGCTAGATGATGACGATCTTGACTCTCTCAAGTTGGATCTTCTTTCTTGATTGCGCTTGCTAGCACAAACTCCGCTTGATGAAGACTTGCAAGTTGCTCCCCCAAACACCATTATGGGAGAGACTAGCTCCCCCATACACCATTATGGGAGAGACCCTTCGGCAAATCTTCACAAGGCCACAATCTCCAAAAGGGTGGCAAGCATCAAGCATAGGATATCTTCTAGATGCTTCACTTGAGCTTCCACGTCAAGCTAGATGACAAACACCGCTTGACGACGACATAGACCATGGGCTATATGAAATCTTCCTTTTGGTTCATGCCCATGGAAAGATACCTAACCACACATAGAGATGCGACACACACATATCATGGGTTAGTTCACAAAGCTATATTTGACAATTGCTTACCATACCATGAGATACACAATCCCACTTGGTACAACTTGTAGCTTTGTGTGTTGATCGCTTGCTTGATCAACCTTGTATCTTTGCTTCTCACTTCTAAAGATGATGTCTTGAAGATGATAATGAAAGATCACCTAATCCTTTTCTTCAAGACATACTAGCAATAAGCTCAACTCAAACCATGACCATTCTTCATATAAATCCTTGAATGTAACAATGGCCATCAAGGAAGCTAATAGAGTTCAACACATGAACTCCATTAGAAAACCTATGGACAAGATCTACAAAGATAACTCAATGCAAACATTAGTCCATAAGGATTGTCATTAATTACCAAAACCACATATGGGGGAACCATGCACTTTCAGACGAGGGACGAACGAGGGAGAGGCGGCGGGATCTGGCGCTGGCGATCGCTTTGTCGCTGCGGCACCAAGGGGAGAGGTGCAGTGGTTGGTTTCGATCTGAATCGGATGTGGAGTGGTAGGCTTCGATGTGAACCTGAGTTAGGGTTAGCGGTTTCGAAGTGGTGGGATCTCGAATTTGGGCCGCGCGTCGGCGCGCGCCCCTCCAAAATTTCCGCTCCAAGTCTAACAAGGGCGCAGCATTTTCGTTTCTCGGAGGACCTCCACCGTTGGATGGGAGGGTGAAGTACATCTCATCTTGCGTCCAACGGTGATCCGTGTCAAGCCTATTTCTTGTGTCTGATTGGCCGGTTGTTTCTGGCTCGAATCTCCAAAACCTTAATCTCCAAATTTAGGTGACAGCGGCGGCTCTGGATGGGTTTCATAAAAAATAATCACCGCACTAAAGGATTTAGGGAGGAGGAACCGGGAGGAGACCCCATCAGGTGACTCGAGGGCGCGACCAGCGATGGACCTGTCAAGGGAATACTCAACCGGTTATGCCTACAAAGAATCTGAAAGCTACCTGAGTCCCTGGAGTGCTACTCCTAAACCATCTACTCCCAGAGTCATCCCCGACCCCGTCCTGCCTAAGTACACAAGTACCTATTTCTTCTGAGCCTCGTAGTTTGCTCATGATTTTTTGTAAAAATCATTTTTAGGTACACAAGTACCTATTTGTTCAGAGATACACCAAGAGTTTCTCAATATTCAACACGTAGTTATGAAAGGTAATGCCCTCCGTCTTGACTTTTTTCTAAAAGCGGCTTAGAAAATTCCAGAAAATTCAAAAAAAAAACTCGAAATGATGCAAAACCTTCACGTGGTGTCATTATATATGTCCTAGTTCCCACCAAAAATAATAAATTTGGAATACGATGATTGGGTTGAAAAGGTGTTCACATAAATAAGCTATCTCCTCCGGAGATTCTTGGGTTTCGGGCCAAATGATGGGTGTTATGGCAAAATCCACGACATAGTTTGTTGAAATGTTCCCATATTCCATGCAAACATGCATCTTGGAAGCACGGACAATATTAATGGAGAAAGTTTTATTTTTCTCGGAATAAAAATACCATTTTCCATTTTCAGAGTGTCAAAAATGGGTTTTTTTGTGAACCACCTACCAAAAATATGTTACAAAATTATACCACATATATTTATAAAGTTATTACACCACATTTTATGTTCAAATAACCAAATTACTACCTCTCAATAGCTTTAAATACACCTCTTTTCAAAAAGATGAATTTCTGCTGATTCAGCTGAACCGGGTCAAATTTGAACTACATGTGCCTCATATTTTGCTCATGATTTTTTGTAAATATAATTTTTTAGGTACATAAGTATCTATTTCTTAAGAGATACACCAAGAGTTTCTCAATATTCATCCCCTAGATACGAAATGTAAAGCACACCGTCTTGACTTTTTCCTAAAACCGACTTAGAAAATTCCAGAAAATTCAAAAAAAAAACTCTAAATGATGCAAGACCTTCGCGTGGAAGCCATGAACTTTATAATCGACATTAATGATTTGTCTTTGTCCCACAAATTAAGAAAATGTGTAAAATAAGTGTATGCAATGCATTGGAAAATTTAATACTATTGTTCACCATATTTCAAATTGGGTGTCTTTCTTGTCAGAGGTGATGCCAATATAAAATGTAATTTACAAAAAATGCATCAAACTACGTTTATCGATGACATGTGTTTCGTTCAGGAAGTGCATACAAAATATCCATCTTCCACAGAGGCAAGGTGGTACTATCCTATACCCCATTTTGGAAAGTGATGAGGTAGTAAACGCAATTTGCGTGTGTATTTGCGT
Organism: Alopecurus myosuroides; assembly: GCA_028641055.1. Lineage (NCBI taxonomy): Eukaryota > Viridiplantae > Streptophyta > Magnoliopsida > Poales > Poaceae > Alopecurus > Alopecurus myosuroides. The sequence goes on from CM054058.1 coordinate 20,167,267, forward strand.
TCAACTTTGCTACTTTCCTGATGAATGGAACGTGCAGACCAATATTTAACAGGCCTTATCTAGTACTACACTGGGAAGGAAGAGTAATTCAACTACGGGATAGTCCAGGCTAAACAGATTAAATTATAAATGAATAGCTAAGATGTCTTGAGGATTCCCTGACTACAATCCCAGAAACATCATAAATAGTACATGCGACTCCTACTTTGAACGTGCACACCAGTATTTAACATGCCTTATCTAGTACACTGGGAAGGAAGAGAAATTCAAATAGGGGATAGTGCAGGCTCAACGAATAGCTAAGAAGTGTTGACAATACCAGAAACAACATAAATATTACCTGTTTGACTCCTACTTTGAACGTGCTAACAAGTAATCCCTTTGTTTCAAAATATAAGATGGTTTAACCTTTTCCTAAATCGCAAGTATGTCGATGTGTTTTAATGAGCCGGTTCACTCATTTCAGTCTGTATCTATTCCAATACCCAAAATGTCTTTTTGCGCGAAGGGAAGTGCGATATTGTCCAGACTAACGATAAGATATGCCTTTGAGTTTCTTTTTCTAAAAAGACATAGAAATGGAAGAGATAAGTGTAAGTTGCTCTGGACGATAGGAGACGGGTTAGCAAGCAACCCAATCCGACGTATTCCATATCGGCAGTCTGACACGGTTTGATTCGGCCTTGATCTGATGGCCGGACGAACGGACAGTGAAATCAGAGGACGGATTTGATCCGATTTCAGTCTACTCGTACGTGAGTACCATCCCTTCGCGATCGAGCGGTCTCCCATATGCGAAGCTAGTTACTTTTCGGTACATCTTGCCAAAAAAACTGCGTCTCTCTTGGACGTTGGTAAAGTTTTGAATCGCTATTTTTTGTTTGACAGGTTTGCATTGCGAACTGGCAGAAGAGAGTAAATTTGCCTTGTGCTTTCGTTAATTTTCTGTTAATTATTGATCCAGTCAAAACACCGATTTGTCGTGATCTCGCAGAGATTACTAAATTTTGTCCCCTGAAGCAAACGGAGTTTGGAAATTGCAACTACTGTACGTACATTGTTTAGTCACCTAGTCTCTCTTCTTGTATCTTATTTATTCCACAGAAAATGGCACCTAGATTACCCGAAGCATTACAAATCGTGCCTCAGAAAAAACAAATTGGATATAAATTCCAAAAGTACTGAATAGATTCAACAAGGGGCACATCATGGGAAAAAGGTGGAGAATCGTAGGTCGAATTAAAGAGTAGCACTATTGGGATAATCCATTAAATAACATTTCTAAAAAAGATGACAAGAACGAAAAAAATGCAGGGAAAAAACTGTAGGTGATTCGCGGACTGGAGCTTACTTAGGGAATAAAATGGAGAGGCCTAGACACACAATAACCTCTTAGTCAACAATCTACGAAGTAATGTCTAAGTCCAGCATGCATGGATGCAATCTAGAGATCGTCTCTGATCTTGATGGATCCGCCGGGGAGGAGGCTGCTAAGGTGGCGAGTGAGCAGCTCGTGGGACGCGGCGCGCGCCTCCGCCTTGGCGCGTACCTCCTCGACGGTGTTCTCCGGCATGTTGTGGACGGCCTTGGCGATGGGCCGCAGATGCGCAAGCTCGGCGTTGACGAACGCCATCGCCTGCTGGACTGCGTCGGCGGCCATGGTGTCCGGGTTGTACCTGGACATCACCCGGAGGGCCTCCTTCATGGTCGCCTGCCGCTGCGGCAGGTCGTCGTCACCGGCCCAGCCTGCGGCGAACGCCGCTCCGTGTCCGCTGTAGCTGGCGGCGAGAGCAAGCATGAGCAAGAAGAGGATGAGCCTGGCCATGGTGAGTGGTGCGAATGGGTTGCTTTTCCTGGAGGAGGAAGGTGGTCAGCATATATGGTGGGGTTGTGGCGCACACACACACACACACAGTTTGGCGTTGCGCAACTGCCGCCTGCTCTTGCGAGTTAGTTGGTGCAGTACAACCAGCATGAACACAGGGCACGAAAGTGTGACTGATCCATGGAGCTGCTTTTTTTACCGTTTTGACCTCACTGTAACTTCCAGCTTTAGCTTCAGGAGGATGCATGTGATCGAGCAGTCGTACGATCTATAACCGTCATACAGTGACCCGCCCGGCTCACAACTGGTATCCCATCTTCGAATTTTGCTTCACATATGGTAGCTCTACGTCTAAATTGATTAGAAAAATGAGATGAATCCTAATATGATATCCATAGCATTTTTTTAATAACTTTATTTGACCATAATTTGAATTTTTTTATTTTTTATTTTGTAGGAAAATTTCTTATTTTCAAAAAAACTTTTTTTCTTTCTTGAATTTGGAGAATCTAAGAAAAACTCACATTTTCTTATTTAATCACGATTTTTTTATATATGCAACGCGTTTTTTTGACGTCGTACGCAAAAGTTATGATAAAACTGACTTGATGACCATTCATGTACACCCTGCATTTGTTGATTTGTTTGCTCAAGTTTTTTGCTGTAAGGTAGTTGATTTCCCCTGCAAGTACCTTGGTGTACAAATTAATTTTTTAAGCTTAAAAAGGAATACCTACCACCTATCATTCATAAAACGTTTATATGTTTTGCTTAGTCTTACTCAAAGCTTTTCTTGCTAGCCCTTCAATGTATTTTCTATTAATGATCAAAAACCCTAAATGGGTTATCAAGCCATTAACTTTCAAATGTCTCACTTCCTATGGAGTAACTCATAGGGTAATAAAAATTATCATTTAACAAACTGAGACTTTGTTTGCCTAAAGGAGTTTGGGGGCCTTGTGGTCCAAAACCTTGGTGACTTCAATTTGTGTTTGCTAGCCTCCTAGATTAGAAGATATGATTCAGACAAGATTTGGAGGAAAATTGTAGATTTTGAATATGACCATGTCCCCAGCATTTTCTCTTATGTGCCTGCCATTAGTTCACCTTTTTTGGAAAGGTGTAATGTGTGCAGCCCGAGCTGCCAAATGTAGCTTTAGGTGGAAAACTGGTAATGGTAGGAAAATCAAATTTTGGAGTGACGTCTGGATAGCATCTTGTTGTCTTGTTGTCTTCTATTGGATCGCTTTGAGATTTCAACGAGCACTCCCTTCATCTCATCTCACCTAGCTATAACAATTAGAGTTTTAACTTGTGCTATTCATCGGGATCTAATTAGCGGTGGTTATTACTGCATTGTAGTTGACGCTAATTAGTTTTATCGGTGAATTCTTGTTATGACCAGATTTTTGTTGATCCATATATCATCTCTGATAATGATCCGTTTGATATCTTGTGAGTAGTTCATTTAGTTCTTGAAGACATGTGAGAAGTATTGTTATTAGCATTCATGTTTTATTGAGTAATATTTAATGGTTTGATATTATAGATGTGGTGATATTCTTCTAATTGTAATGTGTGAATGTCGACTACATGGCACATCACCTTTCATGTGCCTAGAGGAATGCATTGTGTACATATTTTCATATGGAAGGTTGCCGGAGTGACGTAAACCAGAACCCCAGTTTTCAAGCTTATACATTAGGGAGCGTACGATCATGGAGTTTATTGCTACGATTAAATTAATCTTAATTATTTCTTATAGTTGCGGATGCTTGTAATAAGTGTAATATGAAGTGTGAATTTGTCTTGGATAGGATGATGCACTATCATAGGTTCATCCACACAACACTTATCAAAACGACGAATGTAAATCAATAGTAAGTGATAAAAGTAACTTGACAAATCATTTTGTGTGTCTTTAGGAAAGTTTAAGTCTTCATAAGTAACATCACCATCTTGTTCTTTGTGCAAAAAAGGATTAAGTCACTCGTTGCTGTTATTTACTTGTAGCTTCTATTAATTTGTTGTCAATTTATCTACTACTATAAAAAAAAAACCCTACAAATTTACCTTGCTGTATTTACAGTGAAACCTAGCTTACTCAAAACCATTTGTCAACACCTTCTTATCTTAATGGGTTTTTTAACAGGGTGCCCTCAGTTGGCACCACGACCTCAGTTTTACCCCTAGCGCCGAATCGACCTCAGTTTTGCCCCTAGTTTGTGCCAAGGACTCCTTTCGCTGCTCCCACCGTTATTTTCTGCCCCCGTTAGGATGCTGACCTGTGGGACCCATCATAGAACCGTTGGCGCGGCATGTGGGCCCCAGCTGTTGAGCGTTGGCGCGGCTTGTGTGCCCCACTGTTGACGGCTGGCGCTGCATGTGGGCCCCAGCTGTTGACAGGACCAATGTCAACATGCAGACTACACATTATCCATTTATATTTATTAATCCCTACATGCAGACTACACATTATCCATTTATTAAACCATTAAATTATTCGTATTAATAATATAAAATATATACTGTGATCAACTGAAATTTGTATATTATCTTAGAAAACATAATGCATCACATCTCTTATATATAAATTTCTTTACAATGTGCATATTTTAAAGCGATAATTAGAAATATTAAAAAAAACGATAATTAGAAAGGATAAAACTTCTAAACAGTGGGTACATATTTGGACAAATATAAGAACATAACTTTATATATAATTAAACATACTTATAATTCGATAACTGGCCCCACTTTACATATAATCAGTGGGGCCCGAGGGACATTAGATCTAATTAAAAAAAAACTAACTGCTCCCGCTCTGCATGCGGGGGCCCTAACTGCTCCCGCGCTGCATGCGGAAGCCCTTGCCGCCCTCCGGCGCCCTACTTCCATCCCGCCGCCCTGTCCTCCATCTCCTTGTTGACGCGGGCGCGGCGGTTCTCCGCCCGCATCCTCTCCTCCTGCCTCTCACGGGACCACTTGATCCTGGCCCGGAGGGCCTTCGCCTCCTTCTTCTCCTGCGCCTTCAACTCCTTCGCCTCCAGCCGCTCGAGTCTCTTGAGGCGGCGGTCCGTCTTGGGGGAGATGTTCGACGTCTTGGTGGTGGTGGAAGGGGCAGGGCGGTGGACGAAGGGAGGCGTGGGCGATCGCTCCTGTTTGGGAGAGTCGTCGACGGGAAGCACGATGGGCAGGACGTCCAACTCCGCCTCGAGCCACTCGGCCTCGTACCAAGGCAGAGCCTTGGGGTGGTTGTCCTCGTCGGAGACCGACTCCGGGCTTGAGGGGAGTGAGTAGGAAGACATTGTTCAGGCTTGAAGGAAGAGAAGGGCAAAGGGCTGGAGAGGGATGAGAATATGGAGGACGAGTGAAACGGACTATTTAAAGACACAATTAGACGTGAATTTATTTGGGTAGATGAAGCAAACAGTGTGAAAACGTTGGGTGCAGTGTACAAGAGTCCATGCATGGTCAAAGCGGTGTAGAACAGGCGTAGGCGTAGGCTTAGGACAGCTAGTGATACGGAGTACGAGCGCGTGTGCATTAGGCAGTCAAGTGATTCGACGTTGCATGCGTGTATTAAAGAGGTGAAGAGAAGAAAGTCCAAAATCTCACGCTAAATCCTGCCTCGCTGCATATGCATTGATGCGTATCTTCTGAAAACGAGGCGTGGAGGGTTCAGGGCTGCTGCAAATGCGACGCGACGTTTACCCTTTTCTTCTTCTGCCACGTTGTTTACTCTGAAAAAACACCCAACCCATGCATCGCTTCATTTTCAATCGTTTGATCGTAAGGAACGGTGCAGATCGAGTCCATGCATGCAAACTACGGCGGCAAACGCCCTGCAACGCTGAGACGAGCGCTTCTCTGTGCGGGAACGCGATCCCCTGAATTTAGGTCACAGACAAATGGAGCCCATCACACACCGGACCCACGTGTCATGGGAGAAAGTCAGAGAACATAAGGTGGGCAAAGTAAGAGGATCTGGTTCCCTCTGTTTTTAGGGCATGTACAATAGTGTAGATGGGTGCTGTCTGCACTACTCGGCCACATGTCATTTCTAGACATTTTTAGAGATAGTTGGTACAGCGTGGTGACCCCCTAGCTTGTGTTGGGATCCAGACGCTCCGTAGCCCCCCTCCCGGTGAAACCCTAGCCCCGCTGGAAAAATACCTGACTTATCGGAAACACGCGGTAACTGCGTCGAAAGGGGTAGCAATGTGGAACTGTTTGCTTGGTTGTGCTACGATAACCCATAGGAACACAAAACAAAAAGGTAGAACCCACCTCTTCGGAAGATTCACGATGTTTGGTCCGATACATGAGTTTCACCCTATAAGCGCTCACGAGAGAGAAGTGGATGCCGGTGAAGCGGGTCACACCCCAGAGAGAAATCTTTGACATAAAAAGCACACAACACACCTATACTAACATGGTATGGCACCCCCTATCTTGTGTTGGGATCCAGACGCTCCGTAGCCCCCCTCCCGGTGAAACCCTAACCCCGCTGGAGAAATGCCTGACTTATACGGAAACACGCGGTAACTGCGTCGAAAGGGGGTAGCAATGTGGAACTATTTGCTTGGTTGTGCTAGGATAGCCCATAGGAACACAAAACAAAAAGGTAGAACCCACCTCTTCGGAAGATTCACGATGTTTGGTCCGATACAGGAGTTTCACCCTATAAGCGCTCACGAGAGAGAAGTGGATGCCGGTGAAGCGGGTCACACCCAGAGAGAAATCTTTGACATCCAAAGCACACAACACACCTATACTAACATGGTATGGAACCCCCTAGCTTGTGTTGGGATCCAGGCGCTCCGTAGCCCCCCTCCCGGTGAAACCCTAGCCCCGCTGGGGAAATACCTGATTTATACGGAAACACGCTGTAACTGGGTCGAAAGGGGGTAGCAATGTGGAACTATTTGCTTGGTTGTGCTAGGATAGCCCATAGGAACACAAACCAAAAAGGTAGAACCCACCTCTTAGGAAGATTCACGATGTTTGGTCCGATACAGGAGTTTCACCCTATAAGCGCTCACGAGAGAGAAGTGGATGCCGGTGAAGCGGGTCACACCCCGGAGAGAAATCTTTGACATCCAAAGCACACAACACACCTATAATATCATGTTATGGAACCCCCTAGCTTTTGTTGGGATCCAGACGCTCCGTAGCCCCCCTCCCGGTGAAAAACCCTACCCGCTGGAGAAATACCGGACTTATACGGAAACACGCGGTAACTGCGTCGAAAGGGGGTAGCAATGTCGAACTATTTGCTTGGTTGTGCTAGGATAGCCCATAGGAACACAAAACAAAATGGTAGAACCCACCTCTTCGGAAGATTCACGATATTTGGTCCGATACAGGAGTTTCACCCTATAAGCGCTCACGAGAGAGAAGTGGATGCTGGTGAAGCGGGTCACACCCCGGAGAGAAATCTTTGACATCCAAAGCACACAACACAACTGTACTATCATGGTATGGAACCCCCTAGCTTGTGTTGGGATCCAGACGCTCCGTAGCCCCCCTCCCGGTGAAACCCTACCCCGCTGGAGAAATACCGGACTTATACGGAAACACGCGTTAACGGCGTCGAAAGGGGGTAGCAATGTGGAACTATTTGCTTGGTTGTGCTAGGATAGCCCATAGGAACACAAAACAAAAAGGTAGAACCCACCTCTTCGGAAGATTCACAATGTTTCCACCTCATATTCTTTGAAATCTCTACTCCTGTATTCGAGGAATCTTATTTTAGTGATGGCTTTCGTTCTAATGTTTATAAATCCTATTTATATTTTTCCTAGACTTGTATTATTTATTTTCTTCTGAATAATAATGGTTTTAATCGAAAATCGTAAATAAAACAAGTTTAAAACATCAAAATGAAAAAATAACTTTGGATCTTTCTTAGTCACACCAAAATGAAGCTTTGGTGAGATTTTGACCTTATTTGAGTTCCAAAGGTTTGAAACTCATCTCATTATCTTGAACTCTCTACTAGACTGTTCAAGATATCACATGTTACATAAGACTTTTTCGTTCCATTCTTTATAAGACAGGTTTATATTTTTTTCTCGTTACTACATGACATAACACTACTATGTGCGTCGGCTATATATTTTTTCGATTTTTTTTTGAATTATGTATGCTCATTTCAAGCTTGGTCAACCCTCTGTTTGACCAGCCGAAAAGCTTCTAGAAGGAAACACAGAGATTCGATCTGGGTTGTTGGATCGACGCCTTCTAGAAGGAATCGTGCATCGGACGGATGCGCTCGCAGCCACAGCGATCTGCGAGACGCTCGTTCTGCGCTCTGATTGGTTGGTCCGTTGGCCACAGGGATCGATGGTTCTACATATGATTTCGTTGCTGTTAAGTATTAAACCATGTTATTTAAATAAAAAAATACAATGAAACTTCAGATATACTACAGCGATGATTTTTATCAGTTTTACATATGATTTTTCTATTAAACCATGTTATTTAAATAAAAAATAAAAAATAGAGGAATTATTCAAAACATAATGAAACTTCAGATTTACACTATACATGTAGAATAGATGTCTAGGAAATTCATTTGCTTGATTTAGAAAATATTCCAAAAAATGTTGAAGCACAAATGGGGGTATTTACCCTAGCTTCGGACCTCATTTGAAGCACATTTCTCACGAGAATTGAGTGATGGTTGCAAATGAGCATAAATAATTCAAAACAAATCAAAATGACATGAATCCAACGCACAAAGTTGTTATATGTGATATAGTTGTTCCTCAAATTTCGTTGGATAATTTTGGCAAGATCGATTTTTTCATGAAATTATAAACGGGGGTATTTACCCTAGCTTCGGACCTCATTTGAAGCACATTTCTCACGAGAATTGAGCGATGGTTGCAAATGAGCATAAATAATTCAAAAAAATTAAACTGACATGAATCCAACGCACAGTGTTGTTATATGTGATATAGTTGCTCCTCAAATTTATTTGGTTAATTTTGGCAAGGTCGAATTTTTCATGAAATTATAAACGGGGGTATTTACCCTAGATTCGGACCTCATTTGAAGCACATTTCTCACGAGAATAGAGCGATGGTTGCAAATGAGCATAAATAATTCAAAAAAATTCAAAATGACATGAATCCAACGCACAATGTTGTTATATGTGATATAGTTGCTCCTCAAATTTATTTGAATAATTTTGGCAAGGTCGAATTTTTCATGAAATTATAAACGGGGGTATTTACCCTAGCTTCGGAGCTCATTTGAAGCACATTTCTCACGAGAATAGAGCGATGGTTTTAAATGAGCATAAATAATTCATAAAAAAATAAAACTGACATGAATCCAACGCACAGTGTTGTTATATGTGATATAGTTGCTCCTCAAATTTATTTGGTTAATTTTGGCAAGGTCGATTTTTTCATGAAATTTCAAACGGGGTGTCTACCCTAGCTTCAGACCTCATTTGGAGCACATTTCTCATGAGAATAGAGCGATGGTTTCAAATGAGCATAAATAATTCAAAAAATATCAAAATGACATGAATCCAACGCACACTGTTGTTATATGTGATATAGTTGCTCCTCAAATTGATTTGGATCGGATGATTTTCACAAGGTCGAATTTTTCATGAAATTCCAAACGGGGGTATTTACCCTACCTTCAGGCCTCATTTGAAACACATTCTCATGAGAATAGAGCGATGGTTTCAAATATGCATAAATTATTCAAAAAAAATCAAAATGACATGAATCCAATGCACAATGTTGTTATATGTGATATAGTTGCGTCTCAAATTTATTTGGATAATTTTGGCAAGGTCGAATCTTTCATGAAATTTGAAACGGGGGTGTCTACTCTAGCTTCAGACCTCATTTGAAGCACATTTGCCCAAAATTTTGGAATGACTTAGTTAAACATCATACAACATCATTCAAACATTCTTTTCGCTTTTAATCTACATTCTGTCTCGTGATTTTGTTCAGAAATACTCAAAATTAATTAAAAAACGCGAACTCGTTGAAATAGGCTCAAATTTATAGATTCGACGATAGTTTTACAGAAAGCTAGATGGCATAATTTAACTAAAACCATTGAAAAAACTTAAAAAAAACTACGGTTGGCCGAGGCTCGCCGCGATCACCCGGCCTGCTCGTCGCCCTCCTCCTAGACGTCGTCCTCTTCCTCGTCGTCCTCATCGCTGTCGTCGTAGGCCAACATGTTGGAGGGCCCCGCCTCGTGGTCGTTCTTGGCTAAGGGCGATGGGTTCGCCACCGTAGCGAGGGCATGCTGCTCCGCTCTGCCTCGGATCCGCAGCCGGTGCAGCTGCGCCTGCTCGGAGGGATGGCGGCGGTCCCGCCTCTCGCTCTGCAGGGCAGCGTTGCGCCGATCGCTCTCGTACAGCGCGACGACCGCCTGCTGCTCATCCTGCGCCGCGGTTGCGGTGCGCTACCGGTAGACCTGGCGCTCCGCCTGCTCGCTCTGGTTGGTCTCCAGGGATGCACGAACAGCGGCAGCCTCGGCCGCTGCCGCCGCCTCCTTGAGCCAAGAGCGGACCGTGTGGAACGCCTCCTCGTTCCGCCATGTTTCGAACGAGTAGACGGCGGCGTGCTGCTCCGGCCAGATAGGCTGCCTCCTGAGCCTCCTCCAGCGCTGTGCCTCTTGCGGCGGCTCCTGCTCTGGCGCCGCCGCCTCCTGCGGCGGCTCCTGCTCGGGCGCAGCCTCCTCCTGCGGCGGCTCCTGCTCGGGCGCCGCCTCCTCCTGCGGCTGCTGCTCGTTCTCCTCGTAGAAGAACTCGTTGTCGCTATCGGCGTCACTGTGGCCCCGCATCGCGGCCGCGGGGCGGCAGTACAACGGCGAGTTGCGGTTTGCACGGAGCCGGCGAGGCATCGTCTCGGGGTGTCTAGGTGGAAATGCAGCGATGAGAGCGAGTGCGGTGAGGGCGAGATTAACGGTTAGAATGGGATGGGGAGAGCGGCGAGGGGCCTTTTGTAGCCCTGACGGGGCATTTGCTGCGCCGTGCGTGACGTTACTCCGGCAGTCTTTGACCGACGCGGGGCCCGCGGTTTTCCCACGCATCGCTGAACCCAGCGGGAAGCTTGGGTGTGGACTATTCAAACTGCGCGGTCCCACCTGTAAGCTCCGGGTGGTTTCAACGAACTTGGCAGTCCCACCCGGACCCACTTCGCGAAACGGAGTCTGACTCCTCGGACCCACTTCGCGGAACGGATTCGACTCCAAACTTACCGTTCCGGCCTCTCCATAGTAGTTGCGCACGGACTAGGGGAAAAATTGAGCACCATTCGGCGCTAGGAGTAAAACTGAGTAGAAGTGGTCCGCTGTGGGCAATTCGATAAAAAGCCCTATCTTAATTGGATTCGACGCACTTACTTATCAAAATGATTAGGGTAGATCCCCTGCACTCGTGGTCATCAAACCTCTGCGATTCAGTGATCGAGCTCCCTTTGAATTGTCCGCCACCTCCCTTATACCTTTCCCTAGTTCTGCTGGTCCATCTAACTGGGAATCAATCGACCCGAACATAAAAAAATAACATTCAAAGATTGTTTTGAGATGAAAGGAGTCAATCGGTTAGCTCAAAAAGGTATTATTTTTCCACATTTGTCGTCATATGCGTAGAAGTATGACAAAAGTATTCTGGTTATTCAAGATCTGTACATGAGCTTATTGGTTCGTGCTTACTACAAGAGCCATCATCCCCACGCCCTTCACAAGTACTTATGCATCAAGAAAGCCACACGATCTCTCATGTGACTAAGTTTTTCTTAATTTAGATGGTTACAGAATATGACGACACCTATGTTTTTATTTTCTAATTCTCTTAGAATGTGTTGTAGTAAAAGTAATCTAATTTTTCTTCTTCATATGCATGCTACACGATAGTTCAACCAATAGGTTATTCATCATCGGTGCATAGTAGGTCTTTCAACAAAATGTTCAAATAGAAAACACATATGATGGTGATGCTGTGCAGGTTGGTATAACAAATAGCATGCATCGATTTCTTTTGTCCTTCATCAATTAATGGTTGTATGTTTTTCTACGGTGCTACCTATCCCTCCATAAATTTGCTATCAGACTATAATTGGATCTTCTCACATCTCTTCTACTTTTCACCATGTTTTATGTACAATTCAGTTGTGCTTTGCAGTGCTTCCTATTCCTCCTTGATTGTGTCTACCATTCAGATGATCAGGTTGCAGAAAAAAATTGTTGTCAAACTATATAACTATTTTGTACCATGTTTTTTCGACAACGCCATAGGTGATCATCAACCTCAAGGTTAGCGAATAAAGTAGTGTTTGCACGAAACCGCTATTTCCATAACCCTCCCTCTATTGCAATTTGAATTTTATTATCTCTTGAAAATATGTATGTTAATTTAATAGAACATATGTACAACTCAAGATATTCTTTTTAGGATGAACTCAAGATATTATTGATTAAATAACACATGTATTACTAAATTTTGTTTTCCCTACATTTGTTGTTTAATGTCGATAATTATTATATTCTACACATTCTAAATTGGTTTCCGCAGAAATGCGTGGTGTATCCACTAGTACTTATAATTTCGCAAAAACAACACTTGAGAGTGAAGTGCTGGAGAGATTCATTATGAGGATATCAATGAAGAATTCATTTTAGAAAACACTCTACGAATAATGACGTTGAAATATACATTAGGAAACTAGGAGTTCAATGGGTATGATTATTTTATATATCTAAATGTTATTTAAATTATTATGTTATATATTTTATAATTGTTTATTTGTTTATTTATTCTAATAAGATAGGGCCCAATTCTAGAGTTTCGTAGGGTCTTGGATTTTGCCGGCACAGCCCTCTTCATGGGCAATGTTTCAATTGCAAGATCGACATTGAATGAAGTTTTAGATACTATTCTATTAGGTCTTTGCTCCTTGGCAAATATTTCTCAGAGTTTGAAGATGAAGCTGGACAAAGTAAATGTTCCACGTCTGTATTGGGTTGGTGGTATAGTCGTTAAGGTAACACAAATCATGTAAAGGAGACCGCGCTATTTTTGTTCCGTGCAATGCTTCATTCTATCTTTGAGGTGGTGTAGAGATCCAGAGCCAGGGGCGGCGACAAGGGGGGCTAGCAGGGGTCAGACCCCCCTAATGGCTCGTCCCCGCAACGTTTTATATCATGTAATACCAGTACACATTATGAGTACACGTGTTTAAGTCTGTAGCAAAGATTTGCACATACCGAAGCCCAAAAGAGCAACAAAACAAGATCGCTGGGATACCTGCCGCCTCATAGCTGCTCCTCCTGATCCGCCCCGGACCAGAGAGGCCTGGTGGATTATCCAGGGGTGGAGCGCCTTGGAAGCCAAACTGGGCTAGGTCATCGTTGATCCTCGTCTTTGTAGTGGCGGATCGTTACGAAAACGAGAGGTGGGGAATTTAACTCTTCACAGCTAAGTTGCTGCAATTTCATGTTCAATTTTAACATCAATAGATGACTCTCAAGTTTTATTTTTATTTTCTTGGATGACCTTCAAGCTGGAAAATGCACCTCTTATTTTATTTACAGTCCATACATATTGACATAGGAATTAGTGAAGAATAATCTTATACGACCAGGGTCGTACCTCCCAAAGGCTGGACCACCTCCTCCAATCGACACCTGGCGGTACCCATATTAAATCAGTTCTGCCCAACATATCCCCAATCTCTACGGAAAAAAAAACTTATCCCCAATCTCTCCGCTTCGCACACTCCGCAGGCCGCAGCTAGACCAAGCTCGCCGGCAGGTCCACCGGCGGTCGGCCTCCATGGATGCGCTCGTCGGAGTATCCACTCGTGCTTGCTCTGCTTCCCGGAATCCATGGCCACGCTGGCCGGCGGATCGACCTTCGTTTGCCAGCATGTACAGCCGAGCTCGCCGGCATCCATGGCCGCGCTCGCCGGCGTCCATGGCCAAGTTCCGCAGCGTCCAAGCCCCGCACTTCGATGGGTTGCCGAGCGCTCGCCGGGTGCCGGCGATGCTGCCCATCGGATGTCCTGCTTCCTCCTCTACCTCAACATGTACGGGCGCCTCCGTCACTGGCGAGTACGACATTCTCAGCTGCCTCAAGAAGTTCAACGGACCAGAACAACCAGCTCCAGGCCGGAGCCCAATCAATCACGGTACGTTACAAGTAGAATCTCAGGAATTGTAGTGTCTCACACACATCTAAAATCATAATTATCACAGACAGGGCTAGTAATCCAACCGTTTAGTGATGTCGCTGGCTACATCAGCTTACGGATTATTTTTTAGATTCACTCGAGTTAAAAATTGTAAGAACTACTGTATTTAAAATCTTCTCATACGCTGCCTCAGTACAAAGAAAAACTTAATTAGTACTAGTACTCCAGTCGGTAGCTAAGAACCATGGTGCACGAACTGAATTTGAAGAAATCACACTGAATTTACCAACATCACAAGATATATTCACTGTTTTGAAGGTTGTATCATAGCACACAATATTAGAATATAAAAGGATGGTTTCAGTGTTATGTTGGAACATTATAAAACTTTAGCTGACATGCCCAGCTAACTAGCTGGAAGGCAACAACATGACATATCAGTGCCGAAATTTTGATGTACTAGCACCTTCGCCAAAATCTAATTGACGAGAAGCCGGTGGTACCATGGCATCTCCATGAACTTCAAACAATAATCTTGTAAACTCTCCTTGGATTGCTGGAATAGGTACTGACGGATACTCTCCAGATGGCAATGGCATGACTGTGCATGGATTTATATTATCAACACAATGAAATTCCAAAGCTCTAGTTACGGGTGGAACAAAAGCTGACGGATACTCTCCAAATGGCATGGTTGTGGGTGAATTTGTATTGTCAGCACAATGAAATTCCAAAGCTCTAGTTGTCGATGGAACAAGTACTGATTCCTTTGCTTCCTGGTTTGCATCTTTTCCTGCATATTGTGTGTGTACCAAAGAAATTAGAAACACTGGTAGAAAAAAGGCCTTCCATACGCCACCATCAGTCCCCGAACGTCGCGCACCGTGACTAATGAGTCTTTAGTCCCGGGTCGGGAGGAGACCCGCGACAGAAGGTCATACGTCGCGGGTTGGGAAGCGCGTTGAGGCGCGTGGAGGGCATTAATTCCGGTTGGCCTGGCCGCCCGGGACTAATGAGTCTTTAGTCCCGGTTGGCCTGGCCACCCGGGACTAAAGATACAAACTGCTCGCCTCCCGCGCGGCGGTTTTTATTCCGCGAGCGAGGCAGAAGGGCGCCATTGCTACAGTGCGCGTCCGAGTCTCTGTTTCTTCCTCTCTTCCCCTCTCTTCGATCTTCCTCCACCAAGCACCATGGCTGAAGTTTGGCAGAGATTCCGTGTTCCCACACCATGCGGCAAGCGTCTCGACGTGTGCTACACCAACATTTGCGAGAGGCTCCCCGGTGCTCTTGGGCATTTGACCAATCTCTATTTCTCCTCTCCCGATGAACACCGGTTCTTCGGGCTTGATCTGGAGTATACGGCGGATCAACGGGATGTTGCCGTCATCCAGATTGCGTTCAAGGAGGCCGTTTTGGTCTTCCAATGGTCAAGGTAACGCACACGTACAATCTTGCATCTTCGATTTGTTTGTTGCATCTGAAGAATACATGCGTTGCAACATATCTAACACGTATCAAATTTTTGTTGTTGCAGTAGTTCAAAGTATTCTCCGGCACTTGTTGATTTTCTTGTCAACAAGGGGTATGACTTTTGCAGCGTTGACATCACTCAAGACTGTCAGAAATTGATGCGCTTGGGTATTGTGATACCTGAAGATCACTACATTGATCTTCAGGATCTTATCCATTTTGATGAGTTGCTCGGGCTCAAGACCGGGATGGCTCTGATGGCAACTGCCTTCATCCACGAGGGCTACGAAACCATGAAGTCTGGTTTCCCCTCGAGGAATCACTGGTATTGGGAGAAGACCCCACTAGACTGGACGAACGTCAAGTATGCAGCCATAGATGCATACGTCTCCTACGAGTTGTTCCGCATCTACTCGACGGAGCCATAGATGTATGCGTTCGATATATGCATGTAATGGATATCTTAGTATGTAATGGATATCTTAGTATTGTGAGACTTATGTTTGTGTTATGTGTGATCGTAAGACTCTATGTTATGAATGTGATATGATTGTGTTCTATTCATGATTGTGATGTCTCTACTCGTATTTTACTTGTGATTTAATTATCACTTGTCTTTTGTTGTTCATAAAACTATTTTTGTTTCCTAGTTTTAAATGACTTGGAAAAATTTGCAAAGTGTTGCAAAGTGTAATGGATATTATTTCTATATTAATTCCTAGCTATACTATTTCTATATTATGTCACACACACGTTTCAAAACAAGCAAAAACAAAAACACATCAAGAAAACAAACAAAGACACATCAAGAAAACAAAACAAAGAAACTACAGTTTCTATATATCTGTTCACCAAAAATTAATCTAAGCCAGGAAAACATATATCTAGTCAATACCAAACTCATCCAGTATTAAAATGAATTACTATTATTTTTCTTAATTTTTTGATATATTATTTGTATTTTTAAGATTTTAAAATGAATTAGTATTATTTTTCTTAATTTTTTGATATATTATTTGTATTTTTAAGATTTTAAAATGAATTAGTATTATTGTTCTTAATTTTTTGATATATTATTTGTATTTTTAAGATTTTAAAATGAATTAGTTCTATTTTTTTAATTTTTTGATATATTATTTGTATTTTTAGAAATAATACAAATTAAAAAGTTAATGTTTATTTATTTATTCAAAATTATTAATTACATCATTACTTTTGTTTCTTAAAAGATTTATTTGAAATTCAAACAATAAAGAAATGTGGCATCGACCAACATGTTAATAAGATTGATATGATACTACTATCACATATATGCGTGCGAAACACTTGGATGCGGGACGGTATGGAACTCGGAAGTTAAGCGTGCTACTGCTAGAGTAGTGGGAGGATGGGTGACCGAGCGGAAAGTTTGACCATGAGTAAGTAATTTGACTAGAGATAATTGTAGTTAGACACTAAGCAAATAATACAAATTCTGAAAAAAAGGGAGAGAAAAATTGGTGTGAAAAATAATTAGAAACCCAAATGAATTAAAAAAATTACGAAATAAAGTCTAGTCCCGGTTCATGTTGCCAACCGGGACTAAAGGTCCTCCGCGCCCCGGCTCCGCCACCGGCCCACGTGGACGGGCCTTTAGTCCCGGTTCGTAATCGGCGCGACTATAGCGGGTGGGGTCTTTAATCGCGCATAGCTAGTCCCGGTTGCTCGGTCGGGACTACTGGCCCTGGCGAACCGGGACTATAGGCCTATTTTCTACTAGTGAAAACTGAAACATTGCTATTTATTTACACATAACAAGTCACTGTACCTTTTTTCTTGCCTTTCTTTGCTCCCTCTAGCACATCCTTTGATCGTTTTTTCATCGGACATTTTATTCTTTCAGGAGCTTTAAATGGCACCGTTGTTTGAGCGATATCTTCAATACTTTCAGGGGAACTTTCAGGGTCCTCATCTTCATCCAACTTTAGCTTGCTTAGTAAATCCTCTGCTTCCAAAGCCAACTTATCAATACCATTGTTAAGGTACGCAAGAACCTCCTTCGAAGTTTTACACTTCAATCCAAGTGACATCATCTTTCGAGAAGTATGTGCAAACATGGATTCTAGGGTATCATTGATATTAAGTTTGGATGTAAATATTTCCTGCTTCGCATATTTTGTCCATCTGTTCATTATGTACTGCCTTGGTAGGGTAATGATATTGCAGCACGTAAAAACCTTATGAGCATGCTTGCATAATATACCTACAATATTCAGAATTTTTTGTAAGAAGGTTAACCCAAAGATTGTAATATTGAAGGGGGGGGGGGAGAGGGAGAGAGAGAGAGAGCATGTAATACATACCTATACAACCATACAACCTGCATGAACACGATATGTCCAATGTACTTGGGTTAAAAGCCACTATGGCTTCATCATTCTTGAACTGGAAGGACGACACCTTGTAAGTGCTAATTGTCCCGTCGACACATAGCAAAACACATGATAAAGAAAATTGCTTTTTGAATTCCCCTTCAAACTCAGAGTAGAGTGTCCTGGTATATGACTCAGCTGCCGTCTTCAACAGTGGTAGGTCAAATATACAGAGTACTGGGTCGGTATGGCGTGATTTGTAGTCTTCATACTTCTCTTTCCTACGAAGACGAGCAGTGCACTTATCATATGCTTGTAAAAATTCAGAGAGGCAAAGTCTTCTCCGGAAAGATTTCTTGAACACATTGTTCATTCCTTCGCTCCTCTGAGTCGACGTCATGTCTGCACTGAAAGACTCTCGCCGATAAATTGTAGCCCACTTCTCACGCAACTTGTAAAAGTTATTTAGCCAAGAATTCCCCACAACCTGATATTTAGCCAATAGCTCATGCCATCTATTCTCAAAATGTGCTACTGATCTATCTTCATACACACATCTCTTGAATTCTTTAAGAAACTCGGGATGGTCACTGATTACTTGACTTAGGTGTTTGGCCGCATTTTGATACAAATGCCATTAACAAAGACGATGAAATATTCCCGGCAATACAATTCCAATAGCCTTTATAATGGCAGCACATTGGTCGGTGAATATCGTTTCAGGCCGCTTACCGGACATAGCTTGCAGGAAGGTTCTAAAAAGCCACTCAAATGAATCCGCAGTTTCATCAAATAGCAATGCTGCACCAAAAAGGATAGTCTGTTTGTGATGGTTGACACCAATAAGAGGAGTGAATGGCATTTTAAACATATTTGTTGAGAATGTGGTGTCAAATGAAATAGCATCTCCAAAGACAGAATAATCCATGATAGCTTGTCCATCCGCCCAAAAGATATTCATTATTCTACCATCATCTTCTTTTGATGTGTGCACGGCATAAAAGAATGAAGGATCCTCAACTTGCTTATTCTTTAAATACTCCATTAGTGTGGCTGCATCATTGGATTCTAAATACTTCTTACGCTCACTTCGTAAGTAATTGTTGCAATCCATTTGCAAGAAAGGTACACCATCCTTACCATACCATCGCTCACAGAAATCATATATTTCAGCTTGTTTAATTCCTGATGCTCTCATTTGTTTAATCATGTGGCGGTCAGCATCCAAGAGTTTATGCTGAGATCTAAGCATGTGCCTCTTATCAGGACTTACGAGCTGATGATTATGATCGAGGATAGCCTTCTGAATATTCCAAATACCCTCTCGAGTGATGTTGAACTGAACATGAGCCATACAAGCCGTCCTCGAAGTAGTTTGTTCTTGGTGGGTTACATGTGTTGGATGATTAGCCTTCACACCTGACTTGCTACAAACAAAATATCTAGAAGATAAAGTCCCATCTGCTCTATTCTTCCTGTGGCATCTTCTAATGCTGAATCCGTTGGCTTTAGCATAAGAATTGTAAAATTCGTATGCCTTTTCCTCGGACTCAAAGAACATTCCAACTTCTGGGACATTATTATCTGATGAATTTTGATTATCAGCCTGCGATGATGTTTTACTTTATGTAGTCAGTTATTGATGAATACAGGAATACAAACATTATCACTGGTAGAAAATAGGCCTTCGGTACGCCCCCATTAGTCCCCAAAATAATGGACCCGCGACCATAGGGGTCTTTAGTCACGGTTCGGGACGAGACCCGCGACCAATAGTCTGGGCCCAGCGCGCTCGGCCCACAGCTGGCGGAGGGGAGGGGCTTTAGTCCCGGTTGGCCAGACCAACGGGGACTAATAGGTCCTCGGGCCGGCCCCACGGCCTTTAGCCGCGGTTGTCCAGGTGAACCGGGACTAAAGGCCCATCCCTATATATAGGACTCACCTCGCTGCACTTGGCCACATTTGCTCACAATATTCACAAGGGGGTGGTGGGTATGCTTTTGGTTCCTACTATGCACACAAGGTGTTCGATGAAATGCCCCATAGCATGAAACACACTTGAGCGTTTTCATTTATTTTACCTCCGTGATCGCGGTTAGCAACTTGAACCTTTCATGATTTGTATTATTTCCAGCTAGCTAGTTAGTTTAACAGATGCATGATGGTTAATTATATACTTTATATAATAATAATGCAGATGAATCGGCAATGGATGTACGGTAACCGACTCTCCGGTGAGTTCACTACGGGTTTGAAAGATTTCCTCGTAGTGGCAAATGCGAACAAACAGCGAGGTTTTATTATGTGTCCATGTGCTGAATGTAAGAATGAGAAGGGTCACTCCTCCTCAAGAGTCGTTCACATGCACCTGCTTCGGCACGGTTTCATGCCAAGCTATAATTGTTGGACCAAGCATGGAGAAAGAGGGGTTAGAATGGAAGAAGATGAAGAAGAGGATGATATCGATTTCAACTATCATGACCTTTTCGGTGATACTTTCATGGAGGATGATGCTGAAGGTGGGGAAGGGTTTGGTGAAGGTGAAGAAGAGGCACATGATGAGCCCGCTGATGATCTTGGTCGGACCATTGCTGATGCACGGAGACGCTGCGAAACTGACAAGGAGAGGGAGAATTTGGATCGCATGTTAGAGGATCACACGAAGTCACTGTACCCAGGATGCGACAATAGTCTGAAAAAGCTGGGCTGCACACTGGATTTGCTGAAATGGAAGGCACGGGAAGGTGTAGCTGACTCATCATTTGAAAATTTGCTGAAAATTTTGAAGAATATGTTTCCGAAGAATAACGAGTTGCCCACGAGTACGTACGAAGCAAAGAAGGTTGTGTGCCCTCTAGGTTTAGAGATTCTGAAGATACATGCATGCATTAACGACTGCGTCCTCTACCGCGGTGCATACGAGGATTTGAATGAATGCCCTGTATGCACTGCATTGCGTTATAAGATCAGAGGCGATGACCCTGGTGACGATGTTGAGGGCGAGAAACCCAGGAAGAGGGTTCCCGCCAAGGTGATGTGGTATGCTCCTATAATACCTCGGTTGAAACGCCTGTTCAGGAACAAAGATCATGCCAAGTTGTTGCGATGGCACAAAGAGGACCGTAAGTCCGACGGGGAGTTGAGACACCCCGCTGATGGAACGCAATGGAGAAAGATCGACAGAGAGTTCAAAGATTTTGCAGCTGACGCAAGGAACATAAGATTTGGTCTAAGTACTGATGGCATGAATCCTTTTGGCGAGCAGAGCTCCAGCCATAGCACCTGGCCCGTGACTCTATGCATCTACAACCTTCCTCCTTGGTTGTGCATGAAGCGGAAGTTCATTATGATGCCAGTGCTCATCCAAGGTCCGAAGCAACCCGGCAACGACATCGATGTGTACCTAAGGCCATTAGTTGATGAACTTTTACAATTGTGGGGCAAACCTGGTGTACCTGTGTGGGATGAGCACAAAGAAGAGGAATTTAACCTACGAGCGTTGCTTTTTGTAACCATCAACGATTGGCCTGCTCTCAGTAACCTTTCTGGACAGTCAAATAAGGGCTACAAAGCATGCACGCACTGCTTACATGAGACTGAAAGTGTATTTTTGGATAACTGTAGGAAGAACGTGTACCTGGGTCATCGTCGATTTCTTCCCCGAAATCATAACGTAAGAAAGAAAGGCAAGCATTTCAACGGCAAGGCAGATCACCGGCCGAAGCCTGCGGAACGTACTGGAGATGAGATATTTGATATGGTCAAGGATTTGAATGTCATCTTTGGAAAGGGTCCTGGCGGACAATCAGTTCCGCAGGGAGTTGATGGGCACGTACCCATGTGGAAAAAGAAATCGATATTTTGGGAGCTACAGTATTGGAAAGTCCTAGATGTCCGCTCTGCAATCGACGTGATGCATGTTACGAAGAATGTTTGCGTGAACCTGCTAAGCTTCTTGGGCGTGTATGGGAAGACAAAGGATACAAAGGAAGCACGGCGGGATCAACAACTTTTGAAAGACCCAGATGACCGGCATCCGGAATGGTTTCAAGGTCGTGCCAGCTACGCTCTTACGAAAGAAGAGAAGGTCATTTTTTTTGAATGCCTGAGCAGTATGAAGGTCCCGTCTGGCTTCTCGTCGAATATAAAGGGAATAATAAACATGGCGGACAAAAAGTTCCAAAACCTGAAGTCTCACGACTGCCACGTGATTATGACGCAATTGCTTCCGATTGCTTTGAGGGGCCTCCTACAGGAAAATGTTCGAGTAGCCATTGTGAAGCTGTGTGCATTCCTCAATGCAATCTCTCAGAAGGTAATCAGTCCAGAAGATCTACCACGGTTACAGAACGATGTGGTCCAATGTCTTGTCAGTTTTGAGTTGCTGTTTCCACCATCCTTCTTCGATATTATGACGCACCTCCTGGTCCACCTAGTCGAAGAGATTTCCATTCTCGGTCCTGTATTTCTACACAATATGTTCCCCTTCGAGAGGTTTATGGGAGTATTAAAGAAATATGTTCGTAATCGTGCTAGGCCAGAAGGAAGCATCGTAAAGGGCTATGGAAATGAGGAGGTAATTGAGTTCTGTATTGACTATGTTCCTGACCTTAAGCCGATTGGTATTCCTCAATCGCGGCACGAGGGGAGACTAAGTGGAAGAGGCACGATCGGAAGGAAATCAACGATATGTATGGACGGTCATTCTATGACTGAAGCACACTACACAGTTCTGCAAAATTCGAGCTTGGTGGCTCCGTACTTCGAGCAACACAAGAATATTTTACGCTCGAACAACCCGGGGAAGCCTGAATCATGGATTAGAAAGGCCCACATGGAGACTTTCGGCAGTTGGTTGCGAAAACATTTAATGAATGACAATGATGTTGAAGATCAGCTGTACATGTTGGCCAAGACACCATCTTCGACTATCACGACTTTCCAAGGGTACGAGATTAATGGGAATACATTTTACACGATCTCCCAAGATAAAAAGAGCACCAACCAAAACAGTGGTGTCCGCTTTGATGCAGCAACCGAGATTGGGCAAAAGGTCACATATTATGGTTACATAGAGGAGATATGGGAACTTGACTACGGACCCTATTTTAAGGTCCCTTTGTTCCGGTGCAAATGGTTCAAGCTAACAGGAGGTGGGGTAAAGGTGGACGAGCAATACGGAATGACAATGGTGGATTTCGACAATCTTGGTTACCTTGACGAACCATTCGTCCTAGCCAAAGATGTCGCTCAGGTTTTCTATTTGAAGGACATGAGTAGCAAACCGAGGAAACGGAAAGATAAGAAAACGATCAGTGCATCATGCGATGATCCAAAGCGTCACATTGTTCTTTCAGGGAAAAGAAACATCGTGGGAGTGGAGGACAAGACAGACATGTCAGAAGATTATAATATGTTTGGTGAAATTCCGCCCTTCAAAGTGAACTCTGACCCAAGCATTAAGTTAAATGATGAGGATGCTCCATGGATACGTCCAAATCGTAAGAAAGCGGGGACACAAGGGAAGAATTGATGTGTAATAATTTATTGTACCAAACTTTGTTGAATGGATCATGTTTAATGGATCATTTTGAATTATATTATCTCTAATTAATTTATTGTACCAAACTTTTACTAAAAACAGAAAACAGACGCGCTAGCGCGCCGCAGTGTCGCCGGAATGCAAATTCTTTTATTAAAAAGAGAAAACAGACGAACACTAGCTACTCCTCGCCGTCGTCGTCGGGGAACTCGTCGGTGACCTCCTCCGGGTCATCATCGTCGCCGAAATCGTCCGTGACCTCCTCGTCATCGTCGGAGGTGCATGATGGTATGTCCGAGATAGGCCCCCACCTCGGATCGTCGGAGGCCCAGACTTCGCCGGCGCGGTCGGCCCGACGAAGCTCCTGCAGCGCCCTCGTCCTCGCCTCCCGAGCGGCATCTAACGCGAGGTGGCGTTCGAGGCGGCGCTCCGCCCGCTGACCCGCGCGGGTCTGCCAGAGCTCCTCGTCGGCGCTCTCCTCCCCCGGGTTGTTCCGGTAATACTCGCGGACGACGCGGTCTTCCCTGGCGTCGACTAGGCCCTGAAACGCGCGGTGGCGGAGGTGGAGGTGGTCGGCGGCAGTGATGATCTGCGGCTTCGGCGCCCTGGCCTCCGCTTCCCAGACGGTGTGGCAGTCGTTGAAGTTCATCAGCGACCGCGGGCGGTTGAGGCGCCAGGCCGCCGCGTCCCAGGCGCGGGCTGCCTCCGCCGCCGTCGCAAAGGTGCCGAGGGGGATGCGGTCGTCCCCCCAGCGGATATCTGCGCTGAACATTCCGTTCTGCCGTGCTCGGACGCCGCGGAAGCCGGTGGTGCTGTTCCTCCTCGGAGGCATGGTGGAAGCGCGACGGTGCGTGGAGAGGAGAAGACGCGCTCGAGGCGCGACAGTTTATACCGCGACCTCCTGGCCACGCGTCACAAACTCCCGCGCCACGCGTCGCAACTCCCGCGCCACGCGTCACAATTCCCGCGCCACGCGCCACCCTAACACAACCAAGCAAATAGTTGCACATTACTACCCGAGCTCAAAGTGAACACTGACCCAAGCATGGATGGATGTGTTAAAGGGGGGGTGTAGAACAAAACAATCGGTATCACCATCATACAGCCCTACCGTGGCTACTCAGTGCAATATGCATACCAAATGCACGGTAGGACGTATGATGGCGAATCCGGATGTTTTGTATTTGCTCGATGAACTGACCGGTGTATGAAGGTGGGCTATATATAGGGTCCTCTGGCTCACAAAGTGTTGTGCTAGGGTTTTGATCCAACGGTTAAGAAACCACCTCATCCACGGCTCACAACAACTCGAAAGAAACACACCGTAGCCCTGATCGAACGGCTCACAACAGCTCAAAAGAAACACACCCCGGATCCAACGACTCACAAGCGCTTTAAAGAAACACACGATCCGTGTGATTCTATCTGATTGGTCCAAACGAAACCCTAACCCATTTAGTCCCGGTTGGTATCCCCAACCGGGACTAAAGGGATGTTTTCTTCTCGCTATATATATGTGCATTGCCACACCATTGGCATAAACACATACAAACTCACCACTCTCTCATGGCTTCTATCGTACCCACTCTAACATTCAACCAGGCCGAGGCACTTTCCGCCTCGAACTACCCCTGCCCGCCCGGCTACAGTGTTCCCGCTGGTTGGATGCTGAGCGCCGGAGGAGTGCCGGTCCCTCCTCTTCCTCAAGGTGTGGCACGTCGGGCGGCCATCACGAACCATTACTACCACGAGCTCACGCCGGAGCAGCGGAGAGATCCCAGCTGGCATCCCGATAACCAACATACTTGGGATGCCTTCTTCATCAATCGGCGTGAGAGGGCGCTCGCCAGGTATGAGGAGGACGGCCTGCCTCCTGGGAACTTTCACGAGGCCGGTCGTCGGCTATGGTGGTCCGGCCGGACTCTACAGAGCGTCATGGACTACATCAGGGCCGGCGATAACCCCCGCCTGCGCTACCCTCAGGCCCAGTCCTGGGCTCTGAATTTTCTCATGTCGTAGGCCTAGGCAGGAGTATGACTAGCAGCAGATATCAGATCATGCATGCATCTATGCTCTCCGTTTAGGTTTAGATCCACTCTTGCCATTATGTACTGCCTTTTTTATCTATGGGAATTTTTAAGATTGGAAAAAGAATTAGTTCTATTTTTCTGAATTTTCTGATATATTATTTGTATTTTTAAGATTGGAAAAAGAATTAGTTTTATTTTTCTGAATTTTCTGATATATTATTTGTATTTTTAAGGTTGCACGCATCTATTATTTCTATTCGAATAACCACCTTTAGTCGCGGTTCGTGTCACGAACCGGGACTAAAGGCTCGTTCTGCGCGGGAACGAGAAAGCCGCGAAAATTTTCACCATTAGTCCCGGTTCGTGACACCAACCGGGACTAAAGGCCCGCGGATGGTACCCCAGGGGACCTTTAGTCCCGGTTCGTGACACCACCCGGGACTAAAGGCTGGAACTATATATGTGATGCCTTCCTGCCCCAAAATTTTCTAAGTCACAAACCCTCTTCTTCACTCGCGCCGGCGCCTGCTCGTCTTTCTGCCCCGTCGCCGTCGCCCGCGCAGAGGACCGCGCCGTCTCCATCGCCATCGCCGTCGCCGTCGTCGAGCCCTTCTCTCCACCGCCTCCACCCTGCTCCGCCCCCGTCCCGTCGCCGTCTCTCCGGTAGGTTCCCCGCGGGCCGTCGCCGTCGCCCTAGATCCAACGCGCGAACGCCATCGAACGGAGACCACGAATCACGCGCGAACGCGCCGCCCTCGAACGGCGACCACGAACTGAGAACGCGCCGCCCTCGCGCTCGCTACCGCGGCCAGATTCGCCGCCGGCGAGACAACAGTGGCTGTGGCCTCGTCCCCATCTCCGTCCCCTCCCCCGTGGCGAGCACCACAGTGGCCTCCTCCCCATCTCCGTTCCCTCCCCCGTGACCGGAATCGTCGGAATCGCCGGAGACCCGAGAGCCTGAACTGCCACCGCCGGCCACCGTGTGACGCCAGGGGTGACGTCATCATGACGTCACCTGGCCACGTGTTGACGAGTTTTTTTTAATGACGTCATCATGACACGTGGGGCCCACTGTATATGGAATTACAGAACCTAATTAAATCTTCTAAATTAAATAACTTTTAATTTATAATTCCAAAAATTATGGAAAAATATGCAAAATGTTCACAAAAATGTAAGCTATCTGTTTATATCATTATCATTCATGTTTGACAAAGTTTAAAATGAGACCATATTTGAATTTGAGTTAAATTCATTAAAATAATGAAAGTAAGTTTTAATTCAATAAATTCAGAATATTAAGTATAATATACCAAAATGACCAGAAAAGCAAATGCAACCTAGCTATGGGGTTCTCCAAGTCATTTGAGCGACCCTACCAATCTGTTTTCCCTCTTTCTACGACAATATTTGCTAAGTCTCCTATATACTTAATTAATTTTTACTACATGCATGTCTGCAGGAGTGACATATGGCAGACAATAGAGACCTGACGGCGGAACAGGTGGCTGAAGGTTATATATTAGATATCATAGCCGGAGGAGGAACAGACATTGACGATGATGTAATCTCTTCTTATCTGAACCTTGAGGATCAAGAAGGTGAAGGAGGAACAGACATTGTCGATGATCAAGGAGGTGAAGAAGGAACAGACATTGTCGATGATCAAGGAGGTGAAGGAATGGACATTGATGACGGAGGTCAACCGTCGACAAACGACGATCTCCAATTGCAAAGAACAACCACCTCCGGCGAGGTATATATTTTAGCCCTCGGTCTTATTTTAGCCCTCGGTCCAATTGCAAAGACTAACGCGCGCGACTCTCTTTCTTATTTTAGCCCTCGGTCGGATCTAGTATGACAAAGCGTGGCAAATCCAAGGCGATGAAAGATTCCGAAATATATACCATCGAATCAGTCAGTCAAATCGGCAAGCCCCTACAGCACACCACAAAGTTTATCAACCAATGCGGAGTCATTGTTAGAGACATCGTCCCGATCACCGTCCAGGAATGGAAGGAGCCAAAGAAAGCACGTGTTGGTTTCACTTATGTCGACAAGAGAACGAAAAAGATTATGTTTAGAAAGCTTATTGCACATTTCATTCTACCTCCGGAATACAACAAAAAAGATGAATTCGGTCAGGACGTTCCGGGTGGACGTGAGAGGAGGAGGATAGTCAAAGAGTTCGCTCTTCAGAAGATGGCCAAAGCATTCCGGAACTTCAAGAAAAAATTGTTCCGTGAATATGTCAGCCAGGGCAAGACTCCGATTTTCACTGGACAATATGAGAAACTGAGAGATGATTGGACAGAATTTGTGACGCAACATAAATCGGAGCATTTCAAGGAAATGTCGGCAAAAAATAAGGCTAATGCGAAAAAGAAACAGTACCATCATGTTATGGGGCCAGGAGGATACCGCGTTTCGGCGCCTAAGTGGCAGGCAATGGAGGACGGCCTAAGGGCAAGAGGAATCCGTCTAGGTACAGAGGGATGGGACGAAAGAGCCAAAATGTGGTGGTACGGGCATGGGGGATCGCTAGACCCGGAGACAGGGGAGTGTGTTCACCGGCAGAAAAAGTTTGCTCCCACAAAAGAACTTGTTGACGCAATGACCAAAGCTCAACAGGGCAAGATCACGTTCAACAGAGAGAGAGACCAACTGACAGTTGCCCTCGGAAATCCTGAACACGGAGGACATATACGAGGCAAAGGCAGAATGCCGTGGAAAGTAGGGTTTTCCCAGGAGGGTGACCCGTACTGTTACAGAAGCCGTAGGAGAGGTACGGACCGGGCTGCAGATGAACTGGCGAATCTTGCAATGGAAGTTTCTGACCTGAAGAAGGTCGTGGCGGGAATACTTGAGAAAGAAAAAGCGTCGGCTGCAGGGCCGCATCAAGAACATGCAACGGATCTCGGAAGCCAGCAGCGGAGAAGCAGCGTGGCTTCCACGGAGGCCCCGACTGCAGGTGCTAATGCACCGATGATCGAGAGTCGTGCACCGGAGCCTCACTACCCCGTGGATGACGTAAAGGAGATGAAAGAATGTGATCTGCATTATCCCGTGGGGAACATTTCCATGAAGGTGGCTACCGGCAGTGCTTTACCCTATACACCTGGAGCACTCCATCACAACAACCCCATTCCATATGGCTATGCTCGTGTCACGGTGGAAGACATAGTCCAAGCGTTTGAGGACCTAGAGATTGACATAGCTACACCCGAAGGGGAGAGAAGACTTGGAGATGTCAAGCGCCAGTTCATTCTATGGAAAAAGAAGTACATAGTGTTTCCAGGCGAGACGCCAAGGCTAACAAGTCCACCCCCCTACGATGGTGCAGGTGCTGGTGGTGGTGGTGGTGCTAGTGCTGGTTCACCTACGCCTCCTTCACGCCATTCGACGCCGTCCCCCGATCTTCCTCCTCCGGCGGTTAAGCAGCCGTCGCCCACGATTCCTCCTCCGGAGGAAAAGCAGACGTCTCCCACTATTCCTCCTCCGGAGGAAAAGCAGACGTCGTCGCCCCCCATTCCTCCTCCGGAGGATAAGCGGACGTCGCCCCCCATTCCTCCTCCGGAGGATAAGCAGACGTCGCCCCCCATTCCTCCTCCAGCGAAGAAACAGAAGCAGGCGGCCAGCAAGGGAACCCGCTCTTGGTCTATTAACCCGGACCCTTATGTACCTAAGACCACACGGGTACCGGAGCCATCACTGAAGCCTCTCACCCCAAGGCCTTGGGAACTTAGTGATGCTGAAACCAAATTGGTCGTGAAGGCTGACATTGAGAAATGGAAGGGCAAACTGAAGGCGCTAAAGGAGCCTGAGCCCAAGGAAGTATTCCCTCCGATTGTAGACTATTGGGCTACGGATTTTTTATCGACAGTGTCCCAATCCGTGAAGAATTTGCCTAAAGACTATGATATTGAACTTCGTAAGCAAGCAGGAATATTGGAGGAGGAGAAAAAAAAGCAAAAATGATACAAAGCGGGAAACAAGTTGCCCAGCTCGGGATGCAGAGTAAACAATCGATATCTCCCCTCATAGTGAAAGCCGCTCCGGAACATGACCCCAAGGTCATAAATGCTGTGACAGCAATGGGATTGACTGTAGCTACTGCCATGCAAAATGCGTCCGAGGCCGGTATGTCTCTTCGTGCCTTTTTAGACATGGACGATATGCCAGTGGCTGATGTAGCATTAAAATATGTGAAGAAAGGGCCTCTCGTCGAGCCTGCGAAGGAAAAGGATCTACCACCACTAATGCAAAGTCTGCTACGTTGGTACAAAGATTTCATAACATTTACCGACAAAGAATATGTGTATGTGGATTATACAGAGGAGCATCACACCAAAAAGTACTCTGTAACAGTTGAGTTGAGTGAATTGTTCCAGCTGTTCAATATGCGTGAGCTCGACAAATCTATCCTGAGTTGCTACATTCTGTAAGTGATTTATTTCTACCTCATCTCGTTCTTCATTTGCCTACACTATATATATATATATATATATATTGTCCTAACTATATTGTTCCGTACGCTATTATGCAGATTGAAGATTTGGGAATGCAAAGTAAGACTCATCCATGATGTTGGGTTCATTGACCCACAAATCATTAATGGAACTATGTTAGAACGTCACCCCATAGACGTGGAGAAAGACTTGTACAATTTTTTTAAAAAGCATGAATCCAAAAGATATATTCTATTTCCTTACCATTTTGGGTGAGTGTTTCTCTCATGTTCCCATTCTCTTTTGTTTACTCCATGCATGGTATGTCCAATCGATAAATTATGCATGACTCTGCATCTAATGTGTCCGCAGGTACCACTGGATTCTGCTAAAAATTGATCTTCACAAGTCCATAGTTTTCATCATTGACTCTATGAATTCAAATACAGATCTTTGGGTCGACATGAGAAAAATGATGCAAAAGTAATTATTTTTCAATCATTTGCGCTCTATATCGATCGGTCTCTTTTGTTCATTTTCTAAGCTAATAACTCGCTTGTTCATTTAATTTTATTTGCATTGTAGAGTTTGGAGACGGCTCTCACTTCAACATGTCGGTGAATTCAAAGATGCGCTAAAATTTAAAAATGTGGTCAAAGGTGTGGATAAGCAGCCACCGGGGACCGGTCTATGTGGATACTATGTCTGTGAGAACATACGGAAAGAAATATCTGAGAGGAAGAAGGACGAGGAAACGCGGAAGGGTCTCAATAACTTGCGGAGGGCGCTTACTCCAGAAGCTCGCTTCCGACCAATTCAAGAGGAAATAGCAGGATTTTTCCTTAGGCATGTCATCCAGAAGAAAGGAGGGTTCCATGCGTCCACCGACGATGACTTTTATACGCATGTATAAGCCCTAAGTACTTTGAAACTTGTGCGAATTTGTGTATGCTCGTCCATCTTAATTGTGTAATATGGAAACTTGTTCGAGGTTGTATATATGGTCACCCGATATTGAATATATATTATATATTCCTATTGAATTCTCCTTGTTTGATATTTCATATATATATATGCATGAATATGTGTACTGAAATTAAAACAAAACAAATTAAAAAGGAAACAGGTTTAGGGGGCCTAAAACCCTAAACCTGCGCAGGTTTTCAGTCCCGGTTAACCACAAGAACCGGGACTAAAGGTCCTCCGCCGCAACGGACCCCTAGCGCCCACGTGGACGGGCTTTTAGTCCCGGTCCGTAAGTGGCGGGACTATAGGGGGGGGGGCATTTAGTCGCGCATAGCTAGTCCCGGTTGCCCGGACGGGATTAATGGTCCTGGCGAACCGGGACTGTAGGCCTATTTTCTACCAGTGTATAGAGTGGTTACTAGTTTTACATTATCTCCATCTTCAACTTCAAGATTTGACCTTGGCTGTCCGCTGGTTACATCCACCATAATACTTGAATTTTTCAATGGAGATTGTAGCTGAGAGTTTGCAATCAATTAAAAAGAGGGTTTGGGTAGTCAATACATGTACGTAGATGAGAAAAAAAACTGTATAGAGCAGACTGGTACAAATCATGGATGCAGAGGCCATGGGAAAAGAAGGTTGGGGCGGAGAGGTTGCCATCCGTGTTCCCTTCCGGTGCGCCGTCCTGCTGCTTAATTACTTGTCGTGTCGTCGCCGGGATCCTGCTGGAGCGCCGCCGTCACGAAATGAGAGAGAAAAAGAACGGTTGCAGAAACTAGATTTTGTTATCGTGCGAAGCGGGATTAGGGAGTTGGTCGTTGGGAAGGTGATTTACGGGCTGTTCTGCCAGACCTGCTTTGAGATCTGTTTTTCTACGTGTCACGCGTACAAGGTGGTCCAGCCTTTGGGAGGGTACGACTCTGGTCGTATAAGATTATTCTCCGGAATTAGCAAGAGTGGCTAGATCTACGGATATAGGAATTGGCATGGTAAGCAACCTGTTTCTATATTCAACGAGACGAGCTAACCCTAAGGTAATCAAGAGTCGATAAATTGTCAACCCAAGGAAAAGTCAACGGAGACCGAAGCCACGTTACGCAACAATGCGCGCTCCCTCGATCTTGCTCGAACTGCAACTATGAAACAAAAGATAGCCGATGCAGAGTATGCCAAGAATTACCCGCAAAAAAAATAAAAGAGTATTACAAGAAAAAAAAAGTGCACTTTCCAAAGTGGGTGGTGTACTGGTTGGCCCCGGAGAGGCAGCACCAATAGCCACCGGAGTCCGAGTCGGATCAGGGTTTGCTTCGACACGCATATAAAATTATAAATTGGCCCGATCGAAGCCCAAGGAAGTAGAGCACACGAACCAACGCCGTCGTCTCCAATTGAACTCATCATCGCTCCTTGTCCATACAGAGAAAATAAATCATGGTTGATGCGATGCCGCAGCCCTACGATCCCACCAGAGGCATGATATCGTGCTTCACCGACCACGGCCTCACCGATGCACCTATCTCCCCCGCCACGGCCGAGACTCTCCGCGACCTCCTCGTCGACCACTACCAGGAGGCATTCCGGCGTCTGCCCGTCGACGACCTATCACATCTCGCGGACCGCGGCGGCCACTGCCTCGGCCTTCTCGACCCCGTCACCAACATCCTCCTCAACACCGTCTCCCTCCTATCCGACGACGGGCGCGAGAGAAAAGAGCTTTGCGAGAATCCGAATCCGCGACTCCCCACACGAAAACGCAGCCGTAGTAACACCAGCGACGCGAGACCAAAAATGTCCTCGGGCGAGAGGAGCAGGGAATCATGGCACGCCGTCGCGGAGAGATCCAGCGACGCCCTCCTCGAGTTCATGCGTGCCTACTTCGGCCTGCTCACCCAGGAGCAGGCGGGCCGGTACCTCGTCTGGGCGCGCGCCGACCTCGCCATGGCCGTCCTTCTCGTCGAGCACGAGCTGTACGCCGCCCGGCCCACGCTCCCCGACCCTCGCTCCGGGAGGACGCGCAACTCACTCCGGCTCGCTGCCACGCACGCGAAACACCCCTCGCCGGACCAGCTTGTCTCGCTCGCTACCGCGTGGCTACCATCTGAGCGTTTTCAGATGCTCGCCCCCGTTCTGCGCCACAGAGACGGCGGCAGGGACAGGCTCACCGTCAACGACATCGATACCATTCTCCACGTGCTCCGCCACCAAGAAGACATCTCCGCCATGAGGACCATGCCGCTGCCGCCGACCCTTGAAGAAGGCGTTGGACTAGGCACCACGAGCTGCGTCGACCTCGGAGATGGCCAGATCGCATACACCACCGTCGTCCAACGAGCCGGCGACCACATCGCGTCCCTCCGCCGTCATCAAGACATGGAATCCACCCTATCTTTGTACTCCACGCACGCGGGAAAGACGATATGGCCATGCGCCTCGGTCGATTTGTTGGACGTCGATACGGACACGTGCCCGTACCTCCGGTCACTGGAGATGTCCCTCTACGGTGCCATCCACGGCTTCTACCTTAGGGCGCTCGCCATGCTACCTAGCCACGCCGCGCGCCAACACGTCCGCGGCGTCCTCCTCAGCGGCCACTGCTATGGGCCCTTGGACCCCGTCTCCAACGTCATTCTCAGCGCCGTCTGGTACGACGTGAACTTCCCGCTCCCCGACGCTGACCGCCGCACTCAGGTGCACGACATCCTCGACACGAAAACCATGCTCCGAGCCATGTCACGCTCCCTACACGGCCTTGTAGCCCTCTTGCATGCCACCTCCGGCAAGCAGCTGCCATTGCACGACATCCTCAAATACCTCTGCTATACAAACTGCGACCTCTCCAAGGTGCTACAACCACATTTACATCGCCATGGGAGGTCTCCAAACCCCTTTTCGGCTGCCACTGCGGCGGCTCGGCACCCGCAAGCCGACGCCTTGGCAGCACTTTTTGTGTCCCTCGCACCGGCCAAGTTGGATCGGCTCCGGCCGTTGATGATGAGTGCTGCCGCCAACAACGCTCCGCTGTCTAAGGAGTCCATGACACAGCTATACAGCATCCTCAGAGAAGAACCAGCTGAGTTGATGATGACCCCAAGGATGCCACTTTGCGGCACGGTGTTGAGCATTCTCGCCAAGAAGAGGCAAGCCTATGATCAACATCAGAGCTTCATTCGCGTCACGATCGAAAGACTTCTTCAGGAATACGTTCGTGGACATCCTTTAGAACCCAAATATGATTTGGATTTTATATGCGGCGTGGCCTTAACCCGTAACTCTCACTACGGTCAGGGCTACCATGTTAATTTCATGGCGGCTACCAAATCGAGCTTGAGAAACACGCTCTTCTTTGCTGAATTTTTGGGGCCATATCAACCACAGTCCAAGATATCCATCTGTTGCCCTCTACCACAACCATATGATATGGGTAAGCTCATGCATAATCGTTTTGTATTTTTTCTCTTACAATATTGTGGATTCTGTTTTATGCTAATTTGGGTTTTTTCCCAACAGGTCGTTGCTATTATGGTCGAGAGTCCGCACGTATGATCATGTATCCGGATCACTCAATCGACTATTTCTGTAACGACATTATACATGGCGGGCTCAATGAAACAGAAGGAACACTAGATATCGACGTTCTATGTTTCGACTCCGAAAGGGATCTCGAGCTCGCGAAGGAATTGCAAAGGACGGCAAAGCAGCATGAGGCCAGGCAAAGGTCGTCTACCGGACAGTTTTCACAATGGACGAACTATCATCCCGTGTGCTGATTATGTCAGCTATTTGAGTGAGTGCATTTCAAGTTAGATAGTGGGCAATTTAGAGTTTAACTAATGTCGAAACACTAGAGAACAACCATGGTGGCCCTTGCAAGTGCGAGGACACCATATTTATTTTAATTTGATAGATGTTCATTGTATGTAGTGTGTCGAAATTGACTAATAAATACATTTACCCCCTCTTTGGTTTGGTTGTAGGAAAAATGGGTCGGAATTGCCTATATGGAATTGTGGTCTCGAATTCCATTGTTTGTACTGGTATAGCTACTGGGCTGTGGGAAAGCCCTCTAATTCCACACGAGGCCCCCACACCCGTACGCTCCTCTCTCGCCTATTCCGAACTCAGCTCCTAGGAGTCGCTCAAAAACGCCCCGCTCGGAACGAGTGAGCGCTACCAAACCCTCTCCGTTAGGGTTCTGTGCTCCGCTGGCGACTCGATCGCCGGCGTGAGATTGTAGTTGTCTGCCTCACCGGATCCGAGACGAACTCTGGCTGGACTTGGGCTGAATAAGGGGCGGCCGTGTGCAGCTACCCGGCCGTGGTACATCAGAGTTTCGGCGAGTTTCTGTGAGTCTGGAACCCTAGCTGCGGCTCGAATTGGAGATCGACGTGCTGAGTAGCGATGGCTGAAGGGAAAGCTAGAGCGGATGTGGGGGAGGAGATCGAGGACATCTTCGGCCACCTCCACCTCAATGAAGATGAGTTGGACGAATTTGTTGTGGGGGAAGAAGAGATCAAAGAGTACAAGAAGGATGCAAGATGGCTCGCGATTGGGAAAGTGCTTACCACGAGATCCTTTAGTGGAGTAGCGCTGTTTGAGAAGATGAAGAGTGTTTGGAACCTGTCTCGTGAACCTGGTTTCCGTGAAGCGGGAGAGAACCTGTTTATTTTCCAGATGCACTGCCTCGGTGATTGGAAGAAGGTGGTGCATCAGGGGCCATGGACATTCAGAGGCTGGGGAGTTATGTTGGAGGATTACGATGGCTTGGTTGATCCGGAGGAGGTTGTTTTTGGAGGGATGACAGTCTGGGCGCAGATCCACGGTATCCCGGAACTATTTCGTAAGCAAGAAGTTGTTGATGGACTAGCGAGGAGGATAGGAAAAGTGAAGGAAGTTCAGTTAAGTCCGAGGCTATTCTTTGAAGGGAACTATGTGCGATTGCGTGTACTCATTGATGTGGCCAAACCTCTCCCAAGGGTGGTGTCGTTAACACTGCCAGAAGGAAGGAAACTATTGATGGTAAAATATGAGAAAATCCCCTTTTTCTGCAAACAATGTGGGCATATTGGACATGATCACGAGGAGTGCGGGGATGGAGAATGGGATGTTAGCAAATTTCAATATGGAGCTTGGATGCTAGCTAAAAGGAGGACAATGGTGCCGATGGAGGAAAATCGCAGATTTGTTACAGCAGTCAGAGGCCGATGGGGTCGTGGCAGAGGTCGAGGGGGGAGCTCCTCCTCTAATTCTCGGAAACGGTCATCGGGGGAGGCTGAACTTGATGCAGATGAGGAGGATACGGCCCAAAGTCCCCTGAAACAGGTGGATGAGCAGGGAAAGAATAAAGGGAAGAGTGCTACATCGAGGAAACTTAATATGGATGAGATGCCTCGAGAAGAGATGATTGGTGAAACTGAAGTGGTAGGAGATTCAGAAGAGAGACAAGATGTGGGTACGCCACCGTTACCCCCCTCTTATGTGTCGCCGAGGGAGCGAACAAAATTACGCAAGGTGGATGTGACTGAGAAGGTTATGGGAACCGTGGCGGCCCCCGATGAGGTGGGGGACCGCCGGACCCAATGAGTTCTATGGGCTGGAACTGTCGCGGTTTGGGCGACCCCGCGACAGTTCACGAGCTGCGCGACCTCGCGCGAATACATTCGCCTGCAATCCTGTGTGTAATGGAAACACAGATTGCGAAAGCTCGAGTGGAAGGATTGACGAGCACGCTTGGTTTTGATGCATGTTTTGCAGTTGGAAGCACGGGAAGAAGTGGTGGTCTTTGTATATTTTGGAGACAGCCGGTAAATCTTATTCTGAGGAATTACTCAAAGTATCACATCGATATGGAGGTGAGGGAAGCAGGGAAGGAACCTTGGCGGATTACAGCGTGGTATGGGGAGGCAAACCGGAGTCTCCGTTATAGAACATAGAATATGATGAGGTTTCTTAAGGCGGACTGCGATTTACCGTGGGTTTGTATAGGTGACTTCAATGAGGTGTTGAGACAAGAGGAGCAGATGGGGCCGAACGAGCGTGAGATGTGGCAGATTAATAACTTTCGGGAGGCTGTGGATGCGTGTGAGCTTTGCGACATTGGTTACAGAGGACGTGACTGGACTTTTGAGCGGAGATTGCCGAACAATGAGTACTGTCGTGTACGCTTGGACCGTGCTTTGGCATCACCGGAGTGGTGTGCAAGATTTCCGTTTGCATCCGTGACTCACCTCACGGCTATTAAGTCCGATCACTGTCCGATACTGCTATTGAATGAGCTAGAGGCATGCAATCAGAGGATTGCGTTGGAAAGGCCGTTCCGCTATGAGGTAATGTGGGAACGACACGCGGAGTTCAAAGAGTTCGTTGCTGCAGCTTGGGGGGAAGACAAGGCGGCTAATGCTAAGGAGCTGCATGCGAAACTCGAGAGTTTGGGGGAGCAATGTGCAACGTGGGGGCGGGAATCATTTGGGGCGGTTAGGACTGAGCTGCGTGAGCTTAGGGCTCGTCTCAAAGTCCTACGGGGAGACCCACACCGTCTTGGCCCCTCGTATGAGGAGAAGAAGATAGAAGAGAGGATGGTTGAATTATCGGCAAGGGAGGAGATAATGTGGAGACAACGAGCTCGGGTACAGTGGCTTCAAGAAGGAGACAAGAATACGAGATTTTTTCATCTTAAGGCGAGTAATCGGAGAAGGAAGAATAGAGTGGAGAGTTTACAAAGGGAGGATGGCTCGATGTGCACGGATGAGAGGGAGATGCATACCATGACAGCGAGTTTCTATAAAAATTTATATGAAACAGAAGGAACGGTGGGAATAGAGGAAGTGTTATCGCATGTACCATGTAGGGTGACACCAGAGATGAATGAATCTCTTCTCGCACATTATAGTTCGGAGGAGGTGAAAGTTGCTCTTTTCCAGATGTTCCCTACGAAAGCACCTGGTCCAGATGGCTTTCCAGCACATTTTTTCCAGAAAAATTGGAGTTTATGTGGCGAGGAACTCACGAGGGTTATTATTCGGATTCTTGATGGTGAAGATACGGCGGAGGAAATTAACAGGACATTCATCGTACTTATTCCCAAGGTACAAAAACCCAATTTCCTTTCGCAATTCAGACCTATAAGCTTGTGCAATGTGGTATATAAAATTGCCTCCAAAGTACTAGCTAATCGTTTGAAGAGATTTTTACCTGAGATTATTTCGGAAGAGCAATCAGCGTTTGTTCCGGGACGCCTAATAACCGACAATGTTATTACGGCTTTTGAGTGTCTGCATTTCATGAAGAAAGATAAGAGCAAGAGAAGGGCGCGCTTTGCGTTGAAACTTGATATGCAGAAGGCATATGATCGGCTAGAGTGGAATTATTTGGAGGCTATAATGATGAAATTGGGTTTTGCATCTCGTTTTGTTCAAGCAATCATGAGAGGGGTCACTTCTGTTACCTTCTCGGTTCTTTTTCATGGATCGAAGACGGAGGAATTCAAACCATCGAGAGGTATTAGGCAGGGAGATCCCATCTCTCCCTACCTTTTTCTGTTGGCGGCTGAGGGGTTGTCATGTTTATTCAAAAGGGCGATGAATAATGATGAATTGATGGGAGTCAAGATTGCGGAGACGGCTCCGAAGGTGAATCACCTTCTTTTTGCAGATGATTGCATTCTCTTCTGCAAGGCATCCGCAACGGAAACATCGAGGGTAAGGGAGATTCTAAACACGTATTGTTCGGCCTCGGGTCAACGGATTAATAATGATAAGTCCTCCATCTTTTTTAGTAAAGGATGCTCAGCAGGAAGTAAAGAGGAAATCAAAGGGAT
Source organism: Alopecurus myosuroides (assembly GCA_028641055.1). Classification (NCBI taxonomy): domain Eukaryota; kingdom Viridiplantae; phylum Streptophyta; class Magnoliopsida; order Poales; family Poaceae; genus Alopecurus; species Alopecurus myosuroides. The sequence goes on from CM054058.1 coordinate 20,205,894, forward strand.
CCTTAATGTTCAGAATGAGTCGTTAACAGAGAGATATTTGGGGCTGCCATCGGATGTTGGGAGGTCCAAAAACGGTGCTTTCTCGTATCTTAAAGATCGTTTGTGGAAGCGGCTCCAGGGTTGGATGGAGAAGGCATTGTCTGGAGGTGGTAAGGAGATTCTTATTAAATCCGTTATCCAAGCATTGCCAACATACTCAATGGCGTTATTCAAGCTGCCAAAAGGTTTGTGTGAGCATATCACTTCTATGACTAGAAAGTTTTGGTGGGGATGCAAAAAAGGTGAAAGGAAGGCAGCGTGGGTTTCTTGGGATGCTATGACAATGCCTAAATATCAAGGAGGTCTCGGCTTTAGAGATGTGGAGGTGTTTAACCTTGCACTATTGGCTCGCCAGGTGTGGCGCATTCTTGAGGAACCGGATACGTTGAGTGCTAGAATTCTGAAGGCGATTTACTTCCCAAACTGTGATATTCTATCAGCTTCACTTGGCTCGCATCCGTCCCAAATATGGAGATCTTTGTGTGAGGGACGAGATGTTCTGAAAATTGGACTTATAAGGAGAATTGGAGATGGAGAGAGTACACGTATCTGGAATGATAACTGGGTACCCCGGGATCACCAGTTGAGACCTGTGGTGTGCACTGCCGAAATACCCCCTGTTTGGGTTTCGGAGCTAATCTGTTCGGCTACTAGGACTTGGAAGCTCGAAGCATTGGAGGCATACATGCTACCGATGGACGTTGAGGCAGTGAAAGAGATCCCTATCAGCTATGTGAGACAGCAGGATTTCTGGGCGTGGCACTATGATAGAAGGGGAGTTTTTACGGTAAAATCAGCATATCATGCAATAATGGAAACGAAACGGCGTAGGGAGGATTATTGGGATGGACGATCATCCAATTCAAACGCATCGGAGGCTGAGAAGGGTTGGAAGAAGCTGTGGAAGGTTAAGGTCCTGTCGAAGGTGAGAATCTTCGCGTGGAGGCTTGCGAAATCGTCGATACCCACTGGGGATCTTCGGGCGAGTAGGGGCATGGCGGCTACTGCGGTATGCCCCATATGCTTATCGGCCACGGACACGTGGAGACACGCACTTCTTGATTGCAACATGTCGAGGAGTGTGTGGGCAATGAAAGAAGACGACCTGGCGGTACCCCTATTCGGAGATGAGACGGACGACGCTAGGCTGTGGTTGTTCTCTTTAAGTGAAAACCTCAGCCAGGCTCGGTTTATTGAGGTACTGATCACATTATGGGCTATCTGGTGGGCTAGGAGAAAGTTGATACATGAAGGAGAACAGCGTTCCCCGCTGTCCACCCATATGTTTATCACTAGATACCTGGAGGAGATTGGCTATGTAAATCAACAACCGGTGAGGGCAACGGTTCCAAGAACTCTACAGGCTAGATGGACTCCACCTCGTGAAGATATGGCCAAGATTCAGGTTGATGGGGCTGTTGCCAAGCAATTGCAGAAAGGCGCTGTGGCTGCAATTTGTCGAAGTTCAGATGGTCAGTTTGTAGGGGCTTCGGCTGTTATTTTCGATGGAGTTACTAATCCCGAGGTACTGGAAGCTTTGGCATGTTCAGAAGCACTAGCATTGGCAGAGGATGTTCAGGTGGGACGTGTCCATATTTCCTCCGATTGTCAGAACGTGATCACTGAAATTATGGAAGCACGGGAGAAGGGACAACACTGCATGATTATAAAGGAGATCAAGAATAGAAGACGGAGATTTTCGGAGGTGATCTTCAAGCATGAGAGAAGGGAATTTTTGATGGAAGCTCATAATTTAGCTAGAGTAGCGACTACTCTTCCTACTGGAAGACATATTTGGTTCTCAGCTCCCATTGAGATGGGAGTTTCTGTAAACATACTATCACCTTAATAAAGCTTAGGTCTGTTTTGCTCAAAAAAAAAAAAGAAAAAAAGGAGTCGCTCAAAAAATCCCCGTCCGCACGCGCGTACCGCTTCGTCCTCGCTTGCTCAATAAACAGAGGCACCTGCATCTCTCGTCCTCGCTAGTCCCCAACATGAAGAAAAAACGACGGCGGAGCAGCGCTAAGATGTCCGGCCGTCCTTTTACTCATGTTTTCCTCACTGCCCCCTCCTCTCACTCTTCCGACCCTCTTTGTCGGCCCCCATCCGCCGACATCCTCTCCCTCTCCCCGCCATCCTGCTCGAACCCTAGATCGATGGGATTGGGGGCGCCGGTCTTGCTACTTGTGTTGTTTTTCTAATTTTATTTAGAATATTTTAGTGTTGTTATGTGTCTAAGATAATATATAAAAAAATCAAACATATACTATTTTTCATACGTGTCGCCAAGTTCAAATTGTTCAAACTCAAAAACATTAAATTCCATAGTTTGAACATCCAAAGAGGAATTGGAATTGAGTGCTACCTTTTAATTCCAACCTTAAATACCAAGCACAAACCAAAGATCTCGATTGAGATTCGAGTCAATTTCGTTTCCATTTTGGATTTGAAATTACCAGCCCAATCAATTTCAGGCAATTTTTCCTACATCCAAACATGGGGTTATAGATTCCTGGATATTCATGTTAGTCTGAATGATACATTTTATAGCCGAATATACTAAGGTTATACATTGGACCCTCAAATGTGAGCTATACTCTATAAGATATTATGATTTTATCGCTGAATATACTAAGTTTTTTTACAGCAGTGGAAACAGTGTCATGTGAAAGTTGAATTATACAAATCGTCCAATAATTTTGATTTGTGAATTGGCAATTGCACATTTTCTACAGTGATTTTAATTTAGGATTGTATATTACTAGAAAACATCACGATATAGATTCATACCACTTTACGTTGTTGAATCTACTCTTGTCGAAACAGGCTTTTGCCCCACTTTATAAATAAAGCCAAACCGACCGAACGATACAAAGTGGCGGGGAGATCCATACAAACAAGTCAGAATGAAAATAAAAAAGACAACTGAGAAAGGGCAAACCACCACCTCGACGCCGAACATAAAAAACAAAAGACGCCACACCTAGCGTGAAGCTACAAAGTCTACAGAACAAGGAAGGAACACACGTCTCCTAGGAAGAACACCGAGCCTCGTAGAACATAACACACCAAGCTATCACCGAACAGAGCCGCATACCCTCTCGCTCTGGGAAGTGGGGCGTCGAGCCTATCAGCACATAGCGAGGACCGAGGAAGGGCACCAAGAGCACGTGTAAAAGATAGGAGACGAACGGCTCCTCTCCATGCTGAAGACGAGGAAGCTTCATGCCAGGTTGACGATTACCAGGTTCTTTACTCAGTTCCAAACATGGGTTCCTCGACGACGCCCCCAAGAGGATAAGGACGCAATGTGTCGCCGTCGTCCAGCTCGCAACAACAAGCAAGCGCTTTCACCCGGGCTGAAGTCAGGAGGAGGAGAACCGACAACAATGCCCCCAAGAGTGTAGTGACACCCGCAAGGACCACAATCACAAGCACCAAAGCGTTGAGCTTTAGCTCGAATCCTCACCAAGTCATTCGAAATATAAGGATGGCCCAATCCAAAGAACGGTCTCCATGTCAACACGGGCCCTCCAGATCTTGACCAGAGAGTCGCCGCCAATACACCAACACTAGGACCACCCACAGCCAAACACCACACCACCCACGTGCCCAAAGAGAAGGCCACCACTGCTAAGTTGTTGCCTGCTGAAGACAACCATGTAGCATCTTCTTCCAGTCCGCCGCCTCGTCATACCTGAACTCACACATTTGAAGCGGATGCCACGACAACGGCGAGGCCACAAGCGAGGGGAAGAAGAATCCGACATGACATAACTAACATCTGGCTGTGAAGGGTGACGAGCACAACAACAACGATGCTTCCGTGCCGCCTGCCAATTAATCCCCGCAAACCATAGGTGGGTCTGCCAAGCTGCCATCAAATCTAGGCCTGGTTTACTAGAACCAATGTTTTTGGCCGTAACGAAGCACGAACATTTTACTGCTAGTAGAGTTTAGAGCATCGCCAGCAGACGCTCGATCTGGCGCTGGCGCGCGAAAAAATGTTAATTTAGCGTGCACGGGCAAGCATCTGTCGCTCCAGCAGACGCTGGATCTGACGCTGGCGCGCGAAAAAAAACTAGGTCGCGGTCCGCAGCGATGGAAATTTGGAGCCCGCCTCCTGCGCGCGGGCAAATATTCAGCGTGCGGACAAACATTCAGCGCGCGTTTACAACGTCTGGAATCTCCCGTAAAAAGGCAAAACGCGCGTTCCATACTCATGTTTAGCGCGTGGAAATTCCGGCCTCCACTGGGAGATGCTCTTAAAGAGGAATAAAACTCGATTTTTCTTACTCCTGGTCAGCTAGAGATCCCTCACGTGACTTTCAACCCGGCCGACGTATCCTGTTGGTTCGAGTGAGTGAAACAAAGGGCAGTGCTAGGCGTAGGTCGCCCTAGGATTTGCTAATCCTAGGTCCCCTCGCTAGCCATAGGATCTGCATCTAACGGCCAAAAATCCGCAAAACGTGTTTTTGCATTTGAGCCCCTCACTTTTTTGGATATAGAACCCGCAGTCCACAACAACCCCACTTAAGCGAAGGGGTATATCGCGTTGCCCCCGGCTATCTCGATAATTACAGCAAAACTGCCATTGCAACAAATTCACTGGTATCGCAACAAAAATTATCGACCATGTGTACAAAAAAAAGTATTGCTACAAATTGTTCCGACACAAAATCGAAAATATAAGTAATGATACAAAAGAATAGTTAAACAATGTGTTTATTTCGTTGCAACAAAAAAGTTCAAGCAATGCAACAAAAATCACAACCTATTACAACAAAAAAAATTGCATCAATTAAAAAGTTGATAAGCAACAAAATAATTTGTCATCGTTCCAGTTGCAACAAAAATTATCCGTCGTTTCAACAAAAAAGAAAAACGATAGCAACAATAAAATCACATGTTTACAACATGTGAATGAACGCATAAAAACATATCATTCCAAATGAATTCTAAACACATATTCGTATTTCTTACAGAATCATTCATAAAACATTGCAACATCTCGCTTGTGATTTCTCAACAAAATACGTGCAAATTTGTTACAAATTTTAAAGACGTACGCAACATACATTAAAAGTGATGAAACACTTAACATATATATGCTTGCACGTAGTGGGCTGCTAGAAATATATTCTAACTCGAAAATTGGGCTGAAAAGACAAATTGTTGCTAACTGCGCCTAAAAGCCGGCCCAACAAGACTCCCCCACGCTGGAACAGGAAGGGACCTAGGATTAGCAAGTCTAGGTCCCCCTAAACAAAGTGTTTTCCTGAAACAAAAGGAGACTTGGTTGGATACTCTGCTTTGCTTCCCGTGAACGAGTGGTGTTCGGATTTACGTGGACGCACCTAATCATGCTAGGACACAGATTCGATTGGCAAAGGACATATATGTTTGGCCCGCCGCCGGCTACCATCGATCGATCCACGCTCTAGATCCTGCTGACCAAACACGCATACAGATGATCGCCGCCCCGGAGACGGCCCCGTCGACGGCGGTACAACAGTGGTCCGAGCTCCCCAACAATCTCCTAAGCGCAATCTACTCCAGGATTGAGCGCCTGCAAGCTCACGTCTGCTTCGCCGCCGTGTGCATGCGGTGGCGGCGTTTCGCTAGTTTGCCGTACCCGCAATGGCTCGCTCTCGAGCTGTTTTGCAACCCATGTGAGTGTGGCGGCGACGACAAAGCAAAACACGAGGTCCACTCCTGCCCCCATGTCCAGCCGCGGCTCCCCCGATCCCTCCAGGATGCCCCCGACGACAAAGGGCCACCATCATCGGCGGTACATCGTTGGTCCGAGCTCCCAACCGATCTCATCTGCGCAATCAACCATATGCTCGGCACCAATCTCGATCGCGCCCGGTTTGACGCCGTGTGCGCATCCTGGCGCGCCACGGCGTTGCATAGGCAACGGCGTGTGACACCATGGCTGATTCTCGACAACGCCGGTGGCGACGAGACGAAACGGTACATGTACTGTCCCCTAGACCGCACGGTCCTGCCGCGCCTTCCGTTGCTGCGTGACGCCACCATCGTGGGCGGTCACGAGGGCGGCTGGATCGCCTCATCCCAGCCCCCCTTCAGGATCATAAACATCTTCTCAGGCGAACAAGTCGTACTTTCCGGAGAACATATCGTCCACAGACTCCTGCGCACCAGTGAGGTGTTGGTCCTACGGAAGATCATCTTCTCCGAGCAGCCCACCTCGAGCGGCTGCATCCTCACCGGCATCACCGATAAGGACGAGCTTGCGTTATACCAGTTGGCTGCACGGAGAGGGCCGCTGGACGCGAGCCGGCTCGGTCCAACTCGGGCCGAGCCTGGCAAAAGCTCGAGCCGTTAGAGGAGAGCCGCGAGGTAGCTCGGCATACCCCACGAGCCACTCTAACGCGCTCGCACCGAGCCAGAGGCAGGCTCGGTCCAAAACGAGCAGGCTCGGGAGGCTGGATAATTCGCGAAAAAGAATGCCGACAGGGTTCGAACATGCAACGCAAGGTACCCAGGCACAGGACAGATGCCACTAGACTAAGGGCATCTTTAACAGTTTGTTGGTTAACTTGTTGGTAAAATTGGACATGTCATCAACCAACAACATATCTTACAACTACTCCAATGGTTGTATGTAGTTTGACCAATAGGAGGTGAGAGAATGTGCAAGACCTCTCTCTATTCTACCTCGGAGCTTGTGCAAGGGTTGTTGGTTAATCTACATACAACCTCACTCTCTCACCTCATTTATTTTATGCCACATCATCAAAAATCTTACGTGGCAAAATCTACCAACGTCTATCTTACAGCCGTTGCAGATGCCCTAATGAAACGTTCATATAGGGGCATGCATCTGAATAAATATCTAATAAATATCCCATGTGGTTCCGAACTGGGTTCAGAAACTGCATCTCCTCGGTTCAGAAACTGCATCTCGGACGGGAGCGACGGCGGCGTTGTCTGCTTTGATGCTTTGAGTCGAGGACATAATCGTTTTGTTTCCATGTTCTTTGCCTTGCCACGCCCGTCGGCCGCCATGTTGTAGCCCACATCAGCCTGCAGAGCCGACAACCAGGTGTTGAACCCGGCGAGCTCCGTGGAGCACGACGCGGGAGGCGCCACCACGGCTCTGGCGTTGCTGTTCCACCGCATGCCGTGCGAGATGGAAACGTCGCCGCCGTTGTACATGGACGGAGCAGCGTGCATCACCTGGTGGTCTCCCATGCCGATCTCTGTTGTATCGATCCCCGCACGTTGTCTTTTGGTCAAATCGGGAGGAACAAGAAAGGAGTGGTGTGCTAGCTCGCGGGCCGGACCGAGCCGAGCCAGACTCAGCCCGTGGCCGTCGCGGTCCAGCAAACGTGGCCCGGCTCGGTCCATGCAATTCGCGGGCCGAGTCACCGCTCGACCGAGCCAGCACCAACTCGGTGCGAGCTGAAAAGCTCGGTCTCCATGTCCAGCCAGACCAGAGACCGACTGGACGGTACGAGGATTTTGTAGAGATGACAATCTCATGGATATCGCCTTCTGCAACGGTGAGCTCTATGGCACAACATGGTCGATGCTTCTCCTCAAGTTTGGGTTCATCCGGGATAATAATAATGTAGCACCGGTCTTGAATATCCAGTGGCTGTGCATGCTAAACAACCACAGGGAGAGGCTCGGTGAGAACGTTAGCTACATCGTCGAGCTTGGCAAGCTTCTGACGGTGGGGAGTAATTGCAACCCGTGGTCGGTACATCAGCTAGTCGACACCGGTATAGAGAAGAACACTGTCAGCTCAATGAAGTACAAGTTGGTGGAGGTTGATAACTTAGGAGACCATGCGCTGTTCTTGGGACCGACATGCATCAAGGCAGTGCGCGTGCCGGCCAGCCGGCGCGGAGACGTGCTGAGAAACCATATCTACTTCTCCCACCATCGCTGCTTAAAGCAAAAACATCATATCCCAAACGGCGCCAAGGAGCTCTTGACGAGGTTGAATTGTTACGGTCATGTGCACTACAAGGTAGTTGAAAGTGCCAGGGGTGGTGCGCAACGCATCTTATCGGTGGGCTACTATGTGATGGGTGATGTTCGTCCTCCCATGTGGCTTTTCCCATAGGATATCTAGCCGATTAGTCTGCTACATCATACATTACTATGCTAGTGTTTAGTTCTGATTAGTCCATGCAATGTAATACCTCTCAATTCTAAAGAACGGGAGGCTGGGCCGATTACGATTTGGTTTGGTTATTTCCTTGTATGAGATGTCAGTTGATCAATTAAAAAAGAGGGGTAAAAAGGATTTTTTTTTGAAAAGGACACACCCAGCCTCTGCATCGCATTGATGCACACGGCTTTTCTTAATATAGCAAACATCCAATTCTGATCTTACATCATTAAAAGTATCAGAAAAACCTCTCACAATGAGAACACAGTAGATGCTAGAATGAACCAACGAAATTCTAGCAAATAGAAACTAAGCATCCGTTAGACGCCTAGTGTGCAACCAGCCACCCTTGTTGTAGATAGCCCGAACGACCGCCATCATTCGAGTGCATCCAGTAGCCAAACTTCCTCGCTGATCCTCGGGTAGCAACAATTCCCAATCTTGGATCCAGTGCGTAGCTTGAAGAGCAACCTGCAAAAAATTTCCAACTTTCTTGTTGTTAAAAATAATTCCATTTCGACAATTTCAAATTGCCAAAGAAAAGCACATACACCTATGCGTATAAAAGCTTTAGTCTTTTTATCTACACCAAATAACCAATTGCCAAACATGTTTTTAATATTTTTTTGGAGGCGAAATGCTGAAAGTATAATGAACCAAACGCCAATTTTTTTTTGCAGAATCACAGGATATAAAAAGGTGTTCGACGGACTCTTCCGCACCACAAAAGACACACTTCGTACATCCAGATCATTTTGTTTTTGTCAAATTATCTTTAGTGAGCAATTCTTTCCTAGATAGAAATCACATAAAAATCTTGATCTTAAGGGGTACTTTAAGCTTCCACAAGTACTTACGAAGAAATCTAAGGTTCCCATGCATTAGATCAACGTAAAAAGATTTAACAGAGAAATCTCCTGAAGTAAAAATCTTCCACCTAACCGAATCTTTACCTTCTAATAACTGAACTCCCATAAGTTTGTGTATTAGACAAAGCCAAGATTCCCATTTATCCCCTACAAGCGCCCTTCTAAACCGTAAGTTCAATGGTACTTGTCTAAAAACGTCGGAGACGAGAGAATTTTTCTGTCGCACAATTGCATACAGAGAGGGAAATTGAGATGCGAGAGGAGAGTTCCCCGGCCACGAATCCTCCCAAAATCTAATCCCATCGCCATTTCCCAGTTGAAATTCAATACGTTGAAAGAATTCTTTCTTAACACCCATGATCCCTTTCCAGAAAGGTGAGTCAGTAGGTTTAGCCTCCACCTGCGCCAACGTCTTCCCATTCAAATACTTATTAGAAAGAAGTCCATGCCAAACCCCTTGCTTAGTCAAGATTTTAAACAACCATTTGCTTAGAAGGCATTTATTCTTAATATCTAATACCCCAATCCCTAAGCCCCCTTGATCCTTCAGACGACACACAATATTCCACTTAATTAAGCGATATTTCTTCTTAACAACATCACTTTGCCAGAAGAAACGTGATCTAAAGTAATCTAATCTTTTTCGTACCCCAACGGGTATTGCATAGAAAGACAATAAAAACATAGGCAGGCTAGTCAAGACTGAGTTAATTAAAACCAACATATCTCCATATGATAACAATTTACCAATCCAAGAACTCAGTTTTTGTTCGAAGCGATCCTCAAGAATTTTCCACTCCTTATTAAGAATCCTCCTATGATGAATAGGAATACCTAAGTATTTAAAAGGAAGAGACCCAGTCTCACATCCGAAAACAGCACGGTATTCATCTAGGCAATCAGGTGCTTTGCCAAAGCAGAAGATCTCACTCTTATGGAAATTAATTTTCAAACCCGAAAGCTGCTCGAACATAGCCAATATCAATTTCATGTTGATAACTTTCTCAACATCATGTTCTAGAAATAAAATTGTGTCATCAGCATATTGAAGGATCGAAATTCCACCCTCTACTAAATGGTCCATAAGACCTCCCACTTGATTGTCCTCTTTAGCCCTATCAATAAGAACAGCCAACATATCTGCTACCAGATTGAACAAAATTGGAGATAGAGGATCTCCCTGCCTCAATCCCTTTAACGTCTGAAAATAATGATCATTAAAACGCACACCAACACTTCCCCTTGGATAAAACGAGCTACCCAATCACACCATTTTGAATTGAACCCCTTCATACGCAAAGCCTGCTGTAAAAAAAGCCCAATTAACCTTGTCGTAAGCTTTCTCGAAATCAATCTTAAAAATAACACCATCCATTTTCTTCCGATGAAGCTCATGGATGGTTTCATGCAAGACCACCACCCCCTCCAAAATATTTCTACCAGGAAGAAACGCAGACTGAGATGGTTTGATAACCTTTTGAGCAATAGAAGTGATCATATGTGTGCCCGTCTTAGTAAAAAATTTAAAACTCACATTAAGAAGACAAATAGGACGATATTGTTCAATCCTACAGGTAGCATCTTTCATAGGGAGCAAAGTTATACCACCAAACTTCATCTTATAAAGAGGTAACGATCCCTCATGTAACTGACTAAAAAGAGCCATCAAATCAACCTTGATAACACTCCAGAAACGCTGATAAAATTTAGCAGGGAACCCATCTGGGCCACGTGCTTTATTGTGCTCCATTTGAGAAATGGCCTCTAACACCTCCTCCTCCGAAAAAGGAGCAACAAGTAGTTCATTCTCATCATTAGAAACCTGAGGTAAATCCCCAGTAAAGGACTCAATCAAAGAGAATGAAGTTGGAGCCGATGCTCCAAATAGTTTTTTATAGTATTCCGAAATGAACACTTTTAAATTTTCTTGTCCTACAATCGTGCCCTCATCTTGTTCTAACTGAAAAATCTTTTTCTTTCGGCGTTTCCCATTCGCAATGAGATGAAAATACCTGGTATTATTCCCTCCTTCCTGAATGTTTCTCACTTTAGCCCGTTCGGCCCACTTGGGCTCTTCCTCATGACGTAATTTAGATAACAAATCATCAGCCTGCCTCTTGGCTTCTATTTCTCTTGGGTAAAAAGATTTGAAGCATAAGGCACAACCCAAGTTTGCTCTTGCGCAGAGGAAAATCTGACAAAATAACTTAGTTGTTGATACATGTGAGGATGTCTTCACGAGGCAAATTGAGACAAAAGTTCGATCATAGCCCATGTTATTTGTCGAGCTAACAACACCACAAGTGAACCGAGTACCTCCATATTTACAACAAAAGAAGCTCCATGGACAAAGTCCACAAGAAAAAACACATTGACAACAATCAGACTACGTACGGAATGAAAGGGCCACATTAATCTGCTTAGTAATAAAATGTCCATCCGGCAGCTACCAGATTGTCCAGTGTTCAAGCCTTCAATCATAGAGATCAGCCAACGTGTGTATGTGCTCAAGAGCTCTTAGCTGTTATAGAAAAGAGTTGGATATTATTCAATTTTTTCACCAAGTTGTAGTTATTCATTTTTGTCACCAAGTTGTAGTACAAGTATGTAATCGGCGTGTTGCTACTGTTACGCTTTTTTATTTTATTTTCTGTCGGCCGTGTGCATCATGTTATGCGGAAGCCGGGTGTAATACTTTTTAAAGTAACTAGCAAGGTGGCCCTCGCAAATGCGAGGGCAAGATCTTTAGTAAGTTGCATCTATTCATGACGAAAATATAAGATGTAATAGATATTGGATTCTATAGCTTTCGCTAATGTTATGTTCGGTAAAATATCGCTTGGGTGGAAGATAATTTGAATCATTTTAATTTTGTAATGTACTATTACATCGATCCTAAAAATATCATGTCAAATATTCTATTTCAATATTCATTCTAGGTATTCCATTCTATCAATGACATGCCTGTTCTGTAACATATTGAGAAAAGAACTGGATAGCATTTAGATCAATCACCAATTTAATGTGTGTCCTCTCTGAAATATATTTTATCATCCAATTGCACTACCAAACTCTTCCCAACCGGCTATTAATACTACTATGTATATCATCATCCTATGAAACTTGTTTTAGAAACCATGTCCTATGAAACTTGTATTTGATTGCATGATGAGAAATGCGTGTGAACTCATGAAGCCATGATAAAACATAGTTTTATATGTATTAGGCCCAAAAAGGTTCTCCTTCAAATTTATTGTAATCACCATATCCTTCCAAAAAAAATTCAATCAGAAGAATGTGGATCTTCTCTAAGAATAGGGAACATCAAACCATATTAGTTAATTTTTCTCGTCACGATCCAATATAACTGTAACACCAATGTTCTCCCTAATCATTGATCGAAGAATTTCAATCTATATACATTTCTACTGTACCATCAGCTTTCCTTTTTATTTTATACACCCACTTGCAGTCTATTAAATTCTTTCCTACACCAGGTGGTACCAACTGCCAAGTTTCATTTTTTATGAGTGCATCATACTCTACATTCATCGCATCTCTCCAATTTTTATCTCCCAATGCTTCATGTAAGCCCTCGGGTTATCCAGTGGAAGTAAAACCAGCATACCTTTCATTTCTTTTCGGCAGTGTGGTTTTGTACCTGATCGTACCGTCCTTTGGAATCAGTGGCTTGAATACGCCACTTCTGGAACGGGTGTGCACCCTAGTCTGCACAGGGGAGGCTACAGGCACACGCGGAGCAGCAGATCCAGCCCCGACAGCATCTTCACTGGATCCCGCGCCCGCAGGCACAGGTTCGGAGATCTCCGCATCAATCATTGCGCCTGGCGCGCCTGGCGCTGTCGGGGAAGATTCCCGCCACGTGGTTGGCGAGGAAGCGCGGGAGGCGTGTGGCGTGCACGCGCCGTCTCGATCCGCGCTCGGGGACGCGTTTTCTGCTGGCGCTGGCTCTGCGCCTCCACCGGACGCGCGCCACGTGGGCTGTCCGTGCGGAAACGGACGCGCTGCCTCCTCTGTACCTGACGCTGTCAGCTCGGGATCAGCGCTGCTGCTTTCCAAATCTTCACGGGATCGAGAGCCGGATCCTCTTGTCGTTTCCTGAGACATAAAATGAAAGCCATTTTGCACACTTCGTGCATTGTTAGACACAGAAAAATCTGGGGTATCAAAAACCGAATGATCATTTGTGATTCCCTCCCGTGATCAGAAGGATGTGAAGACTCAGATGGTAACAAGAGAACTTCGGAAATTAACCTTGCACCGGCATTGGGGTTAAGTTTGGAAAAAGGGAAAATGGTTTCATCAAACACCACATCCTATGAGATGTAAATACGACCAGTTGAAATATCCAAGCATTTGAATCCCTTGTGAAGAACACTATAACCAAGGAAAGCACACTCTTTGGAACGTAATTCAAGCTTACGAGGATTGTAAGGTCTAAGGTTGGGCCAACATGCACACCCGAAAATTCTAAGATTGTGGTAATCGGGTTGCTCATGATATAATCGTTCCAAAGGATTTTCCAAATTAATCACTTTACTAGGCATGCGATTAATAAGGTAAGTGGCTGCAATAAATGCCTCATCCCAATACTTGAGTGGCATAGAGGAATGAGCAAGAAGGGATAGACCAACTTCTACAATGTGCCTATGTTTTTTTTCAGCTGACCCATTCTGTTGATGAGCATAAGGACAAGACACATGATGAGAAATACCAATTTTGGTGAAAAAAGAGTTAAGTTTCTCATATTCACCACCCCAATCCGATTGAACTGCAAGGATTTTTCTATCAAATTGTCTTTCAACAAGACTTTGGAAATCATGGAATTTTTGAAACACCTCAGACTTGTGTTTAAGCAAATAAATCCATGTGAATTTACTGAAATCATCTATGAAATTGACATAATATTTATTTCGTCCAACAGACTCAAGGGCAGGTCCCCAAACATCTGAAAAAATAAGCTCTAAAGGAGCACTAGACTGACTAAAAGACTGTGGATATGGTAATTGGTGACTCTTGCCTCTTTGACAGGCATCACAAACAGAGTCATTATTGAAATCACTTGAACAAGGAATATTATTGGTACTAATAACTTTATTTGCTATGATCGAAGACGGGTGACCTAAGCGAGCATGCCATCTCTCCGCGGACGGTTTGATGACACTGAGACCATGCTTGCTTGAGATGAATGGTGTGGACGAAAGTGGGTAAACCCCCTTCCTACATTTGCCTTGAAGAAGGACCCTCCGAGTTGCCTGATCCTTAATAGAGAAAAAGTTAGGATGAAACTCTAGATATGCATTGTTATCAAATGCGAGTCTATGAGCAGATAAAAGACTTTTGTTGGACTCTGGAACATAAAGAATATTCCTAAGATGGAGATCACGACCAGAAGTACTAACAACAGAATGACCAATTCGGTTAATGTTCATACCAGATCCGTTTGCAGCGTGTACTTGCTCGTTGCCGTGGTATTTGTCGTGGATGGATAGCTTGTGAAGATCTCCTGTAATGTGGTCCGTGGCTCCTGTATCAACGTGCCACGGATTGCTGTCCGCACCGTACCCAGTAGTGGCCGATCTGGCACTCTTCTCTTCAACCCCTGCAAACTCCGGATTGAATCGCTGCCAACACTTGTGAACCGTGTGGCCTGGCTTCCCGCACAGCTGGCATCGCGGCTTGGCATTGCCGTTGCCATTCCCGCCGCCGCCGTTCTGGTAGCCTCCTCTTCCTCCTTGATAGCCTCCTCCTTGGTAGCCTCCATAGTGACCACCGGTGTTGCCATGGCCTTGATTGCCATAGTTGTTGGTGTAGGGCGCATTGTAGCCACGTCCTCCTCCGTTTCCGCGGCCTTGAGGTGCCGGTCCTTCACGCCCGCCACCGCCGCCATGACCACTGCCGCGTCCTCCGCGCACAGCAGCATTTGCTGAAGATTGCCCCCCTCCTTGGAGCAGATCAAGCCGGGTCTCGAAGCTCAGCAGCTGCGAGTACAGCTCTGCCACGGTGACCGGCTCAACGCGTGACGCCATCGCGGTGACTATCGAGTTATACTCTGAGTCAAGTCCCGCGAGGACATAGGATACAATGTCCTCCTCATCCAGCGGCATGCCGGTGGCTGCCATCTCATCTGACAGTTGTTGGATCTTGCCGAAATACTCCGCCATGCTCAGACTCCCTTTCTGGCAGTTGGCGAGAGCGATCCGCGTGTTCACAGTGCGTGCACGTGTGTGGGATGCGAACATCCCCTCGATGGCAGTCCAGAGCGCCGCCGAGCTTGTGTTGTGATGAACTTGCAGGAGGATCTCCCTCGACAGCGTCGTGACGAGGAAGCTCAGGAGTTGCTGGTCTTGCGCCAGCCATGGTCCGTACTGCGGGTTCGGCTCCATCGCCGTCTTCCCGTCCTTGGTCACCGGGAGCTCCCTGGCGACCGCACGATCTGGGTTGAGGTAGCCATCCATCTGGGCTCCTCTGATCGCAGGCATCACTTGTGCCTTTCACAAGATGTGGTTCCCTTTCGTCAGCTTCTCGGTGATGACATGACCGGCGAAGGGATTGTTGGAGTTGGATGAACTCGCCATGGATGTTGAGAGGGTAAGCTCTGATACCATGTTAAATCTCTAGATGGAATCGGTGCCTTTGTCTCGGCCCGAGTTACGTGTTAAATAGGGGAAACTAAAGTCCCGACAGATTACAACAACTTACAACCGATTCGGTACAAGACTTAAGGAACAAGATACGTTTGGCTTATCTACACCAAACGGATTACAACATGTTTAAACTACGAAGATTCAAGAAGCCCTATCTCTTAACACTCCCCACACGAAAACGCAGCCGTAGTATCTCCAGGGACGCGACACGAAAAATGTCCTCGGGCGAGAGGAGCAGGGCATCATGGCACCCCGTCGCGGGGAGATCCAGCGACGCCCTCCTCGAGTTCATGCGCGCCTACTTCGGCCTGCTCACCCAGGAGCAGGCCGGCCGGTACCTCGTCTGGGCGCGCGCCGACCTCGCCATGGCCGTCCTTCTCGTCGAGCACGAGCTGTACGCCGCCCGGCCCACGCTCCCCGACCCTCGCTCCGGGAGGACGCGCAACTCACTCCGGCTCGCTGCCACGCACGCAAAACACCCCTCGCCTGACCAGCTCGTCTCGCTCGCCACGGCGTGGCTACCCTCTGAGCGCTTTCAAATGCTCGCCCCCGTTCTGCGCCACAGAGACGGCGGCAGGGACAGGCTCACCGTCAACGACATCGATACCATCCTCCACGTGATCCGCCACCAAGAAGACATCTCCGCGATGAAGACCACCCCGCTGCCGCCGACCCTTGAAGTAGGCACCACGAGCTGCGTCGACCTCGGAGATGGCCAGATCGCATACACCACCGTCGTCCAACGTGCGAGCCGGCGACCACATCGCGTCCCTCCGGCGTCCTCAAGACATGGAATCCACCCTATCCTTGTACTCCACGCACACGGGAAACACGATTGGCCATGCGCCTCGGTCGATTTGTTAGACGTCGACACGGACACGTGCCCGTACGTCCGATCACTGGAGATGTCCCTCTACGGCGCCATCCATGGCTTCTACCTCACGGCGCTCGCCATGCTGCCTAGCCACGCCGCGCGTCAACACGTCCGTGGCGTCCTCCTCGGCGGCCACTGCTATGGGCCCTTGGACCCCGTCTCCAACATCCTTCTCAGCGCCGTCTGGTACGACGTCAACTTCCCGCTCCCGGACGCCGACCGCCGCACCCAGGTGCACGACATCCTCGATACGAAAACCATGCTCCGAGCCATGTCGCGCTCCCTAAACGGCCTTGTAGCCCTCTTGCATGCCACCTCCGGCGAGCAGCTGCCATTGCACGACATCCTCAAGTACCTCTGCTACGCGCACTGCGACCTCTCCAAGGTGCTACAACCACATTTACATCACCATGGGAGGTCTCCAAACCCTTTTGCGGCTGCCACCGCGGCGGCTCGGCACCCGCAAGCCGCTGCAATGGCAGCACTTTTTGTGTCCCTCGCACCGGCCAAGTTGGATCGGCTCCGGTCGTTGATGATGACCGCTGCCGCCAACGACGCTCCGCTGTCTAAACAGTCCATGACCCAGCTATGCAGCATCCTCAGAGAAGAACCAGCTGAGTTGATGATGACCCCAAGGATGCCACTCTGCGGCACGGTGTTGAGCATTCTCGCCAAGAAGAGGCAAGCCTATGATCAACATCAGAGCTTCATTCGCGGCACGATCCAAAGACTTTTTCAGGAATACGTGCGTGGTACCCCCCGTACGCCCCCATTAGTCCCCAAAATAATGGACCCGCGACCATAGGGGTCTTTAGTCACGGTTCGGGACGAGACCCGCGACCAATAGTCTGGTCCCAGCGCGCTCGGCCCACAGCTGGCGGAGGGGAGGGGCTTTAGTCCCGGTTGGCCAGACCAACCGGGACGAATAGGTCCTCGGGCTGGCCCCAAGGCCTTTAGCCGCGGTTGTCCAGGTGAACCGGGACTAAAGGCCCATCCCTATATATAGGACTCAGCTCGCTGCACTTAGCCACATTTGCTCACAATATTCACAAGGGGTGGTGGGTATGCTTTTGGTTCCTATTGTGCACACAAGGTGTTCGATGAAATGCCCGATAGCATGAAACACACTTGAGCGTTTTCATTTATTTTACCTCCGTGATCGCGGTTAGCAACTTGAACCTTTCATGATTTGTATTATTTCCAGCTAGCTAGTTAGTTTAACAGATGCATGATGGTTAATTATATACTTTATATAATAATAATGCAGATGAATCGGCAATGGATGTACGGTAACCGACTCTCCGGCGAGTTCACTACGGGTTTGAAAGATTTCCTCGTAGTGGCAAATGCGAACAAGTAGCGAGGTTTTATTATCTGTCCATGTGCTGAATGTAAGAATGAGAAGGGTCACTCCTCCTCAAGAGTCGTCCACATGCACCTGCTTCGGCACGGTTTAATGCCAAGCTATAATTGTTGGACCAAGCATGGAGAAAGAGGGGTTAGAATGGAAGAAGATGAAGAAGAGGATGATATCGATTTCAACTATCATGACCTTTTCGGTGATACTTTCATGGAGGATGATGCTGAAGGTGGGGAAGGGTTTGGTGAAGGTGAAGAAGAGGCACATGATGAGCCCGCTGATGATCTTGGTCGGACCATTGCTGATGCACGGAGACGCTGCGAAACTGACAAGGAGAGAGAGAATTTGGATCGCATGTTAGAGGATCACACGAAGTCACTGTACCCAGGATGCGACAATAGTCTGAAAAAGTTGGGCTGCACACTGGATTTGCTGAAATGGAAGGCACGGGAAGGTGTAGCTGACTCATCATTTGAAAATTTGCTGAAAATGTTGAAGAATATGTCTCCGAAGAATAACGAGTTGCCCACCAGTACGTACGAAGCAAAGAAGGTTGTGTGCCCTCTAGGTTTAGAGATTCTGAAGATACATGCATGCATTAACGACTGCGTCCTCTACCGCGGTGCATACGAGGATTTGAATGAATGCCCTGTATGCACTGCATTGCGTTATAAGATCAGAGGCGATGACCCTGGTGACGATGTTGAGGGCGAGAAACCCAGGAAGAGGGTTCCCGCCAAGGTGATGTGGTATGCTCCTATAATACCTCGGTTGAAACGCCTGTTCAGGAACAAAGATCATGTCAAGTTGTTGCGATGGCACAAAGAGGACCGTAAGTCCGACGGGGAGTTGAGACACCCCGCTGATGGAACGCAATGGAGAAAGATCGACAGAGAGTTCAAAGATTTTGCAGCTGACGCAAGGAACATAAGATATTGTCTAAGTACTGATGGCATGAATCCTTTTGGCGAGCAGAGCTCCAGCCATAGCACCTGGCCCGTGACTCTATGCATCTACAACCTTCCTCCTTGGTTGTGCATGAAGCGGAAGTTCATTATGATGCCAGTGCTCATCCAAGGTCCGAAGCAACCCGGCAACGACATCGATGTGTACCTAAGGCCATTAGTTGATGAACTTTTACAATTGTGGGGCACACCTGGTGTACCTGTGTGGGATGAGCACAAAGAAGAGGAATTTAACCTACGAGCGTTGCTTTTTGTAACCATCAACGATTGGCCTGCTCTCAGTAACCTTTCTGGACAGTCAAATAAGGGATACAAAGCATGCACGCACTGCTTACATGAGACTGAAAGTGTATTTTTGGATAACTGTAGGAAGAACGTGTACCTGGGTCATCGTCGATTTCTTCCCCGAAATCATAACGTAAGAAAGAAAGGCAAGCATTTCAACGGCAAGGCAGATCACCGGCCGAAGCCTGCGGAACGTACTGGAGCTGAGATATTTGATATGGTCAAGGATTTGAAAGTCATCTTTGGAAAGGGTCTTGGCGGACAATCAGTTCCGCAGGGAGTTGACGGGCACGTACCCATGTGGAAAAAGAAATCGATATTTTGGGAGCTACAGTATTGGAAAGTCCTAGATGTCCGCTCTGCAATCGACGTGATGCATGTTACGAAGAATGTTTGCGTGAACCTGCTAAGCTTCTTGGGCGTGTATGGGAAGACAAATGATACAAAGGAAGCACGGCAGGATCAGCAACTTTTGAAAGACCCAGATGACCGGCATCCGGAATGGTTTCAAGGTCGTGGCAGCTACGCTCTTACGAAAGAAGAGAAGGTCATTTTTTTTGAATGCCTGAGCAGTATAAAGGTCCCGTCTGGCTTCTCGTCGAATATAAAGGGAATAATAAACATTGCGGACAAAAAGTTCCAAAACCTGAAGTCTCACGACTGTCACGTGATTATGACGCAATTGCTTCCGATTGCTTTGAGGGGCCTCCTACAGGAAAATGTTCGAGTAGCCATTGTGAAGCTATGTGCATTCCTCAATGCAATCTCTCAGAAGGTAATCAGTCCAGAAGATCTACCACGGTTACAAAACGATGTGGTCCAATGTCTTGTCAGTTTTGAGTTGCTGTTTCCACCATCCTTCTTCAATATTATGACGCACCTCCTGGTCCACCTAGTCGAAGAGATTTCCATTCTCGGTCCTGTATTTCTACACAATATGTTCCCCTTCGAGAGGTTTATGGGAGTATTAAAGAAATATGTTCGTAACCGTGCTAGGCCAGAAGGAAGCATCGTAAAGGGCTATGGAAATGAGGAGGTAATTGAGTTCTGTATTGACTATGTTCCTGACCTTAAGCCGATTGGTATTCCTCAATCGCGGCACGAGGGGAGACTAAGTGGAAAAGGCACGATCGGAAGGAAATCAACGATATGTATGGACGGTCATTCTATGACTGAAGCACACTACACAGTTCTGCAAAATTCGAGCTTGGTGGCTCCGTATTTCGAGCAACACAAGAATATTTTACGCTCGAACAACCCGGGGAAGACTGAATCATGGATTAGAAAGGCCCACATGGAGACTTTCGGCAGTTGGTTGCGAAAACATTTAATGAATGACAATGATGTTGGAGATCAGCTGTACATGTTGGCCAAGACACCATCTTCGACTATAACGACTTTCCAAGGGTACGAGATTAATGGGAATACATTTTACACGATCTCCCAAGATAAAAAGAGCACCAACCAAAACAGTGGTGTCCGCTTTGATGCAGCAACCGAGATTGGGCAAAAGGTCACATATTATGGTTACATAGAGGAGATATGGGAACTTGACTATGGACCCTATTTTAAGGTCCCTTTGTTCCGGTGCAAATGGTTCAAGCTAACAGGAGGTGGGGTAAAGGTGGACGAGCAATACGGAATGACAATGGTGGATTTCAACAATCTTGGTTACCTTGACGAACCATTCGTCCTAGCCAAAGATGTCGCTCAGGTTTTCTATTTGAAGGACATGAGTAGCAAACCGAGGAAACGGAAAGATAAGAAAACGATCAGTGCATCATGCGATGATCCAAAGCGTCACATTGTTCTTTCAGGGAAAAGAAACATCGTGGGAGTGGAGGACAAGACAGACATGTCAGAAGATTATAATATATTTGGTGAAATTCCGCCCTTCAAAGTGAACTCTGACCCAAGCATTAAGTTAAATGATGAGGATGCTCCATGGATACGTCCAAATCGTAAGAAAGCGGGGACACAAGGGAAGAATTGATGTGTAATAATTTATTGTACCAAACTTTGTTGAATGGATCATGTTTAATGGATCATTTTGAATTATATTATCTCTAATTAATTTATTGTACCAAACTTTTACTAAAAACAGAAAACTGACGCGCTAGCGCGCCGCAGTGTCGCCGGAATGCAAATTCTTTTATTAAAAAGAGAAAACAGACGAACACTACTCCTCGCCGTCGTCGTCGGGGAACTCGTCGGTGACCTCCTCTGGGTCATCATCGTCGCCGAACTCGTCCGTGACCTCCTCGTCGTCGTCGGAGGTGCATGATGGTATGTCCGAGATAGGCCCCCACCTCGGATCGTCGGAGGCCCAGACTTCGCCGGCGCGGTCGGCCCGACGAAGCTCCTGCAGCGCCCTCGTCCTCGCCTCCCGAGCGGCATCTAACGCGAGGTGGCGTTCGAGGCGGCGCTCCGCCCGCTGAGCCGCACGGGTCTGCCAGAGCTCCTCGTCGGCGCTCTCCTCCCCCGGGTTGTTCCGGTAATACTCGCGGACGACGCGGTCTTCCCTGGCGTCGACTAGGCCCTGAAACGCGCGGTGGCGGAGGTGGAGGTGGTCGGCGGCAGTGATGATCTGCGGCTTCGGCGCCCTGGCCTCCGCTTCCCAGACGGTGTGGCAGTCGTTGAAGTTCATTAGCGACCGCGGGCGGTTGAGGCGCCAGGCCGCCGCGTCCCAGGCGCGGGCTGCCTCCGCCGCCGTCGCAAAGGTGCCGAGGGGGATGCGGTCGTCCCCCAAGCGGATATCTGCGCTGAACATTCCGTTCTGCCGTGCTCGGACGCCGCGGAAGCCGGTGGTGCTGTTCCTCCTCGGAGGCATGGTGGAAGCGCGACGGTGCAGAGGGATGGAGAAGAAGCGCTCGAGGCGTGGCAGTTTATACCCATCGGTCCTGGAAAGAAACATTCCGCTCTGGCTCACAGAGTGTTGAGCTAGGGTTTTGACCCATCGGTGAAGAAACATCTCATTCAACGGCTCACAACAGCTGGAAAGAAACACACCCCGGATCCAACGAATCACAAGCGGTTGAAAGAAACACACGATCTGTGTGATTCTATCTGATTGGTCGAAACGAAACCCTAATTCCCATGTAGTCCCGGTTGGTGACACCAACCGGGACTAAAGGGATGATCCGTTTTCCAATGAAACCCTAACCATTTAGTCCTGGTTGGGGACACCAACCGGGACTAAAAGGATGTTTTCTTCTCAGTATATATATGTATGCATTGCCACACCATTGGCATAAACACATACAAACTCACCACTCTCTCATGACTTCTACCGTACCCACTCTAACATTCATCCAGGCGGAGGCACTTTCCGTCTCGAACTACCCCTGCCCGCCCGGCTACAGTGTTCCCGCCGGTTGGATGCTGAGCGCCAGAGGAGTGCCGGTCCCTCCTCTTCCTCAAGGTGTGGCACGTCGGGCGGCCATCACGAACCATTACTACCACGAGCTCACGCCGGAGCAGCGGAGAGATCCCAGTTGGCATCCCGATAACCAACATACTTGGGATGCCTTCTTCATCAATCGGCGTGAGAGGGCGCTCGCCAGGTATGAGGAGGACGGCCTGCCTCCTGGGAACTTTCACGAGGCCGGTCGTCGGCTATGGTGGTCCGGCCGGACTCTACAGAGCGTCATGGACTACATCAGGGCCGGCGATATCCCCCGCCTGCGCTACCCTCAGGCCCAGTCCTGTGCTCTGAATTTTCTCATGTAGGCCTAGGCAGGAGTATGACTAGCAGCAGATATCAGATCATGCATGCATCTATGCTCTCCGTTTAGGTTTAGATCCACTCTTGCCATTATGTACTGCCTTTTTTATCTATGGGAATTTTTAAGATTGGAAAAAGAATTAGTTTTATTTTTCTGAATTTTCTGATATATTATTTGTATTTTTAAGATTGGAAAAAGAATTAGTTTTATTTTTCTGAATTTTCTGATATATTATTTGTATTTTTAAGATTGCATGCATCTATTCTTTGTATTCGAATAACCACCTTTAGTCGCGGTTGGTGTCACGAACCGGGACTAAAGGCTCGTTCTGCGCGGGAACGAAAACGCAGCGAAAATTTTCACCTTTAGTCCCGGTTCGTGACACCACCCGGGACTAAAGGCCCGTGGAGGGTACCCAGGGGACCTTTAGTCCCGGTTCGTGACACCACCCGGGACTAAAGGCTTGACCTATATATGTGCGATGCCTTCCTGCCCCAAAATTTTCTAAGTCCCCAAACCCTCGTCTTCATTCGCACCGGCGCCCAGTCGTCTTCTGCCCCGTCGCCGTCGCCCGCGCAGATCGCCATCGCCGTCGCCATCGCCGTCGCCGCGCCGTCGCCCTCGTCGCGTCCTTCTCTCCACCGCCTCCACCCTGCTCCGCCCCCGCCCCGTCGCCGTCTCTCCGGCCGGTAGGTTCCCCACGGGCCGTCGCCGTCGCCCTAGAACCAACGCCATCGAACTAGAACCAACGACGTCGCCCTAGAACCAACGCCGAACCAACGCCGTTGCCGCGCCGTCGCCGTCGCCGTCCCTCGCGCTCGCTCCCGCGGCCAGATTCGCCGCCGGCGAGACCACAGTGGCCGTGGCCTCGTCCCCATCTCCGTCCCCTCCCCCGTGGCGAGCAGCACAGTGGCCTCGTCCCCATCTCCGTTGCATCCCCCGTGGCCGGAATCGTCGATCCAAGATCCTAATCTGCAACCGCCGGCCACGCCAGGGGTGACGTCATGATGACGTCACCTGCCCACTGTTCTAAATTACAGAATATAAATAACCTTCTAAATTAAATAACTTTTAATTTATAATTTAATTTTTTTTGGAAAAATATGCAAAATGTTCAGAAAAATGTAAGCTATCTATTTATATCATTTTCATTCATGTTTGACAAAGTTCAAAATGAGACCATATTTTAATTTGTATTAAATTCATTAAAATAATGAAAATAAGTTTTAATTCAATAAATTCAGAATATTAAGTGTAATATACCAAAATGACCAGGAAAGCAAATGCAACCTAGCTATGGGGTTCTCCAAGTCATTTGAGAAACTAATCTTGGACACACCTCTAAAGTATGGTTTTCCCCCTCCGGTGGTCATCGTTCTTCCATCCAAAACCCTACAAATCTGTTTTCCCTCCTTCTACGAAAATTATTTGCTAAGTCTCCTATATACTTAATTAATTTTTACTACATGCATGTCTGCAGGAGTGACATATGGCGGACAATAGAGCCTTGCCGTTTACGGATCAGGAGGCTGAAGGTTTTATATACGGCATGATAGCCAACCCGATCCCTTATGTGCCGGGCCCAGAAGATGAGCAACAAGAGGATGTAGTCTCTTCTTATCTGAACTTTGATAATCAAGAACGTGAAGGAACAGACATTGTCGACGAGCAAACAGGTGAAGAAACGGACATTGTCGATGATCAAGGAGATGAAGGAATGGACATTGATGACGGAGGTCAACCATCGACAAACGACGATCTCCAATTGCAAAGAACAACCACCTCCGGCGAGGTATATATTTTAGCCCTCGGTCTTATTTTAGCCCTCGGTCCAATTGCAAAGACTAACGCGCGCGACTCTCTTTCTTATTTTAGCCCTCGGTCGGATCTAGTATGACAAAGCGTGGCAAATCCAAGGCGATGAAAGATGGAGAAACATATACCATCGAATCAGTCAGTGAAATCGGCAAGCCCCTACAGCACACCACAAAGTTTATCAACCAATGCGGAGTCATTGTTAGAGACACCGTCCCGATCACCGTCCAGGAATGGAAGGAGCCAAAGAAAGCACGTATTGGTTTCACTTTTGTCGACAAGAGAACGAAAAAGATTATGTTTAGAAAGCTTATTGCACATTTCATTCTACCTCCGGAATACAACAAAAAAGATGAACTCGGTGAGGAGGTTCCGGGTGGACGTCAGAGGAGGAGGATAGTCAAAGAGTTCGCTCTTCAGAAGATGGCCGAAGCATTCCGGAACTTCAAGAAAAAATTGTTCCGTGAATATGTCAGCAAGGGCAAGACTCCGATTTTCACTGGACAATATGAGAAACTGAGAGATGATTGGACAGAATTTGTGACGCAACATAAATCGGAGCATTTCAAGGAAATGTCGGCAAAAAATAAGGCTAATGCGGAAAAGAAACAGTACCATCATGTTATGGGGCCAGGAGGATACCGCGTTTCGGCGCCTAAGTGGCAGGCAATGGAGGACGGCCTAAGGGCAAGAGGAATCCGTCTAGGTACAGAGGGATGGGACGAAAGAGCCAAAATGTGGTGGTACGGGCATGGGGGATCGCTAGACCCGGAGACAGGGGAGTGTGTTCACCGGCAGAAAAAGTTTGCTCCCACAAAAGACCTTGTTGACGCAATGACCAAAGCTCAACAGGGCAAGATCACGTTCAACAGAGAGAGAGACCAACTGACCCATGCCCTCGGAAATCCTGAACACGGAGGACATATACGAGGCAAAGGCAGATTGCCGTGGAAAGTAGGGTTTTCCCAGGAGGGTGACCCGTACTGTTACAGAAGCCGTAGGAGAGGTACGGACCGGGCTGCAGATGAACTGGCGAATCTTGCAATGGAAGTTTCTGACCTGAAGAAGGTCGTGGCGGGAATACTTGAGAAAGAAAAAGCGTCGGCTGCAGGGCCGCATCAAGAACATGCAACGGATCTCGGAAGCCAGCAGCGGAGAAGCAGTGTGGCTTCCACGGAGGCCCCGACTGCAGGTGCTAATGCACCGATGATCGAGAGTCGTGCACCGGAGCCTCACTACCCCGTGGATGACGTAAAGGAGATGAAAGAATGTGATCTGCATTATCCCGTGGGGAACATTTCCATGAAGGTGGCTACCGGCAGTGCTTTACCCTATACACCTGGAGCACTCCATCACAACAACCCCATTCCATATGGCTATGCTCGTGTCACGGTGGAAGACATAGTCCAAGCGTTTGAGGACCTGGAGATTGACATAGCTACACCCGAAGGGGAGAGAAGACTTGGAGATGTCAAGCGCCAGTTCATTCTATGGAAAAAGAAGTACATAGTGTTTCCAGGCGAGACGCCAAGGCTAACAAGTCCACCCCCCCTACGATGGTGCAGGTGCTGGTGGTGGTGGTGGTGGTGCTGGTGCTGGTTCACCTACGCCTCCTTCACGCCATTCGACGCCGTCCCCCGATCTTCCTCCTCCGGCGGTTAAGCAGCCGTCGCCCACGATTCCTCCTCCGGCGGTTAAGCACACGTCGCCCCCCATTCCTCCTCCGGAGGAAAAGCAGACGTCTCCCACTATTCCTCCTCCGGAGGAAAAGCAGACGTCTCCCACTATTCCTCCTCCGGAGGAAAAGCAGACGTCGTCGCCCCCCATTCCTCCTCCGGAGGATAAGCGGACGTCGCCCCCCATTCCTCCTCCGGAGGATAAGCAGACGTCGCCCCCCATTCCTCCTCCAGCGAAGAAACAGAAGCAGGCGGCCAGCAAGGGAACCCGCTCTTGGTCTATTAACCCGGACCCTTATGTACCTAAGACCACACGGGTACCGGAGCCATCACTGAAGCCTCTCCCCCCAAGGCCTTGGGAACTTAGTGATGCTGAAACCAAATTGGTCGTGAAGGCTGACGTTGACAAATGGAAGGGCAAACTGAAGGCGCTAAAGGAGCCTGAGCCCAAGGAAGTATTCCCTCCGATTGTAGACTATTGGGCTACGGATTTTTTGTCGACAGTGTCCCAATCCGTGAAGAATTTGCCTAAAGACTATGATGTTGAACTTCGTAAGCAAGCAGGAATATTGGAGGAGGAGAAAGGAAAAGGAAAAATGATAAAAAGCGGGAAACAAGTTGCCCAGCTCGGGATGCAGAGTAAACAATCGATCCCTCCGCTCATAGTGAAAGCCGCTCCGGAACAGGACCCCGAGGTCATAAATGCTTTGGCAATAGTTGGAATGACTGTAGAGAGTGCCATGAAATATGCGTCCGACATGGGTGTGTCTCTTCGTGCCTCGTTAGGCCTGGACGAGACGCCAATGGGTGAGGTAGCATTAAAATATGTGAAGAAAGGGCCTCTCGTCGAGCCTGCGAAGGAAAAGGATCTACCACCACTAATGCAAAGTCTGCTACGTTGGTACAAAGATTTCATAGCATGGACCGACAAAGAATATGTGTATGTGGATTATACAGAGGAGCATCACACCAAAAAGTACTCTGTAACAGTTGAGTTGAGTGAATTGTTCTAGCTGTTCAATATGCGTGAGCTCGACAAATCTATCCTGAGTTGCTACGTTCTGTAAGTGATTTATTTCTACCTCATCTCGTTCTTCATTGCCTACACTATATATATATATATATATATATGTATTGTCCTAACTATATTGTTCCGTACGCTATTATGCAGATTGAAGATTTGGGAATGCAAAGTAAGACTCATGCATGATGTTGGGTTCATTGACCCACAAATCATTAATGGAATTATGTTAGAAAATCATCCCAAAGACGTGGAGAAAGACTTGTACAATTTTTTTAAAAAGCATGAATCCAAAAGATATATTCTATTTCCTTACCTTTTTGGGTGAGTGTTTCTCTCATGTTCTCATTCTCTTTTGTTTACTCCATGCATGGTATGTCCAATCGATAAATTATGCATGACCGTGCATCTAATGTGTCCGCAGGTACCACTGGATTCTGCTAAAAATTGATCTTCACAAGTCCTTAGTTTTGATCATTGACTCTATGAATTCAAATACAGATCTTTGGGTCAACATGAGAAAAATGATGCAAAGGTAATTATTTTTCAATCATTTGCGCTCTATATCGATCGGTCTCTTTTGTTCATTTTCTAAGCTAATAACTCCCTTGTTCATTTAATTTTATTTGCATTGTAGAGTTTGGAGACGGCTCTCACTTGAACATGTCGGTGAATTCAAAGATCTGCTACAATTTAAAAATGTGGTCAAAGGTGTGGATAAGCAGCCACCGGGGACCGGTCTATGTGGATACTATGTCTGTGAGAACATACGGAAAGAAATATCTGAGAGGAAGAAGGACGAGGAAACGCGGAAGGGTCTCAATAACTTGCGGAGGGCGCTTACTCCAGAAGCTCGCTTCCGACCAATTCAAGAGGAAATAGCAGGATTTTTCCTTAGGCATGTCATCCATAAGAAAGGAGAGTTCCATGCGTCCACCGACGATGACTATTATCCGCATGTATAAGCCCTGAGTACTTTGAAACTTGTGCGAATTTGTGTATGCTCGTCCATCTTAATTGTGTAATATGGAAACTTGTTCGAGGTTGTATATATGGTCACCCGATATTGAATATATATTATATATTCCTATTGAATTCTCCTTGTTTGATATTTTATATATATATATGCATGTATATGTGTACTGAAATTAAAACAAAACAAATTAAAAAGGAAACAGGTTTAGGGGGCCTAAAACTCTAAACCTGCGCAGGTTTTCAGTCCCGGTTAACCACAAGAACCGGGACTAAAGGTCCTCCGCCGCGACGGACCCCTAGCGCCCACGTGGACGGGCTTTTAGTCCCGGTCCGTAAGTGGCGGGACTATAGGGGGGGGGGGCCTTTAGTCGCGCATAGCTAGTCCCGGTTGCCCGGACGGGATTAATGGGCCTGGCGAACCGGGACTGTAGGCCTATTTTCTACCAGTGTACATCCTTTAGAACCCAAATATCATCTGGATTATATATGCGTTGTGGCCGTAACCGGTAACTCTCCCTGCGGTCAAGGCTATCACGTTAATTTCATGGCGGCTACCAAATCGAGCTTGAGAAACACGCTCTTCTTTGCTGAAGTTTTGGGGCCATATCAACAACAGCCCAAGATATCCATCTGTTGCCCTCTACCACAACCGTATGATATGGGTCAGCTAATGCATAATCGTTATGTAATTTTTCTCTTACAATGTGAATTGTGTTATATGCTAATTTGGTTTCTTTCCAACAGGTAGCTGCCATTATGGCCTGGAGTCGGCACGTATGATAGTGTATCCAGATCACTCGATCTACTATTTCTCGAACGACATTATACATGGAGGGCTCAATGACACGGAAGGAACACTAGACATCGACGTTCTATGTTTCGACTCCGAGAGGGATCTGGAGCTCGCAAAGGAATTGCAGAGAGCGGCAAAGCAGCATGAGGTCAGGCAAAGGTCGTCTACCGGAGAGTTTTCACAATGGACGAAGTCTCATGCCCCGTGCTAATTATGTCAACTGTTTGAGTGAGTGCCTTTCAAGTTAGTTAGTGGCTTATTTACAGCCTAACTATTAGAAACATTAGACACCTAGCATGGTGGCTCTCGCAAGTACGATGACATCGATCAATTTTATTTTTACTAGCAAACGATGCCCCTGCGTTGCAACGGAGCAAAGAGTCGAAATTCTCCTTTTCAATACAGCACACCATTACCCGAGGTGCTCCGCATCCTCCTTCTATTCCTTGCCTATGGTGGTTGTGGTATCTATCATATTAAAATCTGTCGGACTATATGGCTTGATTCCTAGATTACGGAGGCGACGGAAAACAAAAATGCGAACATACTGCATGACACGACGACAGACACGCTACAGACTATATAATATGTCGTTGCAACAGAAGTGAAATAATATGCATCACCAAAATAATAAATATAATAAGTTTTTTATACAACATGACGTAGAAAACATCATATCTCATACTGTAATGGCAAGTCTTTGGCCTCGTTTCAAAAAAATATCTCATGTAAACTTTCATAAAACACGTGCAACTCCGGACTTGCAGAGCACAATCTGGCAAATGGAGAAAAATTACCCAAAAATAGAAAAAAAAAATCATCAAGAATCCAAATGTAGTGTCTATGTATCAAGAATCCAATAACTTGAAGACACCCAGGCTGGTCAATAAAACCCATATACTCCGTAGTTAAAATGGGACGAAGCTAGTCCAATCTACGGTAGAACGCTACAACGAATTGTCAGGCCGCCATTATATTGGGACCCACCACCCTCTCTCTAAAAATTTCATTTATCACTATCCATCCGTACTGCTCATCTTTCTACTAAAATCAAGTCAAAAATTTCTTCCTTGTCTCCAAATCTAGCAAATTTGGTGCTAGATTCTTCTTTAATTTTCCTACTCTTAGAAAATCTCCGCGGTTCTCTTTTCTTTAGACAAAGCCGAACCAAAATCGATCTAAAGCTTCTAAAAAAAATGCGGTGGATCATAGAGGGGATTCAGAGAAGGTGCTATTGGTAACGACCTAGCGCCACCTACCATGGCTGCTTCCTCTAGCTAGCGCTGGTTGGTTTGGGCCGCCATGGACGGGAGTACGCGACCCGAGCCCACGCCGCCGTCCATGGTCTATGACAACGCATGTAAACTCGTGACTATTGGATTAATCCCTGCATCCTCCGCCTGCCTGACTCAAACGCCACCCACCCTGCTATCGGCTGCATGTAATCTGCCACCGCTTCCTGGGCCCTACGCCTGCCTGAACCGCCCCAGTTCTATGATGCACCAAAGAAGATCAGATGACAGGGCGTACGGGATTGTTCAGAGGAGGGGTGCCTCCAGGTGGACTTCCCGGCAGCGCGTCTTATGCGGCGGCGTCGGACCCGCTGGATGTAGAGAACAGGAGGTGGATTCCCCGGAGCGGCGCCATGCATGGACTCCCGAGGCAGGGTCGCGTCACAGCAGGCCAAGGCAGTGGCAGAAGAGCAGGCGTCGACCTGGGCAGTAGCGGTAAGAGCGCAGCTTCACAGCAGGCCGGCTAGAGACGGCAAG
Organism: Alopecurus myosuroides; assembly: GCA_028641055.1. Taxonomy (NCBI): domain Eukaryota; kingdom Viridiplantae; phylum Streptophyta; class Magnoliopsida; order Poales; family Poaceae; genus Alopecurus; species Alopecurus myosuroides. The sequence goes on from CM054058.1 coordinate 20,236,877, forward strand.
AAGGGCATGCCGGGGTTGTCTCCTTGTGAAGCTTCTCGCTGGAGTAGATCTCACTGGCTCTGGAGCAGACGCGCAGATTCTTAGCCTCAGAGGAGATTCTTAGCCCCGGGGGCGGGAGGAAGAGACCGAAAAAAAAGTTGAAACCTTTTTTTTTTACTTATTATCGATGGCAGTGGTGGGTATTATCTGATTTTGCGTGAAGGTAAAACGGTCATTTTATGTTGGACGAAATTTGTGGCAGAAACCTTAATGTCTTTATTATTAGGTAAAGATTTGATAGATGTTCATTGTTTGTAGTGCGTCGAAATTGACTAATAAATATATTTATAGATTCCTAGATATTCACGCTGGTGTGAAAGATACATTCTATAGCCGTTTTTTTCCTTAATGAATCTTCCATGTGTATTTGTAAAAACATTGCTAATGGTATTTAATTTTTTTCGGACGTGATTGTGTTGTGTTTAAATAAACTTTATTAATGACCATATATATCATTTGCACATGCTATCGAATTGTTATCTACAATTATGTCAATTGTTTGAGTGAGTGACATTCAAGTTAGTTAGTGGCATATTTAGAGTTGAACTAATGTTGAAACATTAGAGTGACCCTTGAAAGTGCAAGGAAATCATGGTGGCCCTAGCTTTGTTCCTCAACTTTTGTTCCTATGCCAATATAGTTTTTGTTACCTTTTGTTCCGTGCGTTTGTTCCTATGTCAATGGAACTTTGTACCTCTCTCTGTAATTTTTTTGTTCCTATATATGTGGTGTTTTTGTTTCTAACTTTGATGCCCAAGTTTTTCTCCGTAGTTTTTGTTCCTAACTTTGTTGCCCGAGTTTTTCTTCCTATCTCCATGTAATTTTGTTCCCGTATAGACTTTTTGGTTCCAATATCCATCGAGCATTTTGTTCCTAGCTTTGTTCCTCACTTTTGTTTCAAACTTTTTGTTACCTTTTGTTCCGTTCCTATCACTAGGTAATTTTCTTCGTATATAGACTTTTTGGTTCCTATTCATCGAGCTTTTTGTTCCTAGCTTTGTTCCAAACTTTTAGTTCTTATTTCAATTGAGATTTTGTTATGTTTTGTTCCGAGTGTATGTTCCTATCTCCATGGAATTTTGTTCTTCCCTCTATAATTCTTTTGTTCCTATATATGTGGAGTTTTCGTTTCTAATTTTTTTTCCCGAGTTTGTTTTCTATATTTTGTTCGTATCTTTTGTTGCCCGAGTTTTTATTCCTATATCTGTGTAATTTTGTTCCTGTATATACTTTTTGGTTCCTATCTTCATCGAGATTTTTGTTCCTATCTTTATTCCTCACTTTTTTTCCAAACTTTGTGTTCCTATGTCAATAGAGCTTTTGTTACCTTTTGTTCCGAGCGTTTTTTCTCATGTCCATGGAAATTGTTTCCTCTCTCTTTAATTTTTTTTTGTTCCTATATATGTGGAGTTTTTGTTTATAAGTTTGTTTTCCGAGTTTTTTTTCCTTGATTTTGTTCCTATCTTCATGGAATTTTGTTCATGTATATACTTTTTGGTTCCAATTTCATTGAGATTTTTGTTCCTCGCCTTTGTTCGAAGCGTTTTGTTCCTATTTTAATAAAGCCTTTTGTTCCTACCTTTTGCTAAAAACTTTTGTTCCAAGTTTTTGTTCCTAGATTTTGTTTTAAGCTTTTGTTCCTAAAATTTTTCCTACATTTTGGTCCAAGCTTTATGTAATTTTTTGTTCCTAACTTTGTTCCTACCATTTTTCTGAGATTTTGTTCTTTTGTCCATCGAACGTTTTGTTCCTCTCTCTATAGACTTTTTTGTTCCTATTTTCGTGGAGCTTTTGTTCCTAGATTTCATTTGTGGTTTTTTCCAAGATTTTTGTCCCTAGATATTATTGTTTCATGTTGATTTTTGTTTCTTGATTTTTGTTCCTATCACTATAGAGTTTTTTTGTTACTATCTCTATGGAGCTTTTGTTCCGATTTTCTTCCGAGGTTTGTTTCTAGCTTTTTGTTCCTATCTCTGTGGATATTTTTGCTCCTAACTTTTTTTAATCCTAGATTTTTTTGTCCTAGTTTAGTTCCTAGATTTTGTTCCAATCTTTTGTTCCGAGCATTGTTACTGCATTTTGTTCCAAGCTTTATCTAGCTTTTTGTTTGTAACTTTGTTCCTACCGTTGTTATGAGATTTTTCTCCTTTGTCCATCGAACTTTCTTCCTCTCCCAATAGAGTTTTTTATTCCTATCTCTGTGGAGATTATGTTCCAAGATTTCTTTCGAGTTTTGTTCCTAGTTATTTGTTACTATATTTGTGGAGACTTTTGTTCCTAGATTTTTTATCTCATGTTGATTTTTGTTTCATGTTACTATATCTATAGAGTTTTTTGTTCTTATCTTTGTGGAGCTTTTGTTTCGATCTTTCTTACGATGTTTGTTTCTAGCTTTTTGTTCCTATCTCTATGTATATTTTTGTTCTTAACCTTTTTTTGTTCCTAGATTTATCCCTAGATTTTGTTCCAATCTTTGGTTCCAAGCTTTGTTACTAGAGTTTGTTCCAAGCTTTCTCTATCTTTTTGTTCCTATCTTTGTTCTGATAAAAAATTGTTCCTCGTATTTTCCCTATATTTTTTTTCTCCTGGTTTTGAACTTTTTATTCCGAGAATAGTTGTGAAATTCAAATGTGCCCGTAGTTTGTGCTAAGGTCCGTAATTTGTGTTTCTATTTGTCCACTATTTTGTTTCCATGGTACTAATTTTTTATCCATACTTCTTAGGTGCTAAATTTTGTTTCGCTCGGTATAAAAACTTGTACCTTTTTGTGATGTGTTTTATTCCACTGAGTACTAATTTTGTTCGACGTGATGCAAAACTCAGTTCCAAATAGTAGTGATTTTTGTTCCTCGTGTATTACAATTTTGCCCTGCTCGGGATAAAATGTTGTTCCTGTTCGTGACATGGTTTATCCCATGACTACGATTTTTTTTGTTCCGTGTAATGCTAAATTCTGTTCCAGATAGCTGCGAATATTTATTCTCGTGTATTGAATTTGTTCAGCGCAGTTTCAAATGGTGTTCCTCTTTATGACGTAGTTTGTTCCGGATACTAAATTGTGTTCCTCGTGATTTTTTTTTTCCAAATAGTTGCTTTTTTTTTTCTGGGGTATTAAAATTGTGTCCCGCTCCGTATAAAAAGTTGTTCCTTTTTGTCATGTGTTTTTTCCGGCTGAGTACTTTTTCTTGTTGAGAAAAGTACTATTTTTGTTCCATGTGATGCAAAAGTTGGTTCCAAATAGTTATGATGTTTTGTTCCTCTCGTCTAATTGTTTTTTTTTTTTTTGAATTTCCTCTCGTCTAATTGTTTTCCCTCTGGACGTGATTTGTTTCTATTCACCAACTTCGGTCCCCCAGGAGGAGCTCCCAGCTGTTTCACCTCGCGACTGGTTTTTTCCAAGCGGACGGGATAGAGGGCCTGGCGGGCCGCCCGCTTATCCTTTTGGGTTTTTGGGGCGGCACGGACGGAGGGCACCGGCACCCTGAGAAACGAAAAGGAGGCTTTGGTTGGATACTCTGCTTTGCTTTCCGTGAACGAGTTGTGTTCGGATTTACGTGGACGCACCTAATCATGCTAGGACACAGATTCGATTGGCAAGGACATATATGTTCGGCCCGCCGCCGGCTACAATCGATCGATCCACGCTCTAGATCCTGCTGACCAAACACGCATACAGATGATCGCCGCCCTGGAGACGGCCCCGTCGGCGGCGGTACAGCAGTGGTCCGAGCTCCCCAACAAGCTCCTATGCGAAATCTACTCCAGGATTGAGCGCCTGCGAGCTCGCGTCCGCTTCGCCGCCGTGTGCACGCGGTGGCGGCGTTTCGCCAGCTTGCCGTACCCGCAACGGCTCGCTCTCCGGCTGTTTTGCAACCCATGTGAGTGTGGCGGCGACGACAACGCAAAACACGAGGTCCACTCCTGCCCCCATGTCCAGCCGCGGCTCCCCCGATCCCTGCACGATGCCCCCGACGACAAGCCGCCGTCATCGGCGGTACATCACTGGTCCGAGCTCCCAACCGATCTCCTCTGCGCAATCTACCATATGCTCGGCACCCATCTCGATCGCGCCCGCTTTGACGCCGTGTGCGCATCCTGGCGCGCCACAGCGTCGCATACGCAACGGCGTGTCACGCCATGGCTGATTCTCGACAATGCCGGCGGTGACGAGACGAAACAGTACGCGTACTGTCCCCTAGACCGCACGGTCCTGCCGCGCCTTCCGTTGCTGCGTGACGCCACCATCGTGGGCTCTCACGAGGGCGGCTGGATCGCCTCATCCCAGGCCCCCTTCAGGATCATTAACATCTTCTCCGGCGCCCAAGTCGTGCTCTCCGGGGAGCATATCATCCACAGACTCCTGCACACCAGTGAGGTGTTGGTCCTACGGAAGATCATCTTCTCCGAGCAGCCCACCTCAAGCGGCTGTATCCTCGCCGGCATCACGGATAAGGACGAGCTTGCGTTATACACGGTTGGCTGCCCGGAGACCGGCTGGACGGTACGAGGATTTTATAGAGATGACAATCTCATGGATATCGCCTTCTGCAACGGTGAGCTCTATGGCACAACATGGTCGATGCTTCTCCTCAAGTTTGGGTTAGTCCGGGATAATAATAATGCAGGCCCGGTGCTCTTGAATATCCAGTGGCTGTGCATGCTAAACAACCACAGGGAGAGGCTCGGTGAGAACGTTAGGTACATTGTCGAGCTACGTGGCAAGCTTCTGACGGTGGGGAGTAATTGCAACTGGTGGTCGGTACATCAGCTAGTCGACACCGGTATAGAGAAGAACACTGTCAACTCAATGAAGTACAAGTTGGTGGAGGTTGATAACTTAGGAGACCATGCACTGTTCTTGGGACCGACATGCTCCAAGGCAGTGCGCGTGCCGGCAAGCGGGCGCGGAGACGTGCTGAGAAACCATATCTACTTCTCCCACCATCGCTGCTTAAAGCAAAAACATCATATCCCAAACGGCGCCAACAAGGAGCTCTTGACGAGGTTGAACTGTTACGATCATGTGTATTACAAGGTAGTTGAAAGTGCCAGGGGTGGTGCGCAACGCATCTTATCGGTGGGCTACTATGTGATGGGTGATGTTGGTCCTCTCATGTGGCTTTTCCCATAGGATATCTAGCCGATTAGTCCGGCTACATCATACAATACTATGCGAGTGTTTAGTTCTGATTAGTCCATGCAATGTAATACCTCTCAATTCTAAAGAACTAGAGGCTAGGCCCGATTACGATTTGGTTTGGTTGTTTCCCTTTGTATGAGAGGTCAATTGATCAATTAAGAAAAGAGGTAAAAAGATTTGAACCATAAGGCACAGCCCATGTTTGCTCTTGCGTAGAGGAAAATCTAACAAAATAACTTAGTTGTTGATACACTTGTTTTTTGATTGCAATATTGCTTCTTCTATTTGGTCAATCATTCAGTAGGTTCTACCTTATTTCCCCCAACAAGCATTGCCAATATTTTTGGTAACTGGCTAAATGGTGTGGATAAAAGGTTTAAAAGACTTATTAGAGTGGCAGCGCTAGCCGTGATTTGGTCGCTGTGGCTGTGTAGAAATGACAAGGTTTTTAATGGTATAAATTGTTCTCTTATGCAGATTATCTTCAGGACCACAGCTATACTTCGTATTTGGGTACCGCTGCAACGTGTGGAGCACCGGTATCTTTTTATGGAGGTGTGTACCAGACTGGAGACTACAGCCAAGGACTTTTTATCCCAGCATGGATGGCAGCATAATTTGCGGATCGCCCCTCCACCATCATAGGCGTTGTTACTGGCTGATGTACCTCGTCTTTATTTTGTTCGCTTTTTCTTTTTTTCGGCTGTGTGCATCTTCGATATGCAGAGGCTGGGTGTAACATTACTATCCGTAATAAAAGCTCCCTTTATCAAAAAAAAAATGTAAGGATGTCTTCACGAAGTAAATTGAGACAAAAGTTCGATCATAGCCCATGTTATTTGTCGAGCTAACATTAACACAAGTGAAATGAGTTTCTCCATATTTACAACAAAAGAAGCTCCATTGACAAAGACCGCCACAAAAAACACATTGACAACAATCAGACTACAGAATGAAGGTGGCACGGAGGGGTACCAGACAGAAGGCCCCCGCGTCGCTCTCTCCCAGGGGCGACTCGGGCGGCGGCCCTCCCCCCTCGAGCAGCGGCTCCTTCCAGCCCCTTCTCCCCCTCGCCGCTGCCATTTGTGGCCTCCGCTGGGAAAACGCCCGTGCGCAGCCGGCGGCGGCGGGGCTTGTAGCTAGGTTCTCTGCGGCGGCGGGAGTTGGAGATCTCGCGGTGGTGGCGGCCGTCTCCGGTGCTGCTCGGGTCGGTGGTGGTGGTGGGGGGCTGTGGTCGGCGGCAGTGCGGTCTGCGCGCCCAGGGCGGTGCTCGATGCGTAAGGCATGGTTCCGGACGGCCGCGGCTGCTTCAGATCCGTGTGCGCCCCGCTCGATCTGTCCTGGGCTTGCGGTGCCCGGCGATGTGCTGCTCGGGATGCCCTCGTGGTGGTTCTAGGAAGTGCCCGGGTGACCGGCTGCTCCCTAACTTGGTGCTTGCCGGCGTGGTGTCGGCAGCGTCCCTAGTCTTCTCTCCCGCCCGGCTATCGGCCTGCTGTGGCGCGCTGCCACGGGGGGTTGACTATTTCGACTTGCAGATGGCGGTCGTGAGGGCGGTTCGCTCCCTATGCGGGGTGCGACCGTGGTTGGGTGGGGAGTCCTCCCCTGTCTTGCTGTCAGCGGCGGCGGGCGTTGTTCCGTCGTGCTGGCGAGCTCCGTGGTTATGCAGATGGCAGCCATGGATGTGGCATCCTCCTTCTGTGGGAGTGCCGTGGCTGGGGTGGTGTTCTTACTGCAGACTCCACCTTTTGGTCTCCCGAGCGTGCCTGGTGTGGTCTCCCTAGATAGCCTCGACTGGTGTTGCTCTTCGGTGGTGCCGGTGGACTTCACAACCTCGGCTACGCTGTGCCTTTCGGTTGCTCAGTGGCTCTTCACGCAGCAGTATGTGCGCGTGCTCTACGAAGCTATCCAGGTGCTAGACTCGGCTCTGTGAGTCCCTTCGGCTTTGCCGGCGGCATCGTTGTCGTTTCGTAGCCTCGGTGATGGGTGGCCTTTCGTCTATGGTTGGCAACACAGTTTTTGCCTTACGGCTCGCTGATGTGGCGGCATGGACCCGGTTGCCCGTTGCCCTTCGGCTGCGTCGATAGCACTGGGATGTCATGGATGGTCTCGGTTGATCAGAGCTCTTCGTCTGCGGTGGTGATGTTTCTCTGGCAATGTGCCTCTTTTGGGTTTGTCTCGCTGATCTTTGCGTTGGTTTTGCCTGTGGTTAGATGAGTTTTGTGCCTTCGGTTTGAGGTGTTGAAGCAGGGTGCTCCTCATTAGGGACTTTCTTGGAGTCTTCTCCGAGTTTCATGTGTGTGTGTGTGCGTTTTGGGTGGGTGTAGGCATGCGCGGGTGTTTTTTCGGTTGTGTTTCCTCTCCTTTGTACCCCCCATGTGTTCCGGTTCACTTGAACCCTATCTTGTAAAAGGATGCAAAGTCTTATAGGCAACAAATGAATAAAAATTCAGGTGGAGGGTCTTCTCCCTCCCCCGGTGACCATTCAAAAAAAAAGAATACAGAATGAAAGGGCCACATTAATCAGCCACTAGTAGGAAAAGGCTTATAGCCACCAGCTTAGCGCTGGCGAACACGTTTTGGTGTTGGCCAGTGCTATTATCGTTGGCGAAACAGAAATCGTGTTCGCCAGCGCTAAGCTGGTACCGCTGGCGAAGCAGCAACAGGGTTCGCCAGCGCTAACGGTGGCCTCCCCACCCCCGCGCAGCAAAAGTTACCGCTGGCGAACAGGGTGATAACTTCGCCAGCGGTAAGCACTGTACCGCTGGCGAACATGTGGTGTGGTTCGCCAGCGGTATTTCGTCTACTACCACTGGCCAACCACTATTTTGGTTCGCCAGCGGTAAAATTTAAAATTTCAGAATTTTCGCTCCACACCACCCTCCCCCCCCCCCCCCCCCCCCCGCTGGACCGCCTTTTTTACTTTTCTAAAGCAGAAACGAAAATGATAAAACGTTCAAAAAATAAATTCCTTGGATATTTGGGTAGAGTGCACTGTCTAGTTGATATAGAAAATATGAAATACTCCATTTGACCTCACTAGCCTTCGGCCTGTGAGGTTTTTCAGAATCGGAAAATTTCAAAAGGAAAAAAAGTTATTTGAGACCGACTAAATTTTCCTACATAATCAAATTAATTAAATAATTCAAAATTCAAAAAAAATAAAAAATGTTTTTTTCAGAAAAGATAATAAGTATGTCATATTTGGATTCCTCGTATTGTTCTGATCAATTTAGACATATCATTTGTCAAAATTGGAATTATGGATTTGTAGATATGGTGCAAAAGTTAAGAGAATTGATAGTACTATATTTACAAGAAAGAATGAGGTGTTTCTAGGTAGAGTAATGGGATGGAACTAAGAAGTTAAGCGTGCTCGGGTGGGAGGATGGGTGACCGAACGGGAAGTGGATATTTAGAATTGAAAAAAAACAGCAAAAAAAAGGAAAAATTTCTACACCGTGATTAAAAGTTCCGCAAATTCAACTGTTTTGAAAATTTGAAAAAAAAATAATGCGAAAAAATTTATTTTGAAAATTTCAAAATTTCAAAGTTACCACCGGCGAACAAGACCGGTGTTCGCCAGCGGTAACTAGATAGCGTTGGCGAACAGGACTTGTTCGCCAGCGGTAACCTCTTACCACTGGCGGGTTACTGCTGGCGAACACCTGTTCGCCAGCGGTAGCATTATTTTGTTCGTCACTGGTAAGCCTTTTCCTATTAGTGTGCTTAGTAATAAAATGTCTATCCGACAGCTACCAGATTGTCCAGTGTTCAAGCCTTCAATCATAGAGATCAGCCAACGTGTGTATGTGCTCAAGAGCTCTTAGCTGTTATAGAAAAGAGTTGGATATTATTCATTTTTGTCACCAAGTTGTAGTACAAGTATGTCACAGTACAACATCTCCAATGAAGAAATTGCATTATTTCTTGCCTTCCTTGTCTACATTAGTTATGAACAAGTAGGATAAAAGGAACCTTCCGTCTCTATAAAAAGATAATAATTGATCAAGTCATAGTTTCCCTGATATTCCTTTCCTTTATAGTTATTAACCCAAAATGATCCTCGCTGACCTTTTGTAGCATCTTTGCCAACCTTTTGTAGTACCGCGGTCGGTCAAACTTAGCATATTTTCTAGCCTTTTTTATCACTGCCGTGCTCTTTCGACAGCACAACCAATCCATGAGAAGCGCGTCCGCGCTTCTACTGGAGCACCACCCTACTCCATCAGAAGCACCTTCGACCTTTTACTTGAGCACCATGGATACCGGAGGGATACCGGTATGTACGCGCTTCTAAATCTACCCACCGTGTGCAGCATGGGCGGTACTAGCGAGCGCAGGATACCGGAGGGGCAGCCATGGCTGCACAAAGATGGAGCCCGAACACCAGAGAGGGTGTGATGCGAAGTACTAGAGGAAGGAGAGAGAGGGATAGTCCAACCCAAGCTTCGTGCCATCGCATCGGTGCTCTCCGTCTCGGAGGATCTGTTCACAACACCAAAGGGTGCCACATAGTGACGGTGTCATTCCGGGCGGACCGGTGACCGTCGTCTCAAAACATCGATTCGTGGCACCGGGGGCGGCGCCACCAGGGTCGAGCTGGCCCCCCGCGATAGAGGCCGGGTGTCCGGTCTTTTGGTGAGATGATTACTACGATTTGGGTGGCAAAGACGTTGACGGTCCGACGGACGGTGTGCCATAGGAATCGCTATACCAACTCTGGGAGGTTATTGACAGCGCCGTAGCACACTCGTCTCAACCACGCAGGTCTAGTTCCTGCAATCAATCGAGAACAAATAATGCAATCAAAATTGCGGATAAAATAGATAATGTATATCGATAAGTGAGATTCTGCAAGTGCGTAGTATAAGACGTCTATCCGACACTCGTGCCTATGGCGAGGACTAGCAAATATAGGTGAGTTCTTTTTAACTAAACAAAATCCAAGTCTAAACTGAGACCTATGGAGGGTATATATGGAGGAGAGACTTGAGTGGCGTCCAAGGAGATGGAAATATGTCCCAAGGTGCCAAAATTCCACATCTAATTCGTACAAGGCCTTTAGGCCCAATAAGAGGTGACGCAGCACATTTTTCCTGGACTCCTGGCCCAGTTTCAGGTACAGGGTCGGACTGGTTTGGCCATAACTTTTAGCTCAAAACTAATTTTTAGGCGAGGACAATTTTTATGGAAGGTGCACAAGACCTACTTTCCAACAAAAAAAGATTTACCCCATTCGGATCCCGTATGAAAGAGTAGGGGCGTAGGGAAGCTCTATCTTCTAAAGTCAAATATATTTCTGCAGTCCGAATCTGCGTCTAGAACGTAGAGTAGGGGAGCTCTATCTTCTCTTGGATCCAAAGTGGCGTGCGAGAACTCCTTGAGCAGTATCTAATCATGTCCCTTATGGATTGATGAAGTCTAGAGGATGTAGTCATTGTCTCGGTCGTATCCGGCCTGGTCATGTCCTCGTCATTCTCCCTTTCTTGAAAGATAAGCCGTACTCGGTGTTGTTTCTTCTGAAACAAGGATAACAAAAGAGGCAAGGTATACGCATGATAGATATATATATATGTCATCCAATTTATTTCTCTAAATTTTTGCACATATGACACATATATACGGCGGTAAGTGGTATGTCTTGTGAAATAGAAAGTCAAATAATTATCGCAAGAAGCAAACCACATTAAATTATTGCAACTCAGTTTGCACATATAAGTGAAGCATTTATTCATAACATTGATATTGCGATGCGCATCATTAAACCATCCCAACATTGGTACACAAATAGGTGATGTGTCAAAAATTGTAGCCAAAACTTGCATCGATAAGTAATCATGCAACATGATATTTAGCATAAAATCACTAGCATAGTTGGAGGTCATATCAAAATGATTGAACAGATGCATCAAGTTAGCATAAAAAGATAGTACTATGATTGTTCCCAAATGACAAATTGGAATTGAGATAGATAATATATAACACATATTTTCATAATGGAACAAAGAATATCTCAGCAATAAGCATTCATAATTGCATGTGTAAGTGTATACATTCTTATTGTTCAATATTAAATCCAGTGTCCTCACAGAAGATCGATGATCAAATTTGTGAAAAACAAGGTCAAACCAATCCATGAAATGTGACAACAAAACATGTTTAAACAATGCTTCAACTGCGCTACTCTGATAATTATGAATATGAGATGAATGGACAACAAATTAATCCTTCATATGTTCAATATGTAAGATGCAACTCAAATTCCAAATATAAGTGAGGCACAAATCAGTGGCACAACTAGGTAAAAACTTATGGGACAAACATAATGGATATGACAAACTAGTTTGTAATGTATCAACTACACCAGAACGTATCATATGATCATGAAAATTATGAACAATCCCATAGCAACAATACATTGGCCCATAGCATAGATTACTGAAAACAACAATATCATCACACATGACACAAATTTTATGCACCCAAAAGTTATTATTAATATCATAATCACCAATTAGCTGAAAGTTTAAATCAGGGGCATAAACACTTTTGAACGTACTCAAACATGTGTTTTCATAAATTTTATGCTTACCATGTGATAAAGACATAGGTGGATCTATTGGAACACAAAACGAAGTATTAGCATGGATAATTCTAGCCAATACTTCGTAATTCCTAATCAGTTCTATATGATCCAATTCAGTTTTAATTATTAAGTCACATGGTTCATTTGCATTAACTATTATTTCAGTGGGTGCACTTGTATCAATAGATGCATTAAAATCAATAATAGATGCACTGAAAAAAGTAGCTACTGGGTTATTTGATCACATGGTAAAGTCAAATCAACAACATAGTTCGCTAAGATAGGTGGTGTGATCAAAACAACATGTAACTCAACACATGATGTATGAAAATCATCATGAAATATATCAATATCATGTGGAGGAACAGAATCAATACCATTATTATTAACATATATGTCTAACTCAAATGATGTAGGTACTTTCGATGCAGACACATCCCGAGCTTGTGGTGGTGTGACCTCCACGTGTTCTAGAGTGGCTGTCATGGTAGGTGCAACGGTTGAGGGTTTAACCTTATTTATTATTGATGACAGTAATTTACACCAAACACTTGTCGGTCTTATTGCCACTTCTTCGTATTTCCTATTCAGCTTTACAAGCAGGACAAAATAAATGGTCTACAGAATATATCTCATCTTCACAAAGTAATGACTTCTGAATATCATGATGTAACCCTCTCCAAAATCTATCCATAAATTCTTCTCCACTTTCTTCTAAAAGTGAATGCAACAAGGTACTTTCTAACTTATCATAACTTTCCGTTACATTGTTATTACCTTGTTCTAAATTTTGCAATTTCTTACCCATGTCACAAGTATAGTATGATGGAACAAATTTATATCTCATAGCAAGTTTCAAGTCATGCCAAGTAGTAGGTACATAGTTAGGATATAAATGACAATATTCATTCCACCAAATAGAAGCCGAACTAGTAAATGTAGAAATTGCAAATTTGACTTAATGTTACATTCACTTTTAGAAGAAAGTGAAGAAGACTTTACGGATAGAAAAATTATGGGAAACAAATATTGCATTAATGTCAAATTCCCATTCAATGTGTAAAGTAGGTTTATAACGATCCACAAAAGATCGCATAGAAACAGTAACCTGATCATGCACATGGGTACGTTTTTCTACCTTCCGTGGTGGTTGTTCATGTATTGTAGGAGTCGGTTCATCTCTAACTATAGAGGAAGCCCAAGAACATCGAGCTCCCGGTCCTGCCATGATTACTAGAAGACAAGAACAAATCACAGTACATATTCTTATATTGAGGTTCTACACAAATACATAAGAACTGAAACATTGGAATGCAAAACACGAGAAAAATAGATAAAGAGGTTCTACACAACTTCATATAAATGAAAGAAGTAGCATCGCTGCAAAAATAACGAGTAATTGACATACATGAGAAATATTGCACGAATGCTAAGCTTGTTCTACCTTGGTTGCATAAGAGCATAAAATTCTTGCAACCTGATGAGTAGCAAGTTGACAGGTTGACCTAAGTCTAAGTGATACATGAATGCATGTTTTGACTTGTCAATTACGAGGTTTATAGCGAACTCACTACCGATATCCAGATAACGACAGAGTAGGTCCTGGTTTCCGTCCTAGTTATGGTGCGGCAGTTTGGAACATGGCGATGCGTTCGACCCGGCGGGAGAGGCAGCAGTACCCTAAAAGCACAATAATTAGATGGTTAGCATAAGTTAGGAGGAAATGTTACCGGTTAGAGGGAAATGGTAACTTAAAGTAGCGTTCGGTGATTGATGAATCACCATCGATCCAGCTCCAGCTCCGGCCATCGGCATCTGCGGTATATTCTGCATGTGCGACTTCATAGTATGTTTTAGAATAGAAGACTACCGCTACTATGTAATGTGCATGAAACTCACCGCTAGCCACGCGAACTGCGTTGCATCGCTGCCATATGCTGCCGTTGTTCCTCTATCTGTTTCCGCTGCTCCTCGGCCTGCCAACAAGTTTTTGATCGTCAAACACATTGTTTTGTGCTTCCAAATGTCTTGCATCTCAGATTTAGAGATGTGCTATGTACATATCTGACTTATTATTTTTCCACTTGAAGGAGAAATGTGACTACATGGACAATTCTGAAGACTATCGTGCACAAACCTGTGTAATCCTCCGAAAACTAAAGGAAGGAGATTTCAGGTGCCCGTTCTGCAGCAAATAGCTATTACATGCAATTTAGTCCAAATAGCTATCACAGACAAGAATCTAAAATTGCATTACAAGTTCGGACCGACTCTTGGAAAAACACAAATAGATTCACACCGGCACATTATTAATGCACACAATTGCTGAATTAAGCAAAGCCATGGTCAACTGGACCACTGCCGTTGATTTTCCCGCGCCAGGTCTAGAAAGTCTGACGGGTGTCATGCGTTCTCCCTCGTCAGGTAGGTACTTCTTGTCCAAATATTCAGCTAACAAATCCCCACGGTCGATCACCTCCTTGACATGCAGTATTAGGGAATAATCGCTCGTGTGATTCTCTTTCGGAGATATTGGCGGAGATGGCGATTCACCGTTCTCGTCTGAGCTAGGGTTGCCACATGGTATAACATATAGCGGCACAGTCAAAATGAGCATCCTCTGTACCGAACACGGTTAACAAAGCCATGCGGTCAATGGCAGCACCCACCGATCAGTCGTTAGAAGCATCTCAATCAGCTTGTCGTCGAGAGAAGCAACCCGCATCTTCACGGTCTCCGGTTCCCATGCCTCCTCCGGCTGTGCCTCAATCCTAATCATCGTCTTGAACTCTAATTTACCAGTCGTGTCGCGCGCTTATATTCTCTAGCGTTTGAACATGATCCATCTCTAGCCACAGCGGAGCTCTCACGAAGCCACCACCACGGCCTCGCAGTCTTCCTCCGAATGCCCTCAAGACTGCACATTCACCTTCGACTGGACCACGCCGCACTGGACTCCATTGCCCCGAGCAGAGCTTCTACAACGGTCGCCTATGACGGTGGAGAACAGGGCGCGACCTCGGTACTCTTGCTCCTGGGCATCCTTCCCGACCGTGTGGCTGAGGACGACGCGGTGGTCGACGTACGGCCGCAGGTCGGGGTCGCCCCTCCTGTGGGTCTCTTCGATGAACCGGCGACCATCTGGGATGTTGCTCCAAACCGGCATGGCCTGCTCGCCACCTCCATTCACGCTCCCGCCTACTAGAACCGAGGGCGCGCTGCCGCAGCTAATGGTATCCCCATAGTCATCGATGTTTTCCATTGGCTCCCCTGCAGTCGCTGCCGCCATGCTAATATTGCAAGTAAATTTTTTCCATTTTGCCATTTCCTGTTCCAACTAGATAATAATCTTTTTTTGAAACTTCCATTGCACATTCAAATGAAAGAACGACCATACTTACAGTGCTAATAACCACAAAAGTGATGACGTCAGCTGAGTGAGAGCAAAGTTGAGTGGAGGGAGGCGATCTCCAGCTACCTCCGACGGATCAGGGAGGGAGATGACCTCAGGCACGCACGGCGGGAAGGGAAGCGACCTACGGAATCTGGAGCTAGGGGTAGGCGTGGACCAGACGGTGAATAGCTCAAATCTGGCCATAAGGCAGCGGATCAAAGCTCCCTACCTCCGAATCTAGCTGCTACAATTATATTTGTTTCATTGATGTTCTATGTTTTTTTTGTTCATCTCAACCTCCATTTTATCTATTCTTGGATGTAATAATTGGCTCCTTTCTTGATTGTTCCTATCAATACGCAGAATTTTGCTTGATAATCATAAAAAGTGTTTCCAAAGTTGGGCTTTTGCTGTCAAAATTGTTTTCGGTTCACTAGATTCATATCTTTAAACCATGCCGAAATATGTGAATCCATATGCATCAGCATAGGTTTTTTGAATTGTAATGCATTATGCTAATGCGTGATCCAAAACAATTTGTGGGTGCAGGGATTACTTCTTCTTGTTTAATGCATAAAGATATTTTTTTCTTGTTTAATGCATGATCCCAAAATTACTAGTTGATGAATCAAGATAATTTTCGTGCAAATACATTTCTTGGAAATTCAAGATTCAAAAAATTCTTTTTTATGCAAAATTATTTTATTTATGCATGCTCGGATATGCATATAAAAATTTCAAAGATTATTAGATTTTTTTTGTCCTACAGAGATTTGAAAAATCAATGGATCCATAAATTGGTTGTTAATCCATGGAGACGTTTTTGTGTTAGTTAATGAATGAAAGATCCGTGTGACCTAGTGTCTCCCAAAATGACTCAAGCCACGAAAAGGGACAGGGTATTTTAGGCAGTGCGAGAGGTACCTATTGTCTTTAGTCAGTGTGAGTGTTTGCTGGAGGTTATCATTTTTGTGGAGAGTCAAAGACACTGAATTGGTCGGGGATATCCTACTACTAGTTGTGGAATTTGCTGCGTTAGCTAAAGAGACGAGAACCTGTCAACCGGCTGGGTCATCTATACTTCTTATAAAACAAACAGGTATTAATTTTTTTTATCTAAACATGCAAGCTATCCTCATTATCCATTCCTCTAGCCAGTCAATTTTTCATGTCATCTTCACTAATATTAATTAATCACTACATGCAAATTACACATCACCCCGGGTATTCTTGGGTATTCATATGAATAACCATGATTTTTACAAAACAGTGTCGGTTTTGGCAAAACAAATAATAATTTTTTAAAAAACAGCAATGATTATGAAAAAATGAATACACATGAATAACCAATTGCAAATTCCTAGAGCCGCCACTGATCACCTGTTTGTTAAACCATCCAATTATGTACGTTAATAATTTAAAATATGTATATACTATGACCACGTCATCCATTTTCTTATCCAATCACTTTTCCATGTCGTCTTCACTAATATTTATTAATCACTATATGCAAATTACACATCACCCATTTCTTAAACCATCCAGTTATGTACATTAATAATTTAAAATATGTATATACTAAGACAAAATCATCCATTCTTCTATCCAATCAATTTTTCATGTCATCTTCACTAATATTTATTAATCACTACATGCAAATTACACATCACCCATTTCTTAAACCATCAAATTATATACATTAATAATTTAAAATATGTATATACTATGACTCACCAAATATGTCACATCAGCACAAATAAAAGGTTTGGTTTTTCTTTTCGGTGCACCATGTTTCTCGTTTCACATAGATGGGATTTGACCAATCGGTCAACAATACTCCTGCCCAACTACATGCCACGTGAAGCCAATTGCATTAGATGATCATGGATCCAAAGAGTCGGCCAATCATTGATTTCCTTTCATACGACACTTGCAGATACGATTCATCCACAGTTCTCGAAAAAAATAAAATAGAAATATGATTCCTCTTCTCCGTGCTAGCACACAACGCAGTCGCTTCCTCTCCCAACGATCACATATAAATGCCATATGGACCCGTCTCAAACTAATTTTCACATTGTCCTCTAATATGGGGTGGATGTCCGAGATGGACGGAATGTGCACCGCACATCTCATATTCCCTCCGTTTTTATATACAAGGCCACTATCTCAATTCCTATATACCAAGAAAATAAATCCAACTATTAAATATCATAAATAACTATGTGAAAAACATCTTGTGTCCCGTGCTAATTAAACATGTTGTATATGGCACCTTTTTCCCCATGGTTGCATGCAACTTTCAAATTAATGAGCATCACTATTCAAGGTAGAATTATAATCAATTCTTCTTGGAAAGAGATTGTGGCTTTGTATAGATAGAAAAAAAATATTTGATAGTGGCCTTGTATACAAAGACGGAGTGAGTACTGGTGGCGCTTGTGACCTACCCCCTCCCATCTTTTCTCCCATTAATATCACTTCTTGCATCTCTCACGTAACTATCCGAGGTTCATGTCTGATGTTTCGCTCAGGTCGGGGTGGACTAATGTTTCTCTAATTTGGAGGTTTTGAGCTACCCTTTGCTTCTACCTATCATTGTGTTGCTCATATCAGTTGTTCATTTGTTTGTTCGTCTATTGGTTCAATTCCTTACCTTGAACTCTTACATAACTCGATATTCATGTCTATTATGGTTCACTTTCACCATATATGAATACATGTACATGCAACTGTATGTCTGTATCTATAGAAGGAACTAGAAGGACATGCGATGGGCTAGACCAAACAAATTAAATATATTGCTCCATGTCTTTTTTCGAGGGTATACAATTGCATACCTGATTTTTATAGAAGAAAAGAGAGTTTGTTACAATAAGTTGACAGCCCGACAAGATGGCGCAAGCGGACCCACGGGGCTGGTCAGCAGAGGTTGTAGGCGGCAGATTGTGGCGGCGAGCGGAAACTTGGAGATGCCAACGGCAGCAGTGTTGGAGGCGGTGACGGGCGACCATGAGGGAGCAACGGCCAGGGAGCAGTTGCAGGCAGACAGAAACGGCGAGCCGGCAGAGAGTCGGCGGTTTCACCAGAAAAACAAAGAACATCGGCAGCGGTATTTGGGGATCTAGAGAGCAAAACGGATCTGGAACGCGATTGGATCGAAACAAAATGAACGCAGCAGGAGAAAGACCGAAGATATGCGGAAGCAAAAGATGACGAGAGATGAAGATCGATCAGAAACAAACAGAGGAGACCATAGACGAATCTGAGACCGAAAAATAATCGATCGAGATTGGATCGGAAGGACGAGTTGCGGCGTCCAAAAAAATAACCTAGCTCTGATACCATGTTATGAGTAAGCAACTTGTCTATATTGATGCCCAATGGGCATATATATATTACACATGACTTGGGACATAAGTAATCTAGACTAATACGGATTGGACTCCTAGACCTATACTAATACTCCCTAACAGCTCCTACCTATCATTGTGTTGCTCATATCAGCTGTTCATTGGTTTGTGCCTCTATTGGTTCAATTCCTTATCTTGAACTCTTACATAACTCGATATTCATGTCTATTATGGTTCACTTTCACCATATATGAATACATGTAAATGCAACTGTATGTCTGTATCTATAGAAGGAACTAGAAGGCCATGCGATGGGATAGACCAAACTAATTAAATATATTGCTCCATGTCTTTTTTTCGAGGGTATGCAATTGCATACCTGATTTTTATAGAAGAAAAGAGAGTTTGTTACAAGAAGTTGACAGCTCAGTTGCAAGCAACATGGCTATCAGACACACTCCAGCCCACTCCTAAGTGACTACTCGGGAAGTAGCTCTCCCACTCCTGCTCCCTCCTGAGCCCAACTCCTCAATTCCTCTAGGACTCTAGAGGCTAAAGTCTCCTTGTTGCAGATTTTCCTAACATTGTGGAACACCCTTGTGTTGCGTTGCTTCCAAATCATCCAGGCTATGAGAGTTATCAAAGTATTCACCGGTTTTCTCTGCTTCTCTCTGAAACTCGCTCTAACTATCAACCACTAGTTTTCTAGCGTATCAGTCACAGTCGGAATAGGGATCTGTATACGTAGTCGATGAATACATCGCCACCACAATTGTCTCATGTACATTGATATATTGCTCCATATCAATGTCGGTTGTATGATTTTTCAAAGTCTTTTTTGCATAACTTGCCAAATGTATCATGATTTTCAACCGCTTTATTTATTTGGTCGTCAACATTCATAGTGTCTAATAGTATTTTCCATAAGGTCCCGCGGCAACGCACAGGGACTAGGACAACCCAGTAACATGCCTGTGAAGCAAAAGCTGGAAGCGGTTGGCCATGCATCCACGCGCCTGCTGCAGGTGAACATGGCACGGCCGGTCAAAAAGATGAACCCCATCAGTCACGCTCTTTTCTCTGCCATTCACGGTGGTTGTGCAACGCGATCCGTGTGCCTGCCACCACACCATATATGCTCAGGTTCTTGGCCAAGAGATACGCGCCGATCCACCGATTCTACTCCACTCTCCATGGCCAAGCTCTCCATCCTCTTCCTCCTCGCGCTGGCTCTCGTTGCCGCCAGCAGCCGCAAGGTCACTGGAGCAATCACGGATGAGGATGCGGACCTGCAGCAACGGCGGGAGTACATGGCGGAGGTCGTCCGGCTGGGCGCTAGCCCCGAGTCTGCGGCAGCGGCCGACGCCGAGACGACCCATCGGCTGGCCATATTTCTGAAGCGCGAGATGGGGCCGATCGAGACCATCTTCCACGCCATCCGCAGGATGCCCGAGAGCACCGCCGACGAGGCCCGTACCAAGGAAGAAGCATTCGAGGCGGCCATGGACCTGCTGGCTCGCCACCTCCGGGTGCTCCTCCCTAACGGGTGCCCTTCGTGCAGGGACAAGGCTATCGACGATGCTGGTTTCGCTGTCACCGAGAACAGCACCGCCGATGCTGCTGGTTTCGCCATCGTCCGCAAGGAGGAGGGGCGCGCCAAGGCCAAGGAGCTGATGCACCGCCACCTGGACCAACAGCTGCTCCCTGGCGGCGGCTCTGTCAAGCTCGATGATGATGAGTAACATGCATATATCCATATGCTTGCTGGTGTTAGAGTTCACAGCTAGCCTAGATTGTGCTCTAGGCTCTACTCTAGCTAGGCCTCTTCCAATTTATGTCCCTAATTAAGCTCCTTGGTCGACCACAGTAGTAGGTACTTTGTTGGTGGTCGTTGGAGCATGTAAGCGCCTTCTCCTGTTTCATTTGGTTGTTCGTTTGTCAGCTTTAATGCCCGGGTTCATGCACCAATGTTACTCCCTTAAACCTCTTCGAACTTTCATTAGTTGGACATGCACTTTAGAATTCGCCCAGCCATTACGATTTCGAACAGACACACAATACGATGGGAATGGCAGTTATATATCAAAGTACGCAAATTCTATTGTGACACCGATCTCGTTCTAGTTGTTCTCGAGCTCACCCTTGCGCGTCGTCCCTACATCATTTGACGTCCCACACAACTCGGGCGCGTTCTGAAACGCAGTTACCTGGCGAGGAGGCGAGGAGGCAGGTCGAGACCACAGTTCTCGCTAACCGGGGGTCGCGAAGCGGAGGGGTTCAACTTTTCGGGCAGTTTCTCCACAGTTCGCGCATATCCATTCCTCTCCGTCTCCTCTCTCTACGGCGACTTCCGTCGGATATCCTTGCGTTCTCCGATGAGCGACCAGATTTGCGGGGATGGTTGGCGAGAGAGGGCGGGTTTGGACTCTGGGTGCCGTCTTGTCTACCATGGGGCAGCGGCGGGTTGGTGGTTTTGGGGACAGTCGCAGATCTGAGGTGGCCTCGCGTCAAAGGAAGTAGGCGATTTTCTTCCAAGCGACTGCATCTTGTGGTAAGCCCAACGCTTCTAGCACAAAAATTGGTTTGTTTTCTTTGTCGAATCAAACTTCTACACACTTGTTAAGGTGTTGTTGGATCATGATGTATGCTCGCGTTACATTTTTTTTTTTTGATAATGGGATTTATTACTTAAAAAAGTATTACACCCGGCTTCTGCATAACAAGATGCACACGGCCGACAGAGTATGAAAAAACAAGAAATCAATAGCAACTAGCCGATTACAATCAATATGAAGAATCAACTGTCGCCTATGGTGCCATGATCCTAAAATCAAGCGGCCATCCATGTGGGATAAAAATATCCCTCGCCACTCTTTTCAGTCGTGCACATGCCTCCATAAAAAGGCCGCGATACTCCGCCCGTTGTAATGTGCACCACGAACGGAGAATACCTGTGCAACGGAATAGAACCTGCAAACGAGAAGAATTTTTATCATTAAAAATCTTGTCATTTCTACACAGCTAGAGCGACCATATAACGGCAAGCGCTCCTACCCTAAATATAGTTTTAAACCTATTGTCAACTCCATTCAACCAATTGCCAAAGATATTTGCAACGGATGTCGGAGGATATAAGTTCGAAGACATTTGGATAGCTGACCATATAGACCGCGCAAAAACGCACTCGAAGAATAAGTGTTTTATCGTTTCATCCATAGGACAGGAAACACACTTTGTACTCCCATGCCAATTACGCCTGACAAGATTATCTTTAGTTAATATGACCCCTTTACGAAGGTACCATGCAAAGATTTTCATCTTCAGAGGTATCTTCATGCGCCATATTTTCTTATTGTTATCGACCGGCACTTCTGAATGTATCAATACCCTATACAAGGAGTCAACTGAGAACATACCATTCTTAGTTAAACTCCATCGAAATTCATCGGTGCCTTGTGACAGTTAGATCATAGCCAACCTATCTAACAGAGCATTCCAAGATTGCAATCTTGGTCCGAAAACATCTCGCATGAACGTCACATTTGGTGGGAACGTTTGCATTACCGTAGCTAACGTTTCACCTTTGTGACGCACAATATTGTATAGGGCTGGATACTGTTCTCGGAGGGTGGTATTTCCTAACCATTGATCCTCCCAAAACCGTATCTGAGATCCATCCTTTATGTTAAATACCCCATAGCGAAAGAACTTGTTCTTTGTCGCCATTAGGCCAGCCCAAAAGTGAGAATCACCTGGTTTCCAAGTCACCTGTGATAACGCTTTTGTGTTGATGTATTTTCGCTTTAGGAGGGTTTGCCAAACACCATTTTCTGTAAGTAGCTTAAATAGCCATTTACCTAGAAGAGCTGAGTTTTTGACCATAAGGTCATGAATACCCAGCCCTCCCTGATCTTTGGGTCTGCAGACCACATCCCATCTTGCCAGTCGATATTTCTTTTTCTCATTATCCCCTTGCCAAAAGAATCTCGACCTGAAGTAATTCAACTTCTTCAAGACTCCTTTGGGTAGTTGGAAGAAAGATATCATATACAGAACCATATTTGACAGTACTGAGTTTATGAGTACCAATCTTCCCCCAAGGGACAATAATTTACCTTTCCAGCTTGCCAGCCTTTTCTGCAGACGCTCTTCAACATGCTTCCATTCAGCATTAGACAGTCGCCTATATTGTATTGGGATACCCAAATACTGGATAGGAAACTGACCTTGCTCACATCCGAATATTTCCGAATATTGAGCAATAGCGTCCTGGGCATCGCCAAAGCAGAACAATTCACTTTTATGGAAGTTGATCTTTAAACCAGACATTTGCTCGAACGCTGAAAGAATTAACTTTAGATTCGTAGCCTTCTGTAGATCATGTTCCATGAACAGAATTGTGTCATCTGCATATTGAAGGATAGATAGTCCCCCATCCACAAGATGGGGTACCACTCCTTTAATGAGGCCATTTTCTTTGGCCCGTTCAATCATGATCGCTAACATATCCGCCACAATGTTAAAGAGTATGGGCGATAATGGATCACCTTGCCTCAATCCTTTTTTTGTCTGGAAGTATTTGTGTAACATCCCAAGTATGAAAACTTCCATTTAGAATGTTTGATTCTTGTTTTATTAAAGTTTTGCATCATGTCATCATACTCATTCCTTGTTTGCATTTGTTTTGCATCTGTTTTCAATTGTTTTCTATTTCAAATTCAAACCAATATTCAAACCTTTGTTTCATACTTGTTATGTTACAATCTTTTTCAAATAAAAGTTCAACTCAAAACCTAAATTGTTTCCATTTAATCCATAAGGTTCAACTATTAAAAATGGTGGCCTTTAATCAATCACTTAATTCAAATTGCATTCAAAATTCAAATCACATGTTACAACAGCACCCAATATGAACTTATGAAAATTACCAAAACATTCTAATCACTTGTTTCCATTTAAACCATATGTTCACCCTATTTAAAATTTTGTTTCCAATAATCACTTAATCTCAAAATGATTCAAATTTAAAGCAAATTACAAACAGCAAGTTTTTGAACTTTTTGAAAATCAAAGTTTTGCAAGTGTTGCTGTTACATGTTTTGAACCATACCAAATTTTCTCAAAAATTTTCCTAACCCAAAAACATTTCTTTTCTTCCTATTCTCTTTTCAGCAAAAAAAAAGAAACAGAAGGAATAAATTAAAAAAAAAAACGCTCACAGAGGGGGAGCAGCACGGCCCAGCCCAGCGAGCGGCCCGGTACCGCTTCGCACCCCCCTCCTCTTCTTCCCCGCGTACGGCCGGTCATCGAGCGGCGCCACGTCGACGGCAGCCGTAGCGAACGGCCACCACGCAGCCCTAGCCTCTATAAAAACCTACCTAGGTCCCCGAAGAGCTAGCCCTAGCCACCTACTCCCTTTCTCCCTCGATCACCGCCGCCAATCCCTCTCTCTCTGCCCGGCGATCCCTCTCTGAACCTCACCTCTGAACCCACCGTCGCCACCGTGTCTGAATCCATGGAGCTCATCGACGTTGCCGTGCTCCTCCACCCTATCTGAACCCGGGAATCACCTCTCCGTATCCACCTCATCCTGTTCGACACCTCCCCGACGCCACCCAACTGCTGGATCTCCGCCGCCGAGCTCGTCGCTGTCGCCGGCGCCGTTTCCTTACCTCAACGACGGAGGTGAGCAGTCGATCCTCTCCGCTCCCTCCTCTCTGCATTGTGTCCGCGAGCACGCACTGCACACCAGCACGCACACGAGCCCAACGGCACCGCAACAGCAGCCACGGCAGCTCGCCGCCGGCCGTCGCTCTCTGCCAAGTTTCAGAAACGCGCGCGCTGTTTAAAAATTCAGTTAACGAAGATGAACCATAACCTGTTTGCGCGTGCTATACTGACAAAACTGAACGAACACCGCAGCGGTAGCAGCGTTGCGTGCGCAGGCCCAGGTCGAGGGTTCGATCCCCCTCGCCGCGAATAAACCCCATTTTTGCGAAGGGCACTGACAGGGTGGCCCCCCTGTCAGCTGTTGTGGGCGCACTGCTGCCACGCTGGCCCCAGGGCCCACTGGATGTGCCCTAGGGTAGATAACTGCGCGGTGTATAAAAAATTTCAGCCTTTTCTTTTTCAGTTTAAGTCCTATTTCATTACAGATTGGTCCCTGAAAATAAATTGCTAATAACTTTTATTTTATGAATCCAAATAATAAAAGTAAAATATGTTTGTTGAACCAAATATAATTATCTATCTATTTAAACCATTTGTATTCTGTTTTGAATAATTCAAATGCATTCAAATTTCAAATTCAAACAATTCACTTGAAATTTGATTAAATGCATAAGTAATTCATACTTAATTCAAATAACACAAATAAAATATGTTTTCCATGCTATTTTGAACCATCTTTTCAAATATAAAGTTTGTTTCATGATTTGAATAATTAAAATTGCTTAAATAATTTAAACCTTGTTTAAATCATTTAAATTTGCTAAATTCATAACTTGCTCAAATTAAATTATTTTTGAACTTATAAAATATGTTTTCAAACTAGAAAAGTATAACCTTTTCAAATATGAATTTGAATTTATGTTTTGAACAAATAAAATTCATACTTGAATTTAATTCAATTAAAACTTGTTTAATCTTGTTTAATTCATAATTAATTCATCCTAAATCCTTTTTCAATATTTGAAACATGTAATCCACTTAAAATTTTATGTTCTTTTCAAATATGAACTTTGTTATTTGTTTTGAAAAATTTAAATTGCTGAAAACAACAAATGCTTGTGTAACACCTTTAAGTAACCAAAATTCCCTAACTTAATAAATAAATTTCTAAACTTGGTAAACCTTATTTTAAATAGTTTCTATTGTTGTTATTTTTCTGTTTTCCTCATCCATGCATCATGCTAATTCACTTTCACCTGTTGGTTAGTTGTAAAACAATTGTTTCAACCATAATTCATGGGCTTTTCATATGCAACTCAAGTTGCATGTGGGTCCATTTAATCATGTTGTTACCCTGTCAACTAGTTTCTTTTGATGCATCAATTAAATTGTCATGCATCATCCCATGATTGTGCATTATGCCATGTTATTGATTGTTTATCTCTCCGTGTTGTTTGTTTGCTTCTTCTCGGATAGACGACGACGTTGAGACAGACGATACTTACGACACCCCTTCTGAGGATCTAGCTCAGTACCAGGCTGCTGAGTTTGCAGGCAAGTATTCACTCACATGAACCACTGTGTTCCTTTCAACATTGGTTACCGATACTTCCGGTTGTCTATTTCTGCTAGCCCTATGAATCGTTGCTTCTGTTACGAACCTATCACATGTTATCCTTTAACCCTGATATAGCCTCACCTCCACACCTATAACCCCATTGCTTGTTGCCCGTGTCCTACTAGCATGCTTACGGTTGTTTTTGCTCGAGTCTGTTACCCGTTACTTTCTGTTACTATATTTCTATTATGTTCTGGGGCTCGATGTTAAACAACAACCTGTTAATTTTGGGTAATAATAACTTGCTGATAAGGCACCGGCAGGAGGCCCGGCGTGGTTTTGAGGCCTGCTAGTGTCGACGCTAATTAGGAAAAGGGTCTTGTCTACTGATCCATGATGAGCGCACTATCCGCATGTGGGAAGCGTGTATGGGCGCCCCCCTCAATTTGATTCGATTCGCATCTCGTCCAAATCGCCACACTTAGTTCGGGCTTTCCATTTGATGCACTCATATGCAGGTACGAACCCGAGGCCAGGGTGGAACTTTTGTAGTCGGCATTTAGGGCGGCGTGGTCTTAGAGTGCTATGAGGGTCCCCTTTTCTTCGTGGGGCTCGATTAGCCGCGCACGCACAGCACGTGGTGCTTTGGGCTTGATGCGAAGAAGAGTTGAGTTGGGTAGAGTGCCTCGCTTGGTGGGTTTGATTCCCGTCTGGCGGGATATTCTTACGTGTACGGCCAAATTGGTGCACCCCTGCAGGGATAAATCTTCTCGAGAAGCCGTGTTTTCCGCGGTTATGGTTAACTTGGTGAAAGTACTGGCTAACAAGTACTCAGAACAACTTACACCTAACTAATGATAACTTGTCTAGTAATAGTCTTATTGACACAATAACTTGCACCATCATTAATCCAACTGTGTGAGTTATCCTCGGATTGCTTCTTTGGATAAGGGGCGAGATCCAGGATGGGTTTGTTTGGAGTTAGTTGTTAGTTGGTTACGATACGCTATCTTATCTTCTTTCTGTTAGCCG
Source organism: Alopecurus myosuroides (assembly GCA_028641055.1). NCBI lineage: Eukaryota > Viridiplantae > Streptophyta > Magnoliopsida > Poales > Poaceae > Alopecurus > Alopecurus myosuroides. The sequence goes on from CM054058.1 coordinate 20,263,649, forward strand.
GAAGTTGTAGTTGTATCTGTAGTTGGTTAGTGCAGCCAGCTGCCGCATCGTTTGTATCATCCTTTCTTCCGTTGAACCCAAAGCATATGTGCTTGATGTTGACGGGTTACACTTTGGTGAACTGTGAGTCTTGCTTGCCAGTACGTTTATGTACTGACCCCTTTGGGGTTGTGGTTTCCGCAGACTACGCTTACGAGGATCCCCGTGACGGCTACTACGTGGAGTTTGACGAGGCTGCTGACGAGTAGATAGCGGACCTGGGCAGGATCCGAGACATCGTGGATGGGCTCCGTCTTTTCGTTTCCGGCTTCATAAGCCTATTTGGATTTTGTCTGTACTCAGACCCTTTGAATGCTTCCGCTGAGATGTAATGATGTTATGTTGGGACATGTGTCCTCTGGATGATTGTATTTGCTATCTCTGCTCTAGTGAGAGCTATTTGCAACTTATTTCTAATTATTTGTGTTTTAGAGATATGTTGTGTTATCATTCTGTTAAACGCCGTTGACGTACCATGTGTGTATGGTATGAAGTACGTCAATGGTAGTGTCCTGATTTCTATGGGATGGTTTACGTAGACGATGAATAGTAGGGGTTGGTTGTCACACATACGTGTGTTGGCCTACTCGTAAGAGATGCGGGTGCCGGTAAGCCCTGTAATCCAATCAACTACTGTTCAACGGAACTGCGAGTATCCTCTAGAAGTCCGGGTGCGACAAATGGTATCAGAGCCTGTCTGCCTGTAGGATCCCTTTTACTGGTCGCAGTTGAGTCTAGAAACTATTTTGTAGCTATATAGGAAAAATGAAACATGAGAGTAGGAATTCTGCCTTTTTATTTCTTTCCCCACCCACCCTCCCTTTTCTGGTAAGGAAGTGCAACGTTGTTTTCTCTTCTCACCTAAACTTTCAAGTTAGGATTTCACGTATCCTGGTTTCTCTAGGATAGTTATATCTACTAGACCATAGGAATGGAGGTGGTTGTGACAAGATTTATCATGTTGCCTACTCATGATTGAGAACGGAGGCGTGTAAGCCCCGGAAGCAGATCCTCTATTCCTTAAGCAGTAGATATTGATCCTTTAGAAGCCCGGATGGGTTTTCCGTAGTACCTCAGGAGTTTTGGTCTCGTGTTTCCCGATGTTGCTTCGATATCCTGTTCTTCTCAATATCCTTTTCGTCCGTTGAAACCTTGTTGTTGCTTTCCACTTCAGTTCTTCTACCGGCGTCTAATCAAAACTTCCCCGATCATCTGCAGATGGATCTCAGGTTCTTCCCGCAGGTGGTTCGGATGACTCGTTGCGAGAGCACTGTCGGTTATCCGGAGATGCTGAGAGACATGGTCACTTATCTGGGGTTCCGTTGGGCACCAGAGTTCCAGGTCTACGAGCAGCAGCAAGAGTTTGACCAGACCTACTACCAGGCTATCGTCTACATTCTGTCAGATGATGGCATGAGCGTTGTCCACCGCTACGAGGCAGTAGGTTCCACAGTGGATATGGCTGTGCAGCAGGCAGCTTATGTGAGTCTCACCGTCCTTCGTGCTGACTACTGGGGATTTGACGATTCTATCTATCGCCACATCCCCCGTGGTTACATCACTTCGGAGGGAGCTCACTTCACTCTCTACGACAACTTGGATGTCTACGAGCACGATAACTCCAGGCTGCACACCACCGCTCAGTTTGTGAGGCACAGTGACGCAGTTGCCAGCACACTGTCTCAGGAGTTGGCTTCAGTCAGAGAGCAGCTCTACCTTGCTTTGACTCGTCTGGCGACGTACACCACAGACTTTGTTGGAGACGAGCGCTTTGCACGTTTCGATCAGCCAGTTGGTCGTCGTCTGCCAGATGCTGGAGGTTACGAGCCGATCAGATGTCCACTCCTCAACCTCGGTGCTGGTTACACTGGGATTCCATGCTTTGGAGCACAGGGAGTCGACGCTATGTACTTCACCACACCTACAGTCTCTCTCAGACCACGTCAGATCTATGTGGATCGTCGTTCTACCTACTTTCGTGGGCGTGCTCCTCACCGTACCTCTCGTCGTACTACTCACCGCCGTCCTGCGTGATGAGCATGGGAGTATCGATGTATCCATTCTTAGCTATGTTAGTTATCCTTTGGCATTTGAACCATTTGTGGTGTGTTGGATATTCTGATGTATTTGAACATGTGATGATGTACCTGTTGGTTATCCATTCATGCGTCGGAATAATCTCACTTTCGGTTTCCAAGTCTATCCTTTTCTATTGTTGTGCTAAAATGCATGTCTATTCAGGATGCCGCCAACAAGGAACAACCCGCCTAAGCCACCGCCAATCTCGGAGCTGTTGACTCAGATGACCCAAGTCATGGCACAGATGGCCCAGTTTCAGACTAACCAACACAACAACCAGAATGCTCCACGAGTCAGTATCAAGGAGTTTCTCAGTCTGGGCCCGAGAGCTTTCGTGGCAACACGCGAGCCTCTGGATGCTGATGACTGGATCCGTGAGATAGCTAGGGCTCTGGAGATTGCTCACGTTGCTGAGGAAGACAAGGTCAAGTATGCCTCCTATCTCCTGAAGGGGCAGGCAGCTACTTGGTGGGAGAACTACCAGACCATGAGAGCTGGCTACCCAATCACCTGGGGTTGTTTCAAGGAAGCTTTCCTGAAGCACCACATTCCAGATGGTCTCATGGAAAGGATGCGTGAAGAGTTTTGCTCACTCAAGCAGGGCAAGCTGGACGTCATTGGCTATCAGAGTGAGTTCAATCGCATCGCTCGTTACGCTGGTGATGAGGTGTCCATTGAGGCTAAGAAGATGGCAAGGTTCCGCAGAGGTTTTAACCCGGAACTCAAGTACGCCCTCACCAACATCAAGGCCAAAGACTTCGAGGAGCTCGTTAACACCGCGCTCAATGAGGAAAATGGGCACAAGGCGTTCGAGGAGTCTCGGAAGCACTCGCGTGAGGGTGGTTCCTCCTCCAACATGACCACCCCTCCGCAGAAGCGCCGCATCTGGGTGCCAAATGGTGCTGTCACTCGGGCTCCATACGCCCAAGCTTCTCCAGGCTTTGCTCCCCGCCCACCCAACCCAGCTCACATGCAAGGTCAGAGGTTTTCAATGGGGCAGCCAAGGCCAGATACTCCTCGTGTCGTCACTTGCTACAAATGCAAGCAGACGGGGCACTACGCTGACAACTGCACTCAGAGGCAGCTACCTCCACCACCACCTCGTCCCAACACAAACCAGGCAATGGTGCGTGCTCCCCCGGCTAAAGCCTTCAACTCCAACAACAGGCCTGTCGGGAGGACCGCGAGGGTGAATCATGTCAAGGTCGACAAAGCTGAGGAAGCTGCTGACGTCGTTCTCGGTACATTCCCCGTAAACTCTTTTCCAGCTAAAGTGTTGTTTGATACCGGAGCATCGCATTCTTTTGTGTCAAAGATCTTTGCGACAGCAGTTAAAATCCCCTTTGTTGGTTTGGGTTCCCCGCTAGTAGTAAACTCCCCTGGAGCAACTATGCAAACTTCCAAGATCAGTCATGAAAATCAAATCCTAATTGGAGGTCACATATTCCTTGCTTCTCTCATACTGCTTGGCAATTATGACATTGATGTCATTCTTGGCATGGATTGGTTGAAGGCCAATAAAGCTATGATTGACTGTGCTCAGAAGTCAATAACTCTGTTCCACCCTTCTGGCCAGATAGTCTATTCTCCAAATGAATCAAGTTCCATTCAGCTATACACCCTCGATGCAAAACCTCTACCCCTACTTGAAAATGTTCCGGTGGTTTGTGAATTCCCTGACGTCTTTCCAGAAGAGTTGCCAGGGATGCCTCCGGACAGAGCAGTTGAGTTCGTGATCGAGCTTGAACCAGGTACTGCTCCAATCTCTAAGCATCCATACAAGATAGCTCCTCCTGAACTGAAGTTGTTGAAGGAGCAAATCGATATGTACATGGAAAAAGGTTACATTCAACCTAGTTCCTCGGCTTGGGGTTGCCCAACTCTGTTCGTTGCGAAGAAGGATCAAACAAAGAGACTCGTTGTTGACTATCGTCCTCTTAACGAGAAAACCATCAAAAACAAGTATCCAATTCCTCGTATCGATGATCTTTTTGATCAACTTGCTGGAGCCTCAATATTCTCCAAGTTGGACTTGAGAATGGGTTACCATCAAATAAAGATCAGAAAGGAAGATATTCCAAAAACAGCTTTCACCACTCGGTACGGTCTATATGAATACACCGTCATGTCCTTTGGTCTCACCAATGCACCGGCGACATTCTCTCGACTCATGAATTCTGTCTTCCATGAATACCTCGACAAGTTCGTTGTGGTATATCTTGATGACATCCTTGTCTACTCCAAATCCGAGGAAGAGCGTGGAGAACATCTTCGTCTCACTCTCATGAAACTTCGCGAGCATCGTATATATGCCAAATTCTCCAAATGTGAGTTCTGGATTCCAGAAGTTGCTTACCTTGGTCATGTCATCTCAGCCAAGGGCATAGCCATTGATCCAGAAAAGGTTAAAGCAATTGTTGATTGGAAACCTCCTAAGACGGTGAAGCAAGTAAGAAGCTTTCTTGGCTTGGCTAGCTATTGCCGTCGTTTCGTCCAAAACTTTTCCAAGATTGCCAAACCTCTCATTAATCTCACAAAGAAGGACAAGAAGTTCGTTTGGTCTCCACAATGTGATGAAAGTTTCAATCTCCTGAAGACTAAACTCACTTCTACACCAGTTCTGGTTGGCCCAGATACTACCAAACCTTTCCAGATATTCTGCGATGCATCTCTCCAAGGTCTAGGTGCAGTTCTTATGCAAGAACGTCAAGTTGTGGCTTATGCTTCACGTCAGTTGAATGCACATGAGCAAAATTATCCCACACATGATCTTGAACTTGCAGCAGTTGTGTTTGCCCTCAAGAAATGGAGACAATACTTGTTGGGTAATCGCACTGAAATCTTTTCCGATCATAAGAGTCTGAAATACATCTTCACTCAACCAGATCTAAACCTCAGGCAAAGGAGATGGATTGAAAAGATTAAAGACTTTGATCTCACCATTTCTTACACTCCAGGCAAGGCTAATGTTATGGCCGATGCTCACAGTCGCAAGTCGTATTGCAATAATCTCATGATCATGGAAAGCCAACCTCCACTTCATGAAGAATTCCAGAAGCTGAACCTTGGTCTTGTTCCTCAAGGCTATCTTGCAAGCTTGACAGCCAGTCCAACTCTCGAGGACAAGATTCGTTCTGAACAACTTCGTGATGCTGAAATCAAGAAGATGGTAGAACACATCAAAGAAGGCAAGGAGAAATTTAAGTCCTTCTCAATTGATGACAAGGGAACTGTGTTCTTTGAAGGACGCATTGCAGTTCCTCAAGTTCAAAGTCTCAAAGATGTTATTCTCAAGGAGGCTCATGAAACTCCTCTCTCCATCCACCCTGGAAGTACAAAGATGTACCAGGATCTCAAGACGCTGTATTGGTGGCCTGGCATGAAACGTGAAATTGCTCAATACGTTTCTGAATGCGACGTTTGTCAACGTGTTAAGGCAGTCCATCAGAAAACAGCCGGTCTACTCCAACCTCTGAAAATTCCTGAGTGGAAGTGGGACATGATTGAAATGGACTTCGTCACTGGTTTTCCAAAGTCCAAGAAGGGCAACGATGCAATCTTCGTTGTCATTGATCGTCTCACTAAAGTAGCTCACTTCTTTGCTGTCAAGGAAACAATCTCAGTTAGCCAGTTAGCAGAGCTCTACACAGCAAAGATTGTTCCTCTTCATGGTGTTCCATTGGAAATAAGCTCAGACCGTGGAAGCATATTCACTTCTCATTTCTGGAAAAGCTTTCAAGAAGCATTGGGCACCAAACTTCTGTTCAACACAGCTTATCACCCTCAGTCTCAGGGGCAATTCGAAAGAGTCAATCAGATTCTCGAGGATATGCTTAGAGCATGTGGTCTCTCCTTTGGCATGAAATGGGAGGATTGCCTTCCATATGCTGAATTCTCCTACAACAACAGCTTCCAGGCAAGCCTAGGCATGGCACCATTTGAAGCTCTCTATGGCCGCAGATGCAGGAGTCCAATCAATTGGTCTGGAGCTGGTGAACGTTCACTCTTAGGCCCTGACATTGTTAAGGAAGCCGAAGAGAAAGTCCGTATCATTCGTGACAATCTCAAGATTGCTCAGTCTCGTCAGATAAGCTACTATGACAGCAAGCACAGGGATATGGTCTATGCACCTGGTGACAAGGCATATCTCCGTGTAACTCCCCTCAGAGGCACTCATCGTTTTGGTGTGAAAGGAAAGCTTGCACCAAGATAGATTGGTCCTTTCAACATTCTCTCAAGGCGTGCGGAAAATGCCTATCGTCTTGAACTTCCAGAAAAGCTATCCAAGGTGCACGATGTGTTTCACGTGTCACGGCTCAAGAGGTGTTTCAAAGATCCAGATCGTGCAGTTGATCATGATTCCATTGAACTCGAAGATGATCTATCTTATGAGGAGCACCCTGTTCGTATTCTCGATGAGACCGAGCGTAAGACTCGCAACAACAGCACCAAGTTCTTGAAAGTGCAGTGGTCCCATCATTCCGATAAAGAGGCAACGTGGGAGACCGAAGAGGATCTTCGCAACAAGTATCCGGACCTTTTCTCTTCTCAGTAAGGAATCTCGGGGCGCGATTCCTTCAAGGGGGGACGTTTCCATTTAGAATGTTTGATTCTTGTTTTATTAAATTTTTGCATCATGTCATCATACTCATTCCTTGTTTGCATTTGTTTTGCATCTGTTTTCAATTGTTTTCTATTTCAAATTCAAACCAATATTCAAACCTTTGTTTCATACTTGTTATGTTACAATCTTTTTCAAATAAAAGTTCAACTCAAAACCTAAATTTTTTCCATTTAATCCATAAGGTTCAACTATTAAAAATGGTGGCCTTTAATCAATCACTTAATTCAAATTGAATTCAAAATTCAAATCACATGTTACAACAGCACCCAATATGAACTTATGAAAATTACCAAAACATTCTAATCACTTGTTTCCATTTAAACCATATGTTCACCCTATTTAAAATTTTGTTTCCATTAATCACTTAATCTCAAAATGATTCAAATTTAAAGCAAATTACAAACAACAAGTTTTTGAACTTTTTGAAAATCAAAGTTTGGCAAGTGTTGTTGTTACATGTTTTGAACCATACCAAATTTTCTCAAAAATTTTCCTAACCCAAAAACATTTCTTTTCTTCCTATTCTCTTTTCAGCAAAAAAAAGAAACAGAAGGAATAAATAAAAAAAAACGCTCACAGAGGGGGGGGAGCAGCACGGCCCAGCCCAGCGAGCGGCCCGGTACCGCTTCGCACCCCCCTCCTCTTCTTCCCCGCGTACGGCCGGTCATCGAGCGGCGCCACGTCGACGGCAGCCGCAGCGAACGGCCACCACGCAGCCCTAGCCTCTATAAAAACCTACCTAGGTCCCCGGAGAGCTAGCCCTAGCCACCTACTCCCTTTCTCCCTCGATCACCGCCGCCAATCACTCTCTCTCTGCCCAGCGATCCCTCTCTGAACCTCACCTCTGAACCCACCGTCGCCACTGTGTCTGAATCCATGGAGCTCATCGACGTTTCCGTGCTCGTCCACCCTATCTGAACCCGGGAATCACCTCCCCATATCCACCTCATCCTGTTCGACACCTCCCCGACGCCACCCAACTGCTGGATCTCCGCCGCCGAGCTCGTCGCTGTCGCCGGCGCCGTTTCCTTCCCCGAACCTCTGCTACCTCAACGACGGAGGTGAGCAGTCGATCCTCTCCGCTCCCTCCTCTCTGCATCGTGTCCGCGAGCACGCACTGCACACCAGCACGCACACGAGCCCAACGGCACCGCAACAGCAGCCACGGCAGCTCGCTGCCGGCCGTCGCTCTCTGCCAAGTTTCAGAAACGCGCGCGCTGTTTAAAAATTCAGTTAACAAAGATGAACCATAACCTGTTTGCGCGTGCTATACTGACAAAACTGAACGAACACCGTAGCGGTAGCAGCGTTGCGTGCGCAGGCCCAGGTCGAGGGTTCGATCCCCCTCGCCGCGAATAAACCCCATTTTTGCGAAGGGCACTGACAGGGTGGCCCCCCTGTCAGCTGCTGTGGGCGCACTGCTGCCACACTGGCCCCAGGGCCCACTGGCAGTGCCCTAGGGTAGATAACTGCGCGGTGTAAAAAGAATTTCAGCCTTTTTCTTTTTCAGTTTAAGTCCTATTTCATTACAGATTGGTCCCTGAAAATAAATTGCTAATAACTTTTATTTTATGAATCCAAATAATAAAAGTAAAATATGTTTGTTGAACCAAATTTAATTATCTATCTATTTAAACCATTTGTATTCTGTTTTGAATAATTCAAATGCATTCAAATATGAAATTCAAACAATTCATTTGAAATTTGATTAAATGCATAAGTAATTCATACTTAATTCAAATAACACAAATAAAATATGTTTTCCATGCTATTTTGAACCATCTTTTCAAATATAAATTTTGTTTCATGATTTGAATAATTAAAATTGCTTAAATAATTTAAACCTTGTTTAAATCATTTAAATTTGCTAAATTCATAACTTGCTCAAATTAAATTATTTTTGAACTTATAAAATATGTTTTCAAACTAGAAAAGTATAACATTTTCAAATATGAATTTGAATTTATGTTTTGAACAAATAAAATTCAAATAAAATTCATACTTGAATTTAATTCAATTAAAACTTGTTTAATCTTGTTTAATTCATAATTAATTCATCCTAAATCCTTTTTCAATATTTGAAACATGTAATCCACTTAAAATTTTATGTTCTTTTCAAATATGAACTTTGTTATTTGTTTTGAACAATTTAAATTGCTGAAAACAACAAATGCTGGTGTAACACCTTTAAGTAACCAAAATTCCCTAACTTAATAAATAAATTTCTAAACTTGGTAAACCTTATTTTAAATAGTTTCTATTGTTGTTATTTTTCTTTTTTCCTCATCCATGCATCATGCTAATTCACTTTCACCTGTTGGTTTGTTGTAAAACAATTGTTTCAACCATAATTCATGGGCTTTTCATATGCAACTCAAGTTGCATGTGGGTCCATTTAATCATGTTGTTACCCCGTCAACTAGTTTCTTTTGATGCATCAATTAAATTGTCATGCATCATCCCATGATTGTGCATTATGCCATGTTATTGATTGTTTATCTCTCCGTGTTGTTTGTTTGCTTCTTCTCGGATAGACGACGACGTTGAGACAGACGATACTTACGACACCCCTTCTGAGGATCTAGCTCAGTACCAGGCTGCTGAGTTTGCAGGCAAGTATTCACTCACATGAACCACTGTGTTCCTTTCAACATTGGTTACCGATACTTTCCGTTGTCTATTTCTGCTAGCCCTATGAATCGTTGCTTCTGTTACGAACCCCATTGCTTGTTGCCCGTGTCCTACTAGCATGCTTAGGGTTGTTTTTGCTCGAGTCTGTTACCCGTTACTTTCTGTTACTATATTTCTATTATGTTCTGGGGCTCGATGTTAAACAACAACCTGTTAATTTTGGGTAATAATAACTTGCTGATAAGGCACCGGCAGGAGGCCCGGCGTGGTTTTGAGGCCTGCTAGTGTCGACCCTAATTAGGAAAAGGGTCTTGTCTACTGATCCATGATGAGCGCACTATCCGCATGTGGGAAGCGTTTATGGGCGCCCCCCTCAATTTGATTCGATTCGCATCTCGTCCAAATCGCCACACTTAGTTCGGGCTTTCCATTTGATGCACTCATATGCAGGTACGAACCCGAGGCCAGGGTGGAACTTTTGTAGTCGGCATTTAGGGCGGCGTGGTCTTAGAGTGCTATGAGGGTCCCCTTTTCTTCGTGGGGCTCGATTAGCCGCGCACGCACAACACGTGGTGCTTTGGGCTTGAAGCGAAGAAGAGTTGAGTTGGGTAGAGTGCCTCGCTTGGTGGGTTTGATTCCCGTCTGGCGGGATATTCTTACGTGTACGGCCAAATTGGTGCACCCCTGCAGGGATAAATCTTCTCGAGAAGCCGTGTTTTCCGCGGTTATGGTTAACTTGGTGAAAGTACTGGCTAACAAGTACTCAGATTAACTTACACCTGCAGGGATAAATCTTCTCGAGAAGCCGTGTTTTCCGCGGTTATGGTTAACTTGGTGAAAGTATTGGCTAACAAGTACTCAGAACAACTTACACCTAACTAATGATAACTTGTCTAGTAATAGTCTTATTGACACAATAACTTGAACCATCATTAATCCAACTGTGTGAGTTATCCTCGGATTGCTTCTTTGGATAAGGGGCGAGATCCAGGATGGGTTTGTTTGGAGTTAGTTGTTAGTTGGTTACGATACGCTATCTTATCTTCTTTCTGTTAGCCGGAAGTTGTAGTTGTATCTGTAGTTGGTTAGTGCAGCCAGCTGCCGCATCGTTTGTATCATCCTTTCTTCCGTTGAACCCAAAGCATCTGTGCTTGATGTTGACGGGTTACACTTTGGTGAACTGTTAGTCTTGCTTGCCAGTACGTTTATGTACTGACCCCTTTGGGGCTGTGGTTTCCGCAGACTACGCTTACGAGGATCCCCGTGACGGCTACTACGTGGAGTTTGACGAGGCTGCTGACGAGTAGATAGCGGACCTGGGCAGGATCCGAGACATCGTGGATGGGCTCCGTCTTTTCGTTTCCGGCTTCTTAAGCCTATTTGGATTTTGTCTGTACTCAGACCCTTTGAATGCTTCCGCTGAGATGTAATGATGTTATGTTGGGACATGTGTCCTCTGGATGATTGTATTTGCTCTCTGCTCTAGTGAGAGCTATTTGCAACTTATTTCTATTTATTTGTGTCTTAGAGATATGTTGTGTTATCATTCTGTTAAACGCCGTTGACGTACCATGTGTGTATGGTATGAAGTACGTCAATGGTTTTTTCCTGATTTCTATGGGATGGTTTACATAGACGATGAACAGTAGGGGTTGGTTGTCACACATACGTGTGTTGGCCTACTCGTAAGAGATGCGTGTGCCGGTAATCCCTGTAATCCAATCAACTACTGTTCAACGGAACTGCGAGTATCCTCTAGAAGTCCGGGTGCGACAATTTTCCTATTTCATCATTGATTTTAACAGCAACACTCCCTCCAGACACAAAATTATGGATCATGGCACACCATTCCTCCGAGAAACCTTTCTTTCTCAGAGTTTGATGGAGGAACGACCAATTAACCTTATCATAGGCCTTTTCAAAGTCAATTTTAAAAATTACTCCATTTAGCTTTTTGGTGTGCATTTCATGGACAGTCTCGTGTAAAACCACGACCCCATCAAGGATATTCCTACCTTGCATAAAAGCAGTTTGAGTAGGCTTCACCACATGATCTGCCACCGCGTTAAGCCGAATGGTAGAAACTTTTGTAAAGATTTTGAAGCTAACATTTAGGAGGCAGATTGGTCTATATTGTTGAATCATTTCTGCTTCCGCAATCTTAGCCAACAAAATGATATCCCCAAAATTAAGGTGAAACAGATCTAGTTGGCCCGCATGCAGACAACCAAACAACTCCAGTAAATCATCCTTGATGGTTTCCTAGAAATGTTGGTAAAACTCTGCCGGAAAGCCATCTGGTCCTGGCGCCTTATTATGTTCCATCAAAAATACTGCCTTCTTAATTTCCTCTTCAGAGAAGGGAGCAGTAAGGAAGGTATTCTCTTCGACAGAAACTTGTGGAATATCATCTGTTCGCGACTCATCAATAGATACATGAGTATCCATCGGAGCCCCAAACAAATCTTTATAGTACTTTGTTATAAAGGCCTTGAGCTGCTCCTGTCCTTCGATCAGACCTTCATCTTGTACCAGAGAATGAATCCGCTTCTTTCTATGTCGCCCATTGGCTACATTATGAAAATAGCGAGTATTCGAGTCTCCTTCTAAGATGAATTTAGCCTTTGATCTCTGGTACCATTTGATCTCTTCCTCACGCAGCAAGGAGGCTACTTTAGCATTAGATTGGCTTTTTAGCTCAATTTCTTGCTGGTTTAGTAGTCTACTTTCTGCGATGATGTCAAGTTCATTAATAATGGTGCACAGGCGCTCCTTCTGTTTTTTAAGATTACCAGCCGTATGCCTAGCCCAACCACGAAGATATCTGCGAACATTATGCATTTTAATGTTCCATCTTCCGATCGGAGTAGTTCCCGTCACTGGTTTAGCCCATTCCTTTTTAACCAGTTCATCAAAACCATCACGCAACAACCATCCCAATTCAAATTTGAACTGTGGTTGAGTAATAGGTCTTACAGTACCGGTAGAAAGTAGAATGGGTGCATGGTCCGACAGAGACTCAATACGCTCCAGAGCTCGTACCGTGACCAATGGGTATTTTTCTTCCCAATAGGTGGTCATCAATACTCGATCTAGTTTTTCGTATGTCGGCTCCGGGAGACTATTAGCCCAGGTAAATTGTCTCCCTGTCATATGTACCTCTCTCAAATCCAGACTGTCGATGACAGCATTGAACAAGAAAGGCCAATGTCTATCGAACCTTCCTTTGTTTTTTTCATGTTGGAATCTTAGCATCTTAAAATCCCCACCTATAATCATAGGATACGGGTTTTCATTAGCTAAATTCACCAACTCGCGAAGGAATGCTGCTTTATGTTCTTCTTGGGCGGCCCCATAGACGGCAACCAAACTCCATATGAAATTATCAGCTCTGTTCCGGATATGTGCCTTAATATGAAAGTCACCATCCGTTACTGCCAACACATCCATAGAGTCTGATTTAAAACCTAATAAAATGCCACCCGATCTTCCACGAGGAGGGATTGAATGCCAAGTGAAGTCTACGCCTCCCGAGAGACGGGCCAACACACTCTGCGTAAAATCCCTTCTACCCGTTTCCGAAATCGCCAAAAACTCCAACCTATGATCCCTCACATACTGAGCAATATTCAAATGTTTAGCCAAGTCACCAAGACCTCTGCTATTAGTGAAAATGCCGTTCATTGAGAAACAGATTGGTTTTTTGATCTTTTCTCGACTTTGCGAGCTAACTTATTCCTTTTGTCCTTAGCTTGGATTTGCGGCCTGAGGCATATATATCATTTAACGATCCTAACCCGTCCTCATCCATATCCACCTCCGTCACCTCACCCACCAGATGCGATAGAAGATGTCCATCAATCGTGGCATTCACTTCCTCGTCATCTATAGGTGAGACAACCGGCTTTGAAGAACCACATGGCGACACCCTAAGGCGATCAAACTCCACATGTTTCAAAACATTAGCCGAGACTTCTATTTCCTTCTCATTTCTACCAATATTAACTCCTATATGTGCTAAACTCGAAGACATTTTAGAAGAGGAATACGATAGAAAAGAGCTAGAGTCGGATGGCATACCCCCAGTCGGTGAAGAAAACATCGCCGCTTTACGGCGCATCGCTTTTGCAAGCGCGTCTTCATCCGTCGCCGAAGAGCCATCCTCCGCCACCTAGTGGCGAGCACTACGCCGAACCGTAGTCTTGTGCGTAGCAGCATCCCTAGTCACCGTGGGAGGGGGCGGCGATGAAGTAGGAGCCCCCTCGACCACAGTGGACGGCGACACCGCCCTACGCCGTGTGCTGGTCGCCGACGTCACCGCCATCCGCCCAGGGCATGCCGCCGGTGGGTCCACCGAAGTGCCGCCAACCTGGGCCGATGCCGTCTCAGCGGAGGTCGCCCCCCGAGCGGAGGTTAGAACCTCAACGCCCAGGGCAACCCCCACCCGCGCAGCGGCCTGCGCCTCCTCCGTCGTAGTCGGGCCGTCGCCTGCCAGCGCCTGGCTGGGCCTCGCCGAGCCCAACGCCGACAGCAGTCCCGTTGGGCCGGGTGCATGAGCGGAGCACCGCTGCTGCACGCTCGGTGCATGACCCGGCGTCCCCTCCGGCATCGCACGCTGCAGGGCAGCCCGGTCCAGTCCGTCCGCAAGCGTGACCTCCGTCGCCACTGTCTGCAAGTTGGACCGGTCCAACTCGATCTCAGGTGACCCCTGCCGCTGCCGACTGCTGTGAGGAGAACCAGCCACCCAAGCGCACACCGTATCCGCTGCATCGTCGAAGCTCCCGAACAGAATAGTGCCACTCGTCGCCCTCGACTCAAGCTGTCTAGGAGCTAACAAGGAGTTCCTCAACACCACATCAGCAACGCTTCTCCCCCCGGACAGATTGAACTGATTAACAATCTCCTTCCCGCGTGGAGTTTGCGGATTAGGATTTAGCGGAGTTACCGCCACATTCCGCAACAAAGCAGACACCGACGTCCCCTGCTGCTGAGAAGAACCACTCCCAGGAGCCGGATCAACAACCATACTGTCAACATGCATAGCACCCTGCACAGGTGACCCTCCATGACTTTGCTGACCATTAGCCCCTCCCTCTTCCATACCTCTATCCTCCGAGTGATCACGTCTATGATCCCAAAAGAACGGCACAAAGTCTGGCTCGGGCACATAACCAGCCGACTCTGGTCTGTAAGTGAACTCAAACCCCTTCAGCAATAAGACCCCGATCGTCTTGATATAAGGTCCCAAATTATCAGTCTTTTTGAAACAATCATCATCGATCATGCCTATCCGTATACGGACAAGACCTCTCCGACGCAGAGCAACCAAGTCCACATCAATAGTAGTACCAATGAGAGAACCTGCTGCACACAGACCCAAAAAGTGTCTCATCGGATGCGGCACACCTGTCACATGAACCCATTGTTTATGTAATTCCATAATAGGCTCAATCTCCTCCGGTGCCCACTGGCTGAAAACTAGTCTCGTCGACTGAGAAGGGATCCCAAGCACCATCCCATCAAATCTCGACAACTCCTCCTTTGAGGGAAAAACTAGTCTCGTCGACTGAGAAGGGATCCCAAGCACCATCCCATCAAATCTCGACAACTCCTCCTTTGAGGGAAAGCCCACCGTGAACGAATCTTCCCCGTTCGGAATAGCCTCCCACACCCAAGAAGGAGTTGGGCACATCCTCGCCACCTGTAAAGCCGTGGCTGCCGTACCCTCCACCGTAACCAACGCAATGGGTAGAGAAGTTGGAGCCAGCTCCGCCTTGTGCACACTATAAGGCAGCATACTAAACATCGTCTCTCTGTTACCTTGCCCTGCAACAATCACTGACGGCTTCGGTAACTTCAGCACCGGACATTTCTTTGTAGGATGTTGGTGGTTATCGCAGAGAAAGCAATATTGTGTCGCCGTACAATCCTTGGTAGCATGCGTATCCAAACCACACTTCCAGCACCACGACTTTGCTCGCCTAGTCTGATCATCCTCCACCACCGCATCAACCACCTGAGAACCAACCTCCGGCGTCACTGCTGGTACCTGCGTCGCTGTCACCGACGTAGTCCCATCAACTTGCTGCCCGGCCGCGAGGTTCGCGGACGTTGACTTCTTCTTCTTCTTTTTCTTGCGCTTCAGCCCCGGCGCCGGCGCTACGGTCTGTGCCGCACCGAAGGCGAAACCAGCCCCCGCCTGCACGGCGCCCCCCTGGTTCGGCATCCCCGTCCCGGGCGGGACAGGGGCGAACATAGGCGGTCCACCGAAAGCCACCGCCGCAGCCGCCGCATTCACCGGCAGGACACCATGCGCAGCCCCGCCATTGTTCACGCCCGCGGCAGCCGCCCCAGCTCTTGGTGCTATCGGAGCAAAGGTGGGTGGCCCTGCTTGGGGCCCGAACACCACGCCACCCCGACCACGTCCAGCAGCCGCCGCTGCAGCACGCGCCCCACCAGTCGCAGACGACGGAGGCGCCGCCATGACCACCTGCAGGTATGAGCGACCGCTCCCCGGTGACGAGGAAGAGGAGAGCAGCACAGCAGGAGACGGTGCAGGAGAGTGTGGTTGATTTCCGGATCCTGCCGTGCCGATTTTCTGTTTCACGGCAAGTTTCAGGTTAGCAATCCGCCCCCCGCCCAAGGATGTGGCGGTAGAGAGCCTGCTAAGTCTCACCCAGTTCCTTTGTTTGAGTGTATTTTTTTTTAGAAACGGGAGCACAAGCCTCAGCCTCTGCTTCAAAGTGATGCACACGGCTTATCTATTATATACTAAAAGAAATATATGGAACTGAAATAGAGACACTACGTTTAGCCACATGATCTAAATTATATTGATTGTTGGATCTATAATCTGTGGCTACGATTTATGTAAGTGCGTAATCCCGTTTGACACGGTATAAGTTGGAGTGCACGTATATTTTAATATGACAGAGGAACACAAATAACCAACGTTTTAACAATCCTATCAAAAGACCTTGTTTCTGAGTTCGCCCTCGTGGAAGACGTGGAAGATGCAGTTCATTGGATCTAGATAAAGCTTACTCTGCTCGCTCGGACTACCTCGCCATGTTTCCAGGGACCGTAGTTCTTGCGGGCGTGGATCGGGTTTGGCGATCTCGGGCTCCCAACAAGTGCAAATTTTTTGTATGGCTGGCCCTAAAAAACAGGTGTTGGACGGCTCACAGGCTGGGCCGCCGAGTCCTCCCGCACCCGCCAACTTGCCCCTTTTGCGATCAACATGGTGAGGATGTGGATCACCTTTTGTTGGGATGTGTCCTGACTAGGCAAGTTTGATCTGAGCTCCTTCACAGATGGGGCTTGCAGGAGTGGATCCCGAGCCAGCAAGACGTTGTGGCACAATGACTTTCTGCCATGATTGGTAGAGGGGTGGACCAGAGAGACCTGTGGACGGCGATCACCCTTACGTGCTGGTGTCTATGGCGGCACCGCAACGGGGTGGTTTTTTATTTGGACCAACCTTCAGTTCATAAGGTGCTAAAGATGATTGAATCAGAAACTTCTTTGTGGATTTCAGCCGGTCTTTTCAAAGGTAGTCTTAGACAGGTAGACAAGTGGAGCTTTGGCGAGTTATCCCTTTGTAGAGTGTGTGTGGTTGCGTTCTGTGCGGCTGAACGCGCTGTAATTGGCCCTTGGCCCTCCTTGTTCGAAACCGATACGTCGTTCCATGACGCATGCTTAAAAAAAAGAAACAAATAACCATGCCTTTAGTCCATTGAAAAAAAAACTATGTCCTCTCGCAAAGTCTCCAAAGTGTCGTATCTATATAGGACTTTTGATAGGATTGTTAAAATGTTGGACGCTCTGGAATCTTGAACTTCTCCTCGGTATGAGCTGGGATCTCGGCAAGCCGCCGGGTGCGTGAACAGCGAGAAGGTTAGGAAATCCCAAAAGTGAAAGGAGAAGGTCAGGCACCTGACGTAGCAGCTGGTCGGATGGATCGACCATGCTGATGCCACGGCGTACCATGCTTCGCCCCTGCCAGATCAACCACAATTAGACTCTTCTGATTTACTCCATGGCCAGTAAGTAATACTACTTAACTATTCATTAGCCTCAAGCATAATTCATATTATCTGTATTAAAATTGTTCATACAATTAGAAATGTAGGGATCTTTGTCGTCGTGTCTTTAGCACTTGTATGTCCACGCAATCACATCCAATAGATTGCTCCTTTTTGTTTTGATGGTCACAAGTAACTTAATTATGTACAACGATTGGTTTCTACCCCCTATAATTTTTACGTTTTTTGAAGCTCTAACTGGTGGGCTAGAATGCTCATGTCTTGGTTCAATGGAACTTTGTAATCCTTGGCCAGAAATTTTAGAATTACTAATATGATGGGTTATGAGGTGTTTTTTTCTCCAAAATAGTCTCAAGTTGTATTGTGTCGGTGTAGAATAATAAAATCTAATACATGAGATACTTTTTATAGAAAGATTTACTGCAATTAGTATCTTCTGATTTTCTAAAGAAAATGCACAAGGATAAGCAATACATATTCCCATATTAAAGAGTACCATAACAATTATGAGTGAGATTTATGTTTTATTTTTAACCAGAAGCCACTCAAATCCTTAGCGGATGAAATGAAGAGAATAAATAATAATAGCAAAGAACAGGAGAAAGGGTACATATTAACCATCTTTGATTCATAAATTCCTTCTGTTTAATTAGTGGTTTAACATTATTCTAAATCGAGCTGTAATTTTAACCACATTTCCATAGTTTGTGGTGGTGGTAAAATGAAGACCACTATATGGGAAGATTTTGACAAAATTATAGAGAATAACGTTTGGACAAAAAATGTCATTCTCACTTTACACTTGGTCAACAAAATACATGATAAGAACTTTCTTCCAATCTTAAAATGCATACGATTATGGTCGCAACAATAGATGCTTAAAAAAATTATTGGTGATAGAAACTTCGAGAAGCAAGAAGAAAACACATAATTGCAGTCTAATAATGTGAAAACATGTATTAGATTAGAACCTTATCATTGTGTAATAATTTGAATTTTTATCTATCCCACCTAAAATATTTTTATGTAATACTTCCTCCGTTCTTTAATGTAAAGTGTATAGTTATTTGGTTAAAATTCTAAAATATAAGGTATTCGGTGATTTGTGGCCAGTTATACCATTCCATATAAGGATTTTTTACAATTATGTGTTTTTCACATGTATTGTTTTCAATTTGTAGCTGTTAGGGACTCCATTTCCTGATTTTTCCCAAGAGCAAATGAGTGCACCCCTGTGCTAAATTTCCACGTCTTAATATTCGTGCCAAAAACTTATACACCTTACGTATAGGAACGGATGGAGTATTAACTAATAGTTCATGCACAAATACAGAGCAAGTATAAATCATTTATTTGGTAAGATTCATTGGACTCCTTAGATTGGTTGTTCAATAATTACAAAAGATAAATTCTATAAAGTTAAAACATACAAATACTAAGATAAAAGTAATAATTTAAAATCTATACAGACCTTTTAGATGTTGCCCGAGAGTACTGAGAATGTTCTTTTTCCTTTTTTGGTGATTATGTGTAAGTAACATATGGATCACTACAACTAAAAAAAAGGTATGGTTTACGAGACGTTCACATTTTCCAGAGTGGTGATTTTGTTAGCTTTTTGTTTATGAGAGGTGTTAGATTCGTCTTGCATGCTTGGGCAATGTTTTAGATTGTTATGCAGTTTCTTTTCATTGAAATATTTAGTTCGTTGTAACGTTAAACGCACATTCAAGTTTATCTTTTATGCTGATCATGGGAACCATGTGAGCTTAAAAGGTAATTTGCCACCGATATCCGTACTCTTTCTATATCTGGTATTTGTAATGTGGCGGGCTAGTTGGTACGATAATTTTTTTAGAGCAGAGTACATGGTCATTGGCAGAATAAAGCCCTAACCCCCCGTTTGGATGTAGGAAAACTACCCTGGAATTGGCAATTTGGAATTGAGGGACCGAATTCTATTGTTTGGAACGGTAAAGGAATTGGGCTCGGAAAAGTGTGGGCAATTCCAGGATACCCGCCCGCGCGCGTCCGCCCCGCGTAAGTCAATTCCGAGCGCTCACCCACGGAAAAGGCTCGGAAAATTTTTGGTACCGCTTCGTTCTGAGTCTGTTCGCATCCTCGACGCTTCGCTCGAGCGACCTCCTGCCGCGACCTGGAGGCGACCGGCGGCGGCGCTGGTAATCTGCTCCACCATCTCCCTCCCTCCTCTCCCTCCCTCCTCTCCCTTCCATCCCTCCTCTCTTTCTCCCTCGTTTTCCATCCATGGCGGCACCCAATCATGTGACCCCTTGAAACCCTAGATGCTGGACGGGAATAGTTAGTCCCGTGGGGGTGGTGGGACGACAGTGGCCTGGCAACGGCGGCGCCGCCCTTCTCCATTCCACGGCCGGGCGGTTCCGGCGAGACCTGCTCCCCGTGCCTGGCTGTTCCGTGCAGCCCGGAGATTCCGGACGGGGGAGGACGGGCGCTTCCGGCCAGCCCGGCGAATCCGGCCTGCTCCATTGCACGACCGGGGGATGAGGAGCGTCTCCGGCGAGCCAGGCTGTGCCGGTGTATGCAGCCTGGACATGTATTCTCTGTTTTTTTTGCCCGTCCATGCAGCCTGGGCATGTTCTCTGTTTTTCATCCCGTGTGTTCTCTGTTACTTGTACTGCTAGGTTCGTTTCTGCTAGTATCTTTGCGTTTGAAGCCTGTATACACATAGTCTGATGCCTGCATCTAGTTTCTGCTAGGTTTATACACATAGTCTGATGCCTGCATATAGTTTCTGCTAGGTTTATGCCTTGCGTTTGAAGCCTGTATACACATGTCTGATGCCTGCATTAAACGGATGAAAATTTCAGCATATAAATTAGCAGCGCTTGAGTTATATAGAAAGTGGCCATTTTGTGACCTACATAAAATATTCAACATATAAATTAGCTGTGTTCTCTGTTTTCATTTTTTTTTTCTCCTATGTATACAATTTTTAGTCTCCTTAATTTGTTATTTATTTTTAATGTGTAGGTTGGCAAGCAGATTGAGCATTTTGAGTTCGAATTTAGGCGGATTTAGCCAAGGTATATTGCCTAGTCCTAGTTCATGTGTGCATGTTATGATTCTGTTTATGATGTATACACTTTTTGTGCAATGGAACATTATCTATTTGGCTCTAAATAAGTCATGTATGTATATGGTGTGTGCATTGTAGATTTTTTCATCATGAATAATGAAGAGTTGGTTGCCTATATTACCAAGGAGAATAGAAGAAGAAAAAGAAAGAGGATATTGTTAGCAAAGAAGTATTTTGAATTGTCATGCCTAGCATTTGCTTATCTTAGTTCTCATCGGGCTCCGAGAAATCTTGGATGCTTTGATGATGATGAGGAAAAGATAGCATATCGAAAGTATATGTTGAAACAAACTTATGAGGGGTCGGAGACAACTTGCTATGATAAGCTACGATTAACTAAAAGAAACTTTCATGATCTTTGTGCTATGTTGCGTGAGAAGTGTGGTCTCAAAGATAGCATGTTTGTGACGGTAGAAGAAAATGTTGCTATGTTCTTACAAGTTATTGGCCATGGACTTAAAATGAGGATGTTGGGTGGCACATACCAACGTTCTTTAGAGACTATCAGTAGGCACTTCTCTACTGTGTTAACAGCCATATTGTCTCTAACTGGGGATTTCATCAAGCTTCCCGATCCTTCTATCACCCCTCCTGACGATTACAAGTGGAAGTGGTTTCCTAATGCACTTGGAGCACTAGATGGGTGTCATATTCCTGTGTTTGTTAATGCTGCTGACAAAGGAAGGTATAGGAACAGACACCAAGATATCACCACTAACATGCTAGGCGTGGTTGACTGGAACATGAAATTTTTATATGTTCTACCTGGTTGGGAGGGTTCGGCATCAGACTCAAAAGTGCTAAAAGATGCTATGAGAATCGACCGTGAAGATGCATTTGTTGTACCACAGGGTACGGCTCTTTCTCTTTGCGTTTGATTTCTCATATTAAATTGGTAGCTAACTTGTGTACTTGTAAATAGGAAAGTACTATCTTGTTGATGCTGGCTATACCAATGGACCTGGATTTCTATCTCCATTCAGATCCACTAGGTATCACTTGAAAGAGTGGGTTGTAAGTCAACAACAACCACAAAATGAAAAGGAGTTGTACAACTTGCGTCATGCTCGTGCTAGAAATGTCGTGGAGAGAACCTTTGGCTTGTTGAAGAAAAGATTTGCCATCTTGCGTTCTTGTTCTTTCTTTGACATAGAGGACCAGGTAACACATGTCCATTTGGTTGTTCATATGGGCTATCCTGTGTTCTTTCTTTGACTATGAACTAAATATTTGCAGATTCGAATTATTAATGCGTGTTGTGTGTTGCACAACTATGCAAGGGATAGGCAGCATATGAGAGATGACTTGTTACTTCAGGAGGTCGACGCTGAGCTAGCGGCTATGACTCCTGAACCTATAGATGATGCTACTTTGATTAGAAGTGTCCAACAAACAAATGCATGGTCTAACTTTAGGCAGCAATTTGCGGACGAGATGTATGCTGAGTACCTTGTGGCGCATGGCGAACTTGAGATCGAGTAGATATGTAGTGATGGAGTTGATAGCTAGATGATGGTGCTTTCTTTTGTGCAAGCTTGATGATGATGCCTTTTGTGATATTTTGTACATGTTGAACTAATATATATGCTTTACCTTACTCCATGTTGCTATTTTGTCCTTACTTTTATGCACATATATCTGTTCTACTTGTAGAAGCATGGCTGAACAAGGAGGAAAGAAGAATAGGGTTTACCTAACATGGACTCCTCAGATGGACAGTGCATTGTTGTCTGTCCTTGTTGAGCATCACAACAATGGTGACCGTGCTCAAAATGGTTGGAAGCCACATGTGTACAATGCTTGCATTAAGCATGTTAAGGATGTATGTGGTATTGACATCACGAAGGACAACATAACAGGAAGAATTAAAACATTTGACAAGCAATATGAGATCATTTCAAAGATGCTTGCTCAGAGCGGTTTTGGATGGGACTGGGAAAAGAGCATGGTGTTAGTTGAAAGTGATGAAGTGTGGTCTCGATATGTGGAGGTATTTTTTCAACCTTACTCTATGTTGCTATTTTTGTGCTTATTTTTTGCAACCTCACTATCCTCTCTAATATCATTGTTTCTATTGTGTAGGCTAACAAAGATGCACGTGCCTATAGGACCAAGGTAGTGCACAACTGGGAGTCTATCAATACCATATATTCAAAAGACCATGCAACCGGTGTAGGTGCTAGGACAGGTAATGAGTGTGTTCAAGAAGTAGAACACACGCCCGCTGTTGAAGTAACTCCTGAGGTGCCTAAAAAGAGGCAACGCACGGGTGATGCTATCATGTCAATGATGGGAAAGATGCAGATGTCCTTTGATGATGTTTTGAATACAACCGAGCCAACTCTGATGGCAAAGTTTACTCCTCCAGCTGAAATCCTTGCTGTACTTCAGAAAGTAGAGGGTTTGGAGAGTAAAGATATGCTGAGAGCTTATGGGAAGTTGATTAAAGATGAACGCATGTTTGAAGCGCTCATGGCACTCCCAGAAGACTTGAGGAAGCCATGGCTCTTGACCTTGGAGTGATGGTTGCTATCATACTTGGTTCATGTATGAACTTCGATGTACTTTGATGTTTGCGAACTATCCGCTTATGCTATGTGTACGAGACATAAACGATCCACCTATGCTATTTCTTAGAGACATAATTATTATCCATGTCGTTTGTTGCTATTTTCTAGAGACATGATTATTTTGTGCTATGCTTCTCGAACATGTTTTCCATAATTATTCCTACTTATGTTGTTATTATGACTTTATTCGAATTTTTATATATTATTTATGTGTGCAAAATATTATATAAACATTCACATATACACATACTAATTTTTGATACATGTACACATGTTTATATTGTCCAAACTCAAAAAAGCGTCGAATTCCATGGTGTGTACATCCAAACAGGAATTGGAATTGGGTCACACCCTTTGATTCCATGAGTAAATTCTATGCACAGCCAAACAACAGAATTGGAATTGCAGCTCAATTCCTTTCCAGCTTGGATTTGGAATTCACAGGCCAATTCAATTCCAAGCAGTTTTTCCTGCATCCAAACAGAGCATAAGAGAATACCCCATGGACTCAAAGCAGCCAATCCTATCTAGGCCCTAGCATTTGTGAAGCGAACGAAACGAGAACCAGTCAACCAGCCGGGTCACCACAATTAGTACTAGCTACGGCCGGTCAAAAAGATGACCCGACAAGTCACGCTATTTTCTCTGCCCTATACGGTGGTTGTGCAACGCCATCCGTGTGCCTGTCACCACACCATACATCCTCAGCTCAGATTCTTGGTCAAGAGAGAGGCGCCGATCCACCCATTCCTCTCCACTGGCCATGGCCAAGTTCATCATTTTCTTCCTCCTCACGCTCGCCCCCGTCGCCGCCAGGAACAGCAAGGTCAGCAGAGCGACAACGGATGAGGATGCCGACCTGCAGCAGCGGCGGGAGTACATGGCACAGGTCGTCCGGTTCGGTGACCGCCCCGAGTTGGCGGCAGCCGCCGACGCCGAGACGACCCATCGTCTGGCCATGTTCCTGGAACGCGAGATGGGGCCGATCGAGGCCATCCTCCACGCCATCGACAGGATGCCCGAGAGCAGCGCCGACGAGGCCCGCACCAAGGAAGACGCGTTCGAGGCGGCCATGTACCTGCTGGTTCGCCACCTCGGGCTGCTCCTGCCTCACGGCTGCGCGGCCTACAGGTCCAAGGGTGTCGACGATGCTGCTTTCGCCGTCAGGGAGATGCCGGAGAACACCAGCGCCGCCGATGCTGATGTCTCCGTCATCCGCAGGATCCGCGGCAAGGAGGAGCGAGCCAAGGGCAAGGAGATGATGGACAAACTGTGCTTCCTGGCGGCTCTGTCAGGGTTACAGTTTAGACCATAGGTTGTGATCTTGCTAGGAATCGCCAATTTATTTCCCTAATTAATTAAGCTCCCGTGTCCCCGTCAAATGCACCACAGTAGAGTTTGGTAAATACTGCCTATCCCAGGCCGATGGCAAAGAAAATTTCGGACTGCCTGCACACCATCAGATCATCTCCATCGAATCAGAATCCACGAGCACGCCCCCACCTCAAATCCCCCAACTAACGATCAGCTCGCCGCCGCTCCGGTTCCTTCCCCTCATCCTTGCGACCACCTTCACTTGCTTCAGCGAGATTCGCCGACACAATCGCATGAAGCTCGATCCGTTGTGGGGAGGGGTCGCCGGGGATGCACTGATGGGCCGCCAATGCTGCTTGTGCCATATGCGATCGGATCTGGCCGTCAACGATCCACTCCAGCCTCACTACAAGAAATATGTTGATACATGACTCTCAATTTTTGACACTAGAAGGTCACGTATTTTCATTCATGACCCCTTTTTGACCAAAAATGAAAAGTCACATACCGAGTATCTTATTTGATCATCAATGACTAATTTAATGGAATTGTCATAGACTCTATGACCCAATCAGAGGGGTCATAGACCTATGACCAATTGATTTGGTCATGTGATATCCTGCCATAGCCACGTCAGATCCTACGTCACTGGTAGAAAATAGGCATATAGTCCCGGTTCGCAAAGGCCATTAATCCCAGCCGCGCAACCGGGACTAAATAGGCGAGACTAAAGCCCCCCCCCCCCCCCTTTAGTCGCCCCTCTTACGAACCGCGGCTAAAGACCCGTCCACGTGGACGGGTGGCGTGCGCCGGGGGCGGAGGACCTTTAGTCCCGGTTGGCCACACGAACCGGGACTACATGTTATTTCGTTATTTCTTTAATTCATTTGGATTTCTAATTATTTTTCACTCCCTTTTTTTTCAGAATTTTTATTATTTGCTTAGTGTCTAACTACAATTATCTCTAATCAAATTTCTTACTCGTGTTCAAACTTCCCGCTCGGTCACACATCCTCCCACTACTCTAGCACTAGCACGCTTAACTTCCGAGTTCCATCCTGTCCCGCATCCAAGTGTTTCGCACGCATGTATGTGATACTAGTATCATATCAATCCTATTAACATGTTGGTCGATGCCACATTTCTTTATTGTCTGAATTTCAAATAAATCTTTTAATAAACAAAAGTAATGATGTAATTAATAATTTTGAATAAATAAATAAACATTAACTTTTTAATTTGTATTATTCTAAAAAATATTCAGAAAAATAAAACTAATTCATTTTAAAATCTTAAAAATACTATTAATATATCAAATATTCAGAAAAATAAAACTAATTCATTTTAAAATCTTAAAAATACAAATAATATATCAAAATATTCAGAAAAATAAAACTAATACATTTTATAATATTAAAAATACAAATAATATATCCAAAAATTCAGGAAAATAAAACTAATTCATTTTCCCCTTTACTAAATGAAAAATAAAATCTGATAAAATTCATGAACCAAACCATATGAAATCTAAACCATATGAAATTTGCAGATCCAAGTTCGACTATTATTTTGGACACAAGAACTGTTTTGGCAATGACTATCTGTGAGAATGATTTAAACCTAACTTTTAAAATACATAACCAAAATGGACAAACTAAAATATTATGGATAGATATTGAAAAGATCTATCCATAGCACTTAGCCTCACATCAAGGTCAACAACCAAATGAAAATACCATCCTTTTTAATAAAAGACCAGTAGGCTCTTCTATTATTTTTAGAATGAGTTAAAAAATGTATTTTGAAGTAAATCCAACTGGATGAGTTTGGTATTGACTAGATCTATGTTTTCCTGGCTTAGATTAATTTTTAGACCTCTAGATTTATTTTTGGTGAACAGATATAGAAACAGTAGTTTTTGGTGAACAGATATATAGAAACGGTAGTTTTTCTGTTTTGTTTTCTTGATGTGTTTTTGTTTGTTTTCTTGATGTGTTTTTGTTTGTTTTCTTGATGTGTTTTTGTTTGTTTGTTTTGAAATATGTGTTTGACATAATATAGAAATAATATAGCTAGGAATTAATATAGAAATAATATCCATTACATAATAATATATCCATTACATGCATATATCGAACGCAAGATGCGGTACACAAACAACATCTACTCGAGCTCCGAAGAGTAGATGCGGAACAACTCGTAGGCAACGTATGCATCTATTGCTGCATAGTCGAGATTGATCCGGTCCAGTGGGTTCTTCCCCCAATACATGTGATTCTTGGAGGGGAAACGAGACTTCATGGTTTTGTAGTCGGCGGGGATGAAGGCAGTTGCCATCGGAGCCATCCCGGTCTTGTGCTCGTACAACTCATCAAAATGGATAAGGTCCTGAAGATCAATGTAGTGATCTTCAGGTATCTCAATACCCAAGCGCATCAACTTCTGCCGGTCTTGAGTGATGTCAACGCTACAGAAGTCGTACCCCTTGTTGACAAGAAAATCAATAAGTTCCGGAGAATGCTTTGAACTACTGCAACAACAAAAATAGACCACGTGTTAGATATGTTGCAACACGTGTATTCTTCCAATGCAACAAACAAATCGAAAATACAACACTATCGATCCTACAAGAGAGATTGTACGTGTGCGTTACCTTGCCCATTGGAAGACCAAAACGATCTCCTTGAAGGCAATCTGGATGACGGCAACATCCCGTTGATTCGCCGTATACTCTAGATCAAGCCCAAAGAACTTATGGTGTTCATCGGCTTCTTCATAGAGATTGCTCAAATGCTTAAGAGCATCGGGGAGCCTCTCGCACATATTGGTGTAGGCCACGTCGAGACTCTTGCGGCATGGTTTGGCCACACGGAGAAGGTTCCAAACGGGAGAACCCATGGGTTCTTGGTGGAGGAAGAAGAGAGGAAGAAGATCGAAGAGTGGAAGAAGAAACAGAGACTCTCGGGTGCGCACTGTAGCAATGGCCTTCTGCCTCTCGCTCGCGAAATAAAACCGCCGCGCGGGAGGCGAGCAGTGTGTATCTTTAGTCGCGGGTGGCCAGGCCAACCGGGACTAAAGACAGGGAGGCCAGCAGTTTGGATCATTACTCGCGGGTGGCCAGACCAACCGGAAGTAAAGCCCTCCACGCACTTCCCAAACCGCGACGCATGACCTTCAGTCGCGGGTCGCCTCCCGAACCGGGACTAAAACCCCTTTAGTCACGGTGCGCATAATTTGGGGACTGATGGGGGCGTATGGAAGGCCTTTTTTCTATCAGTGCATGACCAATCCTATGTGGCAAAATTATGACCAACTGAGTAGGTCATGGAAGAGATTCAACCCAATCCCTAGCTGCACCTCAATATGGGCCAGGACCAACAATTAAGCCATTTTGCGATTTTTTCCTGCCTTATTTTTTTTCCTAAATGGACCAAGCCAAATCTTTCTGAGCCTTTTTCTATCTCAGGCCTTTTTTCTTATCACGATATGGTAGTTTTGGTTTCTATTTATTTGGACCGTGGTATTCTCAGCCTAGTACATTTTGGGCCATGGCCTTTTAATAGTCCGATAGAGCTGGGCCAACTTTCGGAGTAGAAACATTTCTCGATATTCAGCAGTTATTAAATCAACATGTATAGCAAACAACACGTGACAGAAGCACATACAACTTCACTCCCATTCAAGATCATCTCATTTCATCATACAGTAGATGGCACTTCATCATAAACAGTAAATATCACTTATTACTACATTTCTAGTCTACGGATACAACACACTGGCAAAAACAAGACTGGTACATCACAATGGTAAAAACAATACTAACTAAGCAGAACGTAATGAACTCCTAATGAAGAGATGGCGACTCAGCACATCTCGCTCCAGCTACGGCTCCGCAGCCTCCGATTGCAGAACATAAATTGGAAAACTGTCGAAGAACATAGAAAGCTTTATTACAAAAGGATTACCTATGATGTTGAAATGGACCACACGGGGAAGAACCTGAGACACGGAGAAGAAGATTGGTTGGGAGATTAGGGAGGGGGGAGGGAGCTCACATCTTGTCGGCCTCCCTGTTGCTCCGCGCCATGGGAGAAAGCAGCAAGGTGAAGATCTCCGTTCCCCCTTCGCCTTCTTCCTCCTCCTCGGCTCCTTGTTCCTCTTCCGGCTGCCCGTGCTTCCCTCCGCCCCGCACCGCACAACTGCGTTGCGCTGTCTCGTCCCTCCCCTTTTCTCTCTTTGGAGTCTGGACTTGCGGATCGGTGGAGATCCCGCGACATGGTCGATGTGGTGTAGGAGATAAGAAGAAACGATACGGGGGAAGGGGTGGTGGCGGCGCAAGAGGGAGAAAAGCTAGGGTTTGTACTTTACTTTTGACCGGTTTTAGGATAACGGAGGCGGGATAAGGTCACGGCCTCGCGGGCTTGTTTCGAAACTTTTCCTCCGTACACCCTCTTCTCATACTCACTTTTCCACCTCATCATTCTCTGGCTGCAGCTAGGACCTGCCACTTCTTGGCCCCACTGTGCAGTCTCTACGTAGGTAGTTTAGTAGTAACACTAAACTAATTTCAGTGATATATCTGCTAACAAGTAGTTTATCTTTTTTAGGTCAAATATAAAAAGTCCAGGACCTATAATTAATAGTTTCAATTCAAAACATGCCTTGTAATACTATTATGAATTAAAGGTAGTACCCATAAATATGCAAAACTAGTTTAGGTATAGTTGACTAAATGGTTTTGGGTTAGAGGATTTCCATCCGCAGCTCATAAAAAAATTCACGTGAAATTTGACCACACATGACTCGTAGTTTTCTCGTCACTTAAAAAAACATGTTTAAGTACAAACACACCTGCTTCATAAAATTTTCGGAGTGTCAAAATGGTTTTTTTGTGAAGCAACTATCAAAAATATGTTACAAAATTGTACCAAATAAAATTATGGCCACATTCATGGCATAGTTTCTTTAAATGTGCCCATATTCCACACAAAGATGCATAATGGAACAACGAACAATGTTTACGAAGAATTTTTTATTTTTTTTTGAATAAAAACATCATTTTCCATTTTCGGAGTGTCAAAAATTGGTTTTTTGTGAAGCACATACGCCAAATATGACACAAAATTGTACAAAGTAAAATTATAAAGCAAATATGTCATATTTGATCTACAAATAACCAAATTGTTTCCTCTAAAAATATTTTCATACGCCTCTTTTGAAAAAGAAAAATTTCTACCGATTCAGTTGAAACCGGGTCAAATTTGAACTACAAGTGCCTCACGGTTTGCTCGTAATTTTATGTAAAAATCATTTTTAGGTACAAAACTGCCTATTTCATTAGAGATATACCAAGAGTTTTGCGAGATTCAACACCTAGATTTAAATAGTCATGTCCCCATTTTAATTGTATTTCGAAATTGGAGGAGATCATCGCCGCCGTCATCACCAACGTCTCTCCATCGACCATCCATGTTTCCCCCATCCATGTGTGAGTAATTCCTCCGCTGTAGGCTGAAGGGGATGGTAGGGATTGGATGAGTTCGTTCATATAATAATGTCGTGATTGTTAGGGCATAGTGTTTAGTATCCTCTATTAGTGCTATTGACATTGTTGCAACTTGTTATGCTTAATGCTTTCCACTTTGGACGCGAGTGCCATGATCTCAGATATGAACATGTTATTGAATCATGATTATAATTGTTGTTTTTTGATCATACCTGCAAGTTGTTTACACATATCTTTGTTCGAAATCCGAGGCCCCGAAGTGACAGAAATTGGGACAACTGGAGGGGATGGCTGTGACGTGAGGATCACATGTGTTCACGGAGTGTTAATGCTTTTCTCCGGTGTTCTATTAAAAGGAACACCTTAATTATCAGTAGTTCCCTTGAGGCCCCGCTGACACGGGCTGGTAGGACAAAATATGTTGTGCAAGTTCTCATTGCGAGCACGTACGAATATTTACGGAACATATGCCTATGGTTACTTAGTATTTGGATGCTTTATCTTATTTATCTGCAATGCCCATAACTTGATCATTATATGAACTTTCTTATCCATGCAACGCCCATTCATCCATCCCTATGCCTACATTATTTAATGCCGCTGTTTACTTCAATCACTACTGCTGTTGTTTTCATACTATTATTGTTATTATTTCACTATTGCTGCTACTATAAAACTGTTGCTGCTGATAAACCACTGCGAACTAGTCAACTTTTAGGTGAAACTGAATTGACAACTCGCTTGTTAAGGCTCACAAATATTCTTTGACTCTCCTTGTCTCGAATCAATAAATTTGGGCTTTACTTCCCTCGAAGACTGTTGCGATCCCCTATACTTGTGGGTCATCAGCTACAAAAACTCAAAGTTTGACACGAAATGGACAGATTTACACACAAGTTCCCATAACTGACAAATTCACACAAGTTCATAGGAAATGGAACACAAGTTTAACACAAGTTCAGTTCGTAGAACTGAAAAAATTCACACAAGTTCACAGACCAAGGTTGACAGAGTGCATCAGTATAGATCAAGTTAACAAAATATAACCCTGCAAACAAGTTCACACAGCAATTTCATGACATAATTCCTCACAACTTCCCTTTCTTGAAATCTGCAAGTGTCAGTTTCTCAATGTTGCTTGCTATCAAAATAGCCCTTCATCCTGGAAATTTCCTTTCTTAACCTTGTAGGCCTGGCATCATACATATGTACGCACTTCTTGGATATGTGAATAGCCTTTTTTGCTGCAGTTGTAGATGAATTGGCCCTGGCAGGAGTAGTAGCTGCACTAGGAGGAGATGAACTATCTCTGGTTGTAGCAGCTGTTGGAGTGGCCCTTGGTGCTGCAGAAGCTGTTGGAGTGGCCCTAGGTGTTGCGGCACTTGCTGGAGTAGCACTGGCAGGAGCAGGAGGAGCACGTATTGATGAAAACCCTCAGTTCTGTTTTCCTGCAGAGACATGTACAGGATGTAAATCATAGATGGTATTGCAAGTAAAGAACATTATGTAATATAACTACCTGATGCTGATTGAGTCTCATCTGCAGAGAAGGCTTGATTGGCTGTTGTACCTATGTCCCTATCTTCTACAGTTGCCATAGGTGATAGTTCCCATTCTAGAAGAAGATTAGGGTTGTGGCACCTCGAATTTCCCTTTCCTTCTTTTTATTTGAGCCCTTCACTTTGTAATGTGGAATGTTGGCGATTAAATGTAGGGTGTGTCAGTTTCAACCCTATTGCCATGACCAGGCACTAGATAAATCACTTGGTTATATGTGTCAAGGTACATTGCCTTCTTGAAAAATGGTTGGACAAAATCTTTTGGATGCTGCCTTGATTTGTAAATAGCAGAAATGGCATGGTGGCAAGGGATGCCACTGATGTCCCATCTCTTGCAGCTACAAGTTCTAGCAAGCAAGTTCACAGCATATTTGCTATCCACACGACTTGTCACCCTCCACAAATCATGTTTTGAAGGCACAGATTTGCAATTCCTTGACCATTTCTTATTTCTGCCAATTTTTCTGTTGTAGTGGCCCTTGGTGCTGCAGTAGTCCAGCTGCTAGAGTGTCCCTAGGTGTTGTATCACTTGTTGGAGTAGCACTAGCAGGAGCAGGGGCAACACTTGTTGATGAAAATTCTCCCTCGGCTCTGTTTTCCTGCAGAGACATGTATAGAATGTAAATCATAGATGGTATTGCAAGTCAAGGACATTATGTAATATAACTACCTGATGTTCATCAAGTCTCATCTGCAGAGAAGGCTTGATTGGCTGGTTAGAATTTCTGTACATATGTCCCAATCTTCTGCAGTTGCCATAGGTGATAGTTCCCATTCTAGAAGAAGATTAGGGCAGTGGCACCTCAAATTTCCCTTTCCTTTTTTTGAGCTCTTACCTTTGTAATGTGGAATGTTGGTTCTTAACTATAGGATGTGTCAGTTTCAACCCAATTGTCCTGACCAGGCACAAGATAAATCACTGGGTTGTATGTGTCAAGGTACATTGCCTTCTTAAAAAATGGATGGACAAAATCTTCTAGATGCTGCCTTGATTAGTAAATAGCAGAAATGGCATGGTGCCAAGGGATGGCTCTGATGTCCCATCTCTTGAAGCCACATGTTCTAGCAAGCAAGTTCACATCAAATGTGCTATCCACACGACTTGTAACCTGCCACAAATCATGTTTTGAAGGCATAGATTTGCAATTCCTTGACCATTTCTTATTTTCTTCCAATTTTTCTACATATGTGGGTGTGATTTCCCACTTAGCTGTTCTTGCACCTGTCCTCTTGTCTACATATTTGACCATTAACTTGGATATGACCCCCCCCCCAACATAGTTTTGATAGGTTTGGCCCTAACATCAAGAATCATCCTGTTAAAAACCTCACTGAGATTGTTGACCACTAAATCCGTCTTGCAGTTGTGATCCATAACATGTCTTGCCCAACATTCAACAGGGATTCTACTAAGCCACTCCCAAGTTTCTTAGCAGTCATTTTTAGGCCCTCCATAACAACATCCAAACCATGTTTGGTGTAGTAGAATCCATGAATTTCTTGAGCTCTTCGGCTCTGAAAGAAGCTTGCTGAAAATTGGCATATATATGCCTAAGACAGAACCTCTGTGGGAAATTTGGAAACACTACATTTATTGTATTTAGCAATCCCCACACAATTATGTAAACAAGTTAAATTTCATCGACAAATATCAAACTAGTTAAGTTTGATCGGTAAATATCAAATCACATGTTACAACAGCACCCAATATGAACTTATGAAAATTACCAAAACATTCTAATCATTTGTTTCCATTTAAACCATATGTTCACCCTATTTAAAATTTTGTTTCCAATAATCACTTAATCTCAAAATGATTCAAATTTAAAGCAAATTACAAACAGCAAGTTTTTGAACTTTTTGAAAATCAAAGTTTTGCAAGTGTTGCTGTTACATGTTTTGAACCATACCAAATTTTCTCAAAATTTTTCCTAACCCAAAAACATTTCTTTTCTTCCTATTCTCTTTTCAGCAAAAAAAAAAGAAACAGAAGGAATAAATAAATAAATAAAACGCTCACAGAGGGGGGAGCAGCACGGCCCAGCCCAGCGAGCGGCCCGGTACCGCTTCGCACCCCCCTCCTCTTCTTCCCCGCATACGGCCGGTCATCGAGCGGCGCCACGTCGACGGCAGCCGTAGGGAACGGCCACCACGCAGCCCTAGCCTCTATAAAAACCTACCTAGGTCCCCGGAGAGCTAGCCCTAGCCACCTATTCCCTTTCTCCCTCGATCACCGCCGCCAATCCCTCTCTCTCTGCCCGGCGATCCCTCTCTGAACCTCACCTCTGAACCCACCGTCGCCACCGTGTCTGAATCCATGGAGCTCATCGACGTTGCCGTGCTCCTCCACCCTATCTGAACCCGGGAATCACCTCTCCGTATCCACCTCATCCTGTTCGACACCTCCCCGACGCCACCCAACTGCTGGATCTCCGCCGCCGAGCTCGTCGCTGTCGCCGGCGCCGTTTCCTTCCCCGAACCTCTGCTACCTAAACGACGGAGGTGAGCAGTCGATCCTCTCCGCTCCCTCCTCTTTGCATTGTGTCCGCGAGCACGCACTGCACACCAGCACGCACACGAGCCCAACGGCACCGCAACAGCAGCCACGGCAGCTCGCCGCCGGCCGTCGCTCTCTGCCAAGTTTCAGAAACGCGCGCGCTGTTTAAAAATTCAGTTAACGAAGATGAACCATAACCTGTTTGCGCGTGCTATACTGACAAAACTGAACGAACACCGCAGCGGTAGCAGCGTTGCGTGCGCAGGCCCAGGTCGAGGGTTCGGTCCCCCTCGCCGCGAATAAACCCCATTTTTGCGAAGGGCACTGACAGGGTGGCCCCCCTGTCAGCTGCTGTGGGCGCACTGCTGCCACGCTGGCCCCAGGGCCCACTGGATGTGCCCTAGGGTAGATAACTGCGCGGTGTAAAAAGAATTTCAGCCTTTTCTTTTTCAGTTTAAGTCCTATTTCATTACAGATTGGTCCCTGAAAATAAATTGCTAATAACTTTTATTTTATGAATCCAAATAATAAAAGTAAAATATGTTTGTTGAACCAAATATAATTATCTATCTATTTAAACCATTTGTATTCTGTTTTGAATAATTCAAATGCATTCAAATTTCAAATTCAAACAATTCACTTGAAATTTGATTAAATGCATAAGTAATTCATACTTAATTCAAATAACACAAATAAAATATGTTTTCCATGCTATTTTGAACCATCTTTTCAAATATAAATTTTGTTTCATGATTTGAATAATTAAAATTGCTTAAATAATTTAAACCTTGTTTAAATCATTTAAATTTTCTAAATTCATAACTTGCTCAAATTAAATTATTTTTGAACTTATAAAATATGTTTTCAAACTAGAAAAGTATAACCTTTTCAAATATGAATTTGAATTTATGTTTTGAACAAATAAAATTCAAATAAAATTCATACTTGAATTTAATTCAATTAAAACTTGTTTAATCTTGTTTAATTCATAATTAATTCATCCTAAATCCTTTTTCAATATTTGAAACATGTAATCCACTTAAAATTTTATGTTCTTTTCAAATATGAACTTTGTTATTTGTTTTGAAAAATTTAAATTGCTGAAAACAACAAATGCTTGTGTAACACCTTTAAGTAACCAAAATTCCCTAACTTAATAAATAAATTTCTAAACTTGGTAAACCTTATTTTAAATAGTTTCTATTGTTGTTATTTTTTTGTTTTCCTCATCCATGCATCATGCTAATTCACTTTCACCTGTTGGTTAGTTGTAAAAAAATTGTTTCAACCATAATTCATGGGCTTTTCATATGCAACTCAAGTTGCATGTGGGTCCATTTACTCATGTTGTTACCCTGTCAACTAGTTTCTTTTGATGCATCAATTAAATTGTCATGCATCATCCCATGATTGTGCATTATGCCATGTTATTGATTGTTTATCTCTCCGTGTTGTTTGTTTGCTTCTTCTCGGATAGACGACGACGTTGAGACAGACGATACTTACGACACCCCTTCTGAGGATCTAGCTCAGTACCAGGCTGCTGAGTTTGCAGGCAAGTATTCACTCACATGAACCACTGTGTTCCTTTCAACATTGGTTACCGATACTTTCCGTTGTCTATTTCTGCTAGCCCTATGAATCGTTGCTTCTGTTACGAACCTATCACATGTTATCCTTTAACCCTGATATAGCCTCACCTCCACACCTATAACCCCATTGCTTGTTGCCCGTATCCTACTAGCATGCTTACGGTTGTTTTTGCTCGAGTCTGTTACCCGTTACTTTCTGTTACTATATTTCTATTATGTTCTGGGGCTCGATGTTAAACAACAACCTGTTAATTTTGGGTAATAATAACTTGCTGATAAGGCACCGGCAGGAGGCCCGGCGTGGTTTTGAGGCCTGCTAGTGTCGACGCTAATTAGGAAAAGGGTCTTGTCTACTGATCCATGATGAGCGCACTATCCGCATGTGGGAAGCGTGTATGGGCGCCCCCCTCAATTTGATTCGATTCGCATCTCGTCCAAATCGCCACACTTAGTTCGGGCTTTCCATTTGATGCACTCATATGCAGGTACGAACCCGAGGCCAGGGTGGAACTTTTGTAGTCGGCATTTAGGGCGGCGTGGTCTTAGAGTGCTATGAGGGTCCCCTTTTCTTCGTGGGGCTCGATTAGCCGCGCACGCACAGCACATGGTGCTTTGGGCTTGATGCGAAGAAGAGTTGAGTTGGGTAGAGTGCCTCGCTTGGTGGGTTTGATTCCCGTCTGGCGGGATATTCTTACGTGTACGACCAAATTGGTGCACCCCTGCAGGGATAAATCTTCTCGAGAAGCCGTGTTTTCCGCGGTTATGGTTAACTTGGTGAAAGTACTGGCTAACAAGTACTCAGAACAACTTACACCTAACTAATGATAACTTGTCTAGTAATAGTCTTATTGACACAATAACTTGCACCATCATTAATCCAACTGTGTGAGTTATCCTCGGATTGCTTCTTTGGATAAGGGGCGAGATCCAGGATGGGTTTGTTTGGAGTTAGTTGTTAGTTGGTTACGATACGCTATCTTATCTTCTTTCTGTTAGCCGGAAGTTGTAGTTGTATCTGTAGTTGGTTAGTGCAGCCAGCTGCCGCATCGTTTGTATCATCCTTTCTTCCGTTGAACCCAAAGCATCTGTGCTTGATGTTGACGGGTTACACTTTGGTGAACTGTGAGTCTTGCTTGCCAGTACGTTTATGTACTGACCCCTTTGGGGCTGTGGTTTCCGCAGACTACGCTTACGAGGATCCCCGTGACGGCTACTACGTGGATTTTGACGAGGCTGCTGACGAGTAGATAGCGGACCTGGGCAGGATCCGAGACATCGTGGATGGGCTCCGTCTTTTCGTTTCCGGCTTCTTAAGCCTATTTGGATTTTGTCTGTACTCAGACCCTTTGAATGCTTCCGCTGAGATGTAATGATGTTATGTTGGGACATGTGTCCTCTGGATGATTGTATTTGCTATCTCTGCTCTAGTGAGAGCTATTTGCAACTTATTTCTATTTATTTGTGTCTTAGAGATATGTTGTGTTATCATTCTGTTAAACGCCGTTGACGTACCATGTGTGTATGGTATGAAGTACGTCAATGGTAGTGTCCTGATTTCTATGGGATGGTTTACGTAGACGATGAATAGTAGGGGTTGGTTGTCACACATACGTGTGTTGGCCTACTCGTAAGAGATGCGGGTGCCGGTAAGCCCTGTAATCCAATCAACTACTGTTCAACGGAACTGCGAGTATCCTCTAGAAGTCCGGGTGCGACAAATGGTATCAGAGCCTGTCTGCCTGTAGGATCCCTTTTACTGGTCGCAGTTGAGTCTAGAAACTATTTTGTAGCTATATAGGAAAAATGAAACATGAGAGTAGGAATTCTGCCTTTTTATTTCTTTCCCCACCCACCCTCCCTTTTCTGGTAAGGAAGTGCAACGTTGTTTTCTCTTCTCACCTAAACTTTCAAGTTAGGATTTCACGTATCCTAGTTTCTCTAGGATAGTTATATCTACTAGACCATAGGAATGGAGGTGGTTGTGACAAGATTTATCATGTTGCCTACTCATGATTGAGAACGGAGGCGTGTAAGCCCCGGAAGCAGATCCTCTATTCCTTAAGCAGTAGATATTGATCCTTTAGAAGCCCGGATGGGTTTTCCGTAGTACCTCAGGAGTTTTGGTCTCGTGTTTCCCGATGTTGCTTCGATATCCTGTTCTTCTCAATATCCTTTTCGTCCGTTGAAACCTTGTTGTTGCTTTCCACTTCAGTTCTTCTACCGGCGTCTAATCAAAACTTCCCCGATCATCTGCAGATGGATCTCAGGTTCTTCCCGCAGGTGGTTCGGATGACTCGTTGCGAGAGCACTGTCGGTTATCCGGAGATGCTGAGAGACATGGTCACTTATCTGGGGTTCCGTTGGGCACCAGAGTTCCAGGTCTACGAGCAGCAGCGAGAGTTTGACCAGACCTACTACCAGGCTATCGTCTACATTCTGTCAGATGATGGCATGAGCGTTGTCCACCGCTACGAGGCAGTAGGTTCCACAGTGGATATGGCTGTGCAGCAGGCAGCTTATGTGAGTCTCACCGTCCTTCGTGCTGACTACTGGGGATTTGACGATTCTATCTATCGCCACATCCCCCGTGGTTACATCACTTCGGAGGGAGCTCACTTCACTCTCTACGACAACTTGGATGTCTACGAGCACGATAACTCCAGGCTGCACACCACCGCTCAGTTTGTGAGGCACAGTGACGCAGTTGCCAGCACACTGTCTCAGGAGTTGGCTTCAGTCAGAGAGCAGCTCTACCTTGCTTTGACTCGTCTGGCGACGTACACCACAGACTTTGTTGGAGACGAGCGCTTTGCACGTTTCGATCAGCCAGTTGGTCGTCGTCTGCCAGATGCTGGAGGTTACGAGCCGATCAGAGGTCCACTCCTCAACCTCGGTGCTGGTTACACTGGTATTCCATGCTTTGGAGCACAGGGAGTCGACGCTATGTACTTCACCACACCTACAGTCGCTCTCAGACCACGTCAGATCTATGTGGATCGTCGTTCTACCTACTTTCGTGGGCGTGCTCCTCACCGTACCTCTCGTCGTACTACTCACCGCCGTCCTGCGTGATGAGCATGGGAGTATCGATGTATCCATTCTTAGCTATGTTAGTTATCCTTTGGCATTTGAACCATTTGTGGTGTGTTGGATATTCTGATGTATTTGAACATGTGATGATGTACCTGTTGGTTATCCATTCATGCGTCGGAATAATCTCACTTTCGGTTTCCAAGTCTATCCTTTTCTATTGTTGTGCTAAAATGCATGTCTATTCAGGATGCCGCCAACAAGGAACAACCCGCCTGAGCCACCGCCAATCTCGGAGCTGTTGACTCAGATGACCCAAGTCATGGCACAGATGGCCCAGTTTCAGACTAACCAACACAACAACCAGAATGCTCCACGAGTCAGTATCAAGGAGTTTCTCAGTTTGGGCCCGAGAGCTTTCGTGGCAACACGCGAGCCTCTGGATGCTGATGACTGGATCCGTGAGATAGCTAGGGCTCTGGAGATTGCTCACGTTGCTGAGGAAGACAAGGTCAAGTATGCCTCCTATCTCCTGAAGGGGCAGGCAGCTACTTGGTGGGAGAACTACCAGACCATGAGAGCTGGCTACCCAATCACCTGGGGTTGTTTCAAGGAAGCTTTCCTGAAGCACCACATTCCAGATGGTCTCATGGAAAGGATGCGTGAAGAGTTTTGCTCACTCAAGCAGGGCAAGCTGGACGTCATTGGCTATCAGAGTGAGTTCAATTGCCTTGCTCGTTACGCTGGTGATGAGGTGTCCATTGAGGCTAAGAAGATGGCAAGGTTCCGCAGAGGTTTTAACCCGGAACTCAAGTACGCCCTCACCAACATCAAGGCCAAAAACTTCGAGGAGCTCGTTAACACCGCGCTCAATGAGGAAAATGGGCGCAAGGCGTTCGAGGAGTCTCGGAAGCACTCGCGTGAGGGTGGTTCCTCCTCCAACATGACCACCCCTCCGCAGAAGCGCCGCATCTGGGTGCCAAATGGTGCTGTCACTCGGGCTCCATACGCCCAAGCTTCTCCAGGCTTTGCTCCCCGCCCACCCAACCCAGCTCACATGCAAGGTCAGAGGTTTTCAATGGGGCAGCCAAGGCCAGATACTCCTCGTGTCGTCACTTGCTACAAATGCAAGCAGACGGGGCACTACGCTGACAACTGCACTCAGAGGCAGCTACCTCCACCACCACCTCGTCCCAACACAAACCAGGCAATGGTGCGTGCTCCCCCGGCTAAAGCCTTCAACTCCAACAACAGGCCTGTCGGGAGGACCGCGAGGGTGAATCATGTCAAGGTCGGCAAAGCTGAGGAAGCTGCTGACGTCATTCTCGGTACATTCCCCGTAAACTCTTTTCCAGCTAAAGTGTTGTTTGATACCGGAGCATCGCATTCTTTTGTGTCAAAGATCTTTGCGACAGCAGTTAAAATCCCCTTTGTTGGTTTGGGTTCCCCGCTAGTAGTAAACTCCCCTGGAGCAACTATGCAAACTTCCAAGATCAGTCATGAAAATCAAATCCTAATTGGAGGTCACATATTCCTTGCTTCTCTCATACTGCTTGGCAATTCTGACATTGATGTCATTCTTGGCATGGATTGGTTGAAGGCCAATAAAGCTACGATTGACTGTGCTCAGAAGTCAATAACTCTGTTCCACCCTTCTGGCCAGATAGTCTATTCTCCAAATCAATCAAGTTCCATTCAGCTATACACCCTCGATGCAAAACCTCTACCTCTACTTGAAAATGTTCCGGTGGTTTGTGAATTCCCTGACGTCTTTCTAGAAGAGTTGCCAGGGATGCCTCCGGACAGAGCAGTTGAGTTCGTGATCGAGCTTGAACCAGGTACTGCTCCAATCTCTAAGCATACATACAAGATAGCTCCTCCTGAATTGAAGTTTTTGAAGGAGCAAATCGATATGTACATGGAAAAAGGTTACATTCAACCTAGTTCCTCGGCTTGGGGTTGCCCAACTCTGTTCGTTGCGAAGAAGGATCAAACAAAGAGACTCGTTGTTGACTATCGTCCTCTTAACGAGAAAACCATCAAAAACAAGTATCCAATTCCTCGTATCGATGATCTTTTTGATCAACTTGCTGGAGCCTCAATATTCTCCAAGTTGGACTTGAGAATGGGTTACCATCAAATAAAGATCAGAAAGGAAGATATTCCAAAAACAGCTTTCACCACTCGGTACGGTCTATATGAATACACCGTCATGTCCTTTGGTCTCACCAATGCACCGGCGACATTCTCTCGACTCATGAATTCTGTCTTCCATGAATACCTCGACAAGTTCGTTGTGGTATATCTTGATGACATCCTTGTATACTCCAAATCCGAGGAAGAGCATGGAGAACATCTTCGTCTCACTCTCATAAAACTTCGCGAGCATCGTCTATATGCCAAATTCTCCAAATGTGAGTTCTGGATTCCAGAAGTTGCTTACCTTGGTCATGTCATCTCAGCCAAGGGCATAGCCATTGATCCAGAAAAGGTTAAAGCAATTGTTGATTGGAAACCTCCTAAGACGGTGAAGCAAGTAAGAAGCTTTCTTGGCTTGGCTAGCTATTGCCGTCGTTTCGTCCAAAACTTTTCCAAGATTGCCAAACCTCTCATTGATCTCACAAAGAAGGACAAGAAGTTCGTTTGGTCTCCACAATGTGATGAAAGTTTCAATCTCCTGAAGACTAAACTCACTTCTACACCAGTTCTGGTTGGCCCAGATACTACCAAACCTTTCCAGATATTCTGCGATGCATCTCTCCAAGGTCTAGGTGCAGTTCTTATGCAAGAACGTCAAGTTGTGGCTTATGCTTCACGTCAGTTGAATGCACATGAGCAAAATTATCCCACACATGATCTTGAACTTGCAGCAGTTGTGTTTGCCCTCAAGAAATGGAGACAATACTTGTTGGGTAATCGCACTGAAATCTTTTCCGATCATAAGAGTCTGAAATACATCTTCACTCAACCAGATCTAAACCTCAGGCAAAGGAGATGGATTGAAAAGATTAAAGACTTTGATCTCACCATTTCTTACACTCCAGGCAAGGCTAATGTTGTGGCCGATGCTCACAGTCGCAAGTCGTATTGCAATAATCTCATGATCATGGAAAGCCAACCTCCACTTCATGAAGAATTCCAGAAGCTGAACCTTGGTCTTGTTCCTCAAGGCTATCTTGCAAGCTTGACAGCCATTCCAACTCTCGAGGACAAGATTCGTTCTGAACAACTTCGTGATGCTGAAATCAAGAAGATGGTAGAACACATCAAAGAAGGCAAGGAGAAATTTAAGTCCTTCTCAATTGATGACAAGGGAACTGTGTTCTTCGAAGGACGCATTGCAGTTCCTCAAGTTCAAAGTCTCAAAGATGTTATTCTCAAGGAGGCTCATGAAACTCCTCTCTCCATCCACCCTGGAAGTACAAAGATGTACCAGGATCTCAAGACGCTGTATTGGTGGCCTGGCATGAAACGCGAAATTGCTCAATACGTTTCTGAATGCGACGTTTGTCAACGTGTTAAGGCAGTCCATCAGAAAACAGCCGGTCTACTCCAACCTCTGAAAATTCCTGAGTGGAAGTGGGACATGATTGAAATGGACTTCGTCACT
This sequence comes from Alopecurus myosuroides, assembly GCA_028641055.1. Taxonomy (NCBI): domain Eukaryota; kingdom Viridiplantae; phylum Streptophyta; class Magnoliopsida; order Poales; family Poaceae; genus Alopecurus; species Alopecurus myosuroides. The sequence continues at coordinate 20,305,860 of CM054058.1, forward strand.
GGTTTTCCAAAGTCCAAGAAGGGCAACGATGCAATCTTCGTTGTCATTGATCGTCTCACTAAAGTAGCTCACTTCTTTGCTGTCAAGGAAACAATCTCAGCTAGCCAGTTAGCAGAGCTCTACACAGCAAAGATTGTTCCTCTTCATGGTGTTCCATTGGAAATAAGCTCAGACCGTGGAAGCATATTCACTTCTCATTTCTGGAAAAGCTTTCAAGAAGCATTGGGCACCAAACTTCTGTTCAGCACAGCTTATCACCCTCAGTCTCAGGGGCAAGTCGAAAGAGTCAATCAGATTCTCGAGGATATGCTCAGAGCATGTGGTCTCTCCTTTGGCATGAAATGGGAGGATTGCCTTCCATATGCTGAATTCTCCTACAACAACAGCTTCCAGGCAAGCCTAGGCATGGCACCATTTGAAGCTCTCTATGGCCGCAGATGCAGGAGTCCAATCAATTGGTCTGGAGCTGGTGAACGTTCACTCTTAGGCCCTGACATTGTTAAGGAAGCCGAAGAGAAAGTCCGTATCATTCGTGAAAATCTCAAGATTGCTCAGTCTCGTCAGAAAAGCTACTATGACAGCAAGCACAGGGATATGGTCTATGCACCTGGTGACAAGGCATATCTCCGTGTAACTCCCCTCAGAGGCACTCATCGTTTTGGTGTGAAAGGAAAGCTTGCACCAAGATAGATTGGTCCTTTCAACATTCTCTCAAGGCGTGCGGAAAATGCCTATCGTCTTGAACTTCCAGAAAAGCTATCCAAGGTGCACGATGTGTTTCACGTGTCACGGCTCAAGAGGTGTTTCAAAGATCCAGATCGTGCAGTTGATCATGATTCCATTGAACTGCAAGATGTTCTATCTTATGAGGAGCACCCTATTCGTATTCTCGATGAGACCGAGCGTAAGACTCGCAACAAGAGCACCAAGTTCTTGAAAGTGCAGTGGTCCCATCATTCCGATAAAGAGGCAACGTGGGAGACCGAAGAGGATCTTCGCAAGAAGTATCCGGACCTTTTCTCTTCTCAGTAAGGAATCTCGGGGCGCGATTCCTTCAAGGGGGGGCGTTTCCATTTAGAATGTTTGATTCTTTTTTTATTAATTTTTTGCATCATGTCATCATACTCATTCCTTGTTTGCATTTGTTTTGCATCTGTTTTCAATTGTTTTCTATTTCAAATTCAAACCAATATTCAAACCTTTGTTTCATACTTGTTATGTTACAATCTTTTTCAAATAAAAGTTCAACTCAAAACCTAAATTTTTTCCATTTAATCCATAAGGTTCAACTATTAAAAATGGTGGCCTTTAATCAATCACTTAATTCAAATTGCATTCAAAATTCAAATCACATGTTACAACAGCACCCAATATGAACTTATGAAAATTACCAAAACATTCTAATCACTTGTTTCCATTTAAACCATATGTTCACCCTATTTAAAATTTTGTTTCCAATAATCACTTAATCTCAAAATGATTCAAATTTAAAGCAAATTACAAACAGCAAGTTTTTGAACTTTTTGAAAATCAAAGTTTGGCAAGTGTTGCTGTTACATGTTTTGAACCATACCAAATTTTCTCAAAAAATTTCCTAACCCAAAAACATTTCTTTTCTTCCTATTCTCTTTTCAGCAAAAAAAAGAAACAGAAGGAATAAATAAAAAAACAATACGCTCACAGAGGGGGGGAGTAGCACGGCCCAGCCCAGCGAGCGGCCCGGTACCGCTTCGCACCCCCCTCCTCTTCTTCCCCGCGTACGGCCGGTCATCGAGCGGCGCCACGTCGACGGCAGCCGCAGCGAACGGCCACCACGCAGCCCTAGCCTCTATAAAAACCTACCTAGGTCCCCGGAGAGCTAGCCCTAGCCACCTACTCCCTTTCTCCCTCGATCACCGCCGCCAATCCCTCTCTCTCTGCCCGGCGATCCCTCTCTGAACCTCACCTCTGGACCCACCGTCGCCACCGTGTCTGAATCCATGGAGCTCATCGACGTTGCCGTGCTCCTCCACCCTATCTGAACCCGGGAATCACCTCCCCGTATCCACCTCATCCTGTTCGACACCTCCCCGACGCCACCCAACTGCTGGATCTCCGCCGCCGAGCTCGTCGCTGTCGCCGGCGCGGTTTCCTTCCCCGAACCTCTGCTACCTCAACGACAGAGGTGAGCAGTCGATCCTCTCCGCTCCCTCCTCTCTGCATCGTGTCCGCGAGCACGCACTGCACACCAGCACGCACACGAGCCCAACGGCACCGCAACAGCAGCCACGGCAGCTCGCCGCCGGCCGTCGCTCTCTGCCAAGTTTCAGAAACGCGCGCGCTGTTTAAAAATTCAGTTAACAAAGATGAACCATAACCTGTTTGCGCGTGCTATACTGACAAAACTGAACGAACACCGCCGCGGTAGCAGCGTTGCGTGCGCAGGCCCAGGTCGAGGGTTCGATCCCCCTCGCCGCGAATAAACCCCATTTTTGCGAAGGGCACTGACAGGGTGGCCCCCTGTCAGCTGCTGTGGGCGCACTGCTGCCACGCTGGCCCCAGGGCCCACTGGCAGTGCCCTAGGGTAGATAACTGCGCGGTGTAAAAAGAATTTCAGCCTTTTCTTTTTCAGTTTAAGTCCTATTTCATTACAGATTGGTCCCTGAAAATAAATTGCTAATAACTTTTATTTTATGAATCCAAATAATAAAAGTAAAATATGTTTGTTGAACCAAATTTAATTATCTATCTATTTAAACCATTTGTATTCTGTTTTGAATAATTCAAATGCATTCAAATTTCAAATTCAAACAATTCATTTGAAATTTGATTAAATGCATAAGTAATTCATACTTAATTCAAATAACACAAATAAAATATGTTTTCCATGCTATTTTGAACCATCTTTTCAAATATAAATTTTGTTTCATGATTTGAATAATTAAAATTGCTTAAATAATTTAAACCTTGTTTAAATCATTTAAATTTGCTAAATTCATAACTTGCTCAAATTAAATTATTTTTGAACTTATAAAATATGTTTTCAAACTAGAAAAGTATAACCTTTTCAAATATGAATTTGAATTTATGTTTTGAACAAATAAAATTCAAATAAAATTCATACTTGAATTTAATTCAATTAAAACTTGTTTAATTCATAATTAATTCATCCTAAATCCTTTTTCAATATTTGAAACATGTAATCCACTTAAAATTTTATGTTCTTTTCAAATATGAACTTTGTTATTTGTTTTGAACAATTTAAATTGCTGAAAACAACAAATGCTGGTGTAACACCTTTAAGTAACCAAAATTCCCTAACTTAATAAATAAATTTCTAAACTTGGCAAACCTTATTTTAAATAGTTTCTATTGTTGTTATTTTTCTGTTTTCCTCATCCATGCATCATGCTAATTCACTTTCACCTGTTGGTTAGTTGTAAAACAATTGTTTCAACCATAATTCATGGGCTTTTCATATGCAACTCAAGTTGCATGTGGGTCCATTTAGTCATGTTGTTACCCTGTCAACTAGTTTCTTTTGATGCATCAATTAATTTGTCATGCATCATCCCATGATTGTGCATTATGCCATGTTATTGATTGTTTATCTCTCCGTGTTCTTTGTTTGCTTCTTCTCGGATAGACGACGACGTTGAGACAGACGATACTTACGACACCCCTTCTGAGGATCTAGCTCAGTACCAGGCTGCTGAGTTTGCAGGCAAGTATTCACTCACATGAACCACTGTGTTCCTTTCAACATTGGTTACCGATACTTTCCGTTGTCTATTTCTGCTAGCCCTATGAATCGTTGCTTCTGTTACGAACCCCATTGCTTGTTGCCCGTGTCCTACTAGCATGCTTAGGGTTGTTTTTGCTCGAGTCTGTTACCCGTTACTTTCTGTTACTATATTTCTATTATGTTCTGGGGCTCGATGTTAAACAACAACCTGTTAATTTTGGGTAATAATAACTTGCTGATAAGGCACCGGCAGGAGGCCCGGCGTGGTTTTGAGGCCTGCTAGTGTCGACCCTAATTAGGAAAAGGGTCTTGTCTACTGATCCATGATGAGCGCACTATCCGCATGTGGGAAGCGTGTATGGGCGCCCCCTCAATTTGATTCGATTCGCATCTCGTCCAAATCGCCACACTTAGTTCGGGCTTTCCATTTGATGCACTCATATGCAGGTACGAACCCGAGGCCAGGGTGGAACTTTTGTAGTCGGCATTTAGGGCGGCGTGGTCTTAGAGTGTTATGAGGGTCCCCTTTTCTTCGTGGGGCTCGATTAGCCGCGCACGCACAGCACGTGGTGCTTTGGGCTTGAAGCGAAGAAGAGTTGAGTTGGGTAGAGTGCCTCGCTTGGTGGGTTTGATTCCCGTCTGGCGGGATATTCTTACGTGTACGGCCAAATTGGTGCACCCCTGCAGGGATAAATCTTCTCGAGAAGCCGTGTTTTCCGCGGTTATGGTTAACTTGGTGAAAGTACTGGCTAACAAGTACTCAGAACAACTTACACCTGCAGGGATAAATCTTCTCGAGAAGCCGTGTTTTCCGCGGTTATGGTTAACTTGGTGAAAGTACTGGCTAACAAGTACTCAGAACAACTTACACCTAACTAATGATAACTTGTCTAGTAATAGTCTTATTGACACAATAACTTGAACCATCATTAATCCAACTGTGTGAGTTATCCTCGGATTGCTTCTTTGGATAAGGGGCGAGATCCAGGATGGGTTTGTTTGGAGTTAGTTGTTAGTTGGTTACGATACGCTATCTTATCTTCTTTCTGTTAGCTGGAAGTTGTAGTTGTATCTGTAGTTGGTTAGTGCAGCCAGCTGCCGCATCGTTCGTATCATCCTTTCTTCCGTTGAACCCAAAGCATCTGTGCATGATGTTGACGGGTTACACTTTGGTGAACTGTGAGTCTTGCTTGCCAGTACGTTTATGTACTGACCCCTTTGGGGCTGTGGTTTCCGTAGACTACGCTTACGAGGATCCCCGTGACGGCTACTACGTGGAGTTTGACGAGGCTGCTGACGAGTAGATAGCGGACCTGGGCAGGATCCGAGACATCGTGGATGGGCTCCGTCTTTTCGTTTCCGGCTTCTTAAGCCTATTTGGATTTTGTCTGTACTCTGACCCTTTGAATGCTTCCGCTGAGATGTAATGATGTTATGTTGGGACATGTGTCCTCTGGATGATTGTATTTGCTATCTCTGCTCTAGTGAGAGCTATTTGCAACTTATTTCTATTTATTTGTGTCTTAGAGATATGTTGTGTTATCATTCTGTTAAACACCGTTGACGTACCATGTGTGTATGGTATGAAGTATGTCAATGGTAGTGTCCTGATTTCTATGGGATGGTTTACGTAGACAATGAACAGTAGGGGTTGGTTGTCACACATACGTGTGTTGGCCTACTCGTAAGAGATGCGGGTGCCGGTAATCCCTGTAATCCAATCAACTACTGTTCAACGGAACTGCGAGTATCCTCTAGAAGTCCGGGTGCGACAATTTTCCTATTTCATCATTGATTTTAACAGCAACACTCCCTCCAGACACAAAATTATGGATCATGGCACACCACTCCTCCGAGAAACCTTTCATTCTCAGAGTTTGATGGAGGAACGACCAATTAACCTTATCATAGGCCTTTTCAAAGTCAATTTTAAAAATTACTCCATTTAGCTTTTTGGTGTGCATTTCATGGACAGTCTCGTGTAAAACCACGACCCCATCAAGGATATTCCTACCTTGCATAAAAGCAGTTTGAGTAGGCTTCACCACATGATCTGCCACCGCGTTAAGCCGAATGGTAGAAACTTTCGTAAAGATTTTGAAGCTAACATTTAGGAGGAAGATTGGTCTATATTGTTGAATCATTTCTGCTTCCGCAATCTTAGGCAACAAAATGATATCCCCAAAATTAAGGTGAAACAGATCTAGTTGGCCCGCATGCAGACAACCAAACAACTCCAGTAAATCATCCTTGATGGTTTCCTAGAAATGTTGGTAAAACTCTGCCGGAAAGCCATCTGGTCCTGGCGCCTTATTATGTTCCATCAAAAATACTGCCTTCTTAATTTCCTCTTCAGAGAAGGGAGCAGTAAGGAAGGTATTCTCTTCGACAGAAACTTGTGGAATATCATCTGTTCGCGACTCATCCATAGATACATGAGTATCCATCGGAGCCCCAAACAAATCTTTATAGTACTTTGTTATAAAGGCCTTGAGCTGCTCCTGTCCTTCGATCAGACCTTCATCTTGTACCAGAGAATGAATCCGCTTCTTTCTATGTCGCCCATTGGCTACATTAGGAAAATAGCGAGTATTCGAGTCTCCTTCTAAGATGAATTTAGCCTTTGATCTCTGGTACCATTTGATCTCTTCCTCACGCAGCAAGGAGGCTACTTTAGCATTAGATTGGCTTTTTAGCTCAATTTCTTGCTGGTTTAGTAGTCTACTTTCTGCGATGATGTCAAGTTCATTAATAATGGTGCACAGGCGCTCCTTCTCTTTTTTAAGATTACCAGCCGTATGCCTAGCCCAACCACGAAGATATCTGCGAACATTATGCATTTTAATGTTCCATCTTCCGATCGGAGTAGTTCCCGTCACTGGTTTAGCCCATTCCTTTTTAACCAGTTCATCAAAACCATCACGCAACAACCATCCCAATTCAAATTTGAACTGTGGTTGAGTAATAGGTCTTACAGTACCGGTAGAAAGTAGAATGGATGCATGGTCCGATAGAGACTCAATACGCTCCAGAGCTCGTACCGTGACCAATGGGTATTTTTCTTCCCAATAGGTGGTCATCAATACTCGATCTAGTTTTTCGTATGTCGGCTCCGGGAGACTATTAGCCCAGGTAAATTGTCTCCCTGTCATATGTACCTCTCTCAAATCCAGACTGCCGATGACAGCATTGAACAAGAAAGGCCAATGTCTATCGAACCTTCCTTTGTTTTTTTCATGTTGGAATCTTAGCATCTTAAAATCCCCACCTATAATCATAGGATACGGGTTTTCATTAGCTAAATTCACCAACTCGCGAAGGAATGCTGCTTTATGTTCTTCTTGGGCGGCCCCATAGACGGCAACCAAACTCCATATGAAATTATCAGCTCTGTTCCGGATATGTGCCTTAATATGAAAGTCACCATCCGTTACTGCCAACACATCCATAGAGTCTGATTTAACACCTAATAAAATGCCACCCGATCTTCCACGAGGAGGGATTGAATGCCAAGTGAAGTCTACGCCTCCCGAGAGACGGGCCAACACACTCTGCGTAAAATCCCTTCTACCCGTTTCCGAAATCGCCAAAAACTCCAACCTATGATCCCTCACATACTGAGCAATATTCAAATGTTTAGCCAAGTCACCAAGACCTCTGCTAATAGTGAAAATGCTGTTCATTGAGAAACAGATTGGTTTTTTGATCTTTTCTCGACTTTGCGAGCTAACTTATTCCTTTTGTCCTTAGCAGATTTGGATTTGCGGCCTGAGGCATATATATCATTTAACGATCCTAACCCGTCCTCATCCATATCCACCTCCGCCACCTCACTCACCAGATGCGATAGAAGCTGTCCATCAATCGTGGCATTCACTTCCTCGTCATCTATAGGTGAGACAACCGGCTTTGAAGAACCACATGGCGACACCCTAAGGCGATCAAACTCCACATGTTTCAAAACATTAGCCGAGACTTCTATTTCCTTCTCATTTCTACCAATATTAACTCCTATATGTGCTAAACTTGAAGACATTTTAGAAGAGGAATACGATAGAAAAGAGCTAGAGTCGGATGGCATACCCCCAGTCGGTGAAGAAAACATCGCCGCTTTACGGCGCATCGCTTTTGCAAGCGCGTCTTCATCCGTCGCCGAAGAGCCATCCTCCGCCACCTGGTGGCGAGCACTACGCCGAACCGTAGTCTTGTGCGTAGCAGCATCCCTAGTCACCGCGGGAGGGGGCGGCGATGAAGTAGGAGCCCCCTCGACCACAGTGGACGGCGACACCGCCCTACGCCGTGTGCTGGTCGCCGACGTCACCGCCATCCGCCCAGGGCATGCCGCCGGTGGGTCCACCGAAGTGCCGCCAACCTGGGCCGATGCCGTCTCAGCGGAGGTCGCCCCCCGAGCGGAGGTTAGAACCTCAACGCCCAGGGCAACCCCCACCCGCGCAGCGGCCTGCGCCTCCTCCGTCGTAGTCGGGCCGTCGCCTGCCAGCGCCTGGCTGGGCCTCGCCGAGCCCAACGCCGACAGCAGTCCCGTTGGGCCGGGTGCATGAGCGGAGCACCGCTGCTGCACGCTCGGTGCATGACCCGGCGTCCCCTCCGGCATCGCACGCTGCAGGGCAGCCCGGTCCAGTCCGTCCGCAAGCGTGACCTCCGTCGCCACTGTCTGCAAGTTGGACCGGTCCAACTCGATCTCAGGTGACCCCTGCCGCTGCCGACTGCTGTGAGGAGAACCAGCCACCCGAGCGCACACCGTATCCGCTGCATCGTCGAAGCTCCCGAACAGAATAGTGCCACTCGTCGCCCTCGACTCAATCTGTCTAGGAGCTAACAAGGAGTTCCTCAACACCACATCAGCAACGCTTCTCCCCCCGGACAGATTGAACTGATTAACAATCTCCTTCCCGCGTGGAGTTTGCGGATTAGGATTTAGCGGAGTTACCGCCACATTCCGCAACAAAGCAGACACCGACGTCCCCTGCTGCTGAGAAGAACCACTCCCAGGAGCCGGATCAACAACCATACTGTCAACATGCGTAGCACCCTGCACAGATGACCCTCCATGACTTTGCTGACCATTAGCCCCTCCCTCTTCCATACCTCTATCCTCCGAGTGATCACGTCTATGATCCCAAAAGAACGGCACAAAGTCTGGCTCGGGCACATAACCAGCCGACTCTGGTCTGTAAGTGAACTCAAACCCCTTCAGCAATAAGACCCCGGTCGTCTTGATATAAGGTCCCAAATTATCAGTCTTTTTGAAACAATCATCATCGATCATGCCTATCCGTATACGGACAAGACCTCTCCGACGCAGAGCAACCAAGTCCACATCAATAGTAGTACCAATGAGAGAACTTGCTGCCCACAGACCCAAAAAGTGTCTCATCGGATGCGGCACACCTGTCACATGAACCCATTGTTTATGTAATTCCATAATAGGCTCAATCTCCTCCGGTGCCCACTGGCTGAAAACTAGTCTCGTCGACTGAGAAGGGATCCCAAGCACCATCCCATCAAATCTCGACAACTCCTCCTTTGAGGGAAAAACTAGTCTCGTCGACTGAGAAGGGATCCCAAGCACCATCCCATCAAATCTCGACAACTCCTCCTTTGAGGGAAAGCCCACCGTGAACGAATCTTCCCCGTTCGGAATAGCCTCCCACACCCAAGAAGGAGTTGGGCACATCCTCGCCACCTGTGTCTCCACCTGTAAAGCCGTGGCTGCCGTACCCTCCACCGTAACCAACGCAATGGGTAGAGAAGTTGGAGCCAGCTCCGCCTTGTGCACACTATCAGGCAGCATACTAAACATCGTCTCTCTGTTACCTTGCCCTGCAACAATCACTGACGGCTTCGGTAACTTCAGCACCGGACATTTCTTTGTAGGATGTTGGTGGTTATCGCAGAGAAAGCAATAGTGTGTCGCCGTACAATCCTTGGTAGCATGCGTATCCAAACCACACTTCCAGCACCACGACTTTGCTCGCCTAGTCTGATCATCCTCCACCACCGCATCAACCACCTGAGAACCAACCTCCGGCGTCACTGCTGGTACCTGCGTCGCTGTCACCGACGTAGTCCCATCAAATTGCTGCCCGGCCGCGAGGTTCGCGGACGTTGACTTCTTCTTCTTCTTTTTCTTGCGCTTCAGCCCCGGCGCCGACGCTACGGTCTGTGCCGCACCGAAGGCGAAACCAGCCCCCGCTTGCACGGCGCCCCCCTGGTTCGGCATCCCCGTCCTGGGCGGGACAGGGGCGAACATAGGCGGTCCACCGAAAGCCACCGCCGCAGCCGCCGCATTCACCGGCAGGACACCATGCGCAGCCCCGCCATTGTTCACGCCCGCGGCAGCCGCCCCAGCTCTTGGTGCTATCGGAGCAAAGGTGGGTGGCCCTGCTTGGGGCCCGAACACCACGCCACCCCGACCACGTCCAGCAGCCGCCGCTGCAGCACGCGCCCCACCAGTCGCAGACGACGGAGGCGCCGCCATGACCACCTGCAGGTATGAGCGACCGCTCCCCGGTGACGAGGAAGAGGAGAGCAGCACAGCAGGAGACGGTGCAGGAGAGTGTGGTTGATTTCCGGATCCTACCGTGCCGATTTTCTGTTTCACGGCAAGTTTCAGGTTAGCAATCCGCCCCCCGCCCAAGGATGTGGCGGTAGAGAGCCTGCTAAGTCTCACCCAGTTCCTTTGTTTGAGTGTATTTTTTTTTAGAAACGGGAGCACAAGCCTCAGCCTCTGCTTCAAAGTGATGCACACGGCTTATCTATTATATACTAAAAGAAATATATGGAACTGAAATAGAGACACTACGTTTAGCCACATGATCTAAATTATATTGATTGTTGGATCTATAATCTGTGGCTACGATTTATGTAAGTGCGTAATCCCGTTTGACACGGTATAAGTTGGAGTGCACGTATATTTTAATAGGACAGAGGAACACAAATAACCAACGTTTTAACAATCATATCAAAAGACCTTGTTTCTGAGTTCGCCCTTGTGGAAGACGTGGAAGATGCAGTTCATTGGATCTAGATAAAGCTTACTCTGCTCGCTCGGACTACCTCGCCATGTTTCCAGGGACCGTAGTTCTTGCGGGCGTGGATCGGGTTTGGCGATCTCGGGCTCCCAACAAGTGCAAATTTTTCGTATGGCTGGCCCTAAAAAACAGGTGTTGGACGGCTCACAGGCTGGGCCGCCGAGTCCTCCCGCACCCGCCAACTTGCCCCTTTTGCGATCAACATGGTGAGGATGTGGATCACCTTTTGTTGGGATGTGTCCTGACTAGGCGAGTTTGATCTGAGCTCCTTCACAGATGGGGCTTGCAGGAGTGGATCCCGAGCCAGCAAGACGTTGTGGCACAATGACTTTCTGCCATGATTGGTAGAGGGGTGGACCAGAGAGACCTGTGGACGGCGATCACCCTTACGTGCTGGTGTCTATGGCGGCACCGCAACAGGGTGGTTTTTTATGTGGACCAACCTTCAGTTCATAAGGTGCTAAAGATGATTGAATCAGAAACTTCTTTGTGGATTTCAGCCGGTCTTTTCAAAGGTAGTCTTAGACAGGTAGACAAGTGGAGCTTTGGCGAGTTATCCCTTTGTAGAGTGTGTGTGGTTGCGTTCTGTGCGGCTGAACGCGCTGTAATTGGCCCTTGGCCCTCCTTGTTCGAAACCGATACGTCGTTCCATGACGCATGCTTAAAAAAAAGAAACAAATAACCATGCCTTTAGTCCATTGAAAAAAAAACTATGTCCTCTCGCAAAGTCTCCAAAGTGTCGTATCTATATAGGACTTTTGATAGGATTGTTAAAATGTTGGACGCTCTGGAATCTTGAACTTCTCCTCGGTATGAGCTGGGATCTCGGCAAGCCGCCGGGTGCGTGAACAGCGAGAAGGTTAGGAAATCCCAAAAGTGAAAGGAGAAGGTCAGGCACCTGACGTAGCAGCTGGTCGGATGGATCGACCATGCTGATGCCACGGCGTACCATGCTTCGCCCCTGCCAGATCAACCACAATTAGACTCTTCTGATTTACTCCATGGCCAGTAAGTAATACTACTTAACTATTCATTAGCCTCAAGCATAATTCATATTATCTGTATTAAAATTGTTCATACAATTAGAAATGTAGGGATCTTTGTCGTCGTGTCTTTAGCACTTGTATGTCCACGCAATCACATCCAATAGATTGCTCCTTTTTGTTTTGATGGTCACAAGTAACTTAATTATGTACAACGATTGGTTTCTACCCCCTATAATTTTTACGTTTTTTGAAGCTCTAACTGGTGGGCTAGAATGCTCATGTCTTGGTTCAATGGAACTTTGTAATCCTTGGCCAGAAATTTTAGAATTACTAATATGATGGGTTATGAGGTGTTTTTTCTCCAAAATAGTCTCAAGTTGTATTGTGTCGGTGTAGAATAATAAAATCTAATACATGAGATACTTTTTATAGAAAGATTTACTGCAATTAGTATCTTCTGATTTTCTAAAGAAAATGCACAAGGATAAGCAATACATATTCCCATATTAAAGAGTACCATAACAATTATGAGTGAGATTTATGTTTTATTTTTAACCAGAAGCCACTCAAATCCTTAGCGGATGAAATGAAGAGAATAAATAATAATAGCAAAGAACAGGAGAAAGGGTACATATTAACCATCTTTGATTCATAAATTCCTTCTGTTTAATTAGTGGTTTAACATTATTCTAAATCGAGCTGTAATTTTAACCACATTTCCATAGTTTGTGGTGGTGGTAAAATGAAGACCACTATATGGGAAGATTTTGACAAAATTATAGAGAATAACGTTTGGACAAAAAATGTCATTCTCACTTTACACTTGGTCAACAAAATACATGATAAGAACTTTCTTCCAATCTTAAAATGCATACGATTATGGTCGCAACAATAGATGCTTAAAAAAATTATTGGTGATAGAAACTTCGAGAAGCAAGAAGAAAACACATAATTGCAGTCTAATAATGTGAAAACATGTATTAGATTAGAACCTTATCATTGTGTAATAATTTGAATTTTTATCTATCCCACCTAAAATATTTTTATGTAATACTTCCTCCGTTCTTTAATGTAAAGTGTATAGTTATTTGGTTAAAATTCTAAAATATAAGGTATTCGGTGATTTGTGGCCAGTTATACCATTCCATATAAGGATTTTTTACAATTATGTGTTTTTCACATGTATTGTTTTCAATTTGTAGCTGTTAGGGACTCCATTTCCTGATTTTTCCCAAGAGCAAATGAGTGCACCCTGTGCTAAATTTCCACGTCTTAATATTCGTGCCAAAAACTTATACACCTTACGTATAGGAACGGATGGAGTATTAACTAATAGTTCATGCACAAATACAGAGCAAGTATAAATCATTTATTTGGTAAGATTCATTGGACTCCTTAGATTGGTTGTTCAATAATTACAAAAGATAAATTCTATAAAGTTAAAACATACAAATACTAAGATAAAAGTAATAATTTAAAATCTATACAGACCTTTTAGATGTTGCCCGAGAGTACTGAGAATGTTCTTTTTCCTTTTTTGGTGATTATGTGTAAGTAACATATGGATCACTACAACTAAAAAAAAGGTATGGTTTACGAGACGTTCACATTTTCCAGAGTGGTGATTTTGTTAGCTTTTTGTTTATGAGAGGTGTTAGATTCGTCTTGCATGCTTGGGCAATGTTTTAGATTGTTATGCAGTTTCTTTTCATTGAAATATTTAGTTCGTTGTAACGTTAAACGCACATTCAAGTTTATCTTTTATGCTGATCATGGGAACCATGTGAGCTTAAAAGGTAATTTGCCACCGATATCCGTACTCTTTCTATATCTGGTATTTGTAATGTGGCGGGCTAGTTGGTACGATAATTTTTTTAGAGCAGAGTACATGGTCATTGGCAGAATAAAGCCCTAAGAGAATACCCCATGGACTCAAAGCAGCCAATCCTATCTAGGCCCTAGCATTTGTGAAGCGAACGAAACGAGAACCAGTCAACCAGCCGGGTCACCACAATTAGTACTAGCTACGGCCGGTCAAAAAGATGACCCGACAAGTCACGCTATTTTCTCTGCCCTATACGGTGGTTGTGCAACGCCATCCGTGTGCCTGTCACCACACCATACATCCTCAGCTCAGATTCTTGGTCAAGAGAGAGGCGCCGATCCACCCATTCCTCTCCACTGGCCATGGCCAAGTTCATCATTTTCTTCCTCCTCACGCTCGCCCCCGTCGCCGCCAGGAACAGCAAGGTCAGCAGAGCGACAACGGATGAGGATGCCGACCTGCAGCAGCGGCGGGAGTACATGGCACAGGTCGTCCGGTTCGGTGACCGCCCCGAGTTGGCGGCAGCCGCCGACGCCGAGACGACCCATCGTCTGGCCATGTTCCTGGAACGCGAGATGGGGCCGATCGAGGCCATCCTCCACGCCATCGACAGGATGCCCGAGAGCAGCGCCGACGAGGCCCGCACCAAGGAAGACGCGTTCGAGGCGGCCATGTACCTGCTGGTTCGCCACCTCGGGCTGCTCCTGCCTCACGGCTGCGCGGCCTACAGGTCCAAGGGTGTCGACGATGCTGCTTTCGCCGTCAGGGAGATGCCGGAGAACACCAGCGCCGCCGATGCTGATGTCTCCGTCATCCGCAGGATCCGCGGCAAGGAGGAGCGAGCCAAGGGCAAGGAGATGATGGACAAACTGTGCTTCCTGGCGGCTCTGTCAGGGTTACAGTTTAGACCATAGGTTGTGATCTTGCTAGGAATCGCCAATTTATTTCCCTAATTAATTAAGCTCCCGTGTCCCCGTCAAATGCACCACAGTAGAGTTTGGTAAATACTGCCTATCCCAGGCCGATGGCAAAGAAAATTTCGGACTGCCTGCACACCATCAGATCATCTCCATCAAATCAGAATCCACGAGCACGCCCCCACCTCAAATCCCCCAACTAACGATCAGCTCGCCGCCGCTCCGGTTCCTTCCCCTCATCCTTGCGACCACCTTCACTTGCTTCAGCGAGATTCGCCGACACAATCGCATGAAGCTCGATCCGTTGTGGGGAGGGGTCGCCGGGGATGCACTGATGGGCCGCCAATGCTGCTTGTGCCATATGCGATCGGATCTTGCCGTCAACGATCCACTTCAGCCTCAAATATGTTGATACATGACTCTCAATTTTTGACACTAGAAGGTCACGTATTTTCATTCATGACCCCTTTTTGACCAAAAATGAAAAGTCACATACCGAGTATCTTATTTGATCATCAATGACTAATTTAATGGAATTGTCATAGACTCTATGACCCAATCAGAGGGGTCATAGACCTATGACCAATTGATTTGGTCATGTGATATCCTGCCATAGCCACGTCAGATCCTACGTCACTGGTAGAAAATAGGCATATAGTCCCGGTTCGCAAAGGCCATTAATCCCAGCCGCGCAACCGGGACTAAATAGGCGAGACTAAAGCCCCCCCCCCCCCCCCTTTAGTCGCCCCTCTTACGAACCGCGGCTAAAGACCCGTCCACGTGGACGGGTGGCGTGCGCCGGGGGCGGAGGACCTTTAGTCCCGGTTGGCCACACGAACCGGGACTACATGTTATTTCGTTATTTCTTTAATTCATTTGGATTTCTAATTATTTTTCACTCCCTTTTTTTTCAGAATTTTTATTATTTGCTTAGTGTCTAACTACAATTATCTCTAATCAAATTTCTTACTCGTGTTCAAACTTCCCGCTCGGTCACACATCCTCCCACTACTCTAGCACTAGCACGCTTAACTTCCGAGTTCCATCCGGTCCCGCATCCAAGTGTTTCGCACGCATGTGATACTAGTATCATATCAATCCTATTAACATGTTGGTCGATGCCACATTTCTTTATTGTCTGAATTTCAAATAAATCTTTTAATAAACAAAAGTAATGATGTAATTAATAATTTTGAATAAATAAATAAACATTAACTTTTTAATTTGTATTATTCTAAAAAATATTCAGAAAAATAAAACTAATTCATTTTAAAATCTTAAAATACTATTAATATATCAAAATATTCAGAAAAATAAAACTAATTCATTTTAAAATCTTAAAAATACAAATAATATATCAAAATATTCAGAAAAATAAAACTAATACATTTTATAATATTAAAAATACAAATAATATATCCAAAAATTCAGGAAAATAAAACTAATTCATTTTCCCCTTTCCTAAATGAAAAATAAAATCTGATAAAATTCATGAACCAAACCATATGAAATCTAAACCATATGAAATTTGCAGATCCAAGTTCGACTATTATTTTGGACACAAGAACTGTTTTGGCAATGACTATCTGTGAGAATGATTTAAACCTAACTTTTAAAATACATAACCAAAATGGACAAACTAAAATATTATGGATAGATATTGAAAAGATCTATCCATAGCACTTAGCCTCACATCAAGGTCAACAACCAAATGAAAATACCATCCTTTTTAATAAAAGACCAGTAGGCTCTTCTATTATTTTTAGAATGAGTTAAAAAATGTATTTTGAAGTAAATCCAACTGGATGAGTTTGGTATTGACTAGATCTATGTTTTCCTGGCTTAGATTAATTTTTAGACCTCTAGATTTATTTTTGGTGAACAGATATAGAAACAGTAGTTTTTGGTGAACAGATATATAGAAACGGTAGTTTTTCTGTTTTGTTTTCTTGATGTGTTTTTGTTTGTTTTCTTGATGTGTTTTTGTTTGTTTTCTTGATGTGTTTTTGTTTGTTTGTTTTGAAATATGTGTTTGACATAATATAGAAATAATATAGCTAGGAATTAATATAGAAATAATATCCATTACATAATAATATATCCATTACATGCATATATCGAACGCAAGATGCGGTACACAAACAACATCTACTCGAGCTCCGAAGAGTAGATGCGGAACAACTCGTAGGCAACGTATGCATCTATTGCTGCATAGTCGAGATTGATCCGGTCCAGTGGGTTCTTCCCCCAATACATGTGATTCTTGGAGGGGAAACGAGACTTCATGGTTTTGTAGTCGGCGGGGATGAAGGCAGTTGCCATCGGAGCCATCCCGGTCTTGTGCTCGTACAACTCATCAAAATGGATAAGGTCCTGAAGATCAATGTAGTGATCTTCAGGTATCTCAATACCCAAGCGCATCAACTTCTGCCGGTCTTGAGTGATGTCAACACTACAGAAGTCGTACCCCTTGTTGACAAGAAAATCAATAAGTTCCGGAGAATGCTTTGAACTACTGCAACAACAAAAATAGACCACGTGTTAGATATGTTGCAACACGTGTATTCTTCCAATGCAACAAACAAATCGAAAATACAACACTATCGATCCTACAAGAGAGATTGTACGTGTGCGTTACCTTGCCCATTGGAAGACCAAAACGATCTCCTTGAAGGCAATCTGGATGACGGCAACATCCCGTTGATTCGCCGTATACTCTAGATCAAGCCCAAAGAACTTATGGTGTTCATCGGCTTCTTCATAGAGATTGCTCAAATGCTTAAGAGCATCGGGGAGCCTCTCGCACATATTGGTGTAGGCCACGTCGAGACTCTTGCGGCATGGTGTGGCCACACGGAGAAGGTTCCAAACGGGAGAACCCATGGGTTCTTGGTGGAGGAAGAAGAGAGGAAGAAGATCGAAGAGTGGAAGAAGAAACAGAGACTCTCGGGTGCGCACTGTAGCAATGGCCTTCTGCCTCTCGCTCGCGAAATAAAACCGCCGCGCGGGAGGCGAGCAGTGTGTATCTTTAGTCGCGGGTGGCCAGGCCAACCGGGACTAAAGACAGGGAGGCCAGCAGTTTGGATCATTAGTCGCGGGTGGCCAGACCAACCGGAATTAAAGCCCTCCACGCACTTCCCAAACCGCGACGCATGACCTTCAGTCGCGGGTCGCCTCCCGAACCGGGACTAAAACCCCTTTAATCACGGTGCGCATAATTTGGGGACTGATGGGGGCGTATGGAAGGCCTTTTTTCTATCAGTGCATGACCAATCCTATGTGGCAAAATTATGACCAACTGAGTAGGTCATGGAAGAGATTCAACCCAATCCCTAGCTGCACCTCAATATGGGCCAGACCCAACAATTAAGCCATTTTACGATTTTTTCCTGCCTTATTTTTTTGCCTAAATAGACCAAGCCAAATCTTTCTAAGCCTTTTTCTATCTCAGGCCTTTTTTCTTATCACGATATGGTAGTTTTGGTTTTTATTTATTTGGACCGTGGCATTCTCAGCCTTGTACATTTTGGGCCATGGCCTTTTAATAGTCCGATAGAGCTGGGCCAACTTTCGGAGTAGAAACATTTCTCGATATTCAACAGTTATTAAATCAACATGTACAGCAAACAACACGTGATAGAAGCACATACAACTTCACTCCCATTCAAGATCATCTTATTTCATCATACAGTAGATGGCACTTCATCAAAAACAGTAAATATCACTTATTACTACATTTCTAGTCTACGGATACAACACACTGGCAAAAACAAGACTGGTACATCACAATGGCGAAAACAAGACTAACTAAGCAGAACATAATGAACTCCTAATGAAGAGATGGCGACTCAGCACATCTCGCTCCAGCTACGGCTCCGCAGCCTCCGATTGCAGAACATAAATTGGAAAACTGTCGAAGAAAAAAGAAAGCTTTATTACAAAAGGATTACCTATGATGTTGAAATGGACCAGTGAAATTCTCCTGCAACAACCTGAGACACAGATAAGAAGATTGGTTGGGAGATTAGGGAGGGGGGAGGGAGCTCACATCTTGTCGGCCTCCCTGTTGCTCCGTGCCATGGGAGAAAGCAACAAGGTGAAGACCTCCGTTCCCCCTTCGCCTTCTTCCTCCTCCTCGGCTCCTTTTTCCTCTTCCGGCTGCCCGTGCTTCCCTCCGCCCCGCACCGCACAACTGCGCTGCACTGTCTCGTCCCTCCCCTTTTCTCTCTTTGGAGTCTGGACTTGCGGATCGGTGGAGAGCACGCGACATGGTCGATGTGGTGTAGGAGTTAAGAAGAAACGAGACGGGGGAAGGGGTGGTGGCGGCGCAAGAGGGAGAAAAGCTTGGGTTTGTACTTTACTTTCGATCGGTTTCGGGATAACGGAGGCGGGATAAGGTCACGGCCTCACGGGCTTGTTCCGAGATTTTTCCTCCGTACACCCTCTTCTCATACTCACTTTCCCACCTCATCATTCTCTGGCTGCAGCTAGGACCTGCCACTTCTTGGCCCCACTGTGCAGTCTCTACGTAGGTAGTTTAGTAGTAACACTAAACTAATTTCAGTGATATATCTGCTAACAAGTAGTTTATCTTTTTTATGTCTAATATAAAAAGTCCAGGACCTATAATTAATAGTTTCAATTCAAAACATGCCTTGTAATACTATTATGAATTAAAGGTAGTACCAATAAATATGCAAAACTAGTTTAGGTATAGTTGACTAAATGGTTTTGGGTTAGAGGATTTCCATCCGCAGCTCATAAAAAAATTCACGTGAAATTTGACCACACATGACTCGTAGTTTTCTCGTCACTTAAAAAAACATGTTTAAGTACAAACACAGTTGCTTCATAAAATTTTCGGAGTGTCAAAATGGTTTTTTTGTGAAGCAACTATCAAAAATATGTTACAAAATTGTACCAAATAAAATTATGGCCACATTCATGGCATAGTTTCTTTAAATGTGCCCATATTCCACACAAAGATGCATAATGGAACAACGAACAATGTTTACGAAGAATTTTTTATTTTTCTTTGAATAAAAACATCATTTTCCATTTTCGGAGTGTCAAAAATTTGTTTTTTGTGAAGCACATACGCAAAATATGACACAAAATTGTACAAAGTAAAATTATAAAGCAAATATGTCATATTTGATCTACAAATAACCAAATTGTTTCCTCTAAAAATATTTTCATACGCCTCTTTTGAAAAAGAAAAATTTCTACCGATTCAGTTGAAACCGGGTCAAATTTGAACTACAAGTGCCTCGCGGTTTGCTCATAATTTTATGTAAAAATCATTTTTAGGTACAAAACTACCTATTTCATTAGAGATATACCAAGAGTTTTGCGAGATTCAACACCTAGATTTAAACAGTCATGTCCCCCATTTTTATTGTATTTCAAAATTGGAGGAGATCATCGCCGCCGTCATCACCAACGTCTCTCCATCGACCATCCATGTTTCCCCCATCCATGTGTGAGTAATTCCTCCGTTGTAGGATGAAGGGGATGGTAGGGATTGGATGAGTTCGTTCATGTAATAATGTCGTGATTGTTAGGGCATAGTGTTTAGTATCCTCTATTAGTGCTATTGACATTGTTGCAACTTGTTATGCTTAATTCTGTCCACTTTGGGCCCGAGTGCCATGATCTCAGATCTGAACATGTTATTGAATCATGATTATAATTGTTGTTTTTTGATCATACCTGCAAGTTGTTTACACATATCGTTGTCTGAAATCCGAGGCCCCGAAGTGATAGAAATTGGGACAACTGGAGGGCATGGCTGTGATGTGAGGATCATATGTGTTCACGGAGTGTTAATGCTTTGCTCCGGTGTTCTATTAAAAGGAACACCTTAATTATCAGTAGTTCCCTTGAGGCCCCGCTGACACGGGCTGGTAGGACAAAATATGTTGTGCAAGTTCTCATTGCGAGCACGTACGAATATTTACGGAACATATGCCTATGGTTACTTAGTGCTTGGATGCTTTATCTTATTTATCTGCAATGCCCATAACTTGATCATTATATGAATTTTCTTATCCATGCAACGCCCATTCATCCATCCCTATGCCTACAGTATTTAATGCCGCTGTTTACTTCAATCACTACTGCTGTTGTTTTCATACTATTGTTGTTATTATTTCACTACTGCTGCTACTATAAAACTGTTACTGCTGATAAACCACTGCGAACTAGTCAAATTTCAGGTGCAAGTGAATTGACAACTCGCTTGTTAAGGCTCACAAATATTCTTTGGCTCCCCTTGTCTCGAATCAATAAATTTGGGTTTTACTTCCCTCGAAGACTGTTGCGATCCCCTATACTTGTGGGTCATCAGCTACAAAAACTCAAAGTTTGACACGAAATGGACAGATTTACAGACAGGTTCACATAACTAACAAATTCACACAAGTTCATAGGAAATGAAACACAAGTTTAACACAAGTTCAGTTCGTAGAACTGAAAAAATTCACACAAGTTCACAGACCAAGGTTGACAGAGTGCATCAGTACAGATCAAGTTAACAAAATATAACCCTGCAAACAAATTCACACAGCAATTTCATGACATAATCCCTCACAACTTCCCTTTCTTGATATCTGCAAGTGTCAGTTTCTCAATGTTGCTTGTTATCAAATAGCCCTTCATCCTGGAAATTTCCTTTCTTAACCTTGTAGGCCTGGCATCATCCATATGTACGCACTTCTTGGATATGTGAATAGCCTTTTTGCTGCAGTTGTAGATGAATTGGCCCTGGCAGGAGCAGTAGCTGCACTAGGAGGAGATGAACTAGCTCTGGTTGTAGCAGCTGTTAGAGTGGCCCTTGGTGCTGCAGAAGCTGTTGGAGTGGCCCTAGGTGTCGCGGTACTTGCTGGAGTAGCACTGGCAGGAGCAGGAGGAGCACGTGTTGATGAAAATTCTCCCTCGGGTCTGTTTTCCTGCAGAGACATGTACAGGATGTAAATCATAGATGGTATTGCAAGTAAAGGACATTATGTAATATAACTACCTGATGCTGATTGAGTCTCATCTGCAGAGAAGGCTTGATTGTCTGTTGTACCTATGTCCCTATCTTCTACAGTTGCCATAGGTGATAGTTCCCATTCTAGAAGAAGATTAGGGTTGTGGCACCTCGAATTTCCCTTTCCTTCTTTTTATCTGAGCCCTTCACTTTGTAATGTGGAATGTTGGTGATTAAATGTAGGGTGTGTCAATTTCAACCCAATTGCCATGACCAGGCACTAGATAAATCACTTGGTTATATGTGTCAAGGTACATTGCCTTCTTGAAAAATGGTTGGACAAAATCTTCTTGATGCTGCCTTGATTTGTAAATAGCAGAAATGGCATGGTGGCAAGGGATGCCACTAATGTCCCATCTCTTGCAGCTACAAGTTCTAGCAAGCAAGTTCACAGCATATTTGCTATCCACACGACTTGTCAACATCCACAAATCGTGTTTTGAAGGCACAGATTTGCAATTCCTTGACCATTTCTTATTTCTGCCAAATTTTCTGTTGTAGTGGCCCTTGGTGCTACAGTAGTATTGGAGTGGCCCATGGTGCTGCAGCAGCTGCTGGAGTGTCCCTAGGTGTTGTATCACTTGTTGGAGTAGCACTAGCAGGAGCAGGAGCAACACTTGTTGATGAAAATTCTCCCCCGGCTCTGTTTTCCTGCAAAGACATGTATAGAATGTAAATCATAGATGGTATTGCAAGTAAAGGACATTATGTAATATAACTACCTGATGTTGATCAAGTCTCATCTGCAGAGAAGGCTTGATTGGCTGGTTAGAATTTATGTACCTATGTCCCAATCTTCTGCAGTTGCCATAGGTGATAGTTCCCATTCTAGAAGAAGATTAGGTCTGTGGCACCTCAAATTTCCCTTTCCTTTTTTTGAGCTCTTACCTTTGTAATGTGGAATGTTGGTTCTTAACTGTAGGATGTGTCAGTTTCAACCCAATTGTCCTGACCAGGCACAGGATAAATCACTGGGTTGTATGTGTCAAGGTACATTGCCTTCTTAAAAAATGGATGGACAAAATCTTCTAGATGCTGCCTTGATTTGTAAATAGCAGAAATGGCATGGTGTCAAGGAATGGCTCTGATGTCCCATCTCTTGAAGCCACATGTTCTAGCAAGCAAGTTCACAGCAAATGTGCTATCCACACGACTTGTAACCTGCCACAAATCATGTTTTGAAGGCATAGATTTGCAATTCCTTGACCATTTCTTATTTTCTTCCAATTTTTCTACATATGTGGGTGTGATTTCCCACTTATTAGCTGTTCTTGCACCTGTCCTCTTGTCTACATATTTGGCCATTAACTTGGATATGATCCCCTCCAACATAGTTTTGATAGGTTTGGCCCTAACATCAAGAATCATCCTGTTAAAAACCTCACTGAGATTGTTGACCACTAAATCCGTCTTGCAGTTGTGATCCATAACATGTCTTGCCCAACATTCAACAGGGATTCTACTAAGCCACTCCCAAGTTTATTAGCAGTCATTTTTAGGCCCTCCGTAACAACATCCAAACCATGTTTGGTGTAGTAGAATCCATGAATTTCTTGAGCTCTTCGGCTCTGAAAGAAGCTTGCTGAAAATTGGCATACATATGCCTAAGACAGAACCTCAGTGGGAAATTTGGAAACACTACATTTATTGTATTTAGCAATCCCCACACAATTATGTAAACAAGTTAAATTTCATCGACAAATATCAAACTAGTTAAGTTTGATCGGTAAATATCAAACTAGTTAAGTTTTATCGACAAATATCAAACTAGGCTACATTTCATCGACAAGTACCAAACTAGTTAAGTTTCATCGACAAATATCAAACTACTTAAGTTTTATCGACAAATATCAAACTAGGCTACATTTCATCGACAAGTATTAAGCTACTGCTACTAGTCCAGATACATACCTTGTGCCTGTCAGAAATAATTGTGTAATTTCCAAACTGTCCAGATTCTCCACTTATAGCATACTTTAGATGTGTCAGAAACCAATTCCATCTATGTGTATCTTCTTTGTCAACAACACCACAAGCAATGGGGTATATGTTGTTGTTCCCATCACTTCTTGTGGCAGCAAGAATTTGCTGGCCTGTAGCTAGCTTAATAAAACAACCATCAAGACCAATAAAAGGCCTACATCCTTTCAGAAACCCCTCAATTGAAGCTCCAAGGTGGAGAAACAATCCATGGAATCTTGGGTTTCTAGATGGCTGTCCTGGTGGGGTCCCAGTTGTGAAAATGCATCTACTTCCTGGGTTTGTATCAATCACTGTGAGAAGAAAGTCTCTGATCCTTTAGTACTAGATGATATGATCACCCAAAACAGCTTCTAAAGCTTTCCTCTTGGCTCTGTATGCCATCATTTTTGTAATTTCTACTCCGTAGTTTTCCTTTGTTGTCTTAATGACAACATAAACACCAGTTCCAGAATCAATTCTCAAGCTTTTCTCAGCTACCTTTGCTGCCCACTTACCAGTTATCTTGCAGTGCTCACCTGATGTGGCACAGTTGTGGTCCATGTTCAACTTCCTTAAACAGAAGGTTTTTTCACCTTTAATCTGTGAACCAACTATAAAAAATGGGCATCCTTCGAATGAGCATTTGGCAATAGCCCTGTCCTTACAATCCCTATGATAGGAAAAAATTGTGAGTTGTGCAATGTCCAATGTTTGCAAAGCCCTTCTAAACTAGTAAAAAATTGTAAAACACATCGGGAGACACAATTGTTCCTCTGATTGTAGCATGTTTTCATCATACTACACTCTGGGCTTACTCTTCTTTTCCCTGCTCTTCCTTCCTCAGGGGAGCACCCAAGCTAACATCTCACTGCCATCATCATCATCATCTGCAGCCACATCCCCTTCTGTGCCATTATCAGAAGATGGGAAAAATCAGACGGTCTGCTGCTAGCTTTGCTGCAATGTGATCTATCTATGGGTCCTTGCTTCACTGCATTTTTCTTTCTTTTCACAGGTTCAAGAATAGGTTCAGGCGTAGGAGCCAAGAAGCACTCACTGTCACTGTCAGAATCTTTAGAGTTGTAATACAATTCTTCTGTCTCTGTGTCACCTTCACAATGCAGCAATGGATTTGATCTATTCCTCTTAATCTCGATAATTTTCTAGTTAAGCTCAGCTTGTTCTCTTCTCCAGACTTCGGCATGGTCTTCTTCTCTATACTCCCATTCATCATAACAAAAATCCTCTTTACTTTTCTCTGAAACATCTTCTTCAATAACATTCTTTCCCTTGTTCTTATTATTGCTATGTTGGTTAGAAGGATACCACCATCATCCACTTCATACACAAGAGGTTCTCCAATCTCTGATATTGGGATTTGTTCTTCAACTGATGGAATGTTTACCTCTGGAAATGGCATATCCCTCCCCCTCATTACAGTCAAATTAAGAACTTTAGTGTCCTCATACCGCGTCACCATGTTTTCCACTTTCTCCATTCCATCTATTAGTTCCATCCTAGAATTCCCTGTCCCCAATTCTCTGACATAGTACATGCTATCTGAAATTCCATAGCCCTCTGTCTCTATCAATGCTAGCACATTTAGATAGGTGATGTCGGATCGGAAAAAAATTTGCTCTAAATTGTCAATGCCTTCTAGATGCAATTGAACCTCCCATACATCATCGTCTAAACTACCAAATTCAAGTAAAAAAATCTTCAGTTTCTAGCAATACAACGGAGAAAGAGATCTCACAGTGACCACAATAGCCCTAAATCAAGAGAAAAGGGAAAGGGAAGAGAGACTTACTACACGCCGCCGCAGGAGGTTGTCCAGGATTGGCTCTGCTCCGGTTGATCTTGCCAAACAAATGCAAGTGTTGTTCCAGCCGCCTTCAATGGTGAACGAATCAAGGCGGGCGGATTGGAGCTCCCGCAAAAATCCACCGGAAATCCTCTGGCAGAACTGTCTTCCCCTCCCCCACCAGAGCCGCCCTCCACGCCACCGCCAAATCCGTTGTCGCCCCCTCCAAGGCCGCCCGGCGAGCAGCCGCTTGAGGATTTCTCTGCAGCCATCGTCGCCTCGTGAGAAAGAACAGAGAGTGAGACTGGGCGTTTGCGCACGATGGACAACGCCCCGTTAAGGTTTGTTCACGCCTGCGACAAAAACTTGCCACGTGTTCCTGACATCGGCCCATCTGACTTAATCGTCGTTAGCGCTGGCGCGAGGCATGGTCAGTGTTTTTTGAAAAACTATTCCGCGAAGCTGGTGGTCTTTTGTCGCGAACCACAATTGTGGTGGTTATTTGAAAACCCAGCCACAATTGTGGTGGTTTTTGGTAATTTTCTCGTCTAATCCTAATGGCATTCGTCGCGGTTGTAAAGGTGCTAGCTGCAAGTTATTGGTTGCTCTCCTTAGAGCAGAGTATATGTTGAGATGCATAAAGCTAGCTAAGACGATCGATACGATCATGCATGCATGTGAACTGAATACAGCAATCTCATTCTGTCCTGTCTGTTGGGGTGAACATGATGCATGTGGAATGAAACATGGAGGGCAGATGCGGCGAAAAAAGTGCCTCCCACGCAGCTTACATTTGCACCAACTGAGCAATCGAGCAGCTAGCAGTTACAGATCGCTCGGTTTGCCACCATAAATACTCGTTATGCTTGCCCAAAGGATGCCCGATAAAGATCCACCAATCCAGTTCACCATGGCCAAGCCCATCGTCCTCCTCTTACTCGCCCTCGCTCTCGTACCCACCGCCACCAGAGTTGCATCTGCCGGCGCGGACGATCGCGACGACCTGTCCGAGCGGAAGGAGCTCCTCCGGGTGCTGCTCTCCGACCCGGCGTCGCTGTTGGCCGCCGACTGCGAGACGGCCAATCGGATGTCGGCGTTCATAAACCGTGAGATCGGGCCGCTGGGTCCCGTCCTCAAGGTCATCCTTGCGATGCCGGAGAAGAGCCCTGCCGACGTGCGCGCAAAGCAAGAGGCCTCTGTCGTGGGCCTTGAGCTGATGCTCCGCCACTTCCAGCAGCTGGAGTCCGGAAGGACCACCGACGACGAACTGTAACACCCACACCATGCACGTACGAATGCAACCTGTTTCGTCTTCCCCTTAGATAGATTGATTATGTGCCCTAGCTGGCCAGGCCTCGATCTGCACTTTCCTGTTCGAGCTCCCGTTTGCTCTGGGAGCATATAAGCGCCAAAGTTTGTTCTTGTCCTCTGTTTGTTCCGCCAAAGTTTGAAAGTGCAACTCAGTGTTCAATGGATTATTTTTATCCGTTGGTGCTACGAATCCATCAAATTACCATTATCCGATCAAAGGAAAACAACCTAACAGAAACACTACAGGCTCACGCACGACACGACCATCACCGATAAATGAAAAGGAGAAGCCTAGAGCGAGCATGCATTAGTAGGCCTAAGCCTAGTGGCACTTACAGCCTGCCTGCACGCGTCCGCGATCATGGGGTGGCAGGCAGGCATCGCGTTGTGCAACAGCCGCCTGCAGTGTGCGGTGTAACCGGTGTGAGTGTGTGACTGCTGGGTGGCTTTTTTTACCGCCGTCTGGGCGCCTGCCCATACTTTTGTACATGCATTTGCATGTGCAAAACTAATTAAAGTTAGATAATAACCTGGTGCATTTGCACAAATTGTTTTAGATCAATTCGAAGTTCTGGATGATAGAATTAACTTTTTTGGTGGCGGCACAGAATCGGTTTTAGGATAACAACTTCCTCAAACTTACTTCCTCCCTATTAGAGATTACTGTTGGCACAAGAACGAAATAAAAAGGATAAGGAGATGTTGCTACAGAGGTAAAAATTTCAAGACTCAAAAATGAAAAGAAAAATTTCAGAAATCAAACATTGGGTTGTCTCCCACAAGGGATTTTCTTTAAAGCCTTTTGGCTAGGCATGATAATCTGAGAAGATGCTCACATAAGAAATATGAACTGAAGCAACAGAGAAAATCAAGAAGTAAATATAAAACAAATTTACGTCTAACTCACTTCCTGAGAAAAAGAATCTTTTAAAGAAACAAGTCATGAAAGAAAAAATCAACATGCATAGGAAAGCAAAACAAGTGCAACTTCAAAATTTTCAACATAAAGAGATTAGACTTAATATTGTTGAGATACATAAAACCATGTTTCTCTCTCTCATAATAACTTTCAGTAGCATCATAAATAAAATTAACAATATAACTATCACATAAAACTTTCTTATCATGAGCCACGTGCATAAAAGAATTAATACTCTCCACATAAGCATAGTCATTCGCATTAATAGTAGTGGGAGAAAATTCAACAAAATAGCTATCATTATTATACTCATCACCATAATCATCAAATATAGGAGACATATTGTGATCATAATTAATTTTCTCCTCAATAGTAGGTGGACTGAAAATATCATATTCATCATATATTGAAGGCATAGTATCATCATAGTAAATTTGTTCCTCCGTTCTTGGGGGGGCTAAAAAGATTATTTTCATAAAAACTAGCTTCCCCAAGCTTAGATTTTTACATAGCATTAGCAATAATGGTGTTCAAAGAATTTGTTCCTCCGTTCTAGGAAGTTTTAATGATAAAACTTCCTTTTGACCCCAGTGAAGAGCCGGAACGCTACTTACAAAATATCACCGCTTTCTTAATTAGGCAGAAAGTTCAGAAATTACGAGTCGATTGCTTTGATACTGCAGCACATTAGTAAACCGTTTTCTTGAAACTACCGTTCTCTATGAACATATAATTAATTATAGCTAATATGCCCTGGACGTGCTAATTTAGTTCCCATTTGAGAGGATAAATACTGAAACTTGATAGGACATCAGCTTATAATTAACTAGAAGGATACCCCGCGCGTTGCTACGGAGATCTCTTTAGAAACTACAATATTGTAATCCAAATTTTATAAGAGATGTGATACATTATGTATTCTAAGTGAATATGAAAAATTTAATTGATCATACTAATTTTAAATTATTAATATGAATATTTGGATGGTTTAAGAAATGGATGATGGTATAGCTTGCATGTAATGATTAATAAATATTAGTGGAGATGACATACACATATGATTGGATAGGAGAATAGATGATGTGGATAGTTTGCATGTTGAGATAGAAAAATTATTAATGCTTGTTAGTAGGGCTTTGCTTTATAAGAAGTATAGATTACAACTATCCTGCCCATGTTGTAATTTTCATGTGTGTGTTGAAAGGGTCACTTTTGACACTCTCCCTTGCACTCCGTATCTCTTAACTACACTGAATGAAGCTAATAATCTTTCAGCTCCTATACATATAATCATCATTGGTGATTTTAGAATATTTTTGTTCCATCATCATTGTTTTAACAACAACAAAAAATCATACAAGGTTTAGCACTTGTGGTAAAAATTATTAAGGGTCGATGTTACATTTCTAAACTTGAAAAGTGGTCTAGAGGTTGTCTTTATAATCACTAAACAAAGCTAACCGGCATGTTCTCTGTGTGTATATCATAGTGTAGCTAAATACTGAAAGTAGCCCCACAAATTTACTCAATGTAATTTCAACAATGTGACAAATGATCCATCCTTATATGCAACTGGCAGCAGCCATGTATGATCGATGCAAAATGTCACGTCAGCAGAGCTAATTGTCCGGCAACAAAGGGGTGTCTTGAGTTGGGTGACACCTTTGATATGGGTTGGAGCGTGCATTCACTTCTTTGCTACTCGAATGGGCGAGAGTCGTCGAGCTCCACGGTCGTCACCTCGATGTGCTGTTGGTTGATCTACTCATTTGGGTGTTGTGGTTGAGGACTCTTCGAGGTAGTAGTACATCGCCGATGAAGCATTCCGGGATGGTCGAGGTGGGCCAGTAGTGTAACGCCCGGGGTTTCCCCTATAGCATCGCTTGTTGTTTTCTTTGCATAACATCGCATCATGCATCCTCGTGAATTTTAAAACTTGCTAAAAGTGTTGCAATTCAACAACCTTGTTTTCTGGACTTAAATTGCATCAAAACTAATTTTTTAAGTGCCCAAAAACACAACTGAAAGGAATAACAACACACAGAAAAAAAAATCGCTTTGGGGAGGTGGCAGCCAAACTCGGCCCAGCAAGGCCCAGCCAGCCCCCCACCAAACCGAAACCCTAAGTCTTTTTCTTCCCTCGCGAAAACCCCCCCGCCGTTTCTCCTATTTGCAACTAGGTCCCCCCACCACCTGACCGAACGCAGCACACGCACGGGAGAGCCCCCTCGCTTGATCCCGCTGCCCTCCTCTGCCTCCCGTCGCTCGCTACTTCCTCCTCTCGCCCGACCCCCACGTCCCCTTCCTCACGTCCTCCTCCCCGTCAACCTCTCCGTCCCGGCCACCCGCCTCCCGCCGGCGAGCGCCGTCTCCATCTCCGCCCTGCCTCCTCCCGTGGCGCCGCCGCTGCTGCGCCCCCGTCGCCGGCGCCTCCCTTCCGCCCCACGCCTCTCCATCCCCGGGCCGGCCAGGAGCTGTCTCCGCGGCGGACGTCGCCGTCCCCGCCGCCAAGCTCCGCCTCCCTCTACTTCCTACGGGCCGGCGAGTTCCGTCGACGCAGCGCCTCCTTGGTCAGGTCGCTGCCATCCCGCAGCACCTCCGCCCCGCGTCCGAGGTCCTCGCCCATCCATGGACGCTACCATGTTCAGACCGGCGGCCGCTCGCTAGCTCCGACCGTGTCTCCTTCAGCACCACCATTTACCAGGGTCGGCCACCGGAGCCATTCGCCGCGTCGGCCTCCATCTTCTCGACCCTGAGCGCGTGCAGGACGACCTCGATGCCCCGAGCTCCACCCTATGCCCGTGTCCTGCAGCCACCTTGAAGATGATGCTCGCCGGGTGTTTTCCGTATTGGCCGCAAGCTTAACTGCGCCTCTCCGTCCACTCCAGGCCCGTACCTCGTCGCCATGATCTTCTTCGACAAGGACGTGCCGTGAACGACTACCGCCGCCCCACATGTACCTCGTCGACAAGATCCGCCACGACGCCATGACCGACGACGGTCGTGGGAATGTGTTTGACTCGAAGGTCGAACATCGACCATCGCCAAGATCTTCGAAACGAGAACGAATACTGCCGACCTACAAGTACCTCGTCGCCGATGCGCCAAGATCTTCGCCATGTCCGCTTTGCGTTGGCCGCCTTCGTGCGCGTCCATGAATTTCTCGTCGACCGGAGATGCGGCACGATCACCTCCGACCCCGAAGACGATGCGGTAGCGGCTCGCCCACGACTACTACGACTACATCGACTCCGGACGTTGAACGACTACTTCGACGACGATGATTGTGTGGTTTGAGAACGACTACTTCGACTACTTCCACGACATCGACGACTTCGTCTACTTCCCATTCTTCGTCTACTTCCTCCACGTCCTGAAGACACCGGCGTTGCCCCGAAGATCTCCTCTTTCCGGCGTCGAACACAAAGATCCTCTCCACACGTGTGCACCCCAAACCCAAACCCCTATACCTATGCCCTATTTTCTATAACATATCAACTATAATTAAAATGTCATCTCATTCATGTGTTGCATTGCATCTTGTGGGTGCGGGTAATAGTTATGTCACCTAATAACTAAATATGGAATGAGTTGGAATAATTAATATTGTCCCGGTTCCATTTAAATTGTGTAGCTCATCTATATTCTTGCCTCCCCATGTTAAACAACATTTAATCTTGATGGTTAGATAAATAACTCGAACCTCCTAAATTAGATGTTGGGCTTCCGGCTCAATTTAAATTGATTTAATTGCATAAATCATAACTAATTCATTTTAACTCCAAATTTGAACAGTAAAATATGTTTTCCAATAAAAATTCTCTAAGCTTTCCAAATATAAACTTTGTTTTCTATTTTGAATAAATTAAATTGCTGAAAACAACTATTTCTTAATTAATGCATTTAAAATTGTCAATTTAATAACTTGCTCATCTAAAATCCAAATTCAACAAATGAAATATGTGTTCCATCTAAAATTTTGTGTTCTTTCCAAATATAAATTTTGTTATCTGTTTTGAATATTTAAAATTGGTGAAAACAACAAATGTTTGTTTAAATCATTTAAAATGCCAAAGTTCATAACTTAATAAATAAAATTCCAAACTTGGTAAACAATATTTCAAATTGAAGCTATTGTTGTTTTCTCTTTGTTTTCCTCATCCATGCATCATTCTAATCAACTTTCACATGATGGTTGTTTGTAGATCATTTAATTCAACCTCAATTCATGGGATTTTCTATATGCAACCCAAATTGCATATGGTCCCATTTAAATATGTTTACCATGTCAACTAGTTTATCTTTGATGCATCCTTAAACTTGTCATGCATCCATATCTTGATCCTGCTGGATCTTTTGCCGTAGTAGTAATTGTTGCATCCGGTGTTTGTTCGAGGTTCGTTGCTTCTTCGCGGATAGGACGTTGAGATGATGTGAGCAACGACAAGTTCTGCGGATGTACCTCTACTTGCTGGATCTCAGGCAAGTATACTCACTTGCTGCCAAATGGCTGCCTTTCATCACTTGTTACCGATTCTTTCCGTTGTTCTTATTCTAGCCTTATGATTCGATGCTTGTGTCTCGATCCTATCATATGTTTACCTTGCAGCCATGATATAGCCTTCCTTCCACTTCCTATTAACTGTTGTTTGTTTACCATGTTGGCCTTGTGTCGTAGTTGCATGCTTAGTGTTGTTTGCGCTCAAGCCTCGTTGTCTGTCTTATCACCTGTTTAGTTTGATAGTTGGGTTTCAATTCAATCAACAACATGTTAATGTTTTGGGTAATATTAATTTGATGATAAGGCACCGGCAGGAGGCCCGGCGTGGTTTTGAGGCCTGCTAGTGTCGACCCTAATTAGGAAAAGGGTCTTGTCTACTGATCCATGATGAGCGCACTAACCGCATGTGGGAAGCGAGTATGGGCGCCCCCCGCAATTCTGATTCGATTCGCATCTCGTCCAAATCGCCTCATTTAGTTCGGGTTTTCCATTTGCCGCATGCATATGCAGGTGCGAACCCTTGGCGCCAGGGTGGAACTTTTGTAGTCGGCATTTAGGGAGACACGTTCTTAGAGTGCTATGAGGGTCCCCTTTTCTTGGTGGGGCTTGATTAGCCGTGTGCTCAACTGCACGGGGTTCTTTGGGCTTGATGCGAAGAAGAGTTGGGTTGTGTTGAGTACCTCGCTTGGTGGGTTGATCCCCCGTCTGGCGGGTTATTCTTAAGTGTACGGCCAAATTGGTGCATCCCTGCAGGGTTAAATCTTCTCGAGAAGCCGTGTTGTCCGCGGTTATGGATGACTTGGTGAAAGTGCTGGCTAACAAGTACTCAGACAACTTACACCTAACGATGATAACGTGACTAGTAATATAGATTACCTCCACCATAAGAATGATTGTCACCTTAATCAACCGTGTGAGTTCCTTGGGTTGCTTCCTTAGTAGGGGGTAACATTGGATGGGTATTGTTTGGTGAGTAGTTATAGTTGGTTCTGATACGCTATCTTATCCCCTTTCTTTTAGCCGGATGTTGTAGCGAGTCTCTGTAGCTAGTTAGTGCAGCCCGCTGCCGCTTCTTTGCAACAATCCCTTCCTTCCATCGTACCCAAAGTATTTGTATCTCGTGATGATTGGATACGCTGGTATCTTGTGGGTATGGTTTATCCACTTGCCAGTACTTAACCGTACTGGCCCACGAATCCTTTTCGTGGCTGCATATTCCACATTGCAGTCAACAGGTTTGAAGTCTGACGACGTTAGCTTGGGAATCCCTCCGGCTTGGCCTGGGCAGGGATTGGACGCCTTCGGTTATCTTCAGGACTCTTAGTCCAATTTGGATCTTGTCCGTAGTCGGACACTATGTTGTTTCTTCCGCTGTTATTTGGATCTTTGTATTGTATCAGTTGTATCCTTGACTCGTTTGAGTCGTCTTGTATATATCTGTTCTGTTGTTGTTGCGGAATATTCGTGAACTTTTGTAATGTTATCACAAGTGGCAACCTGGAATCGGTTATTATGTGGATTTTGGCGGAAATGCTGACATCTGCATAGTGCCCGATCTCGGGGCGTCACAAATGGTATCAGAGCATGGTTTCCGATTCCCAAAGTTGTTTCGATACGAATGGTTATCGAAGCAACGGGGCCGCAAAGCCTGTAGGTTAACCTCGCTAACGGTCGTGTTCTTAGAATATCAAAATCTGTTTGTGCAAACCTGTTTTGGAAACATCTCAATAGGATTCTTGTTTTCTCCTTATCTCTATTCTATTTCCCCTCCCATCTTATTTGTTTTGGAGTCTCTTCCCTTGTCTACCATTCAACGTGTTAGGATCCTACGTGGGTGGACGTTTTCTGAGCCTTTAACCTAATAGATTCGATCATCGGAAGATTCCTGGTGGAAGAACATCGTCATCAATCCGAGCAAGAATCTCTTGTTAGTGGTGTCGAGAAGCTCTTGTTAGTGGTGTCGAGAAGATCAACTTGGACCGAGAAGACCCGTAGTCCGACTCTTTCCCTCTCTCCTGGCGTTGGGCGGATTGCGAGGGCGCAATCCCTTGTTAGTGGTGTCGGTTATAACGCTCGGGGTTTCCCCTATAGCATCGCTTGTTGTTTTATTTGCATAACATCGCATCATGCATCCTCGTGAATTTTAAAACTTGCTAAAAGTGTTGCATTTCAACAACCTTGTTTTCTGGACTTAAATTGCATCAAAACTAATTTTTTAAGTGCCCAAAAACACAACTGAAAGGAATAACAACACACAGAAAAAAATCGCTTTGGGGAGGTGGCAGCCGAACTCGGCCCAGCAAGGCCCAGCCAGCCCCCCCCACCAAACCGAAACCCTAAGTCTTTTTCTTCCCTCGCGAAAACCCCCCCGCCGTTTCTCCTATTTGCAACTAGGTCCCCCCACCACCTGACCGAACGCAGCACACGCACGGGAGAGCCCCCTCGCTCGATCCCGCTGCCCTCCTCTGCCTCCCGTCGCTCGCTACTTCCTCCTCTCGCCCGACCCCCACGTCCCCTTCCTCGCGTCCTCCTCCCCGTCAACCTCTCCGTCCCGGCAAACCGCCTCCCGCCGGCGAGCGCTGGCGCCATCTCCGCCCTGCCTCCTCCCGTGGCGCCGCCGCTGCTGCGCCCCCGTCGCCGGCGCCTCCCTTCCGCCCCACGCCTCTCCATCCCCGGGCCGGCCAGGAGCTGTCTCCACGGCGGACGTCGCCGTCCCCGCCGCCAAGCTCCGCCTCCCTCTACTTCCTCCGGGCCGGCGAGTTCCGTCGGCGCAGCGCCTCCTTGGTCAGGTCGCCGCCATCCCGCAGCATCTCCGCCCCGCGTCCGAGGTCCTCGCCCATCCATGGACGCTACCATGTTCAGACCGGCGGCCGCTCTCTAGCTCCGACCGTGTCTCCTTCAGCACCACCATTTACCAGGGTCGGCCACCGGAGCCATTCGCCGCGTCGGCCTCCATCTTCTCGACCCTGAGCGCGTGCAGGACGACCTCGATGCCCCGAGCTCCACCCTATGCCCGTGTCCTGCAGCCACCTTGAAGATGATGCTCGCCGGGTGTTTTCCGTATTGGCCGCAAGCTTAACTGCGCCTCTCCGTCCACTCCAGGCCCGTACCTCGTCGCCATGATCTTCTTCGACAAGGACGTGCCGTGAACGACTACCGCCGCCCCACATGTACCTCGTCGACAAGATCCGCCACGACGCCATGACCGACGACGGTCGTGGGAATGTGTTTGACTCGAAGGTCGAACATCGACCATCGCCAAGATCTTCGAAACGAGAACGAATACTGCCGACCTACAAGTACCTCGTCGCCGATGCGCCAAGATCTTCGCCATGTCCGCTTTGCGTTGGCCGCCTTCGTGCGCGTCCATGAATTTCTCGTCGACCGGAGATGCGGCACGATCACCTCCGACCCCGAAGACGATGCGGTAGCGGCTCGCCCACGACTACTACGACTACATCGACTCCGGACGTTGAACGACTACTTCGACGACGATGATTGTGTGGTTTGAGAACGACTACTTCGACTACTTCCACGACATCGACGACTTCGTCTACTTCCCATTCTTCGTCTACTTCCTCCACGTCCTGAAGACACCGGCGTTGCCCCGAAGATCTCCTCTTTTCGGCGTCGAACACAAAGATCCTCTCCACACGTGTGCACCCCAAACCCAAACCCCTATACCTATGCCCTATTTTCTATAACATATCAACTATAATTAAAATGTCATCTCATTCATGTGTTGCATTGCATCTTGTGGGTGCGGGTAATAGTTATGTCACCTAATAATTAAATATGGAATGAGTTGGAATAATTTAATATTGTCCCGGTTCCATTTAAATTGTGTAGCTCATCTATATTTTTGCCTCCCCATGTTAAACAACATTTAATCTTGATGGGTAGATAAATAACTCGAACCTCCTAAATTAGATGTTGGGTTTCCGGCTCAATTTAAATTGATTTAATTGCATAAATCATAACTAATTCATTTTAACTCCAAATTTGAACAGTAAAATATGTTTTCCAATAAAAATTCTCTAAGCTTTCCAAATATAAACTTTGTTTTCTATTTTGAATAAATTAAATTGCTGAAAACAACTATTTCTTAATTAATGCATTTAAAATTGTCAATTTAATAACTTGCTCATCTAAAATCCAAATTCAACAAATGAAATATGTATTCCATCTAAAATTTTGTGTTCTTTCCAAATATAAATTTTGTTATCTGTTTTGAATATTTAAAATTGGTGAAAACAACAAATGTTTGTTTAAATCATTTAAAATGCCAAAGTTCATAACTTAATAAATAAAATTCCAAACTTGGTAAACAATATTTCAAATTGAAGCTATTGTTGTTTTCTCTTTTTTTTCCTCATCCATGCATCATTCTAATCAACTTTCACATGATGGTTGTTTGTAGATCATTTAATTCAACCTCAATTCGTCGGATTTTCTATATGCAACCCAAATTGCATATGGTCCCATTTAAATATGTTTACCATGTCAAATAGTTTATCTTTGATGCATCCTTAAACTTGTCATGCATCCATATCTTGATCATGCTGGATCTTTTGCCGTAGTAGTAATTGTTGCATCCGGTGTTTGTTTGAGGTTCGTTGCTTCTTCGCGGATAGGACGTTGAGATGATGTGAGCAACGACAAGTTCTGCGGATGTACCTCTACTTGCTGGATCTCAGGCAAGTATACTCACTTGCTGCCAAATGGCTGCCTTTCATCACTTGTTACCGATTCTTTCCGTTGTTCTTATTCTAGCCTTATGATTCGATGCTTGTGTCTCGATCCTATCATATGTTTACCTTGCAGCCATGATATAGCCTTCCTTCCACTTCCTATTAACTGTTGTTTGTTTACCATGTTGGCCTTGTGTCGTAGTTGCATGCTTAGTGTTGTTTGCGCTCAAGCCTCGTTGTCTGTCTTATCACCTGTTTAGTTTGATAGTTGGGTTCAATTCAATCAACAACATGTTAATGTTTTGGGTAATATTAATTTGATGATAAGGCACCGGCAGGAGGCCCGGCGTGGTTTTGAGGCCTGCTAGTGTCGACCCTAATTAGGAAAAGGGTCTTGTCTACTGATCCATGATGAGCGCACTAACCACATGTGGGAAGCGAGTATGGGCGCCCCCCCCCCCCCCCCCCCCCCCCCCCCCCCGCAATTCTGATTCGATTCGCATCTCGTCCAAATCGTCTCATTTAGTTCGGGTTTTCCATTTGCCGCATGCATATGCAGGTGCGAACCCTTGGCGCAAGGGTGGAACTTTTGTAGTCGGCATTTAGGGAGACACGTTCTTAGAGTGCTATGAGGGTCTCCTTTTCTTCGTGGGGCTTGATTAGCCGTGCGCTCAACTGCACGGGGTTCTTTGGGCTTGATGCGAAGAAGAGTTGGGTTGTGTTGAGTACCTCGCTTGGTGGGTTGATCCCCCGTCTGGCCGGTTATTCTTACGTGTACGGCCAAATTGGTGCATCCCTGCAGGGTTAAATCTTCTCGAGAAGCCGTGTTGTCCGCGGTTATGGATGACTTGGTGAAAGTGCTGGCTAACAAGTACTCAGACAACTTACACCTAACGATGATAACGTGACTAGTAATATAGATTACCTCCACCATAAGAATGATTGTCACCTTAATCAACCGTGTGAGTTCCTTGGGTTGCTTCCTTAGTAGGGGGTAACATTGGATGGGTATTGTTTGGTGAGTAGTTATAGTTGGTTCTGATACGCTATCTTATCCCCTTTCTTTTAGCCGGATGTTGTAGCGAGTCTCTGTAGCTAGTTAGTGCAGCCCGCTGCCGCTTCTTTGCAACAATCCCTTCCTTCCATCGTACCCAAAGTATTTGTATCTTGTGATGATTGGATACGCTGGTATCTTGTGAGTATGGTTTATCCACTTGCCAGTACTTAACCGTACTGACTCACGAATCCTTTTCGTGGCTGCATATTCCACATTGCAGTCAACAGGTTTGAAGTCTGACGACGTTAGCTTGGGAATCCCTCCGGCTTGGCCTGGGCAGGGATTGAACGCCTTCGATTATCTTCAGGACTCTTAGTCCAATTTGGATCTTGTCCATAGTCGGACACTATGTTGTTTCTTCCACTGTTATTTGGATCTTTGTATTGTATCAGTTGTATCCTTGCCTCGTTTGAGTCGTCTTGTATATATCTGTTCTGTTGTTGTTGCGGAATATTCGTGAACTGTTGTAATGTTATCACAAGTGACAACCTAGAATCGGTTATTATGTGGATTTTGGCGGAAATGCTGACATCTGCATAGTGCCCGATCTCGGGGCGTCACAAGTAGCCCCTAGGTCGGCCCCTTCACTTCTCCGGTGAGGGAGGTTTTGGCCAAGTACGGCGAGGCCCAAGTTGGCAAGACTAGGAGGTGGTCCCGAGTCGAGCTCCGGTGAGTGTTTTGGCTAGGCGTTGGGCCAGCAGCGAGTAGTCTGTGTAGCGGCCGGGGTCGAGGTGAAGGCGAAACAGCAGTCAGCGGCGAGGCGGGTGCGGCGGTGTAGAGTACACAAGTGGAGTTGTTTAATTTTGAAGATTATACTGAGAAATGTTGTACATAGTGCAATTATTTTCCTGTCTAATAGTGTTGAATTGCAGATTATAATTTGTTCATGTTTTTTTCAAATTTATACCGAGCCTATACATTGTTCAATTGTTGTCTTGTGTACTAGTGTACAGGTTCGTGGTAGGAAAATGAGTTAACAATTTGTACCGAGAGACGTTGTGGTCCAACCTCGTTCCGTAATTTGCTACCTTTGCATGCCGGTGTGAAATAGGCTGTTGGTTGCTGTTCCGTGATGGTGTTGGTGGGTTTAAATGGGCAATTGGATTCCGCTTATGCAGGAGCATACTATACGGACATCCCGTTTATTTAAACGGGCAAGGGTGGTCAACTGGTGGGCAGTCGTGAGCGTGTCCACTTACTGCCTAAGATGTGAGAGTGGCGGTAGTGATGGAGGTGGCTTTGGGCACTGACATGAGAGGAGACAAACGAGATGAGAGAGAGAGAGGAGATGCAGGGGGGTCACGTGCGGCGGCATGAGTTCGTACACGGCCGTGTCCACATTGTTTCCTACACTGGGTGAGGAAGTGTACAAGTGCAGGTTGTCTATGTAAAAGGGGCAAGGCTCCCGAAACGTTTTTCTAGGCTCCCGAAACGTTTTTCTAGGGTTTCGGAGTAGCAAGGCGGCGCAGGGGCGATTTTCGCGATCTTCCTTGGCGCAACTAAGGATTCTTGCTGTATTGCGCACGGTTTGGATCCGAACAAGGAGTGCTCTCAGGGTGATTAAGGGGGGATCTTGTATCCCTGCCCGCCCTTGGTAATCTCCTCTGGCCGGGAACGATCGTGGTGCTGGGAGGCATGTCGGGCTCAAGTGCGGGCCGGCGAGGCAACGTGGAAACGACGGAGAAGGTAGAGGAGATGATGGATAGGTTGGATCTAACGGAGAGGGAGAAGGCGACTTTGATTGTGGATGAAGAAGCTGAAGACGGGGGCGCGGTATTGCATGCTCTGATTGGTAAGGTCCTCTATAGGAGAGTGCTTCACATCAGTACGATCGAGGAAGCTTTGCGACCCGCTTGGGGGAACCCTAGGGGTTTATCGTTCCGGCCGATGGGGGAGAACATGTTCGTCGCACGCTTTGAATACAAGAGGGATTGCGATCGGATCTGGGAGGGAGGACCCTGGTCAGTGGGTAAGCACTGCGTGGTAATTGAGGTGTTTGACATCAGATCAAGACCATCTGAATTAAAGTTTGACAGGATTAAGGTGTGGGCGAGAGTCATCAACTTGCCCTTTAATCTGTTATGCCCACCGTGGCCATCAAAAATTGCGGCCATGGTTGGAGAAGTGATACAGATCGATGCTGATAGCAAGGGTTTTGCTTGGGGAGAATGTCTACGTACTAGGGTGTAGATTAAGGTTCATGACCCCCTTATGAGATATGTTCAATTGGAGCTTATGAAAGCAAAGAAGAAGGAGTTGTTCCAAATTCAGTATGAAAATCTCCCATACTTTTGCTTTTCGTGTGGTTTGTTGGGACATGCAGAGCTTATGTGCCCAGTACCTGCGGGTAGAGATGCGAAAGGGCGGCCACCATACCCGGAATCCTTGAGGTTTACTCACTATAAACCCAAGGGGTTTGGTGCACAAGGTGCTGGTCCAGGGGGTGGAGGTTTTGGTGCCTCGGGAGGAAGATACTCGGAGGAAGACGAGTCTGTGGAACCAGGAGATGAGGCTAGTTCGCCGGCAAAGAAGGCACCGAGTAGGGTACAGCAGACAGTCCAGAATTTTAACACTAGGGGGCAGCCTCTTGCTGGGAGAGGGGAGCTTGCTAACCGTGGAGGCAGAGGGGGAAACAGAGGACGCAGTGGAGTGGTCAGGCGGATGGACTATGAACAGCAAGGTACCTATGTCCAAAAGAAGAGCCATACATTAATGATCCTGGACCAAGATACTTTGAATAAAAAGAGGGCCAATGAGGAGGCTGAGTCTGCTGAGTCAAGGAATGATAGTCGTGACTCGAAGAAAAAGAAAGTTGGAGAAGTACTTACCAATGATGAGGCGGAGGCTGCGGGTCAGCCCCGCCAGGATCAATGAGTTGCAAAAGTTTCAACTGTCGCGGGCTTGGGAACCAAGCGACAGTTTTGGAGCTTCACGATGTGGTGAAGCGAGAAGCTCCCGCCCTCCTTTTTCTGTGTGAAACGAAAATTGAGGGTCAATGTGTCCGGAACCTGACGTCAAGGTTGGGTTTTGAGGGATGTGTGGCAGTTGATAGCAAGGGGCTGAGCGGAGGTCTGGCTCTCTTTTGGTCGAAGGAGGTTGATGTCTCTTTGAGAACCTATTCGGACCAGCACATCGATGTGACAGTCAAAAACATAGGTGGTGACAGAAAGATTTGGAGATTCACAGGGTTTTATGCAAAAGCTAAGAGGAGTGAATGGCCTGCGAGCTGGGAATTGCTTAAGTGGTTACGATCAGAAAGCGATGACCCGTGGTTGTGTGGAGGAGATTTCAACGAGATCTTGGATGCCTCTGAACACTTTGGTACTACGGATAGACCAGAGTGGAAGATGGAGGGCTTTAGGGCGACGATGGACGCGTGTGGCTTCCAGGATCTCGGGTACCAAGGCTTACCCTATACATGGGATAATCTGCAGGAGGGAACTGCAAATGTAAAAGTGCGGTTGGATCGCTTTCTAGCGGATGCTAGTATGCTGCAGCTTTATGATGGGATGTTTGTACGCCATATACCGTCTATTCACTCTGTTCACTGCATGCTTGATGTCAAATTAAGGCGTATAGTGGGCGATGAGAATGCTGTTAGCGAGAGAAAGTTTATGTACGAGGATGCATGGCGTTGAGAGGAGTCGTACGCGGATGCAGTGTTGCAAGGATGGAACAAAGGATCGGGTACTGCAGGTTTGCAGGGTCTGAATGAAGCATTAATGCAGATGCAGGCTCACCTATCTAGTTGGAAGAACAGGAAGTTCGGAGATGTTCGAAGAAAGATTAAAAAAATCAGAAAGGAGATCGAAGAAGAGAAAGCTAATTCCCTTTTTAGAGGTCCATCTAACAGAGAACGAGCTCTGGCACGCCAACTCACCGAATTACTGCAAAGGGAGGAGACTATGGCGCGGCAGAGATCACGAGTGCAATGGTTACAGTTAGGTGACCGGAATACAAAAATTTTCCACACCAGGGCGTCGGCAAGGAAGAGTCAGAACAGAATTGCGAGCCTGATAGCGGGGGATGGCAGCCTTTGCGAGAGCAAAGAGGAGGTGGAAGCGGAGGTGCAGGGGTTCTACTCTTCCCTGTATAAGGCGCAAGAGGGGACAAATGTACATGCTGTTTTGCACCACGTGCCAGTCAAGGTTAATGAGGCTATGAACCAGCGACTCATTAGGCCTTTTGATGGAGAGGAAGTAAAACGAGCCCTGTTTGCGATGGGCGCGACAAAATCTCCGGGAGTGGATGGTTTCAACGCAGGCTTCTACCAACATCACTGGGACCTTATTGGTGATGATGTTACACTGGCAATGCTGCGTTTTCTTAATGATGGTCTGATGCCACCATCAATTAATAAAACGGTAATTTTTCTCATTCCAAAAGTTTAAAACCCACAGAACATTACCCAATTTCTCCCTATTTCTCTATGCAATGTCATTTATAAGAT
Organism: Alopecurus myosuroides; assembly: GCA_028641055.1. NCBI lineage: Eukaryota > Viridiplantae > Streptophyta > Magnoliopsida > Poales > Poaceae > Alopecurus > Alopecurus myosuroides. The sequence continues at coordinate 20,348,092 of CM054058.1, forward strand.
ATGCTCTAAAGTACTGGCTAACCGGTTAAGAGAAATCCTAGATGAAATCATTGCAGAGGAACAGAGTGCGTTCGTACCAGGGAGACTGATTACAGATAACGTGCTGACGGCTTATGAGTGTATACACTCGATGAGGAGAAGGAAAGGGAAGCAAGGATGGTGTGCTGTTAAAATTGATATGATCAAGGCATATGATAGGGTGGAGTGGTCCTACCTACATGGGATTATGCATCAATTGGGCTTTGCTGAGAAGTGGATTTCTTTGGTGATGAGATGTGTATCGACAGTGAGCTTTCAGGTTAAAGTTAATGGGGTTCTCTTGCCTTCTTTCTCTCCATCACGAGGAATTAGACAGGGAGACCCTATATCCCCATATTTGTTCTTACTATGTCGAGAAGGATTATCGTGCATGCTAAAGGACTATGATGGTGGATGGATAGATAGAGGACTACGGGTGAGTACAAGGGCACCGTGGATTTCTCATTTATTATTTGCAGATGACTGTTTAATCTTTATGAAGGCGGGTGTTAGGAGTGCATGCCGTTTGAATGAAATTCTAGATGGCTACTGTTTGGGTTCTGGACAGGGAGCAAATAAACAGAAAAGTTCCATATTTTTCAGCCCGAATTGTGGAAATTCTGTTAGGAGAGGAATTAGAAATATCACAAATATTCAGAGAGAAGCTTTATCGGAGAAGTATCTTGGCCTCCCGACAGCTAATGGGAGATTAACAGAGGAACAGTTTATTTATCTTTATGAGAGGGCTCGAGGGAAGGTGCAGGGATGGTGTGAAAAGAAGTTGGCATGTGCAGCAAAAGAAGTTCTCCTCAAGTCTGTGGTTCAGGCTCTTTGCAAAAGAACCTATACTATGAGTTGCTTTAAACTCACAAAAGGTCTTTGCAAAAAGTCAATGGCAGTGATGTCAAAGTACTGGTGGACTGGATCTCTTGATAAGAAGGAAATGCACTGGCAATCTTGGGAGAATATGGCTACCTCGAAAACCAATGGTGGTTTGGGGTTTCGTGATTTGGAAATCTTTAACGATGCCATGCTTGCGAAACAAGCGTGGAGACTGTTGGAGAGACCAGACAGCCTATGTGCTCGAGTGTTAAAGGGACGTTACTACCCTAATGAGGGGTTCCTGACAGCGAGCTGCCCGTCTGGGGCGTCACCGACCTGGCAGGCTATCGTCAAGGGGCGGGTGTTGCTACAGAAGGGACTTATTCGTAGAGTGGGCGATGGAACCACTACAGAAATTTGGCACGATCGGTGGATCAAAGACACGGATTCTATGAAGCCGATGGGAAGGTTAGTTGATACTCCCGTACAGTTGGTGACTGATTTGATCAGCCCGACCAACTCAAAGTGGAATGTTCCTCTGGTTAAAAAAGTCTTCTATCCGCCCGATGCAGCGGCAATTCTGGCGATGCCGAGACCGCGACGGGCGGGTCCAGATTTTTGGGCATGGGCCTGGGAGCGCAATGGACTGTATTCAGTTCGTTCGGCGTATAGAAACATGGTCGAACAAAAATTTAAACAAGAGCTGAACGTGGGTAACTCGAGGAGCAAAGGAGATTTGTGGCGCAGGCTCTGGAAATTGCAAGTTCTTCCAAAAATAAGAGTGTTTTGGTGGCGTGTGGTGAAAAACTTACTGCCGAGTTACAGGGAGATGTACAGAAGACATATAAGGGAAACACCAACTTGCCCAATGTGTGGGTACTCCGATGAATCACTGTTTCATTCTATGATTTCATGTGATCATGCGAAGAAGTTTTGGGGCGCTACAGAGGTGAACCTGGAAGTTAAGCTGCCAAGGTTGCATCCGATGACTTGGACGGAAGATCTGCTTGATCCTCTCTTTATTTCTCCACGGGTGGCAGCAGTGTTAATTTCGGTAATGTGGGCAATTTGGCATAGCCGGAATAGATATACCCATGGGGAGGAGAAATACCAACCCAAGCAATCGATGGTGATCATCGAGGATATTATTAAGGCTCTGGAAATCCCTCGGGGAGAAACAAGAATGGCCTCAGTTGACAATAAGTGGACGAGACCGCAGGAGGGCTGGATCAAGCTGAATACAGACGTGGCTGTGGATTCTACACTTTGTATTGGTGGTACAGGGGTGGTAGCGCGTGACGAGTACGGTGAGTTCATCGCCGGCCGATGCACGAGGTAACTGGGGATCGATGATCCTGGAGTGCTGGAGTTACTAGCCTGCTGTGATGCTCTTTACCTGGCTAAAGAGAAGGGGTTCAGGAAGATCGAGATAGCTACTGACTGCTCGAGTGTAGTAGCTCTTTGGGAGAACAAGCAGGAAGATAGATCCGTAGGTTATCATGTACTACAGGATATGAGGGAAGTGGCAAGAGGTTTTCAGGGGTGTAAGCTTTATTATGCTGGTCGTTTTGCTAATAGGGCTGCTCATAGTTGTGCTAAGAATTCATTAGTAGTAGAAGGAAGTATGGACTTTGTTGTACCCCCTGGCTATCTGTTTGATATTCTTCAAACAGAGAAGCTTTCGTCTATGGAATAAAGCTAAGAGGCGTGAGTGTTCAAAAAAAAAAATGTAAAAGGGGCAACGCGAAAATCCATAACTTGCTAACGGTGAGGATAACCCGGGGTCGCCCACACCCCGGTGGATATTCCTTATCCATTTCCTTGCACAAATAGCCCACAATAGTCTTGAGAGCATAATTTTGATCGATATAGGTGTATATTTTGTTTCTAGAATACGATCGAGGTAGATATGAGATGAGAAACATCACCTCCACATGCAGATGCATTCACAGAAGCTGAACATGGCATGGGCAGGAGCCAACCCAGCGGTCACACACACCGTTTCCTCTGCCACTCACACCGGGTACACTGCACCAACTACCTAGCACAAAGGCGGCCGTTGCAGAACGCGATGCTTGCCTGCCACGCCATGAACGACGCCGCCGGCCATATATACTCGGCTTAGTTACCAAAAAGATGCACCACCGATCGACTCTAGCTACTCGCCATGGCCAAGCTCCACCTCTTCCTCCTCATCACGCTGGCTCTCGTCGCCGCAGGCAGCAACCGTGGAGCAGCAGCCGCGGACGACCTGCCTGGGCGGCAGGATTCCATGGCGGACATCATCCGGGTGTTTGCCAACCCTGCAGCGGCGGCGGCCGCCGACACCGAGACGATCCGTCGGGCGGCGGCGTTCATGAAGCGCGAGCTCGGGCCGTTTGGGGTCGTCCTCAACGCACTAGACAAGATGCCGGAGAAGAGTGTCACAGACGTCCGCATCAAGGCGGAGGCGCTCGACGCGGCGGAGGCGCTGCTGATTCGCCACCACAAGCAGCTGCTGCTCGGCTCCGCCAAGATCAAGGACGCGTGCAGGCAGGCCGGCAAATGCCACTAGGTTTAGACTCGACCACATATATACGGTGCTGGCTGGCTCTAGGCCTGTCTTTTTTCATTGATCGTCCGAGGTCGTGTCACGTGTGAGCCTGTACCGTTTCTGTCTGGCGTTCTTCTCCTCTCTTCGGTTATCTCTGTGATGGGTTCGGGCAAGTCCATTTTACTCTATGATTAGACATCACTCTTTTATTATGTTTCTGTTGATTTTTTTTTACTAAGACACTGTTTTATTATATATGATATACATTTTGTGCCTGGATATATGATATACATTTTGTGCCTGGATAATTGTCCAAGTTTCTTTTCCTGCGGAACCATGATTGTCCTGATCCACAACGTTGAGCGCGACACAGGCTCGATCTAGGACATCATAGAAAACCAACACAGTCGTCCTAGGCCGGCGCGGCGCGTCGGGGCACACCGACTAATATAAGCATTGCTTACGTCCAAAACGTAATGTACAGTGAACATTGGTCTCCGTCGAGGTGGAGGGGCTCGGGAGGGCCGGAGGTGGAGAGGGACAGATGGCGGCGGAGAAAATGTGGGGATTAGGGTTTGGAGGGGGTCAGGGCTCGGGAGGTTATCCTCTCCCAGGGGCAGACTACGGGTTGATTCTCAACAATTATATTGTCTTAATTGCAAAGGCGTCACGGACTTTTACTTCCTGGACTTTGCACAAATCTCCAGCAAATGTAAGGCACAGATCGTGCCGGGGTGTCAAAGGGCATGTGGGACATCCGCTTTCGTTCTTTTGGAAGCTGATTTTGTACTGTGATCCTCCCATGCAGATGTTACAAGTCGTCAAGTACTAAAAACTCATTTCCTTGCACAAATAGCCCACAACAGCTTCAGATGCATGCAGAAAAGCCAAATATGGCATGGGCAGGAGCCCAGATCATGGCCGTAAAAAAAACCACAAGAGCGGTCACACACTAGATCACGCTTTTTTTCTCTACTACTCACGCCAGTGTTACACGCAATAGAAAAAAAAGATAAAGTTAAGAAAGATCGAACAACGGGTCTTTTGGAAGCTGATTTTGTACTGTGATCCAATCCGGTTGATTGTAAGGGGCACGAACAGGGCCTCCCATGCAGATGTTACAAGTCGTCAAGTACTAAAAACTCATTTCCTTGCACAAATAGCCCACAACAGTTTCAGATGCATGCAGAAAAGCCAAATAGAGCCCAGATCATGGCCGTAAAAAAAACCACAAGATCGAACAACGGGGACACAAAATTTTAACGTGGAAAACCCTTCCAACAAGGAATAGAAAACATCACGGGCGCTAGCTAGCAATACTTCACTATTTCGGGTGAGTTTACAAACGCGCCGAGATTTACAATGTGTGGTTTATCCCGTACGACGACTTACAGAGGTATATAAAGACGGTCCTGACCTGATTATGTCTGTAAGGGTGAATCCAACTTCAAGTCGGCAACAACTCGTACCAAACGCAATAGACCGCTCTACTCGTCTGAAGTTCGGCCTTTCAGCAGCATAAGTGAATTTGGATCGCCCAAAAATAACACTCCACCTTGAGTAAAATTTCTTCATGTAGCATAAATGAAATCTTCACCCTGAAACAAACAAAGAAAACACTTTCGACGCCAATTAGCCTCTTCGGCTAAACAATGATACTAGGTAAGCTTGAACAAATCTCAAACTTATCAACATGAACTAGCTTTGTCATCATATCAGCATGATTATCATGCGTACTAATCTTGCATACCTTCAGTTTACCTTGTGCAACAACATCACGCACATAATGATACTTGACATCAATGTGCTTTGTTCTCTCTTGGAACATATGATCCTTAGTAGGGTAAATAGCACTCTGACTGTTACAAAACAAATTAATTCAAATATTATCTCCATAAAGCTCAGCAAACAGACATTTCAACCAAACCGACTCTTTGCATGTTTCAGCAATAGCCATGTACTTAGACTCAGTAGTAGATTGTGAAACCACACCCTGGAAGGTAGCTTTCCAGCTGACATCACATCCACTAACAGTAAACACATAACCTGTGGGGATCTCCTCTTATCCAAGTCGGCAGGAAAATCTGAATCCACAAAGCATGTGAGTCCCTCACCAGTCTCACCAAAATTAAGTCAAGCTTTGGATATGCCGCGAAGGTAGCTGAAAATCTACTGAACAGCTTTCCAATGTTCTTTACCATGATTAGGCATGTATCGACTCATCAAACTCATAGCATAAGACAAATCAGGCTAAGAACATACCATAGCATACATTAAGTAACCAACATAACTAGAATATCAAACTCGTGACATATACTCAATATCTTTGTCAGTACTAGGACACTGCAATGTTGTCAATTTGAAGTGAGAAGAAATAGGAGTACTAACATACTTGGCATCATGCATATTAAAACGATGAAGAACTTTCTCCATGTAATTCTCCTAACTAGGAAATAGCCATCTAAATTTTATGTCTCTTGAAATTTCCATACCTAAAATTTTCTTAGCAGGACCAAGATTATGCATCTCAAACTCACCAATCAACTGTTTTTTCAACGTAGTGATTTCTTTCATGTTCTTGGCACCAGTTAACATATCATCAATATATAGCAACATGAATATAGGAGATTCATCAATAAATTTAATGTACACATATATCATATTCAGACCTCTTAAAGCCATGTGACATCATAAAAGAATCAAACCTTTTATATAAGTGTCGAGGAGATGGTTTCAATCCGTAAAGGGACTTCTTTAGCTTGCATACGAAATCAGCTTTACCAGGCACTATGAACCCTTTAGGTCGGTCCATGTATATCTCCTCCTCAAGTTCTCCATGCAAAAAACGCAGTCTTCATATCTAACTGCTCAACCTCAAGATCATGCATAGTAACAATACTAACGAAAGTACGAAAAGAACTATGCTTGACAACTGGAGAGAACACATCATTATAATCCACTCCTGGAATCTTACTGAAACATTTTGCTACTAACATTGACTTAAATCTTGGAGGCTCATTAGGAGACAAACCTTACTTTCTTTTAAATATCCACTTGCAGCGGACGAGCTTCTTTTGTTTAGACAAGCGCACAACATCCCATGTGCCATTCTTTTCAAATGATTACATCTCCTCGTGCATTGCACCAATCATCTTGTCACGGTCAACCGAAGCGATAGCTTCATTGTATGTAGCTGGTTTAGCATCATGCTCCACCTGTTCAGCACAACTTAGAACAAAATAAACAAGATCACATTCCTCAATTAAACGATTAGGACAAACGATGTTTTTCTTTGGACGATCAGCAGAAATAGATGGTTGCGGCAAAATAGTAGGTGAGGGTGGCACAATATCCTCCTCATCAATTTTAGTTTCCTCCTAATTTAGGTGCTCCATCTGCAAACGAACTCGTGGTTTGTCCTCATCAGAAGAAGCTGGCACAACATCAGTTGAAAAACCGTCCTCGTACATAAAAGATTCATTGAACACAACACTACTGCTAAAGAAAGCCTTTTTGGTTTCCGGATTCCATAACTTATGTCATTTTACTCCCGAACCATAACCAAGAAACAAGCACTTAACAGCTCTAGAATCTAACTTTCAATTATCAACATGAGCATAGGCAGTGCAACCAAATACTTTCAGTTGTGAATAATCAGCTGGCTCAACAGACCATGCCTCAATAGAAGTTTTGTTGTCAAGTGGATTGACGATGACCGGATGATCAAGTAGCAGGCAGTGTTGGCAGCCGCAACCCAAAAACGCCTACTGATACGGACGTTAGACAACATGCATCGAGCCTTGAGATGATCGTACTGTTCATCCGTTCGGCTACACCATTCTGCTGAGGTGTGTACGAGGTGGTGTGATGCCTGACAATGCCTTCCTGCACACAATAATCATTAAAAGCATGCGGACAAAATTCGCCACCATTGTCAGTACGAAACAACTTCACCTTCCTCTCAGTTTTCTTTTCAATCATAACTTTTCACTCTTTAAAAGCAGCAAAAGTATCATGCTTAGTTTTCAGTAAATAAGGCCAAACTCTTCTAGAGTAATAATCAAATATAGTAAGCATATAACGAGCACCGTCATAAGAGGGCTTACGTGAAGCCCCCCACAAATCAGTATGCACATAATCTAATGTACCTTTAGTGGTATGAACGGAAGCATTGAACTTAACTCTCTTATGCTTAACAAACACGCAGTGTTCACAGAACGACAACTTACTCATATTGCAGTCCTTTAGAAGTTCTCTTTTCACCAATTCTACCATACCATGTTCACTCATGTGTCCAAGTTGCTTATGCCAAAGGTTAGTTGTACTTGGATCATCATTAGTAATAATAACAGTACTACGAGAGAAAGTACTGAAGTTCATGTCGTCAAGCGCCAGATCGACGCTCTCGTAGAGGGAGCCGAACGTTGGGCTAGCGCCGGCGAGAGTGGAGCATGAACACAAATCTTTGCGAGTCGCTTTCTGGAGAGGCGTGTGGAAGTATATGTCTGGCGAGTTGCTCATTTGGTTCTCCGAGTGTCGAGTAAGGCGTGTGTACGTGGAGGGTAATGTCGATGTCGAGCACCCGGGTGTTTAGTGCAGTGAGTCCCACGGCGTAGTCGATGTTGCACCCGTTGTTGGAGATGTTGAGGTTTACCTTAGTCGTTTTGTTGACTCGCCACTTCATCAAATTAGGTTTTGATTTCAAATCCGCGATTTGAATTCGTGGACTCGCAGAGATCCAAGAACATGTCGATCCATTGATGGAGATCTAACCGTTGGAATTTTCTCAAAAAATAAGGAGTGGAGCGGGATTATATTCCTCACGTTTTCAACGGTGTGATCTTTGAATTGATGTCCGAGTCGAGCTCGACAATGATTTTCCCAAAGTCGTGCGGAGTTCCGTCAAATTCTGACATGACTTTTGTGTTTGAGTCATCCACGGAGATCCAACCGTTGAAATTCGTCGATTCTTTTTATAGCTGATATATAATTTGATTTTGCATCTTTTCACCGAAGGAATCTTCAAGATAATTTTTGAGTCGCTGCCGGTGATGCACGCAATATAGACGTTGCTGCTGTCCTGCAACCTGCACGTGAAGAACGGTGCCGATGTAGAGCATTGAAGACCGGGCGCGATGCCGGGGAGTGCTTGATGAAGTCGAAGGATCCGAAGTAGATCGAACTCGACGTGGTCGACGACTCGGTGCTTGAGCTTGTTGAGGATGAAGCCAGCGAGACCATAGATCCAGCGCGTGTCGTTCCCACAGACAGCGCCAAGTGTCGAATCCTTGACTCGGCAGATCCCTCGTATGAGATACTAGGGTTTGTAGATTAGGAGACGAATATGCGCTGGTGATCTTGACGGCTAACAGGTGCACGGTTTACCCAGTTTCGGGGACCTCGTAGAGGTAAAACTCTTACTCCTGCTTGTCTGATCTATATTATGATGAGGTAATCAAGATATTACAATGGCGATGTCATGGTGAAGCGTACGGGGTGTCTCCCGTGTATTGTCTAGTTCATCTTGCGTCTAGTTGTTGCTTGTTCTCGCCTCTCCCTTTTCTCTCCTGCCTTATGACTTTATATATGCATCCAGAAGAGGTTTACATGAGTCCTATTAGACTACTATAGAAGTTCTTGTCTTGTACTTCAAGAAATCAAGTATGACTTCTTGGACCCGGCCGGATGGGCCTTTGAGTGGGATCCCCGTAGCGTAGCAGCCGGTAGGCTCAAGTAGGGGATGTGGCGAGTCTCCTCACGTCAGTATCAATCCCTAGTGGATACTTTTGTCAAGATTATCTCCAACCCTCAGGGAGAGATGGGACAAAGATTTGCGAAAGCGCAGGAAAGTGCACGGAAGGATTTGGAGCGTGCTTTCAGTGCGCTTCAATCTCGATGGGCTATTGTTCGGCACTCTGCTAGAAGATGGTGCCTGGAGGTTATGTGAACGGTGATGACAGTTTGAGTGATCATGCATAACATGATCGTGGAAGAAGAGCGTGATGACTATCTTTATGACGAAACTAGGAGTTTTAGAGTCAGAATGTTGAGCCCCAGCCAGATGTGTCAACATTTCAATAGTTCCTCCAGTTCCATATGAGTTGCTGATCGCGACGTTCACGCTCAACTTCAGAATGATTTGGTTCAACACGTCTGGAACTTTGTGGGAAATCTGTAGAACTTTCATTCCATTCTACTACGCATTTTGAATTTTTTTTTTGTCCGATGATGTTGTAAACTATGAAATTGTCATATTTGTTTCAGCTGTCGAACTTGTCATATCTTAATTTATCTAGAGTGGTAGATTCGGTTATTTTTGAGAGAAATGGCAAACAAATGGGAAAAAATTGTCCGGCCGATAATTAAGTAGCCCCGTAGGGTGCACTGCCTTGATCGTTGCTGGATAGGGAGAGACTCGAAATACGTGCCCTGCCACATCATGCACACTGCCAGCTATGTGATCAGGAGGTCGAGTCAATGTCTCACATCCCTAGGTGCCCGTTCTCCCGCACGATCTGGCACGAGGTCCTATCCTGGATCCGATCAACCTCCAGACCTCCAGTTGTGGAAGACGACTTCGTCGACTGGTGGTCGCTGACCCTCCAATCCACCCCCACTCGCTGCACAAAGGCACTTCATCAGTTATTATGCTCACGGCCTGGTGGATTGGGAAGCAGCAGAACGTGGTCGTCTTGGACAACACGAGGCATTCGGTTAGCGTGTTGATGGAAACCATCAAGACCGAAGCTCGAGATTGCGTGAGCACAGGGGTGAGGGGACTCAGACAAATTCTCTCCTAGTGTAGGTCGTTGAGTTGAGTTGTATCGTGTGGGGTCGCCTCGTCTGCAGGCTTGTACATAAAACTCTCTTTCTATCAATGCAATGAAAACGCAAACTTGCATTTTCGCGAAAAAAAGCTACAACCACGTCTGCAGCGGCGGCCAACAGCAGCTGGTGTGCTTGTGCTTGGAAGTGGCCGTGGCGGTGGCATCGGCGTAGCAGGGCAGGTTCACGTTCACCATGGTGACCTTTCCCAAGTTCGAGAAGCGGAGGTACCAGATCACCTGCACCACCGACAGAAATGCCCCGGCTTGCTACGTCGGCTGCCCCACGAGGTGCCCCGACAAGTGCATTGCATCCTGCAAATACTTCCTCACCATCTGCAGTATGTAACATTAAGCCCATATTTAATTTTTTTTTTCTTTTGTCATGATTTATAATACTACACGTGGTTTTTTTTTTTATAAATGGCATTTATTACTTAAAATCGTTTAAACAGTACACCCGGCCTCTGCATAACAAAATACACACAGCCGCAAACCGAAAAATAAAAAACTAATATCTGTAACAACAAGCTGATTACACTCATAATGACGTAACACGTAGGTTTATTTGTGTATACATATACTTTTTAGAGGTATGTATGCATGTCTTAATTTGTTAACTCTGTGCAATTTATATGTACGATCAGTTCCCGGCCATGTCGTGTGTGGACCCGCTTTTCATTGGCGGCGACCGCAACACCTTCTACTTCCACGGCAAGAGGGACCAAAACTTCTGCATCGTCTCCGACTACGACCTCCACATCAACGCACACTTCATCGGCAACCACAACCAGGACATGAAGTGCGACTTCACGTGGGTGCGCAAGCACTCGGCATCACATTCGGCGATGGACACCGCCTCTACATCGGAGCCCTAAAAACCATTGAGTGGGATGACAAGGAGGACCATATCCAGATAGCTCTTGACGGCGAGCCAGTGGAGGTCGAGGCCGCCAAAAACGCTCGGTGGGTCGCCAAGGCTCTGCCCGGGCTCTCTGTCACGCGCATCGACACAGTCAACACCGTCGTTGGGGAGCTTGACGGCGTGTTCAGCATCTCAGCCAACGCCGTCCCCATCACCGAAGATGACTCACATATCCATAGCTATGGAAAGACCGACAAGGACAACCTCGTGCACCTAGACCTTGGATTCAAGTTCCACGCCCTCACCAAAGGCGTTGACGGGGTGCCCGGTCAAACCTGCTGCTCTGACTACGTCAGAAAATTCAACGTCATGACTAAGATGCCCGTCATGGGTGGCGCACCCAAGTACCTCTCGAACGGCCTCTTCTCCACAGACTGTGTAGTCTCCAAGTTTCACCGCACCGGTGACACCCTAGTCAAGACATTCGCCTCGTAAATGCCAATACAAAAAAAATGAATGAATATCGTCGTGGAAGGAGAGAAACCACCTCCGTCATGGTGATTCAGAGGGAATTAAGTATGAGATGAGTTTTAGGGGTAGCTACATATTTTAAGTCAATAATTTAAGAGTTGTAGAAGAAATTTAATAATTTAACCAACTACATGCTTTTATTTAGCAAGAAAGCAATCTATCTATATATACTTCTTATAAAGCAAAACCCCACTAACATGTATTAATTATTTTCTATCTCAACATGCAAGCTATCAACATCATTCATCCTCTTAGTTAATCAATTGTCCATGTCATAATAATATCTATTAATTATTACATGAAAGCTGCATATCATACATTTTTTAAACCATCCATTCTTTAGTTTAATGATTTATGCAAGCTACATATTATACATTCCTTAAACCATCCATTTTGCAAACTAATGGTTTATAATACGTATAACATGTCTATAAAATTTAGTATCTCGAGTATAGTCAACAAAAAAATTCATATTTCTTCGGACTATATAACGTATCAAATTGTTTACTTTTCCGAAAAAGAGGTTGAGATCCTTGGCTTCTGCATGAAAGAAAAAACACACATGTCATTTACTTTATGGGAGATCCCCGCCGCAGCGCGTGGGGTATCCTTCTAGTTGTGTACTATGTTTCCGGGAGAAGTAAGGAGATCTCTTTCATATGAAATGAACACAAACGATTTGTTTTGTCCCATTTGTTTTTTTAGGGGTTGTTTTGTCCCATTTGTTTTTTTTTTTAGCTAAGGTTGTTTTGTCCTATTTAAATTAGCAAACGGACCTTTCCGTCTTAGGTGGGCTTGGACCTGAATGTTGCGGTATTAAACTCCGGCCCGGCCCGTATTCATACAGAGTAGACTTCTCTTCAGAACTTCCATATTCTGGAACCAGCCGCCCGTAACCAAGCACGACGGGCAGACATGTCCTCCGCCGGCGACGGCTCCGTCGCCGGCGTCGACGCCTGACGAGGTGGTCCTGGAGATCACAGACGCGTCATCCCTCTCCTCCCCGGCCACGCCTCCACCCCATCCCATCCCCGTCTCCGCCCTCACCGACCCCCTCCCATCCCCGACCGTCGCTGTTCGCGCCGACCGGAGCAAGCTCATCGAGAGCTCCTCTTACTTCCGCGCCCTCCTCGGCGGAAGATTCAGGTCAGCACCCTCGGTCTGTGAACCTCTGAGCTAACGATTCGTCCCATTTCCCTAGCAAGTGAGCTAGATTTCTCCGATGGCTGCAGTGAATCAGGCAGAGGATACGTACGGATCAGCTGCAACCTCGACGCCGCCGTGCAAGTCCTGCGGTATCTCTTCGAGCCTCCCGCGAGCCAAGCGATTACGCATGAGAATTTCCTCCCGCTGCTGGAGGTATTTGTACATTTCTGCTGCTTTTAGTCGCTTCTTTGTTCTGAATGTACCGAATTTACCATGTTTAGCCGGTGTTTCAGCTAGGTGGTCATCTAAATGATGTGTTTTGATTAATTTGGATTCGGTTAGCGGCATTATGTCTGCTGTATGTCCTGTGTTGCTCACTACCTCATGCTTTTATCATTTCAGGGTGCTTTGTTTCTCGCTGTTGAGAACCTTCTAGTGGATTGTGAGAGGTGGTTCAGATCCATGAGATCTCAAAGTTCCTCCGTGTTGGCCCCACTGGATTTCATAATTGAGGCCTGGTACTTCACTCAAAAGCACGGTGAGCTTGGTCTCCCACACATTTTCTAAGCTTACAAATATAGCCAATACTTGAACTTGAAGTATGTCCTTTTGACTTTCGTTGTGGCTGCAGGGGTTACTTTTGTTGAAGACGTGTGCCCGGGATATCTAGCTCAGAATTTTGTAGGTACAATATAATGCATTGAAATGCTGTCATGTCTTTTCGAATGTTATTTGAACAATTTGTTTCTTTGCAATGTTTTTCAGTTCGATATGCTCATACATTACTGACTGCACTAGCATTTTGTTAGGATCCTGTTACATTCGCGGTTTCTAAACAGTCAATTACCTAACAATTTGAGTTGCAGCCTAAGACATCCTCCTTGCCTGCGATTGATCATAAGATTTTGTAGGTCCATTCCATAAGATGTAGTAGGTCGATGAGACTTCTTGTGCTCTGTTTAAGATTGATGAAACTAGTTGAGTTATTAAAAAATAGTGTCCCATTTATCAGATGAAACGGCTCATTATTTGAAGTCATTAGGGAGAAAATGCATGCAGATGTTTGTATGCAATTCCATCTATTTTTAGGCAGCTCGCAAGGTCTGCTTTAGGTGAGACTTGATTGGTGTCTTTCTTACTTAGCAGTTATGATTATACATGATTTTGGCATAAATGAGACATACTTTGGGTCATGCATAGTTAAATAAGCTACTTGCTCTGAACATATGGCCTACCATGTCTTGATTTATTCGACACTGTTTTTGATAAGCCTTCTCAGTTTGTCAGAAATTATGTTGCTTAATTGATGTAATACCAACTTATTATTTGGCTAAAAGTGTGGACTCAAATTGATTGGAAGTGCAAATGGGGATTATTTGTCAAAAAAGAGTCAGTTTGTTCTTTGATGGTGTCTCTCTGGCCTGAGACGTAGCTCATGGGTAATTACTCTTGTGTGAATACCATGCAGGTACAGGTTATCTCCAGTAGATCGTTTGCTCAAATACCTTATGATCTTCTGTGCGCTACCATTGAGTGCCCGCACTTGACAGTGGATAGGTTTGTTTTTATGCATTCTCGACATTTTCCTATGTCCAGATTGCGGTGCTTTCCCCTCAGTGCTAAAAATGGTTTTCTGGCCTTTTGCAGTGAAAAGCAATTATGTGAAGGAATTTTATATTGGATTTCGACAAGTATGCGCCCCCGTGATCAGTTTATCCCCAACTTAGCAGATAGCCAGCTCTTCCTTCTTAGCAAGGTGCACCTTTTTGTAACCTATTTAGATGACTTATCCGCTCACACATTTGCAAATAGTGTTTGTCTACCAGATGTGTTCATTTATGTATATCATTTTGTTTTATCTTTTCTTCAGGTTAGGGTATGCCTTTTACCTTTGGGATTTGCTGCAGGTATACCTTCTTGGTTTGGAGCACTTGTGTTATCAAATTGTCATTTTTTGATATTTTTCTATGTTACACACCCCCCATATTTCTCTTTCAAACTTTCAAGAATTATGTCCTAACGCTTCAATCCTACTTTAGGGATAAAAAGAAACTGGGTTGAATTTGGAAAGCATGCTGTATGCCTGATTCTTAATCTTCTCAAGGAACGTTTGCAAGGTCTACTGGGTACAGTTGAGGATGACAACTTGAATAGTTACCGTATTCGATTAACAGAACATTCCAAGGTTTTCCTCGAAGCCACTTCTGTTGCATTATTACTGCTGTGTTAAATTTGGATCTTCCTGAATTCATGGTCCTTCAAAATGGTTGTTGTGATCTTGCTACTTTGCAAAATTGTAATACTAATTTGTAGACTGAACAGCCATTCACAGACTTGCTGCAAGCCTGCAACCTCTTCACAAACTTCCATATTTGAATGTCTCCCTTGTTACTATTTTTATCCGATCAACTGCTGGAAAAACAAACAAGTTATATTATCATCTTGTTGAACATGTAGTATCCATCATATGGCACTTCCAAAAATCTTTAGTTTGAATAAATCTGTTTACAAACTACAAGTGCTCCCATATATATCTGGAAATTAGAATAACTTCATTGCAATTTACTCTTGGTCCTGTATTGTATGGAGAGGACCATACACTATGTTTGAAAGAGCACTTTGTTTGCAGAAAATTGTGCTTTCGGGATGTCCCCAATTAAGTACCGAATTCTTGTACATATCAGTGCTCCCCACTGATCTGGATGCTGTATTTAAGAGAAGGATAGCAAGTTCGTATAACCAGGCTGACTCTGGAAGTCTCTCCCTTTATATTGAGCTGGTGAAGAAGGCTAAAACCATCTCATTTAGAAATGTACACATGGTCGATCTCTCGAAATGTCCAAATGTACGTTTTTCTGCAGCAATTGACTGGCTGAAGTTGTCATTTCCTGAATTGAGAACATTCCGAGCTTCCCATTGTTTACTCTTTCAGTTTGAAGATTTGCAGTACCTGTTATTTAGTTGTCCGTGGATTAATGAAGTTGATTTAAGTATTGATATGAGCATTATACTACCCAAGTACTCGACTATATCTTCTAGATTTGAAGCACGGCATGAAATGAATCGAAATATGTCTAGCTATTACATGCAAAGTCGATCATACGAGACACCAATGTACCCAGTTTTCTCAGAAGTATCAAAACTGACACTGGAAGGCCGAAATGATATTACTGGTAGGGAAAATGTTCTGTGCTCATCATCTTTTTCTGTAAAGTATGCCTACTTTATTTGCAACCATGTAAGGGGTTTTCTTATTACTGTGTATCTTTATGTACAGATAGTAACTTGGTGGAGATATCCATGCTGAAAAAATCGCTATGTTATATAAACATTAAACATTGCGCCCTGTTAACAGACGATGGCATATCTAGACTGCTGCTGAATTGTATAAAGATCCACTCAATGGTTCTTTCTTATACTTCTTTTGGAAATCAGTCAATTCGAACGCTCTGCTCGTTGGATTACTTCGATACCTCAGACAACTTTCCATACAATGATCATTCTATGGCATCCAGGTTGCAAGAATTGCATCTGGAAGGTTGTGAAGGTAAAAATCATCCTTTTGTTCGTTAATCAAGGGCCCTTCGCAACTGAGCTAATTTCAAACCTTCCATTTGTAGGTATTAATTGTGCAGCTATGTCCCAGCTAGTGAGTAATTTCAATATTGTCAAGTCCTTATGCTTAAGGCAGACATCACTTACAGATGACGCTCTCTGCAGCTTTGTCGGCTCTTCTCTTGAGTATCTTGATATTTCAGAGACTGTGGTATGATTATCTGTCTGCATTATATATTATGTTCAATGTACTTGCCACCATATCTTTGCGAGGATCGTACCCTGATTATTTTGAAAGAATATTTTTTATCCAAATAGTGTAATCTTTAGTTGTGAACTAACAGTGAACCAAACACTACATTTAATTGATTGAACAAAAATCGGACATGGGACTACAGACCAAAAATACTAAAGAGTTTCACATAGTTTTATGAACCAACATATACCGAATGTGGAACAGTTATTGCTTTCTAGCAACTGAAATCTTACTGATCGGATAGTAGAACAGAACGTATTTTTTGTATGGTAAATGTTTCTGCTTTTATATTTGAATGAAAGGATAATCCGTTAATCACATTTGTTGCTTTGATGCCTGCAGAGGGCAAACTTTGAAAGTGCAATGCTAGTCCATTGTTAATCACAAGAACCATCCCTGTGCTCATTTTGATACCTAGTTTTTTTTCTCTCTCGCCATGAAAATTGCAGGTTTCGATGGTGTCATTAGCACCAATTATACGGAGAAATTCTAATTTGAGCTGCTTAAAAACTGCCGGATGTCGCAACCTGCTGTTTGAACATGGTGCGGTACATTCCGTGAGTGATAACAGGTATGGTGGTTTTCTTCGGGAGATTACCAGAACTTGCTGTTTGGAGGATGTCGAAATGGGCTGGGCATTTTGCCCTATTCGAATAGATGACCTTGTTCCTTCTTTTAGTAAAGTACGGAAGATGACAGTTGGTGTTGGCACAACATTGCCAGAGAATATCATGCATGCTCTCCCGAAGATTTGCCCATTCCTTGACTCTTTGGTTCTTAGGTTTCAGGTATGTCCCTACTCGATACTGTTGAATTATTGAACTACATCTGTTATGGCTGCTAGGGTTTGAGCGGGAGAGAGAGAGCTGCGAGGGCGCGGGAGAGCCGGCCGTGGGGATCCTTTCCCACGGCCGGGCAAGAGGGAAGGGTTTTTCTTCTTAATTCTTGCTTGATTAGATTGATACATCTCCTCTCCATATATAGAGAGGTCTACTTGACTCCCAAGCAAGGCTTACTTGACCCCTAAGCAAACCCTAAGACTAATGGGCCCAGGCCCATCACGTACTCTAACACTACACCCCACCTGGACATGCAGCTCGTCCTCGAGCTGCAATCTGACGACGATTCGACCCCACACAAACCTAACGCCTAAAAAAAACAAGCCTTTTACATCTCGGCCTATTTTATTGACCTGAAATAAGCTAGAGACTCCGACTCTTTATTTTTTTACTCCGAACGATAAGAGAATCCTCCGCGCGCCGAACTTGTGCGTTTGCAGCCCCCTGGATCCCAAAGACGCCATCGGGACCAAGGGAGCCCTCGCTGCGGCCGGCGGCGGAATGCAGCGCGCTCCTGTCGGGGACACCATGTCTTCTCCCCGCCGGCTGAAGGTCGCCGCCCGTGGGAAAAACAGCATGCCCTCCGCACCGCATGCCCAATATTCCCCACGCAGCGGACGAGATCGAGGTCCGTTGCACCGCGAAGCGCAACTTGGAGGAGCTGCAGCTGCAAATCACGCATCTCCCGCACATGCCGACGCGCTAGGAGGCCGCGGGCAGCAGCCTGCAGCCTCACCGCCGCTGACACGTCGTCTATAGCGATCCAAGCCGGACGCGGTGATGGCGACGGCTGGAACTTGATCGGTTGGATGGGATTGTCATGGGACGGCGGTGGCGCTGCTGGGAACGAGGTCGTCGCAGTCCCGTCGTAGGGCATCCCATGCTGGAACGTGATGACTGGCGCCGTGGTCGCGGCCGAGGAGGGCGGCGGCGGCCCTGCGGGGGTCGGCGCCGGTGTTGCGACCATGGAGGAACCCCCGTGGAATGGCGCACCGTCGGGAGCGGCGTAAGTACCGGCGAAGCGGAACGGCCCGCCGTACTGTTGGGGTGGCGCCGGTGGTGACTGGATGTGCGGCGGCGCCCAAGCTGCCGTATAGATCGGCTCGGAGACGGACAGCGGCAGCGGGGGCTGCAGCATCTTGGCGTCGAGTGGCGGCGACGACAGCAGCCTGGCGTCGAGTGGCTCCGTCCGCTGGAGGAGCACGGCGATGACGTGCTTGATGTCGGAGACCGACTCGGTCAGGTCGCGGAGGCGCGTGGAGAGCTCCTGCATCGAGAGGATGGGGGCGGGCTCCCGAGCCGGCCGGCGGCGGCGCCATGGTGGTGGGTGCGCCCGACGAGGCGATCGCGGCGGAGGCGGTGGACAGTCCCGAAGACATCGCAACCGAGGAATCTGATACCAAATGTTATGGCTGCTAAGGTTTGAGCGGGAGAGAGAGAGCTGCGAGGGCGCGGGAGAGCCGGCCGTGGGGATCCTTTCCCACGGCCGGGCAAGAGGGAAGGGTTTTTCTTCTTAATTCTTGCTTGATTAGATTGATACATCTCCTCTCCATATATAGAGAGGTCTACTTGACTCCCAAGCAAGGCTTACTTGACCCCTAAGCAAACCCTAAGACTAATGGGCCCAGGCCCATCACGTACTCTAACCTGGCTCTGATACCAAATGTTATGGCTGCTAGGGTTTGAGCGGGAGAGAGAGAGCTGCGAGGGCGCGGGAGAGCCGGCCGTGGGGATCCTTTCCCACGGCCGGGCAAGAGGGAAGGGTTTTTCTTCTTAATTCTTGCTTGATTAGATTGATACATCTCCTCTCCATATATAGAGAGGTCTACTTGACTCCCAAGCAAGGCTTACTTGACCCCTAAGCAAACCCTAAGACTAATGGGCCCAGGCCCATCACGTACTCTAACAACATCTGCCTTTCATTGTATAATTATATGAACTCCATCCAGGTAATATCTGACAGGGTTGTAAGGAATCTGCTGGAATCCTCAGTAAATCTTCAGGTGCTTTGCCTGCATTACTGTCTTGGCAGCTTAACTTCATTTAGCTTTCAAGCTAAGGCACCAACATTAAGAATATTACGGCTCCAGTGGGTTACTCCATGGATGACAAATGATGATCTGAGAATTCTTACACAGAATTGTAATTTAGTTGAGCTTTCTCTCTCTGGTTGCAAACTCCTCGAACCTAGTAAGTTTACTTTCAAGTTCATTTATGTGGATCCATTTGGGTTTTGTTGACATGAGTTTTTCTGGACCGACAGGCTCTCAAGAGACTATCTCATCTGGGTGGCCAAACTTGACGTGTTTACATCTTGAGGTATGAACGAACTTACTGGGAATATTACATGTCACGTGTTAAAATTATATTTCTGTTGGGTACTTTATATCTACAGTAGCTTTCATCAAATCAAATCTGTGGTCATAGACATACTCTAATGATTGAAACACCCTCTCTTATGGACCTCATGTTTGTTTGGTACACAGGAATGTGGTCAGATAACGCTTGATGGGGTTTCTTTTATTTTCAATTGTAAAGCTTTGGAAGATGTCTTACTTAGGCACACGGTGAGTACGAAACAACTATAGACCCATGTTCTCCTGAGTCCTGGCCCATGTTCAGTTCAGACTCGAGTATGCTGCCACCTGACTTTTTCTGAATCTCGAGAACTGCAGGGTAGAGGTATTGGAAGAAGCATCATAATGGATTCTATCAGAGAGGTACCATCTATTACGAACTTGCTTAACCTATAACACAGTCAGCCTTTGCACAATCATAAGCCATAACTGCAAAACCCTATTTTCCCTTCATCATCGCAGCTACCACTCCTAAGGACGCTGGCGCTGGATCTCTGTGACGCTTCCGAGGGAGGCTACGACACCCCGAACGTGAGCACTACACATCCCAAAGATTTCCGGAAGCAACCGCAGTGACTCGATTAAGACTTAAGACAGATTTTCCTAACATGGCTTGCCCTGGTTTTCGAAGGATCCAGAGGGGAAGATGATGAGGAGCGTGAGGATGAGCAGGTGCAAGTCGGTGAGGTCGTGTTTCGAGCGTCACGGAGAGGTTTTGTCCTCGAAGGCTGTGCACAAGGAGACCATCGTGCTGGAGTGGAGCGCCAGGCAGCTCAGGACCGCCGTAGTGGAAGAAAGAGTATGATTTTTGTAGAGAAACGGCTGTAATTTTTTGAAGCACTACGAAGCTTAAAAATTTCATCATTGGGTTCACCACACTATACAACTCCACATAAGTTAGTAATTTGGAGCAAACTTATATTAATTCAAAAGGGAGTAGCATAATTTCATTAATTGGGTTCAGCTGAACCCAATGCTTATGTGCTGGCTCCGCCACTGAGCACTAGTTTGTTTTCGAGGAACTCCCCAGGAGTGCTGCACTTTATGTAAGAACAATGGAATCAGGCAATTATCAATTTAATGGAAAACCCGGTGTGTTTTGGACATTGGACGTGTCCTTTTTGGCTGTTTCGTCATGACCGGCTTTACTATGCTCGAGTGCCTAAGCTGGCATCTTGACCTAGCAGTTTCTCAGGCTTATCTGAAATGTCATAGTAAAAAATAAGAATTTCTGAAGATTGGGAACCTGTACGTATAGGTGAAAATAGTGTAAGAGGTTAAGAGCTCTTAATTAAGAAGAAGAGCAAAAAGTAGCTGGTTTGCCCGAGTGGTTAAGGGGGAAGACTTAAGATCTTCTGCACTCAAGTGCGCGTGGGTTCGAACCCCACAGCCAGCACACGGCATCTATGTTTAACTCTTTTTTTTTCTCATTAAAATCTTATCATCAATTTCCTTCAGCGTGTTCTGAAAACTCTTGGCTAATGGATCTCGAGGAGGCCGTCGGCGACGACGATGTGTTGCTGGACTCCGGCGAGGACGGCGGCAGCTCCGTGTGCATCGTGGCCTTGGCCGCGGCCGCCCTGGGCATCTCCTGCATCGTGCTGCGATACAGCTGCTGCCACCGTCCAGTCTTCAACGGCGGCGAGACAGCAGCAGGTGATGAGCTAATTGGTCCTCTCTCCGTCGGCATCGGCTGCGCCATGTGGCTCGCCCTCGCCGTCCGGGCCTTCTGCCACTGCCGACGACGCCGGTGACCCCCTGGACTTTCAGCGTTATGCGCTTGAGTTTTTCTGTAGCTGCAGGATCTGAACCACAACGTATTTGGACAGAAGATGTCTCTCCCCAAGTCTATACTCTGACAAAACATTGTTCTTGCATACGTATATTTTCCCATTGAGAAATTGCTCACAGTATTGGCTCAACAAACCGTGCTACAGCAGAGTTACATATATACTAGACAGGGTCGGGCGCTTCCCCGCGCCGGCGACATTCCGTCTGTGTATTTTATGCTGGCTTGGGCTTTTACTTCGCTGTTTATTTTTGCGTGTCTGAAATTAAGTTGTTGTGGTCGAGATTGGTCTTGTGACCTCGGTATGTGATGCCTGTACGTGTCGTTTGATCCCATATTTTCCTTTATGTTGCTACAAGGATGATTAAGATTGTTATTTTTCTTTTTCCCTCTTTGAGTCACTAGCAACTACCTGTCCAGAGCAACCACTGTTACACGCAATAGCAAAACAACGATGAAATTAAGCAAGATCGAACCAACGGGGACACGAGATTTTAACGTGGAAAACACTTCCAACGAGGAAGAGAAAAAACCACGGATGCCAGTCAGCAATACTTCACTATTTCGGGTGAGGTTACAATCGCGCCGGGATTTACAATGCGTGGCTTATCCCGTGCGGCGGCTTACAAGAGGTATATAAAGGCGGTCATGACCTAACTAGGTCGGTAACTGTGAATCAACCTCCAACTCGGTATCGACTCGTACTGTACTAGGTCCTCCGGCTCCACTTCGTCTGAAGTTCGGCCTTTATCAGTATATACGAATACGAATTCGGATCACCATAAAATAACACTCCACCTTGAGACAAATTCTCTCTTGTAGCATAAATGAGAACCTTCACCTGAAACACACAAAGAAAACACCTTCGGCGCCACATAGCCTCTTGGGCTAAGCAGTGATACCAACTAAGCTTGAGCAAAGCTCAAACTTAGCAATAGAAACTGGTTTTGTCATCATATCAGCAGGATTCAGCTTACCTTGTGCAACAACATCACGCACATAATGGTACTTGACATCAATGTGCTTTGTTCTCTCATGGAACATCTGATCCTTCCTAAGGTAAATTGCACTCTCACTAGTAGAGAAGTGCCTTTCTATGGAACAGATTCTGTGGCGCATGGCTTCTTGGTGCGCCACAGGAATATATTTTTGTGGCGCACGGGTGGGCATGCGCCACAGAAAAGAGGCATTCTGTGGCGCACGGGACCGTGGTGCGCCACAGAAAACAGGAATTCTGTGGCGCACCGGATAGGGGTGCGCCACAGAAATAAGTTGGGGGCCCACACCATGATTGCCACACTTCTATTCTGTGGCGCATGGTGGTTAGTGCGCCACAGAAATATGACATTTCTGTGGCGCACCACTGCCACGTGCGCCACAGAATTCCTATCCGAAAAAATTATGTCCACACGCACCAACTCCACCCCCCCGGAACGCCTTTTTTAGTTTTTGACGGAAGAGTTCGCGGTCTAAAAAGCATCAAAAAATAAATCCCTTATAGATGCACGGAGAGTTTAATGTCTACTTTTTTATCAAATTTTGAAATATGTATTTCGACTTTCTGAGTAAAAGTTCGTTAAAAAAAGTAAAATGGGCATAACTTTTGCATACGAT
Source organism: Alopecurus myosuroides (assembly GCA_028641055.1). Classification (NCBI taxonomy): domain Eukaryota; kingdom Viridiplantae; phylum Streptophyta; class Magnoliopsida; order Poales; family Poaceae; genus Alopecurus; species Alopecurus myosuroides. Next base: position 20,371,241 of record CM054058.1, read on the forward strand.
GTCGAAAAAAAATGATCAAGATAATAAAAAAAACTAGAGAAAAAAAGAAACCCAACCTCACTCGCCTTCGGCCTGTGAGCTTTTTTTAGAATCGCCAAATTCCAAAAGGAACAAAAGTTATGGCCGTTTTAAGATTTTGACTAGAAAATAAAAAAAATTCTGTGGCGCACCCTTCATTTGGTGCGCCACAGAATTGTAGAAAATAAAAAAAAATTCTGTGGCGCACCCCTTCATTTGGTGCGCCACAGAATTGTGGAGGCATGATTCGAAATTCTGCCTCCTCCTCTCCTCTTCTCCTCTTCTTCCCTTCTCCCCTCCACTTCTTCTCCACTTCTCATCTTCTACCTCTCCACTTGTAACATCCCAAGTCTGAAAAATAGCCTTTAGAATGTTTTGCTCTCTGTTATTTTATGTTTTGCATCATGGCATCATGTTGATTGCATTTGTTTTGTTTGTTTTCCATTTGTTTTCCTCTGTTTTCATTTGTTTTCCAACTGTTTTCATTTGTTTTCCTTTGTTTTCTATTTGAATTTCAAACCAAAATTCAAACCTTTTGTTTCATCCTTGTGATGTTACAATTTCTAAAATGATATTTCAAAATAAAACAATTATTTGTTTCCATTAAAGTGTGATTCCAAACTATTGTTTTATTTCTATAAAAATGCATCCAATAATCAAACCCTTTTCAAATTCAATTTGTTTTCCACTGTTTTCACAACTCAATTTCAAACCTTACTCAAACAATGTTTTCATACTTGTTCTGTTACAATTTTTGGACTAAAAATAACAAATGAAAACAACCAAATTGTTCCATTTTATGCCATGTTGGTCACTCCTTAACTTGTTGGGTTTAAATCAAACAACTATTTGCAATCAATTAATCAAATCACCTTCATCTTCTAATCAAAATGCCTCAAACATAACCACTTTTGCATTCATAAACTTAACAAGCCAAGCAACTAAATTTCAATCAATTTAAACCTTAGGGGTAACCCTATTAAACATTACTTTGTTTTCCTAATAATAAAATCATTCAAAATTGGTTTAAATACCAAACAACATTTTATTTTCAAACTTTCTGTAAAACAAAAACCTGGCAGTGTTTTATTTTAATCAAGTTAGCTTAACCTATTTCTTTCTACAATTTTACTAACCTAAAATATCTCCTTTTTCTTCCTTTTGGTTTCAGCAAAAAAAAATAAAAGAACCAAAAAGAATAAAAATGCAAAGCAGTGGGCAGCAGCTAACTAGCCAGCCAGCCCACCCTTCCTTTTTCTTTCTCCCACAACCCAGCCCATCTAACCCTGTTGGCCCAGTATCCATCACCCTGTCGCTGTCACCTACCTCTGGCTGAGGTCACCTCTGTACGAACAGAGAAACAGCCACACGATCATCTCCATGCCCTACCGATGCTTTGCCGTACAAGCCCCTCTTCCCTATATCTATCTCCCCTCTGCTAGCCCCTAGGAACCCTAGCTAGCTACTTCCCCTCCTAGCGCCGCCTTCCTCTCTATTCCCCCCCTCCTCTCTGTAGTCCTTCCTCTGAAATTACTGCAGATGGACGAACACCACCATGGCCGCCACCTCCTCACCTCGCCACCGCTAGCCTGTCCACCTCGGGGGCCTTCTGTCCCCGGGAATGGAATCCGGGGGCATTCCTCGTCGAGTCGGTGCCCACAGTGGAGCCCGAGGAGGCTCCTAGCGCCGCCGCCGTCCGCGACCGTCGCCGGCGAGCTCCCTCCGTTCTGCCTCCAGTCTGATCGCCCACAGCAACCCGCAGGTGATAGCCACCTGTCCCGTACCCCTCTCGGTCCTCTCCCTACGCCTCCCTCCTCCCTCTACACCCACGGCAGCACCGCGGCCACAGCAGCCCCGGCGAGCCTCGCCGTCGTCGCTGTTCTGCCATCGATCCATGCGCTGCCTGTTCCTGCACAGCAGAAGTTCAGTTAGTTTCAGATAAAGCCCGTAACTGAACCTCAACCCCAGCACTGCTCTGTACCTGTCACAAACACACGAGAGCCGCACTGGTAGCAGCCCTCTGCGCGGAAGCGCCAGCGCGCGGGTTCGAGTCCCGGCCGGCGCAAAACCCACTCTTTTGGCTATTATTCTTCACACCCGTGGCCCACTGTCATTGACTCTTGCCACGCGCAGTGCCACGCTGGCCACGGGTCCACCGCGCAGTGGCAGCGTGTAGAGGCCAGCTGAGTAACAAAAGGATTTTCAGCGAATTTCCTAAAATCCCTAATTCTTTTTAATAAACAGAATTAACACAAAAACTTTAAAAGTTAATAACTTTTATTCTGTAATTCCAATTAATACAAGTCCTATATGAATTCTGATCCAAATTTTATAACCTTTCCAAATATTCAATTTGTGTACTGTTTTGGAAACTTTAAATGTATTTAAAATTCAAATTTAAATAATTCAAATGTTAATTTGTAAATTCCATAACTAATTATTTATAAATCCAATAAATGCAAATAAAATATGTTTTCCATACCATTTCATCTCACCTTTTCAAATATAATTTTGTTTCCTGTTTTGAATAATTAAAATTGCCTAAACCATTTAATCCTTGTTTAATTCAATTAAATTTGATAAAATCTTAACTTGCTCAAAATAAAATATTTTTGGACATGCAAAATATGTTTTCAAACCATCAAAGTGTGAACTTTTCAAATGTGCATTTGAATTTATGATTTGAACAAATAAAATTCAAATAAAATTTAAACTTGTTCTAAATTCAATTAAAACTTGTTTAATATTGTTTAATTCATTATAAATTCATCCTAATTCCAATTTCAATATGTGAAACATGTAATCCAACTAAAATTTGATAACCTTTTCAAATATAAACTTTGTTAATTGTTTTGAGCACTTTAATTTGTTGAAAACAACAATTACTTGTGTGGCAAGTTCAAATAACCAAAATTTCCAAACTTAACTAATTAATCCCTTAACTTGTTAATTCCTTTTCCATTTGCATCTAACTTGGTTACTTTATTGTTATCATCATGCATGCATCATGTTTAACTACTTACACTTGTTAATCAAATGTAGATCATTGCTTCAACCTAAACCATTTGCATCCATATGCAATTCTCATTGCATATGGGTCCAATTAAATTGTGTTATCTTGTCAAGTAGGTTATTCTGATACATCTATTAACATGACATGCATCATCTTTGATTGTGCACCCTGCCATGATATTGATTGTCTACCTTTTCTGCATTGTGTGTTTGCTTCTTCCCGGATACACGACGACGTTGAGACCGACGATACTTACGACACCCCTTCTAAGGAGTTAGCTCAGTACCAGGCTACTGGGTTTTGCAGGCAAGTTATCACTCACATGAACCATCGTGTTCCTTTCAACATTGGTTACCGATACTTTCCGTTGTTCTTTTCTGCTAAGCCTTAGTAGTAGTTGTTTCTGTTACGAACCCATCACATGAATCCCTTAACCTTGATATTGCCTCACCTCCATACCTAAAACCCCTTGCTTGTTGCCTTAGTCTTATCTAGCATGCTTAGGTTGTTTTTGCTCGAGTCTGTTACCCGTTACTTTCGGTTACTATTTCTATTACGTTGTGGGGGCTCGATGTTTAATCAATCAATCATGCTAATGTTACTATTAATAATAAATTTGATGATAAGGCACCGGCAGGAGGCCCATGAGAGGTTTTGAAGCCTGCTAGTGTCGACCCTAATAGGAAAAGGGTCTTGTCTACTGATCCATGATGAGCGCACTACCCGCATTTGGGAAGCGAGTATGGGCGCCCCCCTCAACTTGACCTGATTCGCATCTCGTCCAAATCACCTCATTTAGTTCGTGTTTTTCATTTGCCGCATGCATGTTTTTGCGAGCCCAGGCCAGGGTGGAACTTTCGTAGTCGGCATATAGGGGGACACGTTCTTAGAGTGCTATGAGGGTCCATTTTCTTCTGGGCTCGATTAGCCGTGCGCCCAAGGTGCTTTGGGCTTGATGCGAGGAATGGTTGGTTGTGTTGAGTACCCCGCTTGGTGGAAGGGCCTTTCCATCTGGCGGGTTATTCATGAGTGTACGGCCAAATTGGTGCAACCCTGCAGGGATAATCTTCTCGAGAAGCCGTGTTTTCCGCGGTTATGGATTACTTGGTGAAAGTACTGGCTAACAAGTACTCAGGACAACTTAAACATAATGATCAAACATGTTACACCCAATGATTAATAACTTGACTAGTAATAGGTTGATGACACAATAACTTGATTCACCTTTATTACAACTGTGTGAGTTATCCTCGGATTGCTTCTTTGGATAAGGGGCGAGATCCAGGATGGGTTTGTTTGAAGTTATCTTTCAGTTGGTTACAATCCTCGATCTTATCTCCTTTTCTGTTAGCCGGAAGTGTTAGAATCTTTGTAGTTGGTTAGCGCAGCCAGTTGCAGCATCTTTTATATCCCCTTTCTTCCGTTGAACCCAAAGCATCTGTGCTTGGTGTTGACGGGTTACACTTTGGTGAACTGTGAGTCTTGCTTGCCAGTACGTTGGTGTACTGACCCCTTTGGGGCTGTGGTTTACGCAGACGACGTTTCCGAGGATCTACATGGTGGCTACTACGTGGAGTATGACGACGAGACTGCTGACGAGTAGATAGCGGACCCGGGCAGGATCCGAGACTTCGTGGATGGGCTCCGTCTGTTTGTTTCCGGCCTCTTAGGCCTATTTGGTTCTTGTCTGTACTCAGACATGTTGAATGCTTCCGCTGTATGGTAATGGTGTATTGTTGGGGCATGTGCCCTCTGAATGATTGTATTTGCTATCTCTGCTCTAATGAGAGCCATTTGCAACTTATTTCAATCTTTTGTGTCGTAGAGATCTGTTGTGATATCACTTGTTAAACGCCGTTGACGTACCATGTGTGTATGGTTTGAAGTACGTCGACGGAAGTGCCTTTGATCTCTAGTGGATAGTTTACATCGACGATGGAATAGCAGGGCTTGTGTTGTCGCGCATAAGCGCAGGCCTACCAGGAAGCTGGGACGTGGGAGCAGTTATGACCCATAATCCAAGCATCTGCTATCCAGTTCGTACGGTGAGTATCCCCTAGAAATCAGGGTGCGACAAATGGTATCAGAGCCTGTCTGCCTGTAGGATCCCTTTTTACTGGTCGCAGTTTGAGTCTAGAAACTATTTTGTAGCTATATAGGAAAAATGAAACGTGAGAGTAGGAATTCTGTTCTTTTTCTTCTTTCCCCACCCACCCTCCCTTTTTCTGGTAAGGAAGTGTAACGTTGTTTTCCCTTCTCATCTGAACTTTCAAGTTAGGATTTCACGAATTCTGGTTTCTCTAGGATGGTTATATCTACTAGACCATAGGAATGGAGGTGGTTGTGACATGATTTATCATGTTGCCTACTCATGATTGAGAACGGAGGCGTGTAAGCCCCGGAAGCAAATCCTCTATTCCTTAAGCAGTAGATATTGATCCTTTAGAAGCCCGGATGGGTTTTTCCGTAGTACCTCAGGAGTTTTGTTCTCGTTTTTCCCCGATGTTGATATCCTGTTCTTCTCAACATCCTTTTCGTCCGTTGAAATCTTGTTGTTGTTTTCCACTTCAATTCTTCTACCGGCGTCTAATCAAAACTTCCTCGTAAACTCTTATCCAGTTAAAGTGTTATTTCATACCGGAGAATCACATTCCTTTGTGTCAACAATCTTTTCCACAACATACAACCCAATTCTGGTTCCACTAAGCAATCAAAACTCTGTTCACTCCCCGGGATCTCAAATGTTGACTTCCAAGATAAGTAAGAGCAATCCAATTCTAATGGGAGGCCAAATATTCCTCGTTACTCTCATGTTGATGATTCTGACATTGATGTTATTCTTGGTGTTGCATTGATGTCAATAACTCTGTTCCAACCTTATTACAGATAGTCTATTCTCCAAATGCATCAAATTCTATCCAGCTATACACCCTCAATACAAAACCTCTCCCTTTACTTGAAAATGTTCCGGTGGTTTGCTAATTCCCTGACGTCTATCCAATGGGCACGATGTGTTTCACGTGTCACAGTTCAAGAGGATCTTCCCAAGAAGTATCCGGACCCTTTCTTTTCTCAGTAGGAATCTCGGGGCGCGATTCCTTCAAGGGGGGGCGTTTTGTAACATCCCAAGTCTGAAAAATAGCCTTTAGAATGTTTGCTCTCTGTTATTTTATGTTTTGCATCATGGCATCATGTTGATTGCATTTGTTTTGTTTTTTTTCCATTTGTTTTCCTCTGTTTTCATCTGTTTTCCAACTGTTTTCATTTGTTTTCCTTTGTTTTCTATTTGAATTTCAAACCAAAATTCAAACCTTTTGTTTCATCCTTGTGATGTTACAATTTCTAAAATGATATTTCAAAATAAAACAATTATTTGTTTCCATTAAAGTGTGATTCCAAACTATTGTTTTATTTCTATAAAAATGCATCCAATAATCAAACCCTTTTCAAATTCAATTTGTTTTCCACTGTTTTCACAACTCAATTTCAAACCTTACTCAAACAATGTTTTCATACTTGTTCTGTTACAATTTTTGGACTAAAAATAACAAATGAAAACAACCAAATTGTTCCATTTTATGCCATGTTGGTCACTCCTTAACTTGTTGGGTTTAAATCAAACAACTATTTGCAATCAATTAATCAAATCACCTTCATCTTCTAATCAAAATGCCTCAAACATAACCACTTTTGCATTCATAAACTTAACAAGCCAAGCAACTAAATTTCAATCAATTTAAACCTTAGGGGTAACCCTATTAAACATTACTTTGTTTTCCTAATAATAAAATCATTCAAAATTGGTTTAAATACCAAACAACATTTTATTTTCAAACTTTCTGTAAAACAAAAACCTGGCAGTGTTTTCTTTTAATCAAGTTAGCTTAACCTATTTCTTTCTACAATTTTACTAACCTAAAATATCACCTTTTTCTTCCTTTTGGTTTCAGCAAAAAAAAATAAAAGAACCAAAAAGAATAAAAATGCAAAGCAGTGGGCAGCAGCTAACTAGCCAGCCAGCCCACCCTTCCTTTTTCTTTCTCCCACAACCCAGCCCATCTAACCCTGTTGGCCCAGTACCCATCACCCTGTCGCTGTCACCTACCTCTGGCTGAGGTCACCTCTGTACGAACAGAGAAACAGCCACACGATCATCTCCATGCCCTACCGATGCTTTGCCGTACAAGCCCCTCTTCCCTATATCTATCTCCCCTCTGCTAGCCCCTAGGAACCCTAGCTAGCTACTTCCCCTCCTAGCGCCGCCTTCCTCTCTATTCCCCCTCCTCTCTGTAGTCCTTCCTCTGAAATTACTGCAGATGGACGAACACCACCATGGCCGCCACCTCCTCACCTCGCCACCGCTAGCCTGTCCACCTCGGGGGCCTTCTGTCCCCGGGAATGGAATCCGGGGGCATTCCTCGTCGAGTCGGTGCCCACAGTGGAGCCCGAGGAGGCTCCTAGCGCCGCCGCCGTCCGCGACCGTCGCCGGCGAGCTCCCTCCGTTCTGCCTCCAGTCTGATCGCCCACAGCAACCCGCAGGTGATCGCCACCTGTCCCGTACCCCTCTCGGTCCTCTCCCTACGCCTCCCTCCTCCCTCTACACCCACGGCAGCACCGCGGCCACAGCAGCCCCGGCGAGCCTCGCCGTCGTCGCCGTTCTGCCATCGATCCATGTGCTGCCTGTTCCTGCACAGCAGAAGTTCAGTTAGTTTCAGATAAAGCCCGTAACTGAACCTCAACCCCAGCACTGCTCTGTACCTGTCACAAACACACGAGAGCCGCACTGGTAGCAGCCCTCTGCGCGGAAGCGCCAGCGCGCGGGTTCGAGTCCCGGCCGGCGCAAAACCCACTCTTTTGGCTATTATTCTTCACACCCGTGGCCCACTGTCATTGACTCTTGCCACGCGCAGTGCCACGCTGGCCACGGGTCCACCGCGCAGTGGCAGCGTGTAGAGGCCAGCTGAGTAACAAAAGGATTTTCAGCGAATTTCCTAAAATCCCTAATTCTTTTTAATAAACAGAATTAACACAAAAACTTTAAAAGTTAATAACTTTTATTCTGTAATTCCAATTAATACAAGTCCTATATGAATTCTGATCCAAATTTTATAACCTTTCCAAATATTCAATTTGTGTACTGTTTTGGAAACTTTAAATGTATTTAAAATTCAAATTTAAATAATTCAAATGTTAATTTGTAAATTCCATAACTAATTATTTATAAATCCAATAAATGCAAATAAAATATGTTTTCCATACCATTTCATCTCACCTCTTCAAATATAAAATTTGTTTCCTGGTTTGAACAATTTAAATTGCCTAAACATTTTAATTCTTGTGTAATTCAATTAAAACTTGTTTAATATTGTTTAATTCATAAGTAAATAATCCAAATTCCAATTTCAAAATGTGAAACATGTATTCCAACTAAAATTTGATAACCTTTTCAAATATCAACTTTGTTATTTGTTTTGAACATTTTAAATGGGTGAAAACAACAAATACGTGTGTGTCACCCTAATGCACCCAAAAATTTCCCTAAATTAATAATAAAATTCTAAATTGCTATACCCTATTCTAATTTGATTCTAATGTTGTTATTTTGTTGTTTTCCTTTTGCATGCATCATACTAAACCACTATCACCTGTTGTTTAGTTGGAAAACAAATAATCTAACCAAAATCCATGGGCCTTTCATATGCAACTCAAAATTGCATATGGGTCCATTTAAATTGTGTTATCATGTTGTCTAGTTTATTTTGAAGCAACCCTTAACTTGTCATGCATCATATTTGGTTGTGCACTATGCCATGATAATGATTGTTTATCTTTCTGCCTTGTTTGTTTGCTTCTTCCTGGATATACGACGACGTTGAGACCGACGATACTTACGACACCCCTTCTAAGGATTTAGCTCAGTACCAGGCTACTGGGTTTTGCAGGCAAGTTATCACTCACATGAACCACTGTGTTCCTTTCAACATTGGTTACCGATACTTTCCGTTGTTCTTTTCTGCTAGCCTTATTAGTAGTTGTTCTGTTACGAACCTATCACATGAATCCCTTAACCCTGATATTGCCTCATCTCCCTTCCTACAACCATTGTTTGAGCCCGTGTCTTACTAGCATGCTTAGGTTGCTTTGCTCGAGTCTGTTACCCGTTACTTTCAGTTACTATTTCATTATGTTCTGGGGGCTCGATGTTTAATCAATCAATCATGCTAATGTTACTATTAATAATAAATTTGATGATAAGGCACCGGCAGGAGGCCCATGAGAGGTTTTGGAGCCTGCTAGTGTCAACCCTAATAGGAAAAGGGTCTTGTCTACTGATCCATGATGAGCGCACTACCCGCATTTGGGAAGCGAGTATGGGCGCCCCCCTCAACTTGACCTGATTCGCATCTCGTCCAAATCGCCTCATTTAGTTCGTGTTTTCCATTTGCCGCATGCATGTTTTTGCGAGCCCAGGCCAGGGTGGAACTTTCGTAGTCGGCATATAGGGGGACACGTTCTTAGAGTGCTATGAGGGTCCATTTTCTTCTGGGCTCGATTAGCCGTGCGCCCAAGGTGCTTTGGGCTTGATGCGAGGAATGGTTGGTTGTGTTGAGTAGCCCGCTTGGTGGAAGGGCCTTTCCATCTGGCGGGTTATTCATGAGTGTACGGCCAAATTGGTGCAACCCTGCAGGGATAATCTTCTCGAGAAGCCGTGTTTTCCGCGGTTATGGATTACTTGGTGAAAGTACTGGCTAACAAGTACTCAGGACAACTTAAACCTAATGATTAACAACTGTACACCCAAGGATTAATAACTTGACTAGTAATAGGTTGATGACACAATAATTTGATTCATCTTAATACAACTGTGTGAGTTATCCTCGGATTGCTTCTTTGGATAAGGGGCGAGATCCAGGATGGGTTTGTTTGAAGTTATCTTTCAGTTGGTTACAATCCTCGATCTTATCTCCTTTCTGTTAGCCGGAAGTGGTAGAATCTCTGTAGTTGGTTAGCGCAGCCAGTTGCAGCATCTTTTATATCCCTTTCCTTCCGTTGAACCCAAAGCATCTGTGCTTGGTGTTGACGGGTTACACTTTGGTGAACTGTGAGTCTTGCTTGCCAGTACGTTTATGTACTGACCCCTTTGGGGCTGTGGTTTACGCAGACGACGTTTCCGAGGATCTACATGGTGGCTACTACGTGGAGTATGACGACGAGACTGCTGACGAGTAGATAGCGGACCCGGGCAGGATCCGAGACTTCGTGGATGGGCTCCGTCTTTTCGTTTCCGGCCTCTTAGGCCTATTTGGTTCTTGTCTGTACTCAGACATGTTGAATGCTTCCGCTATATTGTAATGATGTATTGTTGGGGCATGTGCCCTCTGAATGATTGTATTTGCTATCTCTGCTCTAATGAGAGCCATTTGCAACTTATTTCAATCTTTTGTGTCGTAGAGATCTGTTGTGATATCAGTTGTTCAACGCCGTTGACGTACCATGTGTGTATGGTTTGAAGTACGTCGACGGAAGTGCCTTTGATCTCTAGTGGATAGTTTACATCGACGATGGAATAGCAGGGCTTGTGTTGTCGCGCATAAGCGCAGGCCTACCAGGAAGCTGGGACGTGGGAGCAGTTATGCCCCATAATCCAAGCATCTGCTATCCAGTTCGTACGGTGAGTATCCCTTAGAAATCAGGGTGCGACACCACTTCTCTTCTCTCCTCTCCTCCACCTACTACTCCACCTCTCCTCCTCCACCACAACCACTCCTCCTCCTCCTCCACCACCACCACTCCTCCTCCTCCTCCTCCACCACCACCACCACCACCACTCCTCCTCCTCCACCACCACTCCTCCTCCTCCTCCACCACCACCACCACCACCACCTCCGGCGAGCTTCTCCTCCACCACCACCGCCACCACCACCTCCGGCGAGCTCCTCCTCCTCCTCCTCCACCACCAACTCTCCTCCTCCTTCTTCTCCTCCTCCACCACCACCTCTCCTCCTCCTCCTCCTCCTCCTCCTCCTCCACCACCACCACCACCTCTCCTCCTCCTCCTCCTCCTCCACCACCACCACCTCCGGCGAGCTTCTCTTTCTCCTCCCCACCAACTCCTGTGACCCCCATCCTCCATCCACCAATTCCGGCGAGCATCCGACGAAATCCGGCGAAATTTCGAATTTTCGAAAAATTCCCGTGGCCAGATCTGGCCGCCTTTTTTTTGAAATTCAAAAAAAAATTCTGTGGCGCACCCCCCTTGGTGCGCCACAGAATTGCAAATTTCTGTGGCGCACGGCTGAGGTGCGCCACAGAAAAAAAATTTATGGCGTGTATTCTGTGGCGCACCCCTCTGGCCCCTAGGTGCGCCACAGAATGCCAAAATGGTGCGCCACAGAAAGGCATTTTTCTGCTAGTGTCTGACGGTCACAAAATAGGTTTATGCAAGTATCATGTCCACAAAGCTCAGCAAACAGACCTTTCAACCAAACTGCCTCTTTGCATGCTTCAGCAATAGCCATATACTCAGCCTCTGTAGTAGATTGTGCAACAACACCCTGCAAGGTAGCCTTCCAGCTAACGGCACATCCACTAATCGTAAACACATAACCTGTGAGGGATCTCCTCTTATCCAAGTCGGCCGCATAATCTGAATCCACATAGCCTGCGAGTCCCTCACCAGTCTTGCCAAATTTCAAGCAAGCTTTGGATGTGCCGCGAAGGTACCTGAAAATCCACTGAACAACTTTCCAATGTTCTTTACCAGGATTAGCCATGTATCGACTGACCAAACTCATAGCATATGATAAATCAGGCCGAGAACACACCATGACATACATTAAGTATCCAACAGCACTAGCATAAGGAACTCGTGACATGTACTCAATGTCTTTGTCAGTAGTAGGACATTGCAATGCTGACAATTTGAAGTGTGAAGCAATAGGAGTATTAACAGACTTTGCATCATGCATATTAAAACGATGAAGGACTTTCTTAATGTAATTCTCCTGACTAAGAAATAGCAATCTAGATTTTCTGTCTCTTGAAATTTCCATACCTAGAATTTTCTTAGCAGAACCAAGATTCTTCATCTCAAACTCACTACTCAATTGTTTCTTCAATGTAGTGATTTCTTTCATGCTCTTGGCAGCAATTAACATATCATCAACATATAGCAGCAAGTATATATGTGATACATCAACAAATTTAATGTACACACAGCTATCATATTCAGACCTCTTAAAGCCATGTGACATCATAAAAGAATCAAACCTTTTATACCATTGTCGAGGAGACTGTTTCAAACCGTAAAGGGACTTCTTTAGCTTGCACACGAAATCCTCTTTACCAGGCACTATGAACCCATCAGGTTGGTCCATGTATATCTCCTCCTCTAGTTCTCCATGCAAAAACGCAGTCTTCACATCTAACTGCTCAAGCTCAAGATCATGCATAGCAACAATACTAAAGAAAGTACGGATGGAACTATGCTTGACAACAGGTGAGAACACATCATTATAATCCACTCCTGGAATCTGGCTGAAACCTTTTGCTACTAACCTTGCCTTAAACCTTGGAGGCTCACTTGGAGATAAACCCTCATTTTTCTTGAAGATCCACTTACAGCGTACGGTCTTCTTTTGTTTAGACAAGCGCACGACATCCCACGTGCCATTTTTCTCAAGTGATTGCATCTCCTCGTGCATTGCACCAATCCACTTGTCACGATCAACCGAAGCAATAGCTTCATTATATGTAGCAGGTTCAGCATCATTCTCCACATGTTCTGCACAACTTAGAGCAAAATAAACAACATCACATTCCTCAATTAAACGAGTACGAGGTCCTTTATTCCTCTTCTCTCTGCGCTCTGCAATAGACAAATTTTCTTGCTGCACAATAGGAGGTGAGGGTAGCACAATATCCTCCCCATCAATTTCAGTTTCCTCCCCATCCAGGTGATCTAGCTCCACCTGCACACGAACTCGTGGTTCGTCCTCATCAGAAGAATCTGGCACAACATCAGTCGACAAACTGTCCTCATACATAACAGATTCATTAAACACAACACTCCTGCTAAAGAAAGTCTTTTTGGTTTCTGGGTTCCACAACTTATATCCTTTTACTCCAGAACCATAACCAAGAAATAAGCACTTAACAGCTCTAGGCTCTAACTTTCCATTATCAACATGAGCATAGGCAGTGCAACCAAAAACTTTCAGTTGTGAATAATCAGCTGACTCACCAGACCATACCTCAATAGGAGTTTTCTTGTCAAGAGGGATGGATGGTGACCTGTTAATCAAGTAGCAGGCAGTGTTGGCAGCCTCAGCCCAAAAACGCCTATTCATGCGGGCGTTAGACAACATGCAGCGAGTTTTGGAGATGATCGTCATGTTCATCCGCTCAGCTACACCATTCTGCTGAGGTGTGTATGGGATGGTGTGATGCCTGACAATGCCTTCCTGCACACAATAATCATCGAAAGCATGCGAACAAAATTCGCCACCATTGTCAGTACGAAGCAACCTCACCTTTCTTTCAGTTTGCTTTTCAATCATAACTTTCCACTCTTTAAAAGCAGCAAAAGTATCATCCTTAGTTTTCAGGAAATAAGGCCAAACTCTTCTAGAGTAATCATCAATGATAGTAAGCATATAACGAGCACCACCATAAGAGGGCTTACGTGAAGTCCCCCACAAATCAGCATGTACATAATCCAATGTACCTTTAGTGGTATGAACGGAAGCATTGAACTTAACTCTCTTATGCTTACCAAATACGCAGTGTTCACAGAACGACAACTTATTCATATTGCAGTTCTTCAGAAGTTCTCTCTTCACCAATTCTGCCATACCATGTTCACTCATGTGTCCAAGTCGCTTATGCCAGAGGTTAGTTGTACTTGGATCATCATTAGTAATAACAGCAGCAGTACCAGACAATGTGCTACCTCTAAGGATATATAACTTGGCAGAATTCATATCACCAATCATAACAATGAGAGAACCTTTTGATACCTTCAGGCGTTTATCCCCTCCGGCGTACTTGTACCCGTCACAGTCAAGGGTACTCAGCGAGATCAAATTTCTCGCCATGGATGGTATGTGTTTCACTCCCGTCAATGTACGTGTCATCCCACCATGGGGCTTGATCTGAACAGATCCAATGCCAACAATGTGACATTTGTTGTCGTTCCCCACACGCACAAAATCTCCAGTCTGCACAGCCTCATAAGAACTGAACCAATCTTTGTTACAGCAAATATGAAACGAACAAGCAGTATCAAGAATCCACTCATCATCACGGGTAACACATGCGGCAAAAAAAGTTAGGCATTCACCATCCGAACTATTATCACCAGCAACAACAGCAGCCTTACCAGTACCATTACCATTACCGTCAGATTTATTTTTCAGTTGGTATGTGCCGTTCCTTTTCTCCTTGTTCTGCACCTTCCAGCAATCCTCAATGGTGTGATTGGTTTTCTTACAATACCTGCAGAACTTGTCACGTACTTTGGACTTGGAACGGTCCCTGCTCTTATCTCTGTTGTTGTTGTTGTAGTTGTTATCTCGCTGCTCTGGTCTGCCTCGAACCTACAATGCATCGCCTTTGGAGGACGATGGGTTAGACTGCACCATAACTTTCATCTTTTCCCTGGTCTGCAGGGCCTCACAAATTTCTGCGAGGGTTAGTTCATCGCGGCTTAACAGTATGGTATCACGCAGGTTTGTAAAAGAGCTAGGCAGCGAACATAACAGCAGAAGAGCTAAGTCTTCATCATCATATTTTACCTCCATCGACACTAGTTCGGACACGATCTCCTTGAAGATCGACAAGTGGCTCATGACAGAACCACCATCTTGCATCTTGAGCGAGAACAACTTCATCTTAACATGCATCTTGCTGGTGAGATCTTTTGACATGTAGATCGACTCCAGCTTGACGCACAATGCAGCCGCGGATTTCTCCAACAGCACCTCTTGCAGTATATCATTGGATAGATGAAGTTGAATCAACGACAAAGCCTTACGATCTTTGCGTTTCTCCTCGGCAGTCCAATCCTTGGCTTCCTTATTCCCGAAAGAATCCAGCGCCTCATCAAGATCCGATGCTTGCGACAGAACCGCACGCATCTTTACTTGCCACAGAGAAAACCTCGTCTTGTAGTCCAGCAACGGTAGATCAAACTTCATCGATGCCATCGCGAATCCCTAATCTGAAACAGGGCTCTGATACCACTTGTTACACGCAATAGCAAAACAACGATGAAATTAAGCAAGATCGAACCAACGGGGACACGAGATTTTAACGTGGAACACCCTTCCAATGAGGAAGAGAAAAAACCACGGGCGCCAGCCAGCAATACTTCACTATTTCGGGTGAGGTTACAATCGCGCCGGGATATACAATGCGTGGCTTATCCCGTGCGGCGGCTTACAAGAGGTATATAAAGGCGGTCCTGACCTAACTAGGTCGATAACTGTGAATCCAACTCCAACTCGGTATTGACTCGTACCGTTCTAGGTCCTCCGGCTCCACTTCGTCTGAAGGTCGGCCTTTATCAGTATATACGAATACGAATTTGGATCACCATAAAATAACACTCCACCTTGAGACAAATTCCCTCTTGTAGCATAAATGAGAACCTTCACCTGAAACACACAAAGAAAACACCTTCGGCGCCACATAGCCTCTTGGGCTAAGTAGTGAGACCAACTAAGCTTGAGCAAAGCTCAAACTTAGCAATAGAAACTGGCTTTGTCATCATATCAGCAGGATTATCATGAGTACTAATCTTGCATACCTTCAGCTTACCTTGTGCAACAACATCACGCACATAATGGTACTTGACATCAATGTGCTTTGTTCTCTCATGGAACATCTGATCCTTCGTAAGGTAAATTGCACTCTAACTGTCACAAAATAGGTTTATGCAAGTATCATCTCCACAAAGCTCAGCAAACAGACCTTTCAACCAAACTGCCTCTTTCCATGCTTCAGCAATATCCATATACTCAGCCTCTGTAGTAGATTGTGCAAGAACACCCTGCAAGGTAGCCTTCCAGCTAATGGCACATCCACTTATCGTAAACACATAACCTGTATGGGATCTCCTCTTATCCAAGTCGGCAGCATAATCTGAATCCACATAGCCTGCGAGTCCCTCACCAGTCTTGCCAAATTTCAAGCAAGCTTTGGATGTGCCACGAAGGTACCTGAAAATCCACTGAACAGCTTTCCAATGTTCTTTACCAGGATTAGCCATGTATCGACTGACCAAACTCATAGCATATAGGTATATAAAGGCTCCGGCTCCACTTCGTGTGAAGTTCGGCCTTTATTAGTATATGCGAATACGAATTTGGATCACCATAAAATAACAACCACTAGGAACGGAAAGCATGCAAGATCACAAATAACATATGCAATAAATACTATAATCAACTTGGCATAAGGTCAATATTCATCGGATCCCAGCAAACACAACATATAGTATTACATAAGATCGATCTCGATCATGATAGGCAGCTCACGAGATCTAAACATGAAGGCATATGAGGAGGAGACAACCGTCTAGCTACTGCTATGTACCCGTAGTCCAGGAATGAACTACTCACGCATCACTCCGGAGGCAGGCATGGTGATGTAGAAGCCTCCGGTGATGATTTCCTCTCCGGCAGGATGCCGGAAAACAACTCCAGAACCCTCCTGATCTAGTGTTTATGGTGACGGCGGCTGCATAACTTTTTCGGGGATTTTGATCAGGTACTTAGGGTTTTCCATCTGGGGGGCTTAAATAGGCGAAAGGGCAAAGGAGGTGGAGCTCCAGGGGCCCCACACCCATAGCTGGCGCGGCCAGGGGGACCCGCGCCAGCCTATGGTGTGCCCCCCCCGTTGCCCCTCTTCGACTCCTCTTCGGTCTTCTGGATGCTTCCGGGGAAAATAGGACTTCCGGGCTTCGAATTTTCCAATTCCGAGAAAATTTCCAGACCAACTTTTCTGAAACTAAAAAACAGAAGAAAACAAGGAACTGTCTGTGTGGCATCTTGTCAATAGGTTAGTCCGGAAAATCGATAAAAATGACATAAAGAAGTGAGAAAACAAGTAGCAATTGTCATAATATCATCATGGAGCATCAGAAATTAGGGATACGTTTATGACGTATCAAGAATCCCCAAGCTTAGTTCCTACTCGTCCTCGAGTAGGTAAACGATAAAACAATAATTTCTGAGGTGACATGCTACTAACATAAACTTTATCAATCTAATGTAAAAGCATATGCACGCTGACATCATAAAACTTTAAACACATGGATGATAAATATATTTTTAATAATAAAGCATGGAAATTACTTTGCATCACGAAGAGTAACTCAAATAAAGGATCATGAATAATAATGCAAAGAAAGATAAACGTTTGATTCAGGTATAGAGAAAGCATGACAAAGTGGTATTTAGCTAGTCCTTAAGAGTGGGACAAAACATAAATGTCAGGACACTTCCAAAGTTCAAGAGAAGACTAGAACAAATGATATCACATCATGAAGTAATTATTGATGTTTATGGGACAAATGCACATAAAACTCAGAATGGAAAAAATGCTCTCTCAACTGTGCATAAAGTTAGAAGATGGAGACTCAACATAAAATCAAAATAAAGGCCCTTCGCAGAGGGAAGCAGGGATCACTCATGTGCTAGATCTTTTTATTTTATTAAACATAGGTATTAAAAGTTTGACATTTGTGGAGGAATGTCTATATTTTAGGAGATGTGTATGCTAGTGTCAACGAATGGTAAACAGACAATACAGTACGTCACAAGCCAACTGGATTCACAAGAGAGGCTCCCATGGTGAAGGACACAACTGGTGTAGAAGATCATCCCTCTTTATCTTTTGTTTATACAATTATGCTTTGACTGATATTTTCAGGGGCAAAAATAGTGAAAAGAATTTATTTGTATTAATTTGGGGATGGGCACCCCGCTGCCAGCTCTTCTATCATTTGGATAAGCGGATGAAGCCACTAGTTCAGGGTGTGAAATCCAATCAACAAGTGAGATAAAGATTCTCTATTGACGTCCTCATGAGGAAAAACAAGAACACAACGCAGGAATGATTTTGAAGGTTTTAAAGGTAGCACATGAGCAATTTACTTTGGAATGACAGTTAAATACCACATGTAGGTAGGTATGGTGGACACAATGGGAAAACCTTTGGTTTAAGGGAGTTTGGATGCACGAGTAGAGCTCATATTCAGTACAGGTGGAGACTAGCAAAAGACTGGGAGCGACAAATCAAGAGAGCATAAGAGCCATAATCATGCATAGCGACATAATCATCACTAGTTAAAACGTAAGAAGTATCATAAGTTCAAAAACTAAGTGGTCATGGAGGCTATCCTTGACGGTTTGTAGTCATAAACATGGTGTGAGAATGCGCCAAGTCAACCAAATAAATCATTCGAAAGAGAATACCATATATTGATGCTTTACTATGACAAGAACAACTCATGAATCTTTCAATACATATTAAACACTCTCAGCTATTTGAGGCTAATCATGCTCACTACACGAAATATGCTGAAATTTTCGTCACTAAATCGTCACTATATGTCATCCATGACGATCTTATGACGAAAAACAAATCGTTGAAAACCGAGCGTCAGTAATGGTCCACCACGAAGATTTTTTAGGAATTGTCATGAACATCTACGATGATACAGGAACGTCATGAATCTATGACGATCTAAAATCGTCGTGAGAAATCCGGCCAGGACACCTCAGCACCGACGTGGCATGTCCTACGTGGTAGAATAGTGACGAAATGAAATCGTCATGGACCTAATTCATCCCGGTCCATTTTGTTGGTCTGCGTGGGCCTAGCGCAATAACTTCGGGCTTTGCTGGTCCTTTTCTTACTTGGGCCTAAGCCTTATTTCAGCCTTTTCCATTGATGGGTCCGGTCCATTTTGTGATTCGTTTTTTTTTCAGAAGTGTTACAATTACCATTATTTGGGCCATAGCCTTTTTAGAGCCTATAGTTTATTTCGTTGCTCAGACCAAAAATTGGGCTTTTTTGGTTGGGCCGTGGCCACTTTAGGTACAAAATAGTAGCCCATTTTTTCTGCCTTTTTTTTTGCATATATCCAAGAATAAATAACAGGAAAATACAGAGCAAATTAATAACTAGTTCAGACATTTCTTGCATTTAAATAGGAATTAATAACAGCAAATTGCATGGTAAGTTGAATTTCCACAATCAGCAACCTTCACAGAACTGCAATACACACCAGTGCACATGGAGGAAGATTACATTCAGCATTACACAAAAAGCTAGATACACACAGTTCACGCGAAAATTAGTAGAAAAAATGGCAGTGATGCAAACAAGAGGCTCCCGTTCTTGTTCTTGGCGACAATGGAATGAATTGTCTTACACCTTCAACATTTTGAATCACGCAATCACCATCGGTGTCTGCAATTCACCATCAAATAACTACTTCATAAAAATTTGAAGTCAGATTTCACTAACAGTTAAAGGCGGAACACAAAAATCGCAACCACTTTCATAAGGAAGCTAGAGTAAGCTTACCATTGAGTAAAAAGACGGACACAAAGGCTACATGGATGGTGAGACAGAGGCATCTTGTCCGTTCCTGGGTCTGGGTCTGCTTCTAGCTTGTGTGCAGCTATTGGTTCCAGGTTGCTCCTTAGTTTATCCTCCTCCTTGCTCTTCAAGATAAAAACACATGGTCAGCCCTGCCCTAATATAGCATGTCTAGCTACTAATCAATATCTAAATTAACCACATGTTGCCGATTATGAACCAGCAGCTTAGACGTATGAACCCACACAAGCAATTACACTAAGATATGGATACCAGCTAGTATCTCCCCTCCTAATTCTAATTATCACACTAAAAGAACAAATGCAAAAACATAACATGTTTTCCCAAGCATCAAACTGACGCCATTCTCTCATGCAAACAAGCACAGGAAATTCCAACAATGAGGCATAAAAAATACAAAAGCTCCTACAAAGCTCAGTGCAATCATGAGAGCACTGGAAGAGCATCTCAACGGAGTACAAGCATGCCCTTGGGCTTGGGACATCCTATTCACCTAGAAGAAAAGAAAGTCATGACCATGAATTACCGGCAATATTCAAGCATATAACAGCATCCAACGAAACAACCACAAGAAATTTAAACCGCATTTAAACTATAGAACAACAATAGCAGCAGGTCTATGCATCCAGCAACTTTATTTATTATTTTCAAGACAAGATAACCTGCCACTGTTGATTTATTCATACCGTAGCCTCACACTTTAGCCATGGGAATATGTACTTAACCAAACAGGGATTGGCCTCATCGACAGATCGATCAGATCTGCTAAATGGGACACTAAACATGACATACCCTTAAGGCAGAGAACAAAATATGCACAGCTGAAAAGGAGGAAGAAGGGAACCCGGGGAGCTCACCAGACTCGTATTTAACTCAGGCCAAGTGTCACCACCACCATGGTTGAACACAACTCCAGTAAGGATCAAGTACACTTCCTCTGATGCATCAAAACAACATTTAGAGTTGGCAATTAGAACTGAAATACAACAAGAAGAGAAAAGAATACATGATTTCAGCAAAATCAAAACCGATGATCAGAACTGAATAATAGTGCAGCAGATTAGGCTCTCAGCATGGAGGTACATCACCAAATTAATCAAGATTGATGTTGGAGTTTCTCTATGAGTATTCATGATTACAGTTTGCTATTTAACAACGGGCATTATTGGCTCTTAGTAAACATCATATACAACTATTAACTCATGAATTCTGCTAAGTAGAGACAATCAAAATAATCAGTTAACTTGAAGGCATTCAGTAGGAAAACAAAACAACAAATATAGTATTCTATTGTCACAACTAGAGCTAATTAGTATACATTCTTGAGCAACTCCACAATGAGAAACAAAGGTATCAGAACATACTCAGACTCTCTCTTTTTCGAGGCCAATTTTCTATATACGGTATCAAAATTCATACTGACCAGCAAGTACTACATCTCCAGTTTATCCTGAACTAAACGACATATTATATTGAACAATTATATAGAGTTGCAGTACAGATTGGTGAATAGATACCAAACTTGATCAAAACAAAATTTCACTCCACCGAAGTAGACTCGATTCAACAAATTTCTACTACCTCAGATCCGGTACGAAAGGGTGGCATCGGGTTCTTACATTGGTGGTTGATGGTGGAATCGACGAAGGTCATGTGGTGAGGCCGCACACCACCACCAGCTTCATCTGCACCCGGTTCACCTCCCATGCCTTGGAGATGAGGAACGCCACCATGAGGGACTAGACCTGGCCAGCGAACCCACACCAGCACCGAGTCCCGATGCCGCCTGTGCAAGCGCCTGGCCCCAACGCCCGCACCCAGAGCCTGGTGGCTCTCCCGGCGCTGCCGCCTTTGTCGACCGTGGAGCGCTGCCGCCGTCATCGACCGTGGAGCGCTGCCGCCGTCGCAGGGCGCTATGCCGAGGGCCAAGAGACCGGATCCGCTGTAAGCCAGACCACAGCAGAGGAGAACAGTTGGAGATGGTGGTACAGATCTGGATCGATGGGAGTTCGTGGATAGAGGGGGTGGTGGAATTGAGGATGCTAGGATCTCATGCGTGCCTCCGCCGCTGAGGCCGCTCATCTCGGAAGGGAAAGGTGGAAGGGGAGCCGGAGGTGGCGATCTGGTTTAGAGCCGCGACGGTGCGGGGCAGAATCGACGGGGGGCGGCGGCGCACGGAGAAATTGGGAGGGTTACTAGGGTTAGCCTCGGAACAGGGTCTATATGGGCCGATCTAAAAAATGGTGACCGCGCGGTTGTTTCCAAATTTTTCCCTCCACCCCTCATTTCCTTACTTGTACACCTTACACTACAGTGGCTGCACGTAGGGCCAACCTCTTCCTGACCCCACAACATGGTGTCTAAAATAAGCAAGTGGCTAGTTTGTTGTCTAGGAAACTTGTAGTGTTAATAAGCATGTTTTTATGATCGCAATTGTTTGGCTAAAAATAGTTCTTTTTTAATTGAGTTGGAAATATAAATTCCTATATTACTAGTTTAATTTCATAATATATATTTGGCTAAAAATGCACTTTTATTTTCTCAGTGCTAAAACGGATATTTTTTGTGAATCACCATTCAAAATTGCACCGCTCTATTTATCTTCCAATATAAAAAAAATCATTTTTCGAGTGCGGAAAATGGGTCCTATAAAATGTTACATTATAAATACACACTGCCAAGAGTTTACAAGATTAAACACTTAGATATTACGGTCATTTCCCCCATTTTCACCGTATTTCGAAATTGGCAGAAAAGGTTCAAAAAAATTAAAAAAATGCATAAGCTTCGCAATATGTCATTATATGTTACTTAGTATCCATAAAAATAATAAACTTGAAATACAACAAATATCTCAAAAAAGTGTCCATAGAAATGAGCTATCTCCTCCGAAGATTCTTGGGTTTCGGGCCAAATGACGTATGTTATGGCCACATCCGAGGCATAGTTTATTGAAATGTGCCCATATTCTACACAAACATACATCTTGGAAGCACGGACAATATTTACGAACAAAGTTTTATTTTTCTCTTACTAAAAATACTATTTTCCATTTTCGGAGTGTCAAAAAAGGGTTTTTTTTGTGAAGCACCTACCAAAAATATGTTATAGAAATGCACCAAATAAAATTATGAAGTTATTATACCACATTTAATGTTCATATAATCAAATTAATACCTCTCTATAGCTTTAAACACACCTCTTTTGAAAAAGACAAATTTCTGCCGATTCAGCTGAAACCGGGGCCACATTTGAACCACAGGTGCCTTGTAGTTTGCTCATGATTTTTTGTAAAAATAATTTTTAGGTACACAACTACCTATTTCAATAGAGATATACCAATATTTTCTCAATATTCAATCTCTAGCTACGAACGGTAATGCCCGCCGTCTTGACTTTTTCCTAAAACCGGCTTAGAAAATTCCAGAAAATTCAAAAAAAAATCGAAATGATGCAAGGCCTTCGCGTGGTGTCATTATATATGTCCTAGTATCCACCAAAAATAATAAACTTGGAACACGGCAATCGTGTTGAAAAGGTGTTCACATAAATGAGCTATCTCCTCCGAAGATTCTTGGGTTTCGGGCCAAATCACGAGTGGTATGGCCACATCCATGGGATAGTTTGTTGAAATGTGCCCATATTATACACAAACATGCATAATATAAAAACTAACAATGTTGACGAACAAAGTTTTATTTTTCTCTTACTAAAAATACTATTTTCCATTTTCGGAGTGTTAAAAAAGGGTTTTTTGTGAAGCACCTACCAAAATATGTTACAGAAATGCACCAAATAAAATTATGAAGTTATTATACCACATTTAATGTTAATATAACCAAATTAATACCTCTCAATAGCTTTAAACATACCTCTTTTGAAAAAGACAAATTTCTGCCGATTCAGCTGAAACCGGGCCAAATTTGAACCACAGGTGCCTTGTAGTTTGCTCATGATTTTTTGTAAAAATAATTTTTAGGTACACAACTAACTATTTCAATAGAGATATACCAATATTTTCTCAATATTCAACCTCTAGCTACGAATGGTAATGCCCGCCGTCTTGACTTTTTCCTAAAACCGGTTTAGAAAATTCCAGAAAATTCAAAAAAAATCGAAATGATGCAAGGCCTTTGCGTGGTGTCATTATATATGTCCTAGTATCCACCAAAAATAATAAAATTGGAATATGACAATCGTGTTGAAAAGGTGTTCACATAAATGAGCTATCTCCTCCGAAGATTCTTGGGTTTCGGGCCAAATCATGAGTGTTATGGCCACATCCATGGGATAGTTTGTTGAAATGTGCCCATATTCTACAAAAAATGCATAATAGAAAAACTAACAATGTTGACGAACAAAGTTTTATTTTTCTCTTACTAAAAATACCATTTTCCATTTTCGGAGTGTCAAAAAAGGTTTTTTTTTGAAGAACCTACCAAAAATATGTTATAGAAATGCACCAAATAAAATTATGAAGTTATTATACCACATTTAATGTTCATATAACCAAATTAATACATCTAAATAGCTTTAAACACACCTCTTTTGAAAAATACAAATTTCTGCCGATTCAGCTGAAACCGGGCCAAATTTGAACCACTGGTGCCTTGTAGTTTGCTCATGATTTTTTGTAAAAAAAATTTTTAGGTACACAACTACCTATTTCAATATTGATATACCAATATTTTCTCAATATACAACCTCTAGCTACGAACTGTAATGCCCGCCGCCTTGACTTTTTCCTAAAACCGGCTTAGAAAATTCCAGAAATTTCAAAAAAACTCGAAATGATGCAAGGACTTTGCGTGGTGTCATTATATATGTCCTAGTATCCGCCAAAAATAAGAAACTTGGAATACGACAATCGTGTTGAAAAGGTGTTCACATAAATGAGCTATCTCCTCTGAAGATTCTTGGGTTTCAGGCCAAATCACGAGTGTTATGGCCACATCCATGGGATAGTTTGTTGAAATGTGCCCATATTCTGCACAAACATGCATAATAGAAAAACTAACAATGTTTACGAACGAATTTTTATTTTTCTCTTAATAAAAATACCATCTTCCATTTTCGGAGTGGCAAAAAGGGTTTTTTTTGTGAAGCACCTACCAAAAATATGTTACAGAAATGCACCAAATAAAATTATGAAGTTATTATACCACATTTAAAGTTCATATAACCAAATTAATACCTCTCAATAGATTTAAATACACCTCATTTGGAAAAGACAAATTTTGCCGATTCAGCTGAAACCAGGCCAAATTTGAACCACAGGTGCCTTGTAGTTTGCTCATGATTTTTTGTAAAACTAATTTTTAGGTACACAACTACCTATTTCAATAGAGATATACCAATATTTTTTCAATATTCAACCTCTATCTACGAACGGAAATGCCCGTCGTCTTGACTTTTTTCTAACACCGGCTTAGAAAATTCCAGAAATTTCAAAAAAAACTCGAAATGATGCAAGGCCTTCACGTGGTGTCATTATATATGTCCTAGTAACTTGGGATACGACAATTGGGTTGAAAAGGTGTTCATATAAATGAGCTATCTCCTCCGAAGATTCTTAGGTTTCGGGCCAAATCACGAGTGTTATGACCACATTCATGGCATAGTTTGTTAAAATGTTCCCATATTCTACACAATCATGCATAATGGAACAACGAACAATGTTGAAGAAGAAACTTTTATTTTTCATTGAATAAAAATATCATTTTCCATTTCCGGAGTGCTAAAATTGGTTTTTTTTGTGAAGCATCTACCAAAAACATGTTACAAAATTGCACCAATTAAAATTATAAAGTTATTATAGCACATTTCATGTTCAAATAACAAAATTAATACCTCTCAATAGCTCTAAATACACCTCTTTTGAAAAAGACAAATTTCTACCGATTCAGCTCAAACCGGGCCAAATTTGAACTACAAGTGCCTTATAGTTTTCTCATGATTTTCTGTAAAAATCATTTTTAGATACACAAGTACCTACTTCTTCATAGATAAACCAATATTTTTTAAAATTCTAGTACTAGGTATGAACGGTCATGTAGATGATTTTGACCCCAAACCGTAATTCAAAATCCAATATAGTCTTTATTAAATAAATAAATGGTCATAGAAATGATTGTATTTTTTGTTTTATACTAAAATGGTTCTCAATTTTCTATAATCAATAGGAATAGTTTTACAAATGTTTTTAAAATTGATTTCGGTCAATTTGGATGTCAAATTCAATTTCTACAAATGAAAAACAGAAAAAAGAAGAAAAAAATAGAGCTAGCCCGGGCCAGCTTCCGTGAGTGCGCATCTAATTGGCAGATATTCGGCCTGCTACAAAGGCTGAAGCCCAAGGCCAAGTCTAAGCGGACAACCCATTTTAGTCAAACATGGTGGCCTTGTTTCACCATGGGCCAAGCCCACTGAAAGTTTCGTGATAAAAAGAGCTACCGAGCTCTCCTAACACAAGTGATGTTTCGGCCTGGTGGTGAGGTACTTGGTTGGCCGACGCGGAGGTCGCGGGTTCGAATCTTGGCATGCACATTTTTCCTTGATATATTAGACTGCTGCGTTGTGTGCGTGCTTGTGTTGCGTGCGTGTGGACCGCGTGTGCGTGCGTGGCGTTGCGTGCATGGCCTGCGTGGCCTACACATAATTTCTAAAATGACACGTAGACAGGAAGGTACCCAAAATAACACGTAGACAAGACATATAATCCCAAAAAATGACACGTAACCCGACATGTAGGAGAAACTAATGATGTGACCATGACACGTAGGCAAAAATCCGCCTACTCATATATTTGCATCCTGTCATGACGATTTGAAATCGTCGTGATCAGCTAAAAATATGCCCATAGAACACCTAACCTTGCTTGTGACGATTTCATATTATGTGTGCATCACGTTTTTGACTCGAATCGTCGTTATTTTATGGGGTTTTGATCCCCTCAAATGACTTACGACGATCTTGTGTGAAATTGTCGTAACTTTATGACAATTTCATCCATCGTCACTGCGAGAACGTCATGTATCAACACATTTCTTTTAGTGGCTACTCAATAACAACAAGGCTTTAAAACTAAAATAACATTTAGCATGGCATAAAAAAGTTCTAGCCATATTCTATACAAGCTTCTACTAGTACTGTTATAAATTCTACTTCAAGCAGCAGTTTTCTTTCTCCCAACAAGCACCATACAAAACATGCTTTATAAAAAAATACTCTTTATGATACAGAAAGCAAACATGAGAGTGCTCAAATAACACTACTAAAACTAACAGCTCTGATAAGAGATACATGCAAAACAGGAGCTAATTAAATGCAGCAGCCAAACAGAGACTAAGAATACAACATATTCTCATGAAAAAGCGGAGCGTGTCACTCTACAATAAAAAAATGTTGTGGTTCAACCAAGCTTATTATGAAAGTAAAAAAAAACTGAAAGAGAAACCAAAATCAAACTGAAAACAAAAATAAAATACGCTCAAAGTAAAACACATAAGATGCGACCGAATAAAAATATAGTTTCACTAGAAGTGACGTGATAATTTGTTGATGAAGAAGGGGATGCCCTGGACATCCCTAAGCTTAGACGCTTGAGTCTTCTTGGAATTTGCTGGGATGTACCACCGGGGAATCTCCACGCTCAGGCTTTTCACTCGTCTTGATCACATCATATCATCCTCTTCTCTTGACCCTTGAAAACTTCCTTCACATCAAAATTCTCACAATCTTCATTAGCAACGTTAGTGCAATCCAAATAATAAACTCACATGGTTCAGTTTCAACACAAGACTAGCAATCAAAAACACATTAGCTACTGTCAAAACTTATTTTAAAAATCTGTTTCTCAAAAGAACAACAAAAGAAAGAGATTAAGATGCAAATACGATAAATGGCATAAATCTGTCAAAACAGAACAACAGGTAGAGATCGATTTGTTCGAAAATCTTCTGTTACTCAAATCAAAAAGTGGTCAACTAAGAAAAGTTGCGTATATAACGTAGGATTAAGCACAAACAAGTTCATGTCATTTTGAATTTTCTGTGATTTTTACCGGAATTAACAGTGGACAGCAGAAATCTGTTTTCTGCATAGAAATCCGAAATATAGTGTCAACTTTTCACTAGAGGCTTTACTTGGCTCAACAAAAACACAAAAGAAAAAATACAGCGGGGTTGCTGAGGAAATATACAAGACCCATGTGCAAAGCACACCAAATAAAACAAAGAAAAACATAACGAAAACAGAGAAATAAAACGGGTTGTCTCCCGGTAGCGCTTTTCTTTAACGCTTTTTAGCTAGCCATAAAAGGGAACTCAAGTATTTTTCAAGTGAAGCATTCAAATCAAGGTTTGGCAACTCTTTAATAATGCATTTATTTTATTCAAGTGGGTTTTAGAGGATCCTCTGTTAGTATTTTTAGGCTTACTATTTTCATAAAATAAATTCTCAGGAACAATCCAATCAAAATTCTTTTCTTGGGCTTCGTGCAATGTCATTAATTTGAAGGGGATTGTTATTTTATCCTCGTTTTCATTATTAGATTCAGTTTTTTCTAGAGAACAAACAACGTCTACACATGAGCCAAGCATATTGAAACGATCAAATACTTTTCTAGCTTCTATAGCAACATCTCCAAATTCTTTAAGCATAGTTTCTAAGATGAACTTTCTTTTCTCAACATCTTCAATGTTGTTCAGGTTGAGGAACATATGTTGTATTATGGGATGAAGGTTAACAAACCTAGCTTCTAGCATGTGAACTAAATAAATTGCAGCAGTCTCGTAATTGGGAGCAAGTTCTACAATGGATTTTTCCTCAAAATTATCATGCTTACTAACATGATCAAATAATTCTTTAATAGTGTCCTTTCCAACTATAGAACCACTTCCTATCGGCAAATCGTTTAAAGTAAATTTAGGGAGCAACATGATGAGAAATCGAACTTTAAGAACAGAAAAGCAAAAATAACAACAAGCAAGTAAATAACAGCTATAAAGTAAACTAATTTTTTGTGTGTTTGCAATATAGAGAATAAAAACAAGACAAAAATAAAAACAAGACTTTAAACAAAATAAAGAGGTTGAGAGTGAGAGACTCCCCTTGCCCGAAGACTTCCTTCTCCCTGGCAACGACGCGAGAAAATGTCCTTGATGCTTGCGTTGGGATACCCCAAGAGGAGGGTGTGATGAGCACAACGATAGGAATTTTCCCCTTAGTTAAGAACCAGGGTTATCAATCCAGTAGGAGAAAGAGAATCTTCGGATGGTTGATGCCACTGACGGTGGTGCTGGCACTTCACCGGTGTCAACAACAATGTGGAACCTGCACACAACACAACCAAAATACTTTGCCCCAACGGTACAGTGAGGTTGTCAATCTCACCGGTCTTGCTGAAAACAAAGATTAGACGTATAGTGTGGAAAACAGTTGTATGCTTGCAGAAAGTAGAGAGAGCAGGAAATTGTTGTGGTTTGTTTAATAGTGTGGAAAATGGACCGGGGTTCATAGGTTTACTAGTGGTGTCTCTCCATAAAAGATAGCATGCTGGGTGAACAAATTACAGCTGGGCAATTGACAAATAAAGGTTGCACCGTAGTGAACATTATAACATGATGATTACTATGATATTTGGTGCGGGCATCAAAACAAGATACATAGACCGACATCCATCTGCATCCATGGCTAATAATCCACCGTCAGGTTATCATACGAACCCCCTTAGGTATTAAGTTGCAAGCAACAGATAATTGCATTAAACAAAGTGTGTAATGTAAGCATTGATTGTACACGCGGGTACTCTCACCGCTGTTTTCACCCTAATGGAAACAACACATCCTCCCCCTTCACGTTTCTGTCACTTGAGCAAGGAAACAAGGAGGCATGAACCCACTATCAAGCATAAATACTCCCTCTTAGAGTCACTAGAAACTACTTGGCCAGAGCAACCACTAGCAACGGAAAGCATGCAAGATCACAAATAACATATGCAATAAAGACTATAATCAACTTAGCATAAGGTCAATATTCATCGGATCCCAGCAAACACAGCATATAGAATTACATAAGATCGATCTCGATCAGGATAGGAAGCTCACGAGATCTAAACCTGGAGGCATATGAGGAGGAGACAACCACCTAGGTACTGCTATGGACCCGTAGTCCAGGGATGAACTACTCACGCATCACTCGGGAGGCAGGCATGGTGATGTAG
This sequence comes from Alopecurus myosuroides, assembly GCA_028641055.1. Classification (NCBI taxonomy): domain Eukaryota; kingdom Viridiplantae; phylum Streptophyta; class Magnoliopsida; order Poales; family Poaceae; genus Alopecurus; species Alopecurus myosuroides. The sequence goes on from CM054058.1 coordinate 20,401,126, forward strand.
AAGCCTCCGGTGATGATTTCCTCTCCGCCAGGGTACCGGAAAACAGCTCCAGACCCTCCTGATCTAGGGTTGACGTCGACGGCGGCTGCGGAAATTTTTCGGGGATTTTGATCATGTACTTAGGGTTTTCCATCCGGGAGGCTTAAATAGGCGAAAGGGAAAAGGCGGTGGACCTCCAGGGGCCCCACACCCATAGCTGGCGTGGCCAGGGGGACCCGCGCCAGCCTATGGTGTGGCCCCCCTGTTGCCCCTCTTCGACACCTCTTTGGTCTTCTGGATGCTTCAGGGGAAAATAGGACTTCCGGGCTTCGAATTTTCCAATTCCGAGAATATTTCCAGAACAACTTTTCCGAAACTAAAAAACAGCAGAAAACATGGAACTGGCTCTGTGGCATCTTGTCAATAGGTTAGTCCAGAAAATCGATAAAAATGACATAAAGAAGGGAGAAAACATGTAGCAATCGGCATAATATCATCATGGAGCATCAGAAATTAGGGATACGTTTATGACGTACCATTGACCTTAATACTACTATGGATTAAACTTGTGAGAAGGATATTGCTACTGTCATTTATGATAATCCATGCTACTTTGATAAATCCTATGATAATCCTCTATTTATTCCAACTATTGATATGCATGACAATGAGAAAGTTTGTTTAGAAAATTTATATGATAATGCTCTAGATGATGGTCCTACGTTTCTTGATGTTATAAATTATAATTCTACTGAAAATAGGATTGTTATAATCTGTCCCATACCTTTTAAGAGTGACCAATGATCTTGTTTCGCTATTGCTAAAAGTGGGAAAGAAGAAGTATTTATTTTTAATTTTGATCCCACTATTTTTGAGCTTGATATGAATTGTGTGCTTTTAGACCATGACAAACATGCTTTATGTTATAATTATGTTGTTGATTTTGTTCATGATGGTACTGAAAATTATTATGAGCGAGAAAAATATGGTTGTAGGAATTTTCATGTCACTAAAACACCTCTCTTTTTGTTAAAAGTTTTGAAATCACTCTTGTTCTACCTTCCCATGATTTCTAGTTCGGGCTTCTTTAATTTATTTCTTTACAAGATTCCTATGCATAGGAAGTGCGTTAGATTTAAATTTGTTTTTCACTTGCTTCTTGATTCTCTCTTTTTCTTAATTCATATTTTTATGTGATCATCTTCTTTCTTTCTGTTCCTAGCTAAAAGGCGTTAAAGAAAAGCACTTCTTGGGAGATAACCCATGGTTTTTTGTTTTTTGTTTTCTCTGTTTTCTTTGAGTCAACGTGTTGCATACTTCTGTAGCAACTCCTTTGTATCTTTATTTTCCTGTATTAGTTGTGCCAAGTAAAGTTGCTAGCAAAAGTTGCAGTTAGTTTTGGATTTCTGCGCAGGAAACATATTTCTGCTGTCCACTTTTGAAAATCGTATAAATCACACAAATATCAAAATGAACTGAAAAGTTTTGTGCTTATTCCTCACCTAATTTGGAAACTTTTACGTTCTTTATGTTTTTCGATTTGAGCATCGTAAATGCCTCGAAAATAATTAGTGTTTAAAGTTGTTCTGGTTTTGGCAGATTTTTTTAACTTGAACACGTGAATTTTTTATTATGCACTAACCCTCTAATGTGAATTACTTTGAGTGTGGTGTGAAGGAAGTTTTCAAGGGTCAAGAGAAGAGTGTGATATCATGTGATCAAGAAGAGTGAAAGCCAAAGCCCGGGGATGCCCTTGTGGTTCATCCCAGCAAACTCTAAGAAGACTCAAGCGTCTAAGTTTGGGGGATGCCCAAGGCATCCCCTTCTTCATCAACAAATTAGCAGGTCACTTCTAGTGAAACTACATTTTTATCGGTCACATCATATGAATTGTACTTAGAGTGTCTATTATTATTTTTTTCTTTTGTTTTCCTTGCTGCAATAAATATCATTGAAACCTAGCATTCTTGTCTGGGAGAGACACACACTTCGCTTTTTCATATGAATACTCGTTATGCTCATATTCTTAGTTTCTCTTCTAGCTGTTGCAATCCTTTTAGCTCCTGTTTTTCATGCATCTCTTATTCATAGTTGTTAGTTTAGTAGAGTTATGTTAGTACTCTATTGATTAATTGATGTATCATTGGTTTGTGTTAAATAAATATATTCCATGGTGGTTGATGGAAAAAAGAAAATGCTTCATGTGGTAGAATTTATAACGGTGCAAACAGAAGCTTGAATAGACGGCTAGGATTTTTCATATCATGTTAGATGTTATTTTAATTCTAAGCCTAGTAGTTATTTTTGTATCATGACTTGTTTCAAATAGCTGAGAGTGTTTAATGTGCCATTGAAAGAATCATGAGTTGTTTTATCACATTGAAGCATAAATTTGTGGTGTCATCCTTTGAATGTTTTATTTGGTTGACTTGGCGCATGCTTACACCATGTTTATTACAACAAACCAGTCACTTATAGTCTCTATGATCATTTTGTTTTTGACTTGTAATACCACTTATGCTTTGATTAATAATGTTTTTGTCACTATGCACGATTATGGCCATTATGCTCTCTTGATTTGTCGCTCCCAGTCTTTGCTAGCCTCCACCTGTACTGAGTATGAGCTCTGCTCGTGCATCCAACTCCCAAAAACCAAAGTACGTCAAATGTGTCCACCATACCTACCTTCACGTGGTATTTAATCGCCACTCCAAAGTAATTTCTCATGCATTACCTTTAAAAGCTTAAAAATTACTCCTGTTTTAGCTTATGAGGACATGAATAGAGAATTTTATCTCACTTGTTGATTGGACTTCACACCCTGAACTAGTGGCTTCATCCACCTATCCAATTGCTAGAAGAGCTGGTAGCGGGGTGCCGAGCCCCAAACTTAATACAACAAATTCTCGTCACTATTTCCCCCCCTGATTTAGCAGTCAATGGATAATTGTGTAAACAAAAGAGAAAGAGGGATGACCTTCTACCCAGTTGCGTCCTTCTATGGGAGCCGCTCTTGTGAAGTCTAGTTGGCTTGTGACGTACTGTATTTTCTGTTTACCATTCGTTGACATAAGCATACACACCTCTCTAATAAATCTTTTCAATACCTCTGTTTAACAAAATAAAAATCTCTAGGAGATGAGTGTTCCCTGCTTCCCTCTGCAAAGGGACTTTCTTCTAATTTTATGTTGAGTCTCCATCTTTTAACTTTATACATAGTTGAGAGAGCATAGTTGCCATCGTGAGTTTAATGTGCATTTATCCCAAAACTATCATTGATAGATTCATACCTTGTTATTGCTTGCTCTCAAATTATTTGTTCTAGTCATCCACTTAAACTTTGAAGGTGTCATTGCATTTATGTTTTTCCCCACTCTTAAGGACAAGAGAAATATCACTTTGCTATGTTTTCTTGATGCTCGAAACAAACATATAAATTTCAAATGCATTATTATCCATGATCTTCTATTTGTGTTACTTTTTATGATGCAAAGTGATTGTTAAGTTTCATTGTTAGAATTATATCTACTATGCTTGTGTTTAAAGCACTATGATCTAAGCTTACATATGCTTTTACAGTTTTGATGATCAAGTTTATGTTGGTAGCATGTCACCTCAGAAATTATTTATTTGTTTTATCGTTTACCTACTCGAGGACAAGGAGGAAATAAGCTTGGGGACTAATCTATTGACAAGATGCCACACAGCTAGTTCCTGTTTCTGCTATTTTTAGTTTCATAAAATTTGTTCTAGAAATATTCTCGGAATTGGATTATTTGAAGCGCGGAAGTCTTAGAAATCCGTCGCGCACACAGAATCTGGAGGGGACCCGGAGGGGGGCCACAGGGGCTCCACACCATAGGGCAGCTCCCCCCTTGGCCGCGCCCAGTGGTGGTGTGGGCCCCCTGGCCGCCCACCGACATTGCCCTTGCACCTATATATTCCCCTCGAAGGGTTAACGCTAGATACGAGAGCCTTTTCAATAAAAAACATCCGCAGCCCCCGTCATTGTCAACCCTAGTTCGGCAGGGCTCTAGAGCTCTCCCCGATACCCTTCCGGGAGGGAAATCATCACCGGAGGGCTCTACACTACCATGCCCGCCTCCGGAATGATGCGTGAGTAGTTCATCCTTGGACTACGGGTCCATAGTAGTAGCTAGATGGTTGTTCTCTCCTCTTTATGCCTCGTGTTTAGATCTTGTGAGCTTCCCTACATGATCAAGATCATCTTATTATAATGCTAGATGTGTTGTGTTTGCCGAGATCCGATGAATATTCAATGCTATGTCTCTTGATTATCAATCTATCATGTTCTCTTGATGTGTATGTTATTTATGATCTTGCATGCTCTCCGTTATTAGTAGATGCTCTGGTCAAGTAGATGCTAGTGACTCCAAGAGGGAGTATTTATGCTCGATAGTGGGTTCATGCCTCCTTTCCATCTGTGCTCGAGTGACAGAAACGTGATGGATGGGGGATGTTCTGTTGCCATTAGGCAGAAAATAACGATGTTTATATTGTTTACATTACACACTTTGCTTACTACCATTTCTCAATGCTTTCTCTTAGCAAAGAGGAACTTCTCGGGGCCTTGTTTCCTAGAGGTCTCGGTTTGTGCCTTATGGAATATTTGGGAAAACAGAAACAACCTCATCTTCAAAGGAATGCCCCCTTCCCTCGCCCGCTGGAGAGTAAATTTCCAAAGTGATATTCTACTTCATCAACATCATGTCCCTGCTAGTTTGGTGCAGCCCCTTCTAGACTAGGTTTTAGATTCTTTCTCTTTATGGATTGTTTATTTCTCTTTCATTTCCTACCCCCTTAGTTTTTCTCAAACTTGTTGTACTTTGGCCGTTTTATGGTTGGTTCTCCTGTAAGGAAAAATTCCGGCTTTCCTTTTTTATATATAAAATTTACACCGTAGGGTTTTTCCCTACGGTACAGTCTTCAAAAAAAAATTATCTGCTGCTTGCAATTTAATACCCAAGGTTTGCTCGAATGGCATTCTGAGGGTGAATTATTAATCATAGAGGAAGTTGGATAACGGTCTATGTATCTTGTTGTAGTGCCCGCATGAATAACATAGTAATCATCATGTCATGCATATGCACTAAGGTGCAGCCTTTATATCTGTCAATTGCGCAGCTATAATTTGTTTACCCAACATGCTATCTATCTGTTTTGGAGAGACACCACTAGTGAATTGTGGAACCTGGTCCATTTTCTTTATACTGATAATACAATCAGTGCAATCACTGGTTTTATATGGTTACTCCAGTTTTCCTACCGCCGTCACTGTTCTGTTTTCATCTACTGCAAACAAGTACTAGTTTCCACACACTATGTTTAACCTCTTTGTTTTCAGCAAAACCGGTGAGATTGACGACATCACTGCTTCGTTGGGGCAAAATGATTTGATTGTGTTGCGTAGCTTTCATGTTGCTGCTGAACCGGTAGTACGCCCTGCCAACATCGGCTGCATCAACCTTCGGAAGTGATTTCTTTCTCCTACTGGTCGATTCAACCTTGGTTTCTTTCTGAGGAAAAACTTTCTGCTGCACTCTTCATACCTTACACTTGGGGTCTCCCAACGAGTGCAAGCCCTACACCATCACTTACTTGAGAGAATAAAAACATAAAAGGTACTACAGATGGTTCCTTAATTAACCGACCAAACCAAACTAGGGTTGCAATCATTTTGTCCCTGGAATTGCTTCTTGGCTAGACCAGTAATCAAACACTAGTGGAAACAGGGGCATTAGTCCCGGGTGGTGAGGTCCTCTAGTGCCGGATCCACATCCGGGACTACGGAAACGGGATTGGAGCCCCCCACTCTAGTCCCGTTATGTTAAACTCGGGACTAGAGAGCTCCACACGTGGGCACTGCGAGGTCCTGGTCGCTGACCTCTAGTTCTGGGTAGTAATACGACCCGAGACTAGAGACGTCCCCACGGGGAGGCCTCTGGCTATGTTTTTTTTTCGCCTTATAATAAATTGTTTAATACTATGGTTTCTGGCAAAATATACGTCAATTAACTACAAATAATAAAAAATACATATAGGATATAGAAAATGTTCATAAAAGAAATATCTATGTAATAAAAATATAATTTATTCTTTATGAGAACTGGTACTAGACCCCGTCTATTTGGTTACATGGAGATCACAACCGGGAGTAGATCCCGTCTATTTGATTACAGGGAGATCACAACCGGGACTAGATCCCGTCTATTCGATTACATGTGATCATCAAAATCACATATATTCCGTGCTATTGTATTTTCCCTTTGGGTTTACAATGTGGTCCATAAAAAATCCCGCAATTTCCTCCGCAATTCTTAGAAAGTGCTCCTTTGCTTGCAATTTTATCCAACTATGAAACAAGGAGATCAATATGAATATCAATCGTCATAACAACAACACTCAACACAATTAATTGATGGTAATAAAATAAAATTATGAATACATTAATTTATTCACACACTTTTAGCCATGTCAATGCGTTCTGCTCAGTGAGCTCATGGCGAATCCACTTGCAAACGAAGTATCCACACAAATTGGTCCCCGGTGGCTGCCTCTCGCGCTAGGCTGAGGATATAATTTAATCAAAATAATTATAATAATAATCAAGCATGATATAATTAATGGCATTACAATAAAAATATGCGCGGACCTAGCTCGTATTACTTACCTTGACATGATGAAAACTAAGCTCCTATTTAAATTCACCAGGTGTCCTCTGGGTGAATTGTTTCCAAATCCTGCACGGAAAAAAAAATGAGTTATTGGTTAATTATTTGATATCTCAGGAGACCGATATAGTGCGATAATGACTGAAATTACCTTTGGAGCGCGTCTAAAATGGTCCCTTATACAAGTACCACTACGGTTGGGTTGTTTCAGACAGGATAGTACATTAATTTTTGAAACAAACTAAAATATATAATATAGGGGTTAATTTCATATACTCCTAAAACTCCACAAACTTCTAAGTAGTATATACTGAAAATTTTGAAGATAAGCTAGGTTGTTCACAATCAGCAAATCAAGTCCATGCGTATCAAATCAAGTCGCCTGTTGCTGCTACTACTCGGTAGCTTCCCACATGGTGATGGTGTTGGGTACTGATCACTCTCCGCACATGGCATATTTTCATGTCTTGGGCTTCAGTAGACTAGGCTGTAACTTTGATCACATAAAGTTTGTTAAATATTTATGCACCATCGAAGCTTACAGCCCAAAAAGCATGCACTCAAGGAACAAATGATTTATAGTCTGATTTTGCAGTTGTACTACCAGTAATGCTGTCACCGTTATATATCTTTTGTGTATGTGCCGTTACCAAACTCTAAGTAGCTGATTAAATATACTCATCAATATTACAGCACTAGTGTGCATCAATCGATGTAGAAGCTGGGGCTTTCACCCCCATTTCAATTTTTTTTTTTGATTAAATATACTCTCTGTAGACACTAGTGCTGTAATGTTGCCATGGTCCTAACTGACGAATGGGCCAACGCCTGAATTGCAGTCGTACACCAATCTTGTGATCCGGATCACCTCTGTTTCGCTTTGGTGGTAAATTTAAACGAATGCATCTTTGGAAGGGGCCTTTGTGACAGGCAAAATTTCTCTCAATAGCTCCAACATACATGGGCAAACAAGTAATACTTACAAATTAATAATCTCCCTGGGGTGTCTTCTCTCAAAGAAATTTGAATTACATTCATGCGATCAATATCATACATCATCTTTAAGCTTGTTTAGTTAGTAAATAAGATCTTATTTCCATGAAATATCAAACTGAGCAAAACAGGAATTTGAAAATCTTTAACTCAATCAAATTTAAGAACATGATTGTAGTAGACTGACAGTTCTTGTAACATGGGTATGCGTCAATACAATATATACTTGCTTGGTCAAATTGCTACACGGAAAAGAAACTCATCTCTGTTTTTCAGTGTGCAATATCTGGGTTGATGTAGTAACATACCCAAGAGTTCGGATTCATATATTCGGGTCTTATATACACGTCATGTGATGAAATACCAGTTGCAACAAGTTATTAATTCAGTTAACTGAGGCTGCAGCAACATAACTACTTCTTCAATTTCCTGCTAGATATGCATCTCTGATGCCATGTAGCTTGGCAGCCACCTCCTGCATGTTGATACGTTCACTCGGAGATGGCTTCGTGCAACAGAGGCCAATGTTTAGCATAGATAACAGAGAGCGTACTCCTTTTTCCTTCCTGGTTCTTGGAGTTTCTTGGCAAAGTTGTAACTCCTGTAGCAGCTGGGGATCTACAATATCCAATACCCGGTCAGGGAAGTTGATCTCTATAAACTTCACAATGCTCATTCCATCCTTAAAAATGTCATCTGTTGGTCTTCTCCGAAGGAATATCTCAAGGAGGACGACACCAAAGCTATAAACATCCGCCATAGTCGAAACTTGACCGCCACTTGCATATTCTTCAGAATGATAAGTAGTTAATTTTGCATTCACTTTTAACATAACAATAGGAAAACTATAGAAACAGTTAGTATAATGGGTTACCTGGAGCAGCATATCCGATCGTTCCCACTAGTCCAACGGAAGAAGAGCTTGGGTTACCAAGAGATGATAACGTGGAACGAACCTTGTATTTTGCCAGTCCAAAATCTCCAACATGAGCTGACATATTGTCATCCAAAAGAATGTTGCTAGGCTTCAAATCACAATGAACAATTGTTCCTTGGTTTCTGTGGTGTAGGTACTCCATTGCATCTGCTATATTCACCACAATGTTTATCCTTTGAGCCATGGTAATAAGGTTGATATCTGAAGTGTTCTCATAGTCTCGAGTTGAGTATAGTAGTTTATGTAAGTCTCCTCGTGGCATGAATTCATATACAAGGGCCTTGAAATCATTACCATTAGAATCAATGCTTGAGCAGACAGTTAGGATACAGATCAGATTACGGTGTCGCACATTTCTCAACACATTACATTCTGTAAGAAAGCTCTTTTGTGCACCTCTTGTGTCTAGGTTGAAAACTTTTATGGCAACTTCATTCTCATCTTCAAATAATTTTCCTTGATACACAGAACTATATCTCCCTCTTCCAATTAAGTTGGACGTGGAGAATCCATCTGTTGCTCTGGCTAGATCATTGAAAGAAACTTTGCGAAATTTTGTTGAAAATGATGGGAGAGACACTGATTTTTTCTTGTTTTTTCTACTCCAGAGTAGTAAGACAACTATGACCATAGCAATAGACACAATACTGGCTACTGGTATAACAAGTTTCACCACGAAATGGTGCCTGTGTCTCATTGATTTGGAAGGCATAAGTGAACATGTTGGTATGTGTAACTCCAAGACCCCACCACAAAGCCCTTGATTTCCATCAATTCGAACCGCAGTTGCATTCTGAAAGATCCCTTTGGTTGGAACTTCACCATGAAGATGGTTGAATGAAAAATCTAGTCTCTCAAGATATTGCAGGTTGCCAAGAGATGTTGGTATTGACCCGGTTAAGTTATTTGTTGAGAAGTTCACAAATATTAGGCTGAATATTTTGCCTAATGAACTAGGAATGCTTCCGCTGAAATTATTCGAGTCAAACTCAATGTATACTAAACTTTCACAGTCACCGAGAGTGTTTGGAATATCTCCATATAAATTATTTGATGAAATGATCAATTGTATGAGTTGTTTGGCATTTCCAACATTGTTTGGAAGTTTTCCATCGAGGTTGTTGAATGATAAATCAATTGAAATTATTGATGGGATTTGGAAGATCTCCATTGGAACACCACCAGAAAGATTGTTGTCAAAAATGTCCAAATCTTGAAGCATTGGAAAATTTCCAAAGCTAGATGGAATTTGGCCAATGAATCGGTTCGAAATTAGTTGGAGTACTGCCAGCTGCGACAAATTTGACAAGGACCACGGAATGATCCCCGTAAAGAAGTTGGTGCTTAAACGTATTTGTTGCACACTTTTGAGAGTTCCAATCCACTCTGGAAGCACACCAGTAAAGTGGTTCCCCACCAATGATACAACAATCAGGTTGTAATGGTTTATTAGGCCGGAAGGAAAATCTCCTGATAGGTTATTTTCGTCCAAGTACAGCCGCTGGAGTTGATTTGAAAGGTTACCTAGTGAACTTGGTACATTGCCTGATAGACAATTCCAACTCATCGATAACACTTGTAGCCCTGTGCAATTGGCTAAGCTGTCCAAAAACTCCCAGTCTTCATTTGTATCTGTGTGGAGTTGATTATGTTGAAGATTCAACCACGAGAGCTTTGTAAGTTTGCCAATCATGATGGGCACAGATCCCGTGAAGTTGTTGCTGGACAAATCGATTCGATTTAGACTCGAAGCATTGGCGAATGAAATAGGAATGTGCCCTAGAAAGAAGTTACCGCCTAATGCAAGTGTTTGGAGGTTGGGAAGTAAGGTACATAGATTTGGTGGTACCTTTCCACTTAGACCATTTAGAGAAAGTCCAAGACTGATGAGATTAGAAAAATTCAATATGGCTTGTGGAAACGTGCCTACCAACTGATTAGCACTTGCAGCAAGGTACTGCAAGCTGGATAAATCTGCAAGCTCAACCGGGATGTTTCCTTTTATATGATTATAGTTGCAGTTAATGATGGTCAATGTTGTGATATTGGCAATAGAAGATGGGATGATGCCTGTAAGGTTATTCGTCCGAACCCGAAGCACCTTAAGGGCGATGAGGCAAATCAGCAGGAAATTGGCCAACTAGATTGTTTATTTGAAAAATCTAGCACCATGAGTTTAGAGCTGTTAGAAAAACTCGGTATTCTTCCTTGTAGCGTATTATTGTCCAGGTGTAGGATTTTGAGGCGCCGCAAATGACCGAGGGAGGGTGGGATCTCCCCCTGAGTGCGTTTTCTGTCAAGTCTAGAGACTGCAGAAATGATAGGTTACCAAGAGCAGGAGAGATGTGTCCTACCAAATCTCGACTTGAAAGGTTTAGAGAAGTGACACGATATGGTAGAATCTTCACCCTGCACAAGACACCTTCCCAATTGCAAAAGTGTGTGCTATCGTTCCAGGACATGAATGCTTGTTGTGGATCGGAATGGATTGCTTCCTTGAATCGTAGCAATGATAGCCGGTCGGTCTCATTTCCATACAAGGAGGAGGAGCTACAGATGACGTCATGTGCACCGCAAGCCACCAACACGAACAGAATTAACCAGCGGGTTACGGTAGTGTTCTTGGCCGGGTATCTATGCATGTAGGTGGGATTAGATCTTCAATATACTCTGTAGATGCATACATAAGAACATGAAGAAATTTAAATAATTCAGTAACAAGTAGCAGGAATATTTGCAATTAATGATGGATTGTCATATTGGAAAAAAGCACTATGGCGCAAACATGCCCTCACTAGCGTTTACTTTAGTTTTTCCCGGCACATCGAGCGCACACGGTCAACTTTATCTAACCGTGTGCGCTGTGAACGCACGGTTAGATCTTATCATGCGAGGATGGGTGCTTTGCTATGAGCTACGGGACTATGCATGGGTGTTGGCCGAGTTAGATCTTATCATACCATACACAATAAGAGCAAGTAGAATTTTGAATAGCCGATGGCGACTAATATATTACTATGTATATATGTTACTGACAGATAGATATATCCTGCATGGATCGGGAAAGCAAAGCATGTGGGGATTTGAACGCATCATAAAGACAGATAGAAATTGAAAGCATATGCATGGATCGATCACATACCTGGGAATTCCTGAACAAGGGCTAAAGAGTAGCAGAGAGCAAAGCATGTGGGGATGGTGGGTGGAGTGTTTGGTTCACCTCAACCACCGCAGCCTTAATATATATACTGCTGTTGCTGTCCGGATACCACCAGCCCACTCCAAACACCAGCCACTTCCTTTGAATTATACACCAAGCTGCAATCAGATTACACTGCTTATATGGCTGATTAAGACCGTACATTAAAATTTGACAATTTGACTGACACATGTGTGGAGGACATTTCGCCATTTGGTCCGCAAGGACGTGCGCATGCTTCTTGTTGAAGGTGGTGGTTCAAAACTAACATTAAGGAATGAAAATTCAAAGAATCCACCTACCGTGTGACTCGCCGCGGGCGTGCAGGAAGTCGAGAAAAAACTAGCCATGTGATGTACGCTCGGACGCCACCAGCAAAGTTAACCAACAAACAAACATAAACATCTGTTGTCACGATGTCTCAAGTCATAACATAAACACCACAGAGGAAGGTGTATCTTTCACTATCAGTTTGTCACTAGACTAGACTAGATAGGCGGGTGACACCAGGTTCAACATTGCGGCCTTAATTTATAGCCGCTAAGTCTGGGTGGTGATGTCTGCTAACTAATCATGTTGCCAACAATGGGCGCACTATCTCTCAAAGAAAATGATGGGCGCACTAGTCCATATTTTCTACCGACCGGCCTAAAGGTCAGGGCATCTCCAGCCGTTCGGCCCCCCGGTTTCAGTTCAGCGCTTTCTAGCGATAATGCCGCTCCGCACCAAATCCTGGGGGGAGGGGGGGGGGGGGGATTTTACCAGCCGTTCGGCGACCCAGAAAAGAGAACGGCGATATCATTTGAAACTTTCTCTTCCCGCCCCAAAAAATAGAGCCCGAGTTCGGCGATCACAGCAGCCATAGTTTGGGCAATCATATTAAAAAAAACGCTACAGGTGGGCGATCAAATAGAGTCTAGATCGAATCACAGACGGACGCGCGCGGCGTGGGCAAAGGTGGGCGATCAGGCAGAGGCGTCGGCCGGCGTCGGAACAGGCGGCGAGCTCGGCGCAGCATCCTTCAGGTCGATGACGGGCGCTGCATCCTCCAGGTCGACGGCGGGCGCGGCATCCTTGTCGACGACGGGCACGTCATCCTCCAGGTCGATGACGGGCTCGGCATCCTTGTCGACGACGGTCGCGGCATCCTCCAGGTCGATGTGTGTGCTCGTCGTCGCGGTGGTGTAGCTGGTGCCACCAGACGACGTAGTCGGGGCCGGGGCCGTGCTGATGTCGCTCAGGATGAGGGCGCACTGCGCCAGGAACCAAGCTCTCACCTCGGGGGTCATCGCGGCCGGGTCGCTCCCCGTGAGGAAGGCGAGGTCGTTGTTCCTCTTCTTCGCCGCGGTGCCAATCCTGAGGAGATCGATCTTCACCTGCGAGTTGGACATGAGCACTGCCCATCCCTGTTTGGCGACCTCCTCCCTCTTGCCGGCCTGGGTCTGGGCGTCGGCGATGCAGGTCTCGATGGACGCCTGGAGCTTTGCCGCTGCCGGCGCGCCGTCTCTTGCCAACTTGGCTTTCTTGTGGCCCATCGGCGGACGCCCTTCGGACGCACACGCAGCCACCGCGTCGGGAACGTACTCCTTGCCAGTGGCGGACCTACAGGGTATGCCCGGTATGCCGGGGCATAGCCTGCGGCCCGGCCCGTATATACGCTAGTAGTCCATGTATTACCAAAGAAAAAAAAAGTAGAGCAGTTCGAGCGCTAGTATCACATATAGTAGTTGCGCTAGGCCCGGCCGTCCTGCCTAGGATCGATCGATCCCATCTATGACTAGTCCACGTACGCTCTTTTCGGCCAGAAAAGATCGATCGATCGATCGGGAGTTCGGGACTTCTTTCCAACACAGCCTCTAGCCCTAGCGCCGGTGCTTCCAAATCGATTTGTCCCCTGCCGCCGACCGGCCGCGACTCCACGGCCGACGTCCACGCCAGGCCGTTGACCCGCCACAACTCCACGGCCGACATCCACGTTCAGGCCAGGCACTAGCTATTCCGCTGACCAGATATGAGGCCGTTGCAATTTTTTTGTCCATGTGATTCTAGCATATTAATAACTATGTAGCGTCTAAACGTACCGATTTTTCTAGCCGAATGCTTTATATTTAATTTGTTAATTTTTTTCCTGTAATTATAGGGACGCCTCGCCGACGAACGCAAACCAAACCACCGGCACCGTCCAGCAAGAGAGTTTCTCGCGGCATTCCACGACAACAGGTCAGCAGTGGATGAGATATTCAGTCTAGCAATTTTGTGTTCTGTCATCTTATGTGAGTTTTTAAAATGTACCATGTCGTACTCACATTTTTATTTCATTTTTTCAGTTATGAAGAGAGATGGAGACATTGCATCCTTTTTCGAGAGACACGCGGCAAAAAAGGCCGCCGATGCTTCAAATCCTTGTCCGGATAGAACTTCGAGGGAAGATCACACAAAAGAGCAAGAGAGATTGATTCAAGAAACTATGAAAAATGCACCGCCGCCACCACCGCCCCCGCCGCCACCCCCACCGCCTCCGGTTTATGACATGAATAACCTTCCGCATGATCCAGGTGAAAGACACCCCATTCAAAATTATGATGTTAATGTTCAAGATGCAGTTCGTAGAGCATATATTCTTAAAGGTCCATCCAAACCTTATGCACATGTGTTCCCAAAAAGAAGATTTCAGACATATATCGTCAGTTCAATTTTGTATGGCTTAATACTCATGAGTGGCTTGAATATAGTATAAAAAAGGATTCCACATTTTGCTTTGTATGCTACTTGTTCAAGAAGGGTACTGGGTCAGATGCATTTACTGTTGATGGTTGGAGCAATTGGAATATAGGAGAGAAAGTACTTTTAAAACACATGGCTTCAAAGGCACATAATGCCGCTCAAGAGAGGTATATTGGATTCACAAATCCCAAGGTAGAAATTGATTATCACATTGAAAAGTGGACCGATGAGGATCTTCGTCTTTACAAGATAAGGTTGACTTATTCACTTAGATGTATCAAGTTTCTTTTGCATCAAGGATTGGCATTCCGCGGACATGATGAAAGTGAAGATTCTAGCAATAGAGGCAACTTTCTTGAACTTTTGGAGTTTCTTGCAGGAAATAGTGAAGAGGCGAATAAGTATGTGTTAAGCAATGCTCCAGGTAATTGCATCTTAATTAGCCCAAAGATACAAAAGCAGATTATTCAATGTTGTGCCATAGAAACTCGAAAGAAAATAATTGAAGAACTTGGTGATGAGCCCTATGCAATTTTAGCTGATGAATCTAGTGATATATCACATAAAGAACAACTAGCTCTTTGTTTGTGTTATGTTGATTGTCGAATCTCTGACTCTACAAATCCCTTAGGTGACCCTATCGGGTTTCGACTAGGAGAAGTCATGAGCGCTGGTGGAATCGTCGGCTAGACAGGGGGCGAGATTTACCCAGGTTTGGGGCCCTCGTAGAGGTAAAACCCTTACTCCTGCCTCTTGTCGATCTGTATTGATGGAAAAATCGGTTACAATGATGGTGCTCGAATCGAGAGTAAGATCTCGAGTTCAAGGTTTTGATGGTGCTGTGTTGCTTGGTCCCCCCCGGGGGGGCTCTCCTGGCCTTATATAGATGGCCAGGTCTCGAATCCTACCCGGAGAGAACTCGAACTCTAACTAAGTCGGTTACATGTTTCTGATCTTAACCCGCAAGTTAGTGCGGGTGGGCTTCACATGGGCCTTCTGGAGTATTCCAAGGGCTCCTCTTCTTGGGCCTGAGAGGGGGTGTCCTTATTCGCAGAGTCCAGGATCCATGTATTCGTCAGTAGCCCCCGAGCGTTTGCTCGAGTGGGATTTTCCAGTCGAGTAGACGGTCAAACCTTTCTTGGTCGCCTTTCTTATGGATAACCAACTTGGTTGTTTTCTGTTTTAAAGGGTGTGTTCCCTGTGTAACGAGTCTTCATGCTCGAGTGTCGAGCAGCATAGGTGCCTGTTTTTGCGGCTTTTATCGCAGAAGGATGCGGCACAGTAGTTTGGCTCTCCCGAGAGATCAGGGCCAATTAATTGCGACTAGGGCAAAAACATTCCTGGCCTACACAGATTCGAGACCTCCGACTCGAACCCGATAAGGTGATTGTTGCGACTGAGCCGTTGTGGACTTATCGAGTCAAACTTAACCTATGGGGGTACCCGGCGCGTCCGCTAGGATTTTTCTTCGTGTTGTTGACACGGAATCATACCGGAGGACGCAGCTTTCGAGTGCGATTCCAGGCCCTTAAGAAAGATCTTTTTGGGTCTTACCTTCATATTCGAAGAATATGGCATCCGGATGTGCCTAGTCGGCTGAACGATCCAGGCTTTTATGATGTAAAAATATCATGTGTGAATGGAGGTAGGTTCTTCCTACCCGAGTGATTGTTTGAGCTTCAATCGAAAGAATTTTCGTACTGAGGAAAGTCATGCCCATATGAAAGATTTTCATGTTTGGACTGTTATGCCCGTACGAAAGAGTTTTCATGTATAGGGTAGTTCTCTCTTGTTTTAAAGAGGTCTTGCTCCATGATTTGTTCACGAAAGAATTGCCTTTAATCGAAGGAGTTTCATATGAAGCTGTTTTCGTGTTTGAATTTTCCATTCGAAGGTTCTTGAGTTTGATGATGCGTGCCATGACGTCATGGAGCACTTTTCTCCTCCCGATAGGACATGACGGAGTGGTAGCAGATGGGTTGGCCCACCCAGTCAGCTTTTTGACCGGGAAACGAGACGCCCCTCCCGGTTTTTACGCGAACGGTGCAGTAAATTCACGTGGTGTCATTATATATGTCCTAGTAACTTGGGATGCGACAATTGGGTTGAAAAGGTGTTCATATAAATGAGCTATCTCCTCCGAAGATTCTTAGGTTTCGGGCCAAATCACGAGTGTTATGACCACATTCATGGCATAGTTTGTTAAAATGTTCCCATATTCTACACAAGCATGCATAATGGAACAACGAACAATGTTGAAGAAGAAACTTTTATTTTTCATTGAATAAAAATATCATTTTCCATTTTCGGAGTGCTAAAATTGGTTTTTTTGTGAAGCATCTACCAAAAACATGTTAAAAAATTGCACCAATTAAAATTATAAAGTTATTATACCATATTTCATGTTCAAATAACAAAATTAATACCTCTCAGTAGCTCTAAATACACCTCTTTTGAAAAAGACAAATTTCTACCGATTCAGCTGAAACCGGGCCAAATTTGAACTACAAGTGCCTTATAGATTTCTCATGATTTTCTGTAAAAATCATTTTTAGATACACAAGTACCTACTTCTTCATAGATAAACCAATATTTTTTAAAATTCTAGTACTAGGTATGAACGGTCATGTAGATGATTTTGACCCCAAACCGTAATTCAAAATCCAATATAGTCTTTATTAAATAAATAAATGGTCATGGAAATGATTGTATTTTTTGTTTTATACTAAAATGGTTCTCAATTTTCTATAATCAATAGGAATAGTTTTACAAATGTTTTTAAAATTGATTTCGGTCAATTTGGATGTCAAATTCAATTTCTAAAAATGAAAAACAGAAAAAAGAAGAAAAAAATAGAGCTAGCCCGGGCCAGCTTCCGTGAGTGCGCATCTAATTGGAAGATATTCGGCCTGCTACAAAGGCTGAAGCCCAAGCCCAAGTCTAAGCGGACAACCTATTTTAGTCAAACATGGTGGCCTGGTGGTGAGGTACTTGGTTGGCCGACGCGGAGGTCGCGGGTTCGAATCTTGGCATGCACATTTTTGTTTGATATATTAGACTGTGTGCGTGCTTGTGTTGCGTGCGTGTGGCCCGCCTGTGCGTGCGTGGCGTTGCGTGCATGGCCTGCGTGGCCTACACATAATTTCTAAAATGACACGTAGACAGGAAGGTACCCAAAATAACACGTAGACAAGACATATAATCCCAAAAAATGACACGTAACCCGACATGTAGGAGAAACTAATGATGTGACCATGACACGTAGGCAAAAATCTGCCTACTCATATATTTGCATCCCGTCATGACGATTTGAAATCGTCGTGATCAGCTAAAAATATGCCCATAGAACACCTGACCTTGCTTGTGACGATTTAATATTATGTGTGCATGACGTTTTTGACTCGAATCGTCGTTATTTTATGGGGTTTTGATCCCCTCAAATGACTTACGACGATCTTGTGTGAAATCGTCGTAACTTTATGACAATTTCATCCATCGTCACTGCGAGAACGTCATGTATCAACACATTTCTTGTAGTGGCTACTCAATAACTACAAGGGTTTAAAACTAAAATAACATTTAGCATGGCATAAAAAAGTTCTAGCCATATTCTATACAAGCTTCTACTAGTACTGTTATAAATTCTACTTCAAGCAGCAGTTTTCTTTCTCCCAACAAGCACCATACAAAACATGCTTTATCAAAAATACTCTTTATGATACAGAAAGCAAACATGAGAGTTCTCAAATAACACTACTAAAACTAACAGCTCTGATAAGAGATGCGTGCAAAACAGGAGCTAATTAAATGCAGCAGCCAAACAGAGACTAAGAATACAACATATTCTCATGAAAAAGCGGAGCGTGTCACTCTACAATAAAAAAATGTTGTGGTCCAACCAAGCTTATTATGAAAGTAAAAAAACTGAATGAGAAACCAAAATCAAACTGAAAACAAAAATAAAGTACGCTCAAAGTAAAACACATAAGATGCGACCGAATAAAAATATAGTTTCACTAGAAGTGACGTGATAATTTGTTGATGAAGAAGGGGATGCCCTGGACATCCCTAAGCTTAGACGCTTGAGTCTTCTTGGAATTTGCTGGGATGTACCACCGGGGAATCCCCACGCTCAGGCTTTTCACTCTTCTTGATCACATCATATCATCCTCTTCTCTTGACCCTTGAAAACTTCCTTCATATCAAAATTCTCACAATCTTCATTAGCAACGTTAGTGCAATCGAAATAATAAACTCACATGGTTCAGTTTCAACACAAGACTAGCAATCAAAAACACATTATTTACTGTAAAAACTTATTTTAAAACTCTGTTTCTCAAAAGAACAACAAAAGAAAGAGATTAAGATGCAAATACGATAAATGGCATAAATCTGTCAAAACAGAACAACAGGTAGAGATCGATTTTTTCGAAAATCTTCTGTTACTCAAATCAAAAAGTGGTCAACTAAGAAAAGTTGCGTATATAACGTAGGATTAAGCACAAACAAGTTCAGGTCATTTTGAATTTTCTGTGATTTTTACCGGAATTAACAGTGGATAGCAGAAATCTGTTTTCTGCATAGAAATTCGAAATATAGTGTCAACTTTTCACTAGAGGCTTTACTTGTCTCCACAAAAACACAAAAGAAAAAATACAGCGGGGTTGCTGAGGAAATAGACAACACCCATGTGCAAAGCACACCAAATAAAACAAAGAAAAACATAACGAAAACAGAGAAATAAAACGGGTTGTCTCCCGGTAGCGCTTTTCTTTAACGCCTTTTAGCTAGCCATAAAAGGGAAACTCAAGTATTTTCAAGTGAAGCATTCAAATCAAGGTTTGGCAACTCTTTAATAATGCATTTATTTTATTCAAGTGGGTTTTAGAGGATCCTCTGTTAGTATTTTTAGGCTTACTATTTTCATAAAATAAATTCTCAGGAACAATCCAATCAAAATTCTTTTCTTGGGCTTCGTGCAATGTCATTAATTTGAAGGGGATTGTTATTTTATCCTCGTTTTCATTATTAGATTCAGTTTTTTCTAGAGAACAAATAATGTCTACACATGAGCCAAGCATATTGAAACGATCAAATACTTTTCTAGCTTCTATAGCAACATCTCCAAATTCTTTAAGCATAGTTTCTAAGATGAACTTTCTTTTCTCAACATCTTCAATGTTGTTCAGGTTGAGGAACATATGTTGTATTATGGGATGAAGGTTAACAAACCTAGCTTCTAGCATGTGAACTAAAGAAGTTGCAGCAGTCTCGTAATTGGGAGCAAGTTCTACAATGGATTTTTCCTCAAAATTATCATGCTTACTAACATGATCAAATAATTCTTTAATAGTGTCCTTTCCAACTATAGAACCACTTCCTATCGGCAAATCTTTTAAAGTAAATTTAGGGAGCAACATGATGAGAAATCGAACTTTAAGAACAGAAAAGCAAAAATAACAACAAGCAAGTAAATAACAGCTATAAAGTAAACTAATTTTGTGTGTGTTTGCAATATAGAGAATAAAAACAAGACAAAAATAAAAACAAGACAATAAACAAAATAAAGAGGTTGAGAGTGAGAGACTCCCCTTGCCCGAAGACTTCCTTCTCCCTGGCAACGGCGCGAGAAAATGTCCTTGATGCTTGCGTTGGGATACCCCAAGAGGAGGGTGTGATGAGCACAACGATAGGAATTTTCCCCTTAGTTAAGAACCAGGGTTATCAATCCAGTAGGAGAAAGAGAATCTTCGGATGGTTGATGCCACTGACGGTGGTGCTGGCACTTCACCGGTGTCAACAACAATGTGGAACCTGCACACAACACAACCAAAATACATTGCCCCAACGGTATAGTGAGGTTGTCAATCTCACCGGTCTTGCTGAAAACAAAGATTAGACGTATAGTGTGGAAAACAGTTGTATGCTTGCAGAAAGTAGAGAGAGAAGGAAATTGTTGTGGTTTGTTTAATAGTGTGGAAAAATGGACCGGGGTTCATAGGTTCACTAGTGGTGTCTCTCCATAAAAGATAGCATGCTGGGTGAACAAATTACAGCTGGGCAATTGACAAATAAAGGTTGCACCGTAGTGCACATTATAACATGATGATTACTATGATATTTAGTGCGGGCATCAAAACAAGATACATAGACCGACATCCATCTGCATCCATGACTAATAATCCACCGTCAGGTTATCATCCGAACCCCCTTAGGTATTAAGTTGCAAGCAACAGATAATTGCATTAAACAAAGTGTGTAATCTAAGCATTGATTGTACACGCGGGTACTCTCAACGCTGTTTTCACCCTAATGGAAACAACACATCCTCCCCCTTCACGTTTCTATCACTTGAGCAAGGAAACAAGGAGGCATGAACCCACTATCAAGCATAAATACTCCCTCTTAGAGTCACTAGAAACTACTTGGCCAGAGCAACCACTAGCAACGGAAAGCATGCAAGATCACAAATAACATATGCAATAAAGACTATAATCAACTTGGCATAAGGTCAATATTCATCGGATCCCAGCAAACACAGCATATAGAATTACATAAGATCGATCTCGATCAGGATAGGAAGCTCACGAGATCTAAACCTGGAGGCATATGAGGAGGAGACAACCATCTAGCTACTGCTATGGACCCGTAGTCCAGGGATGAACTACTCACGATCACTCGGGAGGCAGGCATGGTGATGTAGAAGCCTCTGGTGATGATTTCCTCTCCGCCAGGGTACCGGAAAACAGCTCCAGAACCCTCCTGATCTAGGGTTGACGGCGACGGCGGCCGCGGAAATTTTTCGGGGATTTTGATCATGTACTTAGGGTTTTCCATCCGGGAGGCTTAAATAGGCGAAAGGGAAAAGGCGGTGGACCTCCAGGGGCCCCACACCCATAGCTGGCGTGGCCAGGGGGACCCGCGCCAGCCTATGGTGTGGCCCCCCTGTTGCCCCTCTTCGACTCCTCTTCGGTCTTCTGGATGCTTCCAGGGAAAATAGGACTTCCGGGCTTCGAATTTTCCAATTCCGAGAATATTTCCCGAACAACTTTTCTGAAACTAAAAAACAGCAGAAAACATGGAATTGGCTCTGTGGCATCTTGTCAATAGGTTAGTCCGGAAAATCGATAAAAATGACATAAAGAAGGGAGAAAACATGCAGCAATCGGCATAATATCATCATGGAGCATCAGAAATTAGGGATACGTTTATGACGTATCATTGACCTTAATACTACTATGGATTAAACTTGTGAGAAGGATATTGCTACTGTCATTTATGATAATCCATGCTACTTTGATAAATCCTATGATAATCCTCTATTTATTCCAACTATTGATATGCATGACAATGAGAAAGTTTGTTTAGAAAATTTATATGATAATGCTCTAGATGATGGTCCTACGTTTCTTGATGTTATAAATTATAATTCTACTGAAAATAGGATTGTTATAATCTGTCCCATACCTTTTAAGAGTGACCAATGATCTTGTTTCGCTATTGCTAAAAGTGGGAAAGAAGAAGTCTTTATTTTAAATTTTGATCCCACTATTTTTGAGCTTGATATGAATTGTGTGATTTTAGACCATGACAAACATGCTTTATGTTATAATTATGTTGTTGATTTTGTTCATGATGGTACTGAAAATTATTATGAGCGAGAAAAATATGGTTGTAGGAATTTTCATGTCACTAAAACACCTCTCTTTTTGTTGAAAGTTTTGAAATCGCTCTTGTTCTACCTTCCCATGATTTCTAGTTCGGGCTTCTTTAATTTATTTCTTTACAAGATTCCTATGCATAGGAAGTGCGTTAGATTTAAATTTGTTTTTGACTTGCTTCTTGATTCTCTCTTTTTCTTAATTCATATTTTTATGTGATCATCTTCTTTCTTTCTGTTCCTAGCTAAAAGGCGTTAAAGAAAAGCACTTCTTGGGAGATAATCCATGGTTTTATTTTTTTTGGTTTTCTCTGTTTTCTTTGAGTCAAGGTGTTGCATACTTCTGTAGCAACTCCTTTGTATCTTTATTTTCCTGTATTAGTTGTGCCAAGTAAAGTTGCTAGCAAAAGTTGCTGTTAGTTTTAGATTTCTGCGCAGGAAACAGATTTCTGCTGTCCACTGTTGAAAATCGTATAAATCACAGAAATATCAAATGAACTGAAAAGTTTTGTGCTTATTCCTTACCTAATTTGGAAACTTTTACGTTCTTTATGTTTTTCGATTTGAGCATCGTAAATGCCTCGAAAATAATTAGTGTTTAAAGTTGTTCTGGTTTTGGAAGATTTTTTTAACTTGAACACGTGAATTTTTTATTATGCACTAACCCTCTAATGTGAATTACTTTGAGTGTGGTGTGAAGGAAGTTTTCAAGGGTCAAGAGAAGAGTGTGATATCATGTGATCAAGAAGAGTGAAAGCCAAAGCCTGGGGATGCCCCTGTGGTTCATCCCAGCAAACTCTAAGAAGACTCAAGCGTCTAAGTTTGGGGGATGCCCAAGGCATCCCCTTCTTCATCAACAAATTAGCAGGTCACTTCTAGTGAAACTATATTTTTATCGGTCACATCATATGAATTGTACTTAGAGTGTCTATTATTTTTTTGTTTTGTTTTCTTTTGTTTTCCTTGCTGCAATAAATATCATTGGAACCTAGCATTCTTGTCTGGGAGAGACACACGCTTCGCTTTTTCATATGAATACTCGTTATGCTCATATTCTTAGTTTCTCTTCTAGCTGTTGCAATCCTTTTAGCTCCCATTTTTCATGTATCTCTTATTCATAGTTGTTAGTTTAGTATAGTTATGTTAGTACTCTATTGATTAATTGATGTATCATTGGTTTGTGTCAAATAAATATATTCCATGGTGGTTGATGGAAAAAAGAAAATGCTTCATGTGGTAGAATTTATAACGGTGCAAACAGAAGCTTGAATAGACGGCTAGAATTTTTCATATCATGTTAGATGTTATTTTAATTCTAAGCCTAGTAGTTATTTTTGTATCATGACTTGTTTCAAATAGCTGAGAGTTTTTAATGTGCCATTGAAAGAATCATGAGTTGTTTTATCACATTGAAGCATAAATTTGTGGTGTTATCCTTTGAATGTTTTATTTGGTTGACTTGGCGCATGCTTACACCATGTTTATTACAACAAACCAGTCACTTATAGTCTGTATGATCATTTTGTTTTTGACTTGTAATACCACTTATGCTTTGATTAATAATGTTTTTGTCACTATGCACGATTATGGCCATTGTGCTCTCTTGATTTGTCGCTCCCAGTCTTTGCTAGCCTCCACCTGTACTGAGTATGAGCTCTACTCGTGCATCCAACTCCCAAAAAACAAAGTATGTCAAATGTGTCCACCATACCTACCTTCATGTGGTATTTAATCGCCACTCCACAGTAATTTCTCATGCATTACCTTTAAAAGCTTCAAAATTACTCCTGTTTTAGCTCATGAGGACATGAATAGAGAATTTTATCTCACTTGTTGATTGGACTTCACACCCTGAACTAGTGGCTTCATCCACCTATCCAATTGCTAGAAGAGCTGGTAGCGGGGTGCCGAGCCCCAAACTTAATACAACAAATTCTCGTCACTATTCCCCCCCCCTGATTTAGTAGTCAATGGATACTTGTGTAAACAAAAGAGAAAGAGGGATGACCTTCTACCCAGTTGCGTCCTTCTATGGGAGCCGCTCTTGTGAAGTATAGTTGGCTTGTGACGTACTGTATTTTCTGTTTACCATTCGTTGACATAAGCATACACACCTCTCTAATAAATCTTTTCAATACCTCTGTTTAACAAAATAAAAATATCTAGGAGATGAGTGTTCCCTGCTTCCCTCCGCAATGGGACTTTCTTCTAATTTTATGTTGAGTCTCCATCTTTTAACTTTATACATAGTTGAGAGAGCATAGTTGCCATTCTGAGTTTAATGTGCATTTATCCCAAAACTATCATTGATAGATTCATACCTTGTTATTGCTTTCTCTCAAATTATTTGTTCTAGTCATCCACTTAAACTTTGAAGGTGTCATGGCATTTATGTTTTTCCCCACTCTTAAGGACAAGAGAAATATCACATTGCTATGTTTTCTTGATGCTCGAAACAAACATATAAATTTCAAATGCATTATTATCATGATCTTCTATTTGTGTTACTTTTCATGATGCAAAGTGATTGTTAAGTTTCATTGTTAGAATTATATCTACCATGCTTGTGTTTGAAGCACTATGATCTAAGATTACATATGCTTTTATAGTTTTGATGATCAAGTTTATGTTGGTAGCATGTCACCTCAGAAATTATTTATTTGTTTTATCGTTTACCTACTCGAGGACGAGGAGGAAATAAGCTTGGGAAGCTCACAAGATCTAATCTATTGACAAGATGCCACACAGCTAGTTCCTGTTTCCGCTATTTTTAGTTTCATAAAATTTGTTCTAGAAATATTCTCGGAATTGGATGATTTGAAGCGCGGAAGTCTTAGAAATCCGTCGCGCACACGGAGTCCGGAGGGGACCCGGAGGGTGGCCACAGGGGCTCCACACCATAGGGCAGCTCCCCCCTTGGCCGCGCCCAGTGGTGGTGTGGGCCCCCTGGCCGCCCACCGACATTGCCCTTGCACCTATATATTCCCCTCGAAGGGTTAACGCTAGATACGAGAGCCTTTTCAACAAAAAACATCCGCAGCCCCCGTCATTGTCAACCCTAGTTCGGCAGGGCTCTAGAGCTCTCCCCGGTACCCTTCCGGGAGGGAAATCATCACCGGAGGGCTTTACACCACCATGCCCGCCTCCGGAATGATGCGTGAGTAGTTCATCCTTGGACTACGGGTCCATAGTAGTAGGTAGATGGTTGTTCTCTGCTCTTTATGCCTCGTGTTTAGATCTTGTGAGCTTCCCTACATGATCAAGATCATCTTATTATAATGCTAGATGTGTTGTGTTTGCCGGGATCCGATGAATATTCAATGCTATGTCTCTTGATTATCAATCTATCATGTTCTCTTGATGTGTATGTTATTTATGATCTTGCATGCTCTCCGTTATTAGTAGATGCTCTGGTCAAGTAGATGCTAGTGACTCCAAGAGGGAGTATTTATGCTCGATAGTGGGTTCATGCCTCCTTTCCATCTGTGCTCGAGTGACAGAAACGTGATGGATGGGGGATGTTCTGTTGCCATTAGGCAGAAAATAACGATGTTTATATTGTTTACATTACACACTTTGCTTACTACCATTTCTCAATGCTTTCTCTTAGCAAAGAGGAACTTCTCGAGGCCTTGTTTCCTAGAGGTCTCGGTTTGTGCCTTATGGAATATTTGGGAAAACAGAAACAACCTCATATTCAAAGGAATGCCCCCTTCCCTCGCCCGCTGGAGAGTAAATTTCCAAAGTGATATTCTGCTTCATCAACATCATGTCCATGCTAGTTTGGTGCAACCCCTTCTAGACTAGGTTTTAGATTCTTTCTCTTTATGGATTGTTTATTTCTCTTTCATTTCCTACCCCCTTAGTTTTTCTCAAACTTGTTGTACTTTGGCCATTTTGTGGTTGGTTCTCCTGTAAGGAAAAATTCTGGCTTTCCTTTTTTATATATAAAATTTACACCGTAGGGTTTTTCCCTACGGTACAGTCTTCAAAAAAAATTATCTCCTGCTTGCAATTTATACCCAAGGTTTGCTCGAATGGCATTCTGAGGGTGAATTATTAGTCATAGAGGCAGTTGGATAACGGTCTATGTATCTTGTTGTAGTGCCCGCATGAATAACATAGTAATCATCATGTCATGCATATGCACTAAGGTGCAGCCTTTATATCTGTCAATTGCGCAGCTATAATTTGTTTACCCAACATGCTATCTATCTGTTTTGGAGAGACACCACTAGCTAGTGAATTGTGGAACCTGGTCCATTTTCTTTATACTGATCATACAATCAGTGCAATCACTGGTTTTATACGGTTACTCCAGTTTTCCTACCGCCGTCACTGTTCTGTTTTCATCTACTGCAAACAAGTACTGTTTTCCACACCATATGTTTAACCTCTTTGTTTTCAGCAAAACCGGTGAGATTGACGACATCACCGCTTCGTTGGGGCAAAATGGTTTGATTGTGTTGCGTAGCTTTCATGTTGCTGCTGAACCGGTAGTACGCCCTGCCAACATCGGCTCATCAACCTTCGGAAGTGATTTCTTTCTCCTACTGGTCGATTCAACCTTGGTTTCTATCTGAGGAAAAACTTTCTGCTGCACTCTTCATACCTTACACTTGGGGTCTCCCAACGAGTGCAAGCCCTACACCATCACTTACTTGAGAGAATAAAAACATAAAAGGTACTACAGATGGTTCCTTAATTAACCGACCAAACCAAACTAGGGTTGCAATCATTTTGTCCCTGGAATTTCTTCTTAGCTAGACCAGTAATCAAACACTAGTGGAAACAGGGGCATTAGTCCCAGGTGGGTGAGGTCCTCTAGTGCCGGATCCACATCCGGGACTACGGAAACTGGATTGGAGCCCCCCACTCTAGTCCCGTTATGTTAAACTCGGGACTAGAGAGCTCCACACGTGGGCACTGCGAGGTCCTGGTCGCTGACCTCTAGTTCTGGGTAGTAATACGACCCGGGACTAGAGACGTCCCCACGGGGAGGCCTCTGGCTATGTTTTTTTTCGCCTTATAATAAATCGTTTAATACTATGGATTCTGGCAAAATATACGTCAATTAACTACAAATCATAAAAATACATATAGGATATAGAAAATGTTCATAAAAGAAATATCTATGTAATAAAAATATAATTTATTCTTTATGAGAACTGGTACTAGACCCCGTCTATTTGGTTACATGGACATCACAACCGGGAGTAGATCCCGTCTATTTGATTACAGGGAGATCACAGCCGAGACTAGATCCCGTCTATTCGATTACATGTGATCATCAAAATCACATATATTCCGTGCTATTGTATTTTCCCTTTGGGTTTACAATGTGGTCCATAAAAAATCCCGCAATTTCCTCCGCAATTCTTAGAAAGTGCTCCTTTGCTTGCAATTTTTTCCGTAATTTATCCAACTATGAAACAAGGAGATCAATATGAATATCAATCGTCATAACAACAACACTCAACACAATTAATTGATGGTAATAAAATAAAATTGTGAATACATTAATTTATTCACATACTTTTAGCCATGTCAATGCGTTCTGCTCAGTGAGCTCATGGCGAATCCACTTGCAAACGAAGTATCCACACAAATTGGTCCCCGGTGGCTGCCTCTCGCGGTAGGCTGAGAATATAATTTAATCAAAATAATTATAATAATAATCAAGCATGATATAATTAATGGCATTACAATTAAAAATATGCGCGGACCTAGCTCGTATTACTTACCTTGACATGATGAAAACTAAGCTCCTCTTTAAATTCACCAGGTGTCCTCTGGGTGAATTGTTTCCAAATCCTGCACGGGAAAAAAAATGAGTTATTGGTTAATTATTTGATATCTCAGGAGACCGATATAGGGCGATAATGACTGAAATTACCTTTGGAGCGCGTCTAAAATGGTCCCTTATACAAGTACCACTACGGTTGGGTTGTTTCAGACAGGATAGTACATTAATTTTTGAAACAAACTAAAATATATAATATAGGGGTTAATTTCATATACTCCTAAAACTCCACAAACTTCTAAGTAGTATATACTGAAAATTTGAAGATAAGCTAGGTTGTTCACAATCAGCAAATCAAGTCCATGCGTATCAAATCAAGTCGCCTGTTGCTGCTACTACTCGGTAGCTTCCCACATGGTGATGGTGTTGGGTACTGATCACTCTCCGGCATGGTTTTGGTTACCGGTCGGGAAATCCGGTAACCGCCCGGTAACCGGAGATCCCGACCATCCCCGGGAAATGCTCATACCGGTCAAAAAATCCCAATTTTTTTGAAAATTTTGAATTTTAACAAAACCCCTCGGTAAATGGTTATATTGGGAATCAATTTTTTAAATTTTCAAATTTTGGTTTTGAAATTCGTCCGGTAATCGGTCGCGGTAACCGGAAAATCCCGACCCTCCTCGGGAAAATTTTCCTACCGGGAACCACCGCACATGGCATATTTTCATGTCTTGGGCTTCAGTAGACTAGGCTGTAACTTTGATCACATAAAGTTTGTTAAATATTTATGCACCATCGAAGCTTACAGCCCAAAAAGCATGCACTCAAGGAACAAATGATTTATAGTCTGATTTTGCAGTTGTACTACCAGTAATGCTGTCACCGTTATATATCTTTGGTGTATGTGCCGTTACCAAACTCTAAGTAGCTGATTAAATATACTCATCAATATTACAGCACTAGTGTGCATCAATCGATGTAGAAGCTGGGGCTTTCACCCCCATTTCAAAAAAAAAATTTGATTAAATATACTCTCTGTAGACACTAGTGCTGTAATGTTGCCATGGTCCTAACTGACGAATGGGCCAACGCCTGAATTGCAGTCGTACACCAATCTTGTGATCCGGATCACCTCTGTTTCGCTTTGGTGGTAAATTTAAACGAATGCATCTTTGGAAGGGGCCTTTGTGACAGGCAAAATTTCTCTCAATAGCTCCAACATACATGGGCAAACAAGTAATACTTACAAATTAATAATCTCCCTGGGGTGTCTTCTCTCAAAGAAATTTGAATTACATTCATGCGATCAATATCATACATCATCTTTAAGCTTGTTTAGTTAGTAAATAAGATCTTATTTCCATGAAATATCAAACTGAGCAAAACAGGAATTTGAAAATCTTTAACTCAATCAAATTTAAGAACATGATTGTAGTAGACTGACAGTTCTTGTAACATGGGTATGCGTCAATACAATATATACTTGCTTGGTCAAATTGCTACACGGAAAAGAAACTCATCTCTGTTTTTCAGTGTGCAATATCTGGGTTGATGTAGTAACATACCCAAGAGTTCGGATTCATATATTCGGGTCTTATATACACGTCATGTGATGAAATACCAGTTGCAACAAGTTATTAATTCAGTTAACTGAGGCTGCAGCAACATAACTACTACTTCAATTTCCTGCTAGATATGCATCTCTGATGCCATGTAGCTTGGCAGCCACCTCCTGCATGTTGATACGTTCACTCGGAGATGGCTTCGTGCAACAGAGGCCAATGTTTAGCATAGATAACAGAGAGCGTACTCCTTTTTCCTTCCTGGTTCTTGGAGTTTCTTGGCAAAGCTGTAACTCCTGTAGCAGCTGGGGATCTACAATATCCAATACCCGGTCAGGGAAGTTGATCTCTATAAACTTCACAATGCTCATTCCATCCTTAAAAATGTCATCCGTTGGCCTTCTCCGAAGGAATATCTCAAGGAGGACGACACCAAAGCTATAAACATCCGCCATAGTCGAAACTTGACCGCCACTTGCATATTCTTCAGAATGATAAGTAGTTAATTTTGCATTCACTTTTAACATGACAATAGGAAAACTATAGAAACAGTTAGTATAATGGGTTACCTGGAGCAGCATATCCGATCGTTCCCACTAGTCCAACGGAAGAAGAGCTTGGGTTACCAAGAGATGATAACGTGGAACCAACCTTGTATTTTGCCAGTCCAAAATCTCCAACATGAGCTGACATATTGTCATCCAAAAGAATGTTGCTAGGCTTCAAATCACAATGAACAATTGTTCCTTGGTTTCTGTGGTGTAGGTACTCCATTGCATCTGCTATATTCACCACAATGTTTATCCTTTGAGCCATGGTAATAAGGTTGATATCTGAAGTGTTCTCATAGTCTCGAGTTGAGTATAGTAGTTTATGTAAGTCTCCTCGTGGCATGAATTCATATACAAGGGCCTTGAAATCATTACCATTAGAATCAATGCTTGAGCAGACAGTTAGGATACAGATCAGATTACGGTGTCGCACATTTCTCAACACATTACATTCTGTAAGAAAGCTCTTTTGTGCACCTCTTGTGTCTAGGTTGAAAACTTTTATGGCAACTTCATTCTCATCTTCAAATAATTTTCCTTGATACACAGAACTATATCTCCCTCTTCCAATTAAGTTGGACGTGGAGAATCCATCTGTTGCTCTGGCTAGATCATTGAAAGAAACTTTGCGAAATTTTGTTGAAAATGATGGGAGAGACACTGATTTTTTCTTGTTTTTTCTACTCCAGAGTAGTAAGACAACTATGACCATAGCAATAGACAAAATACTGGCTACTGGTATAACAAGTTTCACCACGAAATGGTGCCTATGTCTCATTGATTTGGAAGGCATAAGTGAACATGTTGGTATGTGTAACTCCAAGACCCCACCACAAAGCCCTTGATTTCCATCAATTCGAACCGCAGTTGCATTCTGAAAGATCCCTTTGGTTGGAACTTCACCATGAAGATGGTTGAATGAAAAATCTAGTCTCTCAAGATATTGCAGGTTGCCAAGAGATGTTGGTATTGACCCGGTTAAGTTATTTGTTGAGAAGTTCACAAATATTAGGCTGAATATTTTGCCTAATGAACTAGGAATGCTTCCGCTGAAATTATTCGAGTCAAACTCAATGTATACTAAACTTTCACAGTCACCGAGAGTGTTTGGAATATCTCCATATAAATTATTTGATGAAATGATCAATTGTATGAGTTGTTTGGCATTTCCAACATTGTTTGGAAGTTTTCCATCGAGGTTGTTGAATGATAAATCAATTGAAATTATTGATGGGATTTGGAAGATCTCCATTGGAACACCACCAGAAAGATTGTTGTCAAAAATGTCCAAATCTTGAAGCATTGGAAAATTTCCAAAGCTAGATGGAATTTGGCCAATGAATCGGTTCGAAATTAGTTGGAGTACTGCCAGCTGCGACAAATTTGACAAGGACCACGGAATGATCCCCGTAAAGAAGTTGGTGCTTAAACGTATTTGTTGCACACTTTTGAGAGTTCCAATCCACTCTGGAAGCACACCAGTAAAGTGGTTCCCCACCAATGATACAACAATCAGGTTGTAATGGTTTATTAGGCCGGAAGGAAAATCTCCTGATAGGTTATTTTCGTCCAAGTACAGCCGCTGGAGTTGATTTGAAAGGTTACCTAGTGAACTTGGTACATTGCCTGATAGACAATTCCAACTCATCGATAACACTTGTAGCCCTGTGCAATTGGCTAAGCTGTCCAAAAACTCCCAGTCTTCATTTGTATTTGTGTGGAGTTGATTATGTTGAAGATTCAACCACGAGAGCTTTGTAAGTTTGCCAATCATGATGGGCACAGATCCCGTGAAGTTGTTGCTGGACAAATCGATTCGATTTAGACTCGAAGCATTGGCGAATGAAATAGGAATGTGCCCTAGAAAGAAGTTACCGCCTAATGCAAGTGTTTGGAGGTTGGGAAGTAAGGTACATAGATTTGGTGGTACCTCTCCACTTAGACCATTTAGAGAAAGTCCAAGACTGATGAGATTAGAAAAATTCAATATGGCTTGTGGAAACGTGCCTACCAACTGATTAGCACTTGCAGCAAGGTACTGCAAGCTGGATAAATCTGCAAGCTCAACCGGGATGTTTCCTTTTATATGATTATAGTTGCAGTTAATGATGGTCAATGTTGTGATATTGGCAATAGAAGATGGGATGATGCCTGTAAGGTTATTCATCCGAACCCGAAGCACCTTAAGGCGATGAGGCAAATCAGCAGGAAATTGGCCAACTAGATTGTTATTTGAAAAATCTAGCACCATGAGTTTAGAGCTGTTAGAAAAACTCGGTATTCTTCCTTGTAGCGTATTATTGTCCAGGTGTAGGATTTTGAGGCGCCGCAAATGACCGAGCGAGGGTGGGATCTCCCCAGTGAGTGCGTTTTCTGTCAAGTCTAGAGACTGCAGAAATGATAGGTTACCAAGAGCAGGAGAGATGTGTCCTACCAAATCTCGACTTGAAAGGTTTAGAGAAGTGACACGATATGGTAGAATCTTCACCCTGCACAAGACACCTTCCCAATTGCAAAAGTGTGTGCTATCGTTCCAGGACATGAATGCTTGTTGTGGATCGGAATGGATTGCGTCCTTGAATCGTAGCAATGATAGCCGGTCGGTCTCATTTCCATACAAGGAGGAGGAGCTACAGATGACGTCATGTGCACCGCAAGCCACCAACACGAACAGAATTAACCAGCGGGTTACGGTAGTGTTCTTGGCCGGGTATCTATGCATGTAGGTGGGATTAGATCTTCAATATACTCTGTAGATGCATACATAAGAACATGAAGAAATTTAAATAATTCAGTAACAAGTAGCAGGAATATTTGCAATTAATGATGGATTGTCATATATTGGAAAAAAGCACTATGGCGCAAACATGCCCTCACTAGCGTTTACTTTAGTTTTTCCTGGCACATCAAGCGCACACGGTCAACTTTATCTAACCGTGTGCGCTGTGAACGCACGGTTAGATCTTATCATGCGAGGATGGGTGCTTTGCTATGAGCTACGGGACTATGCATGGGTGTTGGCCGAGTTAGATCTTATCATACCATACACAATAAGAGCAAGTAGAATTTTGAATAGCCGATGGCGACTAATATATTACTATGTATATATGTTACTGACAGATAGATATATTCTACATGGATCGGGAAAGCAAAGCATGTGGGGATTTGAACGCATCATAAAGACAGATAGAAATTGAAAGCATATGCATGGATCGATCACATACCTGGGAATTTCTTCTCCTTTTCGTTTCCTGAACAAGAGCTAAAGAGTAGCAGAGAGCAAAGCATGTGGGGATGGTGGGTGGAGTGTTTGGTTCACCTCAACCGACGCAGCCTTAATATATATACTGCTGTTGCTGTCCGGATACCACCAGCCCACTCCAAACACCAGCCACTTCCTTTGAATTATACTCCAAGCTGCAATCAGATTACACTGCATATATGGCTGATTAAGACCGTACATTAAAATTTGACAATTTGACTGACTCAACAGGCTGTATAAGGAATGAAAATTCAAAGAATCCACCTACCGTGTGACTTGTCGCGGGCGTGCAAGAAGTCGAGAAAAAACTAGCCATGAAATATACGCTCGGCCGCCACCAGCAAAATTAACCAACAAACAAACATAAACATCTGTTGTCACGATGTCTCAAGTCATAACATAAACACCACAGAGGAAGGTGTATCTTTC
Source organism: Alopecurus myosuroides (assembly GCA_028641055.1). NCBI lineage: Eukaryota > Viridiplantae > Streptophyta > Magnoliopsida > Poales > Poaceae > Alopecurus > Alopecurus myosuroides. The sequence goes on from CM054058.1 coordinate 20,434,860, forward strand.
ACTATCAGTTTGTCACTAGACTAGACTAGGTAGGCGGGTGACACCAGGTTCAACATCGCGGCCTTAATTTATAGCCGCTAAGTCTGGGTGGTGATGTCTGCTAACTAATCATGTTGCCAACAATTGGCGCACTATCTCTCAAAGAAAATGATGGGCGCACCAGTCCATATTTTCTACCGACCGGCCTAAAGGTGAGGCCAGCGCATTTGACTATTAGGACAACCTGAAGCTCTATCATGGTCATTCATCCTCACACCTCTCAAGGTGAAAATAACGCCACTTGGCGTGCCGGTGGAATTTTCGGCAAGGGGTGCTAGTTTCCCCCCCCCCCCCCCCCCCCCCAAAAAAAAAAATTCGTCCCTCAGCATTCGAGTTTTGGACCAAATTTGGCAAAGTTCAGCACAACATAATCTTTCTATCTAATTCAGCACATATTCGACACAATATAATTTTTATCACATAATTTAACAAGTTTTTTCATAGAAATTATTACAAATCAAATATTTCAACGAAACAATCTCATAATTTAACAGGTTTCGAACACAAATTAATTAAGACACATCGAACTAGGTGGTTCCCTTGAGCCTCCATAGGTGCTCCACCAGATCGTGCTGCAATGCACCAGTGAGTCCCGGATCTCCTTACGCATAGTTAAAAGGACATTTGTTCCCTAATCTTATATTGGAGTTTGATTACAACACTTAGAGTTTTAACCATTTGGCTAAGCATTTTTTAGGAAAACTAAGGTGAGGTGCATGCAAAAAGGCGAAAGAGTCACTATGAGATTATTTTAGTCAAATGGATTTATCTTGCACAAGATGGACCACTCAAAATAAGAATCTTCCTGGAGGGCCTTGCAAGCCGGCCTGTCCGGGAAGCTGCTCCTCAAGGTCGGGTGCCTCGAGCTGGTGGTTGAACTTTTATACATTCCAGCCGGCCTAGGCCAGGCTCCCCGATTACCCACAAGTGTTGATTGCAACAGTCTTCGAGATGGTAAATATAGGCCAATTTATTGATTCGACACAAGGGAAGGCAAATAACACTTATAAGTCTTAACAACTGAGTTGTCAATTTAGCTGCACCTGGAAAGTAACTTAACTGACAAAATTTATCAGTAGTAACAGTGATATGATGCCAGCAGTAGTATGATAGTAACGGTAGCAGTAAAATATCAGTAGCAATAGTAACAACGAATGTAAATGAAGTTGATAGCAGTGCTAAAAAACCGTAGGCAAAGGGATGGGTGTAACTATGTTGCATGAATGAGATCAACCATGTAATAGACTAACATAGGGCATCACAAATATATAAGAGAGCATCAAAGTCATTAAGAATCATAGACATGTATCCGGAAATAGTTGTACGTGCTTGCATTAAGAAATTGCACAACATCTTTTGTCCAACCATACCATTGCAGCGGATGAAGACTTATCATAGCCTATGTTAAGCAAAGTTATATAATTTTGAGAGCCGTTTTTCATTACTACAATTCTTCATTCCTTTATGAATGACACCCCTACCTTGTCCTACACAAACCATGGCTAGCCGAATTCATGAGTGTCTGCCAACAAGTCAATCCATCGGGAAATACCTCTCTTTTTTATTTAAGTTCATATTATTTTGTACCAGCTCTCTTGCAATTGAAATGAGAACATATCCCATACTCATTGTGTGGATAAGAAAGAAAAAACCTCTCTTGACATAGGACAGGATAAGTTTTAAACTAGTTCCTAAAGAGCTAAAACATGAACACAAATCAGGTTTAATAATTTTGAGAGTTTTAAAGTTAGCACACGGGCAATTTACTTGCACTAACTATAAATACCATGCATAGGTAGATATGGCACAATGGAATGACTTTGGTTTAAGAGAATTGGATGCAGGATTAGAGCTCATACCAGTACATGTGGAGGCTAGCAAACTACAGAGAGCGACCAACTAAGAGAGAAAAGAGGTCATAATCATGCATGTGCCAAGTCGATCCAAATAAATACTTCGGAGGGAGATACCACTAAACAATAAAAAGGGGTCATTTATCGAATTTCCCATAGAAAACCACTACTACTCAGTTTTACCCCTAGCGTAGAATGGTGCTCAGTTTTGCCCTTACTTCGTGCGCAGCTACTATGGAGAGGTCGGAACAGTTAGTTTGGAGTCGATTCCATCTTGGGGCGTTAGCGAAGCGGGTCTGGAGCTTCCAGGTGGGACCGCCAAGTGAGTTGAAGTCGCGCGGAGCATACAGGTGGGACCGCCCAATTAGTTGACAATGCTGAATATTCCACACCCGTCATGCGCTTCCGCTGTCGTGCGCTGCCGCCCAGTTAGTTGACCCGTCGTCGTGCGCTGCCGCCACCAGCGCCACACCACCCCTGTTGCGCCACGAGCACCTGCGGCACAACCACCACCTACGGCGCCACCACCACCTGATCCACCGCCACCTGATCCTCAGCCAGCACCACCTCCCACCACCACCTGTGTCGCAGCCAGCGGCACCCATTTGCGCCGCCAGCACCACCTGCACCGCGCGGACGTTCCACGTGGCCACCTGGTTCACCGCCACCGTCCTGCGACGCCGCTGGTGGGGCGCTCGTTCCACCACTCTGCCCGCCACCTGCTCGACGAAATGGATAGAAATAAAATGGAGAGAGGCGACGACCTGGGTCCGGAGACACGCCGCGTCCACGATTGGGTTCCCATTGGTTAAGTACTGAGATTTGAATTGTCGATTCGACATGTGATGCCATTGATTTGCAGCTGATTGCGTCTCTGTTTTCGTGGGTTAGTATGGAGTTGCGGTTCGATTTCTTGGTGAACATTAGAAGGGACCGCTACATCGTCGATGCAGACAATAAGAAGAAATTCCAAAGAGGTTTCAGTTATTCCGTCCCAATGGATTGTAATTGGAGTTTCCGACAATTTGGGGCGATAATTTGCAGCCCATATCCTTGGGGTTTGCATGATGAAGTGGAATTTAGATACTTTGATGGGGGAAAAGATTGGATCCAAATTAGTAATGATGAAGAGCTTGCTACCATGTTTGCTAAGCATAAGGAGGCAGAGAATTTTCATGTGAAGCTGGAAAATGATGTGGTTGTGCCGGCAGTTGGACAGACGGTGGCGGGTTCATCTTCTGTGGCATGACCCTCACGTCGTACTGCCAACTCTAGCTAGAACAGTTCAGAACCAACTCGACGTGGTGGCTCGACAAGTGTGGGCACTGGGAGAAGGGTTCATGTTGAAGTGGAGTCTGATGCCTACATTTCTGCGGATGATGAAGAAAGGCTATATTCTGATGTTATTCAGAATTTAAGATGGACATCTCGGGGTGAAATCCAATATGAGTCTGACACTACCCATGAAGAGGAGGAAGACCAGACACCTGTTGAATGGGACCCTGAGAACCCTCTTATGACAGAAGGTTGCATTTTGCTTACATGGCTGAGTGTAGAAATGCACTTGTGACGTACTGCATTAAGGCAGAACGTGCGTTTACAGTTGACAAAAGCGATAAAAGGCGCTACACTGTGCACTGTCTGTCTGAGGATTGTCAATGGAGGATGCACGCATCTAAAATGCGTGGTAGCACTAATATTTAGGTAAAAGTGAACCCTTTTCCCCACACATGCCAAGAATCAACCCTTAGGAAGCAAACAATCGGTAGAGCCAAGTCAAGATGGGTGGCGGATGAAGTAAAAAAGATGGGTGGCAGAAAACCAACATGTGAGTACAAAGGAATTGCAGAAAAACATCGAAGACAAGTTCAAAATAGATTTACCATACATGAGGGTGTTCAGTGGCAAACATAAAGTATTGGAATCTGTCCATGGTAACTGGAATGAAAGTTTTGAATTGTTGTATTCATTCAAAGTTGAAGTGGAGAGGACAAGCCCAAGTAGTATTGTTGAAATTTATCACCACACCGTGGAGTACACATTGAAGAAAGTGACAAGGACCAAGGAATGCTTTAGGAGGGTTTTGTGTGCTTTGAAGCTTGTCGAATGGGTTTTTGGTAGGCTGCAGGCATTATTTGGCTATTGATGCTACTTTTCTCACACGGAGGTTTAAAGGAAAGTTAGTAGCATCTTGTGCAGTTGATGCACACAATTTTGTTTTTCCAGTTGCCTACGGTGTGCTGGAGATAGAGTCTGAGGAGAGCTGGACATGGTTTTTGCAGAATCTGCGCCGGGCTATTTCACATCCCAATGGGTTGGTAATTCGCACAGATACATGCAAAGGTTTAGAACTGGCCGTGGACAATGTGTTCCGAGGAGTAGAGCATAGGGAATGTATGTGTCACCTTGCTGCAAATTTTGTGAAGAAATTCAAAGGAAAGTTTTTACCGACAATTTATGGCTAGCATCTTTGACTTGAAGTGCGAGGAAGCACAACTACCACATGAGGCAGTTGTACACAAATGAGAAAGTGAAGGAATACTTGGAAAGACACCACTCGAAGTTATGGGCTAGAAGCCAATTCAGTGAACTGAGCAAAGTTGACTATGTGCACAATAATCTTGCAAAATCTTTCAACTCAACGATCCGGAAACTAAAGGATCTTTATTTGGCGGATTTGCTTGACAGGATCAGGATAGAATACGCCGAGAAATTTCATTTTCGTCTTGGAATAGCTAATGCAAAATTCACGGGCCACGTTATTATCCCAGCTGTGATGAAGGTGTTGAAGCAAAAAACAAAAGGCTTGATAATGAACATGAGATTTATCTCGGATACCAAATTAGAGGTATCGGTCTTTGACAAAGCTAACAAAGAATGGAGATATCTAGTGGATTGAGAAGAAAAAACTTGCAGTTATAGGCAATGGTAGATAACTGGGTTGCCATTCATTCATGCCTTGTTTTTCATCACTTCTATCTCAGGTCCAGCAGGGGATATAAAACAATATGTGCATGATTACTACTCTGTTGCAATGTTAAGAGCCACATATGCACATGCCTTGCCTGCTTTGGAGGGAAAACAACAATGGGATAGAGTGGACCCAGGATTCAAACGCTGTGCTCCAATTCTGAAGATAGCTGCAGGTAGACCAAGGAAGAGTTGACACCGACGTCGCAGTGAAGGTGGACTTGGAGCGAGGGTGCGTAAGTGCACAAGGTGTGGTGGGACTGGTCATTTCGGCAAATATTATGATAACACAGTAGATCCAGGGTTTCGAGAGAGTATTCCTGATGAAAATGATGGTCAGCAGCCGGATGCAGCATTTGAAAATGATGGTCAACAACCGGATGCAACATTTGAAAATGATGGCCAGCAGTCAAGTGATTCAGATGATGCAACATTTGAAAATGATGATCAAGTCCATGATCCAAATGATGATCAAGTCCATGATGCTCCAGTCGATGATCCGTTGGATGCTCCAGATGCTCCAGTCGATGACCCGCTGGATGCTCCAGCCGATGATCCTGCCATGATCTCACCAGTTTCATTGGATTCTCCATTCGATGATCCTTCCATGATCTCACCAGTTTCATTTTCAGATGGGTATGTAAATCCTGCCATGATCTCAACAGTTTTCATTTATCATTTATGATGATCCTTTATGTTTTGTATAGATCAGGTGTAGTTTCAAAGAAGAAGGTTAAGGTACCGACTACCAAGAGGAGAAGGCAAGAAGCTGTGAGCAAGATGAGCACAAGGAGCAATGGAGCACCAAAACAGCCAAGGATCACAAAGAAGCCCCGACGCTATTTAGACTAAGTTGGTGTTGTATTTTTGTTGAATAATGTTATATTTATGTTGACTGGTGATGTATCAAAGTTAGAACATAGTGTGGAGGAGCAACTATATCCCATATAACAACATTGTGCGTTGGATTCATGTCATTTTGATTTTTTTTTTGAATTATTTATGCTTATTTGAAACCATCGGTCTATTCGCATGAGAAATGTGCTTGAAATGAGACCCGAAGCTAGGGTAAATACCACCAGTTGTGCTTCAACATTTTTGGCATCTTGCCTAAATCAGCCAAATTAATTTCCTAGACATCTATTCTACATATTTAGTGTAAATCTGAAGTTTCATTATGTTTTGAGTAATTCTTTTTTTAAAATAACATGGTTTAATAGAAAAATCATATGTAAAACAGATAAAAATCATCGCTCTAGTAAATCTGAAGTTCCATTATGTTTTGAATAAATCTTCTATTTTTTTAAAATAACACGGTTTAATACTTAATAGAAAAGAAATCATATGTAGAACAGATAAAAATCATCCCTGTGGCCAACGGACCAACCAATCCGAGCGCAGAACGAGCGTCTCGCGGATCGCTGTGGCTGCGAGCGCATCTGTCCGATGCAAGATTCCTTCCAGAATGCGTCGATCCAACATCCCAGGTCGAGTCTCTGGGTGTCCTTCTAGAAGCTTTTCGGCTGGGTCAACATGGTTTTGTGAGGGTGGACCAAGTTTGAAATGAGCATACATAATTAAAAAAAATCAAAAAAATATAAAACCGACGCACATAGTATTGTTATGTCATATAGTTAGGAGAAAAAAATATAAACATGTCTTATAAACACTACTGCAGAATAGCCTACTAGTGACAGGCCCAAATGGCCCACTAGTGACATGCCACTGTCACTAATAAATAGTCATTGGTAATAATCTACTAGTGACAGGCAAGTGTCTATCACTAGTATTTGTTTATTAATGACATATATTTATTCGTGCCTGTCACTAGTCACTTTTCACACGTAGTGCATTCGCCTCATTAGCAGCGACATATCCTTTGTTAGTTTGGTAAGTTGCCTGTCACTCGTATATATTTGAGAAATAAAAAAATTACAAATGAAAAATATGCATTGCATTTGTACATCGGTAACACACTATGATCACCACAAACACACGTAGGTAACACAATACAATCATAAGTACAACAAATTGGAATTAACATCGATAGCACAATTTCTAGAACAATTCACTATCATTTTGGAACAACATATCAAATATAAGCTTTCAACTTCTTGTGACATATCAGCTGCCGCCCAACACCATTTCAGTTTACATCAACTTGAGCTAGCAATTTTCCTATCACATGACAATCAAATAGTTACAATAGTTAGTTACATGTGAAATATACAAGGATTTGAAATATAGTCAGGCCAAAGTAAGAAATATTAGGATTTAACTCAGAGTCTAACAGATTATTGCTTGCTTTTAAATCCCTTTGGATGATATGCATTCATGAATGTTCATGTAGGTATAGAAGCCCTGGGGCTATTCCTTCAACTATTTTAAACCGTTTCATCCAGTTTAATGATGTCCGTCTGATCGGATCCGCAAGCAATGGGCCATAGTGTTAGTTCTACACAGGGGAAGGCATACAATTGAACATTAGCAATTTACTCTGAAAACATACCAAAAATGAAGTAGTCCACGCTTCTGTTTGTCATGTATTCATAGATCAGTATGTTCTCTTCATCATGGACACAACATCCAAGGGCATGCCCTGAAGTTTTGCTACGAGTTGGATCTCATTTTTGAATTCCACTAGACCTTGTCTTGACTATAGCGTTTTGGCTCCTAGGCTCAACTGCTCCTGAAACCTGTACCAGTGAAATCTGTGTTAAGATTTATGGCAGCAACTTTTTACCTGTAGGTATGGTTCGCTGGAAAACACCGTATTTCATTCCAGCCTATGGCCCCGTTGTGTACAGTGTGTCTGCAAATGGACAGAGTTTCTGAAGAAGACCATGTAACTTGACGAGCCTTGTCATGGTCGAATTGCCTGCATCAAACGGACCATAATCCTGAAACTTATGAATCTTGGTACAGAAAAAATGATATAGCGTAAGCGGAAAGATCAAGAAACTTAATACTGCATGCACCATGAAAAAAATTAACAGCTATATGGATCTAAAGTTCCAATATTGTTAAATTTAAATAATAACTGTAAATTAACAAAGATTGTGCTGCATTATTACTAATCATCAGTACTGTTCCGAGGAAGCAAAATCTGCTGACAGATTTTACCGCACCATTTTTCAGATGGACCACCAAGAGAACATGAATGAGATGAACCTGCAGTAAAAATCTTTGCCAAACAATAAAATTAGTTGACGCCCCATCCATGAACACATTCCCCGTCCTTAAACAAAAATCTCCACCGTCAAACATCAATGATTTTTAAACAAACCTCACCGCTGTTTCTAGGAATAAAGCCCATTCGGAGTATCTACTACAGGAACGCACACAGCACAAGATCAATTGCATTATGACGGATTGAAAAGAAGACCCAAAGAAAAATAGAAGCAGGAGACAAAATGAAAACTTCACATACAGAATCTGTCCGTTCTCCACCAATAATCTACATGCACGATCTTTGCGGCAGGCTGCTCACACGCATGCAAATAACATCACAGGGGACCGATGCGGGCATGCCGCCACAGATATGGGCCGGAGTCGAGGGGCGCAGCGGAATACCAGATCACCTTCGCCCGACAGAGAGGACGGGCTGTCGCTCCGCGACATCCAGTCACTGGAAACAGGGGCTTGCCAGATCTGTGTGTTTCAGCCGTCGGACTGTTGATCCAGGCTAGTCTAGCCGCACAAAGAACACATGATTATTGATTAGTGGAAGGATTCCCTGAATAAAAGGATTAGTGGAAGGATATCTTGATCGTGGACAGAGCACGAGGATGCCCCATCTCTGGATTGTTTGAGGAACGAACAGAGATTTTCTGAGATGGTTTAGCTCGATGCAACTTTATTTAGGCACCTGCAGGGTGATGGCACGTAGGCGGCGAGGAGGAATGGTGGCGGCGGCACTTGTGGCGCGACGTCGGCGGGGATTCCTTGCGGCGCGGCGTCGGTTGGGTGAGGAGGCCTTGCGCCGTGGTCGACAGGGGCAGAGGGCTCGGGAGAGATCTGCCAAGAGTCAAAATCAATGCACAATTTTAGGATCGTGGCCAAGTCCACTACTAGTTTAGCCAGTTCCGGGAATTTTTTCCACCATGCCCCGCGAGTGCTTTTGTGTTTACCCCTAAATATTTAGTTAAGCCTAGTTTTTTTTTCACATATATACAACTAAGAATGTACACAAAAATAATCAGAAAAAAGCAAAATTTATAACATCCATAAAACTTAGAAAAAACATGTAAAATTAAGAGAAAAAAATAGGATATTCATAACATCTTGCACCAAAATGAATTATTTTCGATTTCGATTTCTACGTTGGGCTCGACTCCGGGGCGGAAAGGTCGAGCGGGACTCCGGGGCGGGAATTCGAGTGATACTCCGGGCGGACACTTCCGCAGCATCACTCCGACGATCTAACGCTTTGACCAAATCTTGTGTGGCCGCCATGAACGGGAAGCGGCAAGCGCAAGCTCAACTTTGGGCTTTTTTCTTTCTCTTTTGTACAATCTGATGCCTCTCCATTCGATGCACAGTCGCCTGCGTACGTTCTTCCGCCACCTCCGCACATGATCTAGTATGAGGTCCCCGGCGTGAAAAAAAAATCACTTTATAGGATGCGTATTACATAGCCCCTTTCTTAATTTTTTTGAAATCGACATTTTGAAGTTCCAAAAAAGTTCGAGAAAATATCTCACCTAACCTGCGGGTCTCACTTCCACCGGTTAGCTTCTCACACGAGATACTACACGACCGTTGACAGGAGCAGCTGGATTCGTAGGGATCGGTTTTTTCATTTGTACTATATTTTTTATCAATATATTTTATTGAAGTAACGCGAATTTGCTGGTTAATTAGTGATGGTTACAAATATGTCTGTCGCTGGTATAAACATGACCAGTGACGGGCAAGTCTGCAGATCTGTCACCAGTATTAGATGAAATTACCAGTGACAGGCGAAGTAAACTCGACTGTCACTAGTATGTGCTACAACCATTTACTGAGCTTTATCAGTGACAAACGTTTCACTGCCCATCACTAGTACATGTTACTAGTGACATGCATATTTTTGCCCGTCACTAATGTGCTGGTGGCTATAAGCAATTCTGCAGTAGTGAAAGAATGGAACGAAAAAGTCTTGTCTAATATGTGATACCTCGAACAGAGTAGTAGAGATTTCAAGGAAGATGAGGTGAGTTTTAAAACTTTGAAAATGAAAAAGTCAAAAACTCACCAAAGCTTCATTTTGGAGTAACTAAGAAAGACGCAAAGTTATTTTTTCATTTTGATGTTTTAAACTTGTTTTATTTACGATTTTCGATTAAAACCATTATTATTCAAAAGAAAATAAATAATATGAATATTCATCCAATAAATTGTGAGGCTTCGGAATTACATTATATAGGTCGAATACAAGTCTAGGAAAAATATAAATAGGATTTAGAAACATTAGAACGAAATCCTTCACTAAAATGTGATTCCTCGAATAGAGTAGTAGAGATTTCAAATAATATGAGGTGGGTTCTATAATTATGAAATGTAAAGTGTCAAAACTTCACAAAAGCTTCATTTTGGAGTAACTAAGAAAGATCCAAAGTTATTTTTTTCATTTTGATGAGTTTACATGCTCTTATAGTCTTGGTGAGTTTACATGCGCTAATAGGGTGAAACTCCTGTATCGGATGAAACATTGTGAATCTTCCAAAGAGGTGGGTTATACCTTTTTGTTTTGTGTTGCTATGGGCTATCCTAACACAACCAAGCAAATTTACACATTCCTACCCCCTTTCGACGCCGTTACAAGTCCGGTATTTCTTCAACGGGCTAGGGTTTCACCGGGAGGGGGGCTACGAAACGTCTGGATCCCAACACAAGCTAGGGGGTGCCATACCATGGTATTATAGGTGTGTTGTGTGCTTTGGATGTCAAAGATTGCACTCCGGAGGGTGACCCGCTTCACCGGCATCCACTTCTCTCTCGTGAGTTTACATGCGCTTATAGGGTGAAACTCCTGTATCGGACGAAACATTGTGAATCTTCTAAAGGTGTGGGTTCTATTTTGTGTTCCTATGGGCTATCCTAACACAACCAAGAAAATAGTTCCACATTGCTACCCCCTTTCGACTCCGTTACCGCGTGTTTCGATATAAGTCCGGTATTTCTCGAGCGGGTCTAGGGTTTCACCGGGAGGGGGGCCACGGAGCGTATGGATCCCAACACAAGCTAGGGGGTGCCATACCATGTTAGTATAGGTGTGTCGTGTGCTTTGGATGTCAAAGATTGCACTCCGGGGTGTGACCCGCTTCACCGGCATCCACTTCTCTCTCGTGAGTTTACATGCGCTTATAGGATAAAACTCCCATATCGGACGAAACATCAGGAATGTTCCGAAGAGGTGGGTTCTACCTTTTTTTGTGTTCCTATGGGCTATCCTAACACAATCAAGCAAATAGTTCCACATTGCTACCCCCTTTCAACGCCGTTACCGCGTGTTTCCGTATAAGTCCGGTATTTCTCCAGCGGGTCTAGGGTTTAACCGGGAGGGGGCCTACGGAGCGTATGGATCCCAAAAAAAGATAGGGGTGACATAAAATGTTAGTTTACTTTTGTTGTGTGCTTTGGATGTCAAATATTGCACTCCGGGGTGTGACCCGCTTCACCGGCATCCACTTCTCTATTGTGTGTTACATGCGCTTATAGGGTGAAACTCCCGTATCGGACGAAACATCGGGAATCTTCCGAAGAGGTGGGTACCAGATTTTTGTTTTGTGTTCCTATGGGCTATCCTAACACAACTAAGCAAATAGTTCCACATTGCTACTCCCTTTCGACAACGTTACCGCGTGTTTCCGTATAAGTCGGGTATTTCTCCAGCGGGTCTAGGCTTTCACCGGAGGGGGGCTACGGAGCGTCTGGATCCCAACACAAGCTAGGGGGACACCGCACGTACCAACTATCTCTAAAGCTGTCTAGAAATGACATGGCCGAGTAGTGCAGACAGCACCCGTCTACACTAATGTACATGCCCTAAAAACAGAGGGAACCAGATCCTCTTACTTTTCCCACCTTACGTTCTCTGACTTTCTACCCATGACACGTGGGTCCGGTGTGTCATGGGCTCCATTTGTCAGTGACCTAAAGTCAGAGGATTCCATTCCCGCACAGAGAAGTGCTTGTCTCAGCGTTTGTAGTCCATTGCCGCCGTAGTTTCATGCATGGACTCGATCTGCACCTTTCCTTACAATCAAACGATTGAAAATGACGCGTTGCATGGACTGGGTGTTTTGTCTCAATGTAACTGCATGCAACAACGGACACTATCTAGTGGGCCCCCGTTCATCAGCCCGGTGCATGCAGACTTCGACGCAGCCCTGCACGCCTCGTTTTTCCAGAGTAAACAACGTCGCAGAAAAAGAAAAGAGTAAACAACGTTGCGTCGCATTTGCAGCGACGCAGCCCTGCACGCCTCGTTTTAAGAAAATACGCATCAATGGACGCAGCGACGCAGACTTTAGCGTGAGACTTTGGATTTCATCTCTTCACCTTTTTAATACACGCATGCAGGCTACGTCGCATCACTTTGACTGCCTAATGCACGCACGTACCACTACCTGTCCTACGCCTAATGCACGCACCGCTTTGACCATGCATCGCATTTTCTACACTGCATCCAACGTTTTCACACAGTTGCTTCATCTACCCCAATTAATTCAGGTCTCGTCGTGTCTTTAAATAGGTCGTTTGCCTCCTCCTCCATCTTCTCATCCATCTCCAGCCCCTTTTCCTTCTCCTTTCAGCCCGGAGCACCATCTACCATGTCGACCTATTCTGTCCCTTCAAGCCCAGAGTACGTCAGGGACGAGGACAACCACCCCAAGGCTCGGCCTTGGTACGAGGCCGAGTGGATGCCGGAGGAGATCGGCATCGTTCCCGTCGAATCTCCCAAGCGGGAGCGCTCGCCGTCACCCCCTTCGTCCACCACCCCGAACCCGTCCACGTCGAGAGTGCCGCAAACCTCTCCCCCGCGAAGAAGAACCGCCGCCTCAAGAAGGAGATGAGGCTGGAGAAGAAGGAGATGGAGGCAGAGGAGAGGAGGGAGGAGAAGGCGGAGGCGAAGGCTCTCCGGCGCCGCATCAAGAGGGCCCGTGAAAGCTCGGAGGACAGGATGCGGGAGGAGAATCGCCGGGCCCGGGTCAAGCAGGAGATGGCGACTAGGGCGGCGGAGTGGAAGTAGGCCAACCCTAGGCGGTTGGCCGGAGAGCAGGAAGGGCGCCCACATGCAGACCAAGGGTAGTTAGGGTTAGGGCTAGGGCCCTATTTTTTAAAAGTGTAATATATGTAATGTCCGTCGGGCCCCACTAAATATATGTAAAGTGGGGCCAATGATTATCCTTTCTAATATATATAAGGTTATGTTTAAATTAAATTTGTCCAAATTTTAAATTATATTTGTCCAAATGTTTAAATTATATTTGTCCAATGTTTAAATTATTTTTGTCCAATGTTTGTCCGTACTAGTATACATTGGGCCTCTTTTAACATTGGGCCTGTCTAGGTTTTAGATGTGCCTGCCCTTTTATCCTGAACTGAACCTAAACTGAATCTGAACATTGAACCTGTACTGAACACTGAACTGAACATACGAACTGAAACAAACCAAATCAGGGCTGGATTCCTGACACATTTATTCCATTTCTTAGCCATATACAAATTGACCATGTTAAGCTAACTACAACACTAACTACATTACTTTTTACTAATGATCAACAAATACACAACTCCAAAAACAATTGCACATAAATAAAAAATTGCAGCCACCATATTGTTCTTCTTCTTTAGATCGACAAGCTTCTCCAGCTGTTTGGTCATCCTCTTCAACTCGTCCTTCTGCACCCCATTGTGCACCGTAGCAGATGCTCCACCGCCAGTAGAAAATTTGGCCCCTTTTTTTCCTCCTTTTGAATCTTCTTTATGTAATCCTCAAGCAACTGAAATGGTTGGAAGCAGATCCTGCAAATACGAAAACTCAAATCGGATAAAAACCCAAATCGGCTGAAAATTGAGAAAAAATAAAATGAAATTGACTGGGGGAACACATATCTCACCTCCCCAAGCTGTTCTTTGCTCTCGCATTTCACATACTCACGCCCGTGGTTGCCGTTCTTGTCGCTCGTGGTGACCCGCCGCTGCAGGGGCGCCGTCCGTAGACAGTCAGGGCACCTTCCTAGCGGAACTGGCCAGAAGCGCGTCCATTTAGAGTGGGATTCGGAAGCGGAGGTCGACGACATGCCGCCGGAGAAGAAGGGGATGTCTCCCCTATAGCTGTACCGTAGAAGAATGTGGTGCTCGGCTGATTTTCTTGCTCACCGCTGCGAGCTCCGGGGGCGCGCTCCGCCGCTTTTGAACCGCAGGCCGCAAGCAAACGGTCAACGGTTGGGTCCAAAAAGCCGCGCCAACGGTCAACAGCTGGGGCCCACAGGCCGCACCAACGGTCAACAGCTGGGGCCCACAGGCCGCGCCAACGGTTCTATTATGGGTCCCACAAGTCAGCATACTAACGGGGGGCTACAAGTCTCATGTAACGAATCATTGCGCACAGACTAGGGGCAAAACAGAGCACCATTCGGTGCTAGGGGCAAATCTGAGGTCGCGCTACCAACTGAGGGCATCAGGATAAATAACCCTAAAAAATGAAGAGAAAAGAGTTTATTCCAGCTTTCATTTCATGCTCACTTCATATGTCGTCATTATTGCATTGTCACTTGCACAACCAGATGATATAAATATAATAAAATATAGCGCAAGTATCATCGCCTACATGAGCTGAACTATGCAAACAACTACATAATAAAATGAAGAAAATAAAATATTTTGTTGCTTTTGAGTTTAATAAAAGCGGTGAATGAGATAAGAGAGAAAACACGAGTAAAGAAATGGAAAAGAATCAAAACGAAAATAGAATAACAAAAGAAGCAACCAATCGAACGAAAAAGGGAAATGTTTTTGGTCCTTTTGGTTCGTGGATAGAAGAAAACCAAACAAAGAAAGAAAATAAAAAAGAACAAAAAAATATTTTTGGTGTTTTACAAATTAGTGAAGACGCAATAAAAACGAAGAAACGATAAAAGAGAAAATATTTTTAAGTTTTCAATAAGAAGGAAAGAACACAAAATGGCGAGGAAACGAAGCAAAAAACGAAAAGAACGAAGGGAAAGAGAAAAGGAAAGCAAGTAGAACAAGCATGAAATATTTTTGCGTTTTTTATTCTTTAAAGAAACGATAAGAGAAAGAGAGAAATAAAACAAGAGAAAAATGGTAACAGGTCAAAATAAATATGCAGTGTAACCAGTACACAGCTACATAAGTCATGAATAGGAAATATGAACCGTGTGTCAGTGTATACGTACTTCCCCAAGTTTATTATTTTGGCCTAGAAGAAGTGGTGATCCCACATACCCCAACCAAATGATTGTCCTTGTGGAGGCTGTTGCGTCGACTGGTACTGTTGATATGGCGAGAGATGCTCGTCCCACGCCGACTGTTGCAACGAAAGTGAGTCGAATGATGATGGCAGCTCGGGCTCCTCGGTGTACGCCTCCACTTGGGTGGCTGGGTGTCCAGGCATCCTCGGCGTGAGGTACTCATCGAATATATCTTGTGACAACGCCCACCCATTCCTGGACATCAAACAAGTCAGGCGCATGCAAATGGAGAAAACGGGGTGCAGTATCACCGTTCTCAAATAAAAGTCTATTATAATTATCAGGTGATGACCTCGATGATAAAAATAAATGATGCATCATGGTAAGAAAATCAAGCCTACTTAGAAAAAGTAACTCATCATTAGGATCAAGGAGAACGTCACTTCGTGAAAATAAAACGTGCGAGGCAACAATGCCCCCATAAGTACATCCCCTACCAAAGTTGTTAGCAATATTCCTAGCAATTTGCACACCACTTATATAAGTATAATCCTTATCTAAAGCAGCGAGCAAGATGGCAAGATCAAGATTTTTGGTGGTGCTAGTGTTTTCCCTAGCAAGAACTCCTCTAAAGAGAAAGTATGCGAAATACCTCACCGCGGGATTTTGTATGCAAGAAACTTTTCCCCGGTGCGTGGACCTTGTGCCCTGGTAGCAGAGATTCGATTAGAGGTGTTGGAGGCCAATGAGGTTCTGGATTTTACATGTTTTCCCTTGGTTGGGAACCTGTAACATCCCAAGTATGAAAAATAGCCATTAGAATGTTTGCTCTCTATTATTTTATGTTTTGCATCATGACATCATGTTCATTGCATTTGTTTTGCTTGTTTTCCAACTGTTTTCGATTTGAATTTCAAATCAAATTTCAAACCTTTTGTTTCATACTTGTGATGTTACAATTTCCAAAATGATATTTCAAATCAAAACAATCAATTGTTTCCATTAAAGTTGTGATTTCAAAACTGTTGTTTTGTTTCTATCAAAAATTCATTTAATACCAAACCCTTTTCAAATTCAATTGTATTTCCCAACCTTTTGAAAATTATGAAAATGACCAAAACACTTCCATCATTGTTTCCATCAAACCATAAGGTTCAAAACTATTTAAAATGATGGCTTTTAATAATTCACTTAATTCAATTGCTTTCAAATTCAAATTAAATTCCAAAACAGCAACCCCTTTGGAATTAATGAAATTTACAAAACAATTCTAAGCAATTTGTTGCAAATAAAATTGAAGGTTCAACCTATTTGAAATGTTTGTTTTTAATAAATCACTTAATCTCACAATTCATTCAAATTTGAATCAATTACAAACAGCACTTGTAATTTGAACTTTTGGGAAAACAAAACTTGGCAAGTGTTGCTGTTACATATTTGAACCATATCAAATTTTTCTAAATTTTTCTAACATCCAAATCTAGCCCTTTTCTTCCTATTTCTATTTCAGCAAAAAAAACTAACAGCACAAAAAAAAAACAGAGCAAAGGAGAGAGAGAGGGGCAGCCAGGCCCAGTCCAATTACTCCCTCAGGCCCATACCCCCTCGACCATCGTCTTCCTCGTACGGATCAATCTGCAGGTGTCCACGTAGTGCAGAGGGAGCAGGGAACGGACAGGAGCTTCCCTCCTCCCCCTATAACTCGATGCCCTAGCTCTCCCTAGCCCTAACCCTCCTTCTTCCTCCTTCTCCCTCTTCCCCGCCGCCAATTCCTCCATCTCCCCACCTCTGATCTCTCTCTGTTTCTCTGTATCTCACCGTTCATCACTGAACCCCCACCGAAACCTCTTCTTTCCCCGGCGATCGCCGCCGGGAGGGCCACCCTCCGGCCAGGGCGAGGCCGGGAATGGAAACCCCCCGGCGCCCTCTCCCTCCTCAACCCCTCGGCGGCCACCGGGAGCTAGCACGGCGCCGCCGCCGTCCTCAACATGTCGCCGGTCGCCACCATCCTCCCCGAGCGCCTGCAGGTCTTTAGAGGGTGAGCGCTCCCCCTCGTCTTTCCTCCCCTCACCTCCTCCCTCTCGCATGGCCACAGCACAGCACACGCAGCACCCCACGATCCCGCATCCCTGCCTCCTCTCCGGCGAGCACCGCAGCGGCAGCAGCGATCTGTCCGTCCGCTGCAGTTAACTGCAGATGTTCAGTTTCAGATTAGACCCGCGACCTGAACTATTTCCCCCCCCCCCCCCACGACCCCCTACTGTCACCAAAGCAGAGCACAACCCACTGGTTAACCCCCTTGCGAGCAAGCCCCAGGTCCAGGGTTCGATTCCCCCAAGCCACACCCTTTTATTTCTGTTTTTTTCTTTTTCTGCCCGAATTTCAGAAACAGAGATCTGAACAATTAATTCTAAAATAAATATAAAATTGAATTTTGCTCCAAATTGAATGATTCAAATTCCTGTGGATTCAAAAGCTTGTGCCCTTTCCATTAGTAACAGAATTGCAACATGTTTCTGTAATACTTTTTGCACTACATAATTAATTACTGAAAATGCAATAAAAATTGGAAACTTTGGAATTTCATAACTTGAGTTTGGTTCATCCAATTTAAGCAAACTTGGGCTCTAAAAATTTGTCTTAACAAACTCTACACATTGGTATTTTATTTGGTCACAATTGAATTAATTTTGAGCATGTTTCTCTCTGTTTACTAAAAATGGCAGAATAAGAATGATTATGGAAAATTGCATAATAAATTCAATAATAACCCAAAAATTATGTTTAATAACTCAAAATGTTAGTGAAACATTTGCTACATGTTTTCAACCTTTTCAATGCAATTAGTTTACTGTTTTGAATAATTAAAATTGGTTAAATCATTTAAACCTTGTTTAAATAATTTAATATTGTTAAATTCATAACTTGATCAAATTAAATTCTTTTGGGACATATAAAATATGTTTTCAAACCATAAAAGTATAAGCTTTTCAAATATGAATCTCACTTAATGTTTTGCCCAAATAAAAATTCAAATAAGTTCATGTTTGAATTAAATTCATTTAATTCTTGCTTAAACTTGTTTAATTCATAAATAATTTATTTGAAATCCTTTTTCAACAAGTGAAACATGTATTCCACCCAAAACTTTGTGTTCTTTTCAAATATGAACTTTGTTATCTATTTTGAACAATTAAAATTGGTGAAAACAACAAATGTTTGTGTAACACCTTTAAGGAACCAAAATCCCTTGACTTAATAGCTAAAATTCCAAAATGGGTAAACCTTATTTCCAATTGGTTCTATTGTTGTTATTTTGTTGTTTTCCTCATCCATGCATCATGCTAATTCACTTTCACCTGTTGATTAGTTGTAGATCATTTAATTCAACCATAATTCATGGGCTTTCCATATGCAATCCAATTGCATATGGGTCCATTTAATCATGTTGCTATCTTCTCAACTAGTTTATTTCTATGCATCAAATTAAATGGTCATGCATCATCCCATGTTTGTGCACTATGCCATGTTATTGATTGTTCGTTCTCTGCGTTGTTTGTTTGCTTCTTCTCGAATAGACGACGACGTTGAGACAGACGATACTTACGACACCCCTTCTGTGGATCTAGCTCAGTACCAGGCTGCTGAGTTTGCAGGCAAGTATTCACTCACATGAACCACTGTGTTCCTTTCAACCCTGGTTACTGATACTTTCCGTTGTCTATTTTGCTAGCCATATGTATCGTTGCTTCTGTTCGATCCTATCACATGTCATTCCTTAACCCTGATATTGCCTCACCTCCACTCATATAACCCCGTTGCTTGTTGCCCGTGTCGTACTAGCATGCTTAGGGTTGTTTTTGCTCGAGTCTGTTACCCGTTACTTTCTGTTACTATATTTCTATTCTGTTCTGGGGCTCGATGTTAAACAACAGCCTGTTAATTTTGAGGTAATAATAATTTGCTGATAAGGCACCGGCAGGAGGCCCGGCGTGGTTTTGAGGCCTGCTAGTGTCGACCCTAATAGGAAAAGGGTCTTGTCTACTGATCCATGATGAGCGTGCTCACCGCATCCGGGTGGTGGTATGGAACCCCCCTCGGCTTAGACCTGATCTGCAGCTTCTCCGAAGAGCCACACTTAGTTCGGGTGTTCCATTTGCTCCTTGCATAATGGGTTGATCACCCATGGTTACTGATGATGATGATGATGATGATGCATATAGGGCGAGGCCTGTAGTGCCGGGGTGTTGTGTCCTGCGGGAGTTTTGCACACCTGCGCTGAGTATTCGGCTGCGTGGCTGGGACCTTATAGCTCCGTGGCTCCTAGGACAGATTGTAGAGATGGTTCGAGTCGTGTTGAGTCCACCTGAGTTTTAGTTGGTGGCTCGAGTGTGTACGGGTATTGGTGCACCCCTGCAGGGATAAATCTTCTCGAGAAGCCGTGTTTTCCGCGGTTATGGATGACTTGGTGAAAGTACTGGCTAACAAGTACTCAGAACAACTTACACCTAACTAATGATAACTTGACTAGTAATAGCCTTATTGCCACAACACCTTGATCCATCATTAATCCAACTGTGTGAGTTTATCCTTGGATTGCTTCTTTGGATAAGGGGCGAGATCCAGGATGGGTTTGTTTGGAGTTAGTTGTTAGTTGGTTCCGATACGCTATCTTATCTCCTTTCTGTTAGCCGGAAGTTGTAGCATGTCTGTAGTTGGTTAGCGCAGCCAGCTGCCGCATCTTTTGTATTCCCCTTTCTTCCGTTGAACCCAAAGCATCTGTGCTTGGTGTTGACGGGTTACACGTTGGTGAACTGTGAGTCTTGCTTGCCAGTACGTTTATGTACTGACCCCTTTGGGGCTGTGGTTTCCGCAGACTACGTTTCCGAGGATCCCCATGGTGGCTACTACGTGGAGTATGACGAGACTGCTGACGAGTAGATAGCGGACCCGGGCAGGATCCGAGACTTCGTGGATGGGCTCCGTCTTTTCGTTTCCGGCCTCTTAGGCCTATTTGGTTCTTGTCTGTACTCAGACATTTTGGATGCTTCCGCTGTGTTGTAATGATGTTATGTTGGGACATGTGTCATCTGGATGATTGTATTTGCTATCTCTGCTCTAGTGAGAGCCATTTGCGACTTATTTCCCTCTTTTGTGTCTTAGAGATATGTTGTGCTATCATTCTGTTACAAGCCGTTGACGTACCATGTGTGTATGGTATGAAGTACGTCAATGGTAGTATCTTGATTTTTATGGGATAGTTTACATCGACGGTGGATAGTAGAGTTTGGTTGTCACACATAAGTGTTGGCCTACTCGTAAGAGGATGCGGGTGCCGGTAAGCCCCGTAATCCAATCATCTACTATCCAGTTCGGCCCGGTGAGTATCCCCTAGAAGTCAGGGTGCGACAAATGGTATCAGAGCCTGTCTGCCTGTAGGATCCCTTTTTACTGGTCGCAGTTGAGTCTAGAAACTATTTTGTAGCTATATAGGAAAAATGAAACGTGAGAGTAGGAACTCTGTTCTTTTTCTTCTTTCCCCACCCACCCTCCCTTTTCTGGTAAGGAAGTGCAACGTTGTTTTTCCCTTCTCATCTAAACTTTCAAGTTAGGATTTCACGAATCCTGGTTTCTCTGGGATAGTTATATCTACTAGACCATAGGAATGGAGGTGGTTGTGACATGATTTATCATGTTGCCTACTCACGATTGAGAACGGAGGCGTGTAAGCCCCGGAAGCAGATCCTCTATTCCTTAAGCAGTAGATATTGATCCTTTAGAAGCCCGGATGGGTTTTCCGTAGTACCTCAGGAGTGTTTTGATCTCGTTTTCCCGATGTTGCTTCGATATCTTGTTTTTCTCAACATCCTTTTCGTCCGTTGAAACCTTGTTGTTGCTTTCCACTTTAGTTCTTCCACCGGTGTCTAATCAATAACTCTGTTTCACCCTTCTGGCCACATAGTCTATTATCCAAATGAATCAAGTTCTATCCAGCTATACACCCTCGATGCAAAACCTCTACCTTTACTCGAAAATGTTCCGGTGGTTTGTAAAGTCCCTGACGTCTTTCCAGAAGAGTTGCCAGAAATGCCTATCGTCTTGAACTTCCAGAAAAACTATCCAAGGTGCACGATGTGTTTCACGTGACACAGCTCAAGAGGATCTTCACAAGAAGTATCCGGACCTTTTCTTTTCTCAGTAGGAATCTCGGGGCGCGATTCCTTCAAGGGGGAGCGTTTTGTAACATCCCAAGTATGAAAAATAGCAATTAGAATGTTTGCTCTCTGTTATTTTATGTTTTGCATCATGACATCATGTTCATTGCATTTGTTTTGCTTGTTTTCCATTTGTTTTCCAACTGTTTTCCTTTGTTTTCCTTTGTTTCCTATTTGAATTTCAAATCAAATTTCAAACCTTTTGTTTCATACTTGTGATGTTACAATTTCCAAAATGATATTTCAAATCAAAACAATCAATTGTTTCCATTAAAGTTGTGATTTCAAAACTGTTGTTTTGTTTCTATCAAAAATTCATTTAATACCAAACCCTTTTCAAATTCAATTGTATTTCCAAAACAGCAACCTTTTGAAAATTATGAAAATGACCAAAACACTTCCATCATTGTTTCCATTAAACCATAAGGTTCAAAACTATTTAAAATGATGGCTTTTAATAATTCACTTAATTCAATTGCTTTCAAATTCAAATTAAATTCCAAAACAGCAACCCCTTTGGAATTAATGAAATTTACAAAACAATTCTAAGCAATTTGTTGCAAATAAAATTGAGGGTTCAACCTATTTGAAATGTTTGTTTTTAATAAATCACTTAATCTCACAATTCATTCAAATTTGAATCAATTACAAACAGCACTTGTAATTTGAACTTTTGGGAAAACAAAACTTGGCAAGTGTTGCTGTTACATATTTGAACCATATCAAATTTATCTAAATTTTTCTAACATCCAAATCTAGCCCTTTTCTTCCCATTTCTATTTCAGCAAAAAAAAACTAACAGCACAAAAAAAAACAGAGCAAAGGAGAGAGAGAGGGGCAGCCAGGCCCAGTCCAATTACTCCCTCAGGCCCATACCCCCTCGACCATCGTCTTCCTCGTACGGATCAATCAAAAGGTGTCCACGTAGTGCAGAGGGAGCAGGGAACGGACAGGAGCTTCCCTCCTTCCCCTATAACTCGATGCCCTAGCTCTCCCTAGCCCTAACCCTCCTTCTTCCTCCTTCTCCCTCTTCCCCGCCGCCAATTCCTCCATCTCCCCACCTCTGATCTCTCTCTGTTTCTCTGTATCTCACCGTTCATCACTGAACCCCCACCGAAACCTCTTCTTTCCCCGGCGATCGCCGCCGGGAGGGCCACCCTCCGGCCAGGGCGAGGCCGGGAATGGAAACCCCCCGGCGCCCTCTCCCTCCTCAACCCCTCGGCGGCCACCGAGAGCCAGCACGGCGCCGTCGCCGTCCTCAACATGTCGCCGGTCGCCACCATCCTCCCCGAGCGCCTGCAGGTCTTCAGAGGGTGAGCGCTCCCCCTCGTCTTTCCTCCCCTCACCTCCTCCCTCTCGCATGGCCACAGCACAGCACACGCAGCACCCCACGATCCCGCATCCCTGCCTCCTCTCCGGCGAGCACCGCAGCGGCAGCAGCGATCTGTCCGTCCGCTGCAGTTAACTGCAGATGTTCAGTTTCAGATTAGACCCGCGACCTGAACTATTTCCCCCCCCCCCCACGACCCCCTACTGTCACCAAAGAAAAGGACAACCCACTGGTTAACCCCCTTGCGAGCAAGCCCCAGGTCCAGGGTTCGATTCCCCCAAGCCACACCCTTTTATTTCTGTTTTTTTCTTTTTCTGCCCGAATTTCAGAAACAGAGATCTGAGCAATTAATTCTAAAATCAATATAAAATTGAATTTTGCTCCAAATTGAATGATTCAAATTCCTGTGGATTCAAAATCTTGTGCCCTTTCCATTAGTAACAGAATTGCAACATGTTTCTGTAATACTTTTTGCACTAAATAATTAATTACTGAAAATGCAATAAAAATTGGAAACTTTGGAATTTCATAACTTGAGTTTGGTTCATCCAATTTAAGAAAACTTGGGCTCTAAAAATTTGTCTTAACAAACTCTACACATTGGTATTTTATTTGGTCACAATTGAATTAATTTTGAGCATGTTTCCCTCTGTTAACTAAAAATGGCAGAATAAGAATGATTATGGAAAATTGCATAATAAATTCAATAATAACCCAAAAATTATGTTTAATAACTCAAAATGTTAGTGAAACATTTGCTACATGTTTTAAACCTTTTCAATGCAATTTGTTTACTGTTTTGAATAATTAAAACTGGTTAAATAATTTAAACCTTGTTTAAATCATTTAATATTGTTAAATTCATAACTTGATCAAATTAAATTCTTTTGGGACATATAAAATATGTTTTCAAACCATAAAAGTATAAGCTTTTCAAATATGAATCTCACTTAATGTTTTGCACAAATAAAAATTCAAATAAGTTCATGTTTGAATTAAATTCATTTAATCCTTGCTTAAACTTGTTTAATTCATAAATAATTTATTTGAAATCCTTTTTCAACAAGTGAAACATGTATTCCACCCAAAACTTTGTGTTCTTTTCAAATATGAACTTTGTTATCTATTTTGAACAATTAAAATTGGTGAAAACAACAAATGTTTGTGTAACACCTTTAAGGAACCAAAATCCCTTAACTTAATAGCTAAAATTCCAAAATGGGTAAACCTTATTTCCAATTGGTTCTATTGTTGTTATTTTGTTGTTTTCCTCATTCATGCATCATGCTAATTCACTTTCACCTGTTGATTAGTTGTAGATCATTTAATTCAACCATAATTCATGGGCTTTCCATATGCAATCCAATTGCATATGGGTCCATTTAATCATGTTGCTATCTTCTCAACTAGTTTATTTCTATGCATCAAATTAAATGGTCATGCATCATCCCATGTTTGTGCACTATGCCATGTTATTGATTGTTCGTTCTCTGCGTTGTTTGTTTGCTTCTTCTCGAATAGACGACGACGTTGAGACAGACGATACTTACGACACCCCTTCTGTGGATCTAGCTCAGTACCAGGCTGCTGAGTTTGCAGGCAAGTATTCACTCACATGAACCACTGTATTCCTTTCAACCCTGGTTACCGATACTTTCCGTTGTCTATTTTGCTAGCCATATGTATCGTTGCTTCTGTTCGATCCTATCACATGTCATTCCTTAACCCTGATATTGCCTCACCTCCACTCCTATAACCCCGTTGCTTGTTGCCCGTGTCGTACTAGCATGCTTAGGGTTGTTTTTGCTCGAGTCTGTTACCCGTTACTTTATGTTACTATATTTCTATTCTGTTCTGGGGCTCGATGTTAAACAACAACCTGTTAATTTTGAGGTAATAATAATTTGCTGATAAGGCACCGGCAGGAGGCCCGGCGTGGTTTTGAGGCCTGCTAGTGTCGACCCTAATAGGAAAAGGGTCTTGTCTACTGATCCATGATGAGCGTGCTCACCGCATCCGGGTGGTGGTATGGAACCCCCCTCGGCTTAGACCTGATCTACAGCTTGTCCGAAGAGCCACACTTAGTTCGGGTGTTCCATTTGCTCCTTGCATAATGGGTTGATCACCCATGGTTACTGATGATGATGATGATGATGCATATAGGGCGAGGCCTATAGTGCCGGGGTGTTGTGTCCTGCGGGAGTTTTGCACACCTGCGCTGAGTATTCGGCTGCGTGGCTGGGACCTTATAGCTCCGTGGCTCCTAGGACAGATTGTAGAGATGGTTCGAGTCGTGTTGAGTCCACCTGAGTTTTAGTTGGTGGCTCGAGTGTGTACGGGTATTGGTGCACCCCTGCAGGGATAAATCTTCTCGAGAAGCCGTGTTTTCCGCGGTTATGGATGACTTGGTGAAAGTACTGGCTAACAAGTACTCAGAACAACTTACACCTAACTAATGATAACTTGACTAGTAATAGCCTTATTGCCACAACAACTTGATCCATCATTAATCCAACTATGTGAGTTTATCCTCGGATTGCTTCTTTGGATAAGGGGCGAGATCCAGGATGGGTTTGTTTGGAGTTAGTTGTTAGTTGGTTCCGATACGCTATCTTATCTCCTTTCTGTTAGCTGGAAGTTGTAGCATGTTTCTGTAGTTGGTTAGCGCAGCCAGCTGCCGCATCTTTTGTATTCCCCTTTCTTCCATTGAACCCAAAGCATCTGTGCTTGGTGTTGACGGGTTACACGTTGGTGAACTGTGAGTCTTGCTTGCCAGTACGTTTATGTACTGACCCCTTTGGGGCTGTGATTTCCGCAGACTACGTTTCCGAGGATCCCCATGGTGGCTACTACGTGGAGTATGACGAGACTGCTGACGAGTAGATAGCGGACCCGGGCAGGATCCGAGACTTCGTGGATGGGCTCCGTCTTTTCGTTTCCGGCCTCTTAGGCCTATTTGGTTCTTGTCTGTACTCAGACATTTTGGATACTTCCGCTGTGTTGTAATGATGTTATGTTGGGACATGTGTCCTCTGGATGATTCTATTTGCTATCTCTGCTCTAGTGAGAGCCATTTGCGACTTATTTCCCTCTTTTGTGTCTTAGAGATATGTTGTGCTATCATTCTGTTACAAGCCGTTGACGTACCATGTGTGTATGGTATGAAGTACGTCAATGGTAGTATCTTGATTTCTATGGGATAGTTTACATCGACGGTGGATAGTAGAGTTTGGTTGTTACACATAAGTGTTGGCCTACTCGTAAGAGGATGCGGGTGCCGGTAAGCCACGTAATCCAATCATCTACTATCCAGTTCGGCCCGGTGAGTATCCCCTAGAAGTCAGGGTGCGACAGAACCCCAATTGTCTTCCCAAAATCATCCAAGAACATTATCTTTCTCTTATTGTAGAGACAAAACTATACATAAGGGTCATTTTCATCATGAAAAACCAAAGTCTGCACGAAAATGTAAGTCCTATATTAATCCACTTCTTAACTACTAAAATTTTCCAAACCTGCATCATGTATAAGTTCAAAGAGTTTCCCATGAATTCCTAATGCTACCAATAAATCATCCCATGGATACGAAGATGCTCGAACATCTTTCATTCTAGCAAAGTCAAGGAAACCATAATCCACGTGTTCATCGTTGAGGGAAGCCCTCATGTTTGATTTATCCCTTAATGATCTTGTTTTCCTTGAGGTGGAAGACGGGACCTTGCTCCCAAACCAGCCTCTAACTTTCTTCATATTCCCTATTCTAATATTTTTAACAACTCCAACAAAAATCAACTATGGTGCATAAAAATTATAAGAGATTACTCAAGCAACCATAGGGGAACAAATACATGTATCAAAGAAAATTATAACATCCCAAAACAAGCATGCTAGCTGAAATAACCAGTCACCTAGTGCAGCAAAATACTTAAGATATACAACACCATTCAAAATTCTACAAGTATAGGCAGAAGAGTCACATACCAGTGAACAGATGCACCAAATTTCAGCGCAAGTGATGTGCTAAACAAGGAGATCAAAGAAATCTGAGGAATAACATCAAGAACACAAAAGATGGATGTGGCAAGGTGATTTTTTGGGAGAGAGAAAAAAGAACGGGGAAGTGGACTTACCTGCAGAGGGCCTGGGATCACCAGGTGACCCCATGGCGCGGCATGGGGGTACCCATGATGGTGCCCCTGGTGCCTGTGTGGGTCCCCTAGAAAAATCTATGTGAATTTTCTGAAATTTTTCGGGGAATTTTCAAGAGTTTAATTAATGAATAAAATGCAGAAAATACTTAGTATAATCATGGAAAATAAATGCAAAACTATTACTATAGAAGTATTATGATATTTGAATATGAAATTGACATGAGATAACATGAGACAACATAGTAAAAACATAGTTTTATTCATGCAAAATTAATTTAATTAACAAGGTTGATCAAGTCTTGTTACCAAAAACAATTTCATATGACATAAAACTTTTGAATTTCACTGAATAATCATATTACCTCAACTCTTATTGGCATGGTCCCAATCATAACAACTTCATATTCTTATTATTACACTCGAATGGAACAATAGAATTCTCCAATTTTGATGGTCTTAATATTTTAATTGAGTTTAGACCATATTTCTTATCAACCTTCTTTGGAAAATAAACAGTATATTCTTTATCATTTATATCGAAGGTCACCTTCCCTTTATTGCAATCAATAACAGACTTGCAGTATTAAGAAAAGATCTTTCAAGAATAATACACATATTCTCATACTCAAGCATTTCCAACACAACAAAATTAGTTAATATTAAACAATTAGTAGCAACTTGGACGGGAACAATCTCATGGATACCAATTGGAACAACAGTAGACTTATCAGCCATCTTCAAAGAAATATCAGTATGTATCAATTATCCAAATAAAGCCTCTTATAAAGAGAGAAAGGCATAACACTAAATCCAGGACCAATATCACATAAAGCAGTTCTCATAAAATTATTATTGACAGAGCAAGGAATAGTAGGTATACTTGGATCTCCCAACTTCGCAAACGGGCCAGCCCATTAAGTTAGTAGGTATACCTAGATCTCCCAACTTCGCAAACGAGCCGACCTATTAAGTTATATATGTAAATATGAAAGAACACGAAAAGGGGTGGGAAAGGGATTCAAACCTGGGACCTTGTCATCAAGAATCACAGGGGCAACCACTAGGCTACACCACCATTCGTGTAAACGTTCTCCTTTTTATTCTCTCGTTTTTCTATTTATGTTTTTTTATTTTTGTTTACTTATTTCTTTTCTGTTTTATTATTTATTTTTAGTTTTATTTTCCTTTTTATTCGAAAATATTCGTTTTGAAATCTGTTTTAACTTTTAAAATGTTCAAATTCAAAAATTGTTCGAATAAAAATGTTCAAATAAAAATTAGTTCAAATGAAAAAAAAACATTTAAATTAAAATTGTTCAAATTTGAGAATTGTTTATATGTAAAAAAGAAATCTTTAAAATCGTTTATATTTGGAAATCGTTCAAACTTAAAAATCGTTCATATTTTTAACAAAAATGCATAAATTGTTCGTTTAAATTTTTTTCACCATTTTAAAAAAATTGATCATTTAGAAATTTGTTCACCACTTTTAAAAAATTGTGCATTTCAAAAATTTGTTCATCATTTGTTAAAATTGTACATTTTCAGAAATTGTTCATATATGTTTCTTTTGGAAAGTGAACGGATTTTAAAATCTGAACACTTTTCATGTTTAAACATTTAAGAAATTTATTTCTATTTTCTTTTTAGAAATAAAGGATAAGGTAAAATGTGGAAAAGAACGCGGAAGAAAAAAAACATGTACCATGGGGTGAGTGGGTCGCTTCTTGCTGGCATCGTGCAATGGGCTAGGCCGAGTTAATGAGGCTGAGCGAGAGCGCTCGAGCTGAGCGCGCAACCACTATTCATCGCTTATAGCGAGTGGTATTAGCGCTCGCCCGGATTTTTTGCTCATGTTGGTTTCTGGTGGGCCGGCCCATTAAACAGGAAAGCTAACAAAATAAGCATGAGGCAGGATTCGAACCTTTATCATAACCACCAGGCTATGACACAGCTAGTGTACAAATATCGTTTTTAACCATTTTATTGTCTCCTTTTTCCGTTTTCACTTTTTCCTCATTTTCTTTTTTTGTTTCTTTTTTTTGTTCACCGAAATTTTATGTTCAGAATTATTTTCGTTCAAAATTTAAAATGTTCAAATTTTCATTTTTTCCAAATTTGAAATTTGTTCGGTTAAAAAACTGTTCAAATTTAAATTTTGTTTAAATTATTTCAATTGTAAAATTTGTTCAAATGAAAAAATATGTCGATAATTTTTTTGTCAATTTGAGAATTGTTTACATATAAATTTGTTCAGGTTTAAAAAATTTCATACTTAAAATTTCATAGGGCCTCCCGATTCCACTACCATTAGGAAGAACAGGAAACTTGCTGGGGCACAAAGATCGCACGCACCAACAGGTCCGTCAAAAGCATTCTTACCTGCAGGAGGGAGTGGGTTTAGAATCCACATTATTTTTGTGATTTGCTTTAGATTGGTATTTTCTTTGAAGCTCCGCCACTGGCTATCAATATGAAGGGAAGAGCGTAGAAGGGGTAAACTGGAGTTGAAGTCGGAGTCGGACTCCGAAGCCCCACAAAAGTGGTTGTTATATTCCAGCACGGTACCGCACCTGTCCCGCCAAGAAGCAAGTCAGGATGGAAGCCGCCGTCTACCGATCATCATCCCGCCGGGGCCGGGCGAAGCGGAAACCGTGCCGAGCGTGCTGCTGCGATTCCAGTCCAATTAGGAAGAAGAAACTAGAGGAGACTTGCTGGGGCGCAAAGCGCGCACGCACCAACAGGTCCGCCAACAGGAGGCCGGAGTGGGCGGATCTCGGGGACGGCCCGGCGGGGCTCATCGCCGAGCGCGTCCTCTCCTATGACGTCGCCGACTACCTCCGCTTCCGCGCCGTGTGCCGCTCCTGGCGGCGGTGCTCCGTGGATCCGCGAGCGCACGACTACCTCCTCGACCGCCGGTTCCATCCCTGGCGGTGGACCATGCTCTTGAAGGACCTCGCCGACCCGCATCGACGCTCCTTCCTCAACACGTCCACGGGCGAGTGCGTCCGGGTCGACATCCCACAGCTCCGCGACCACGAGCTGCTCGCCGTCACCCCGGAGGGCCTCCTCATTTTGGTCCAGAAGCCACATTATAGCACCGTCCGCCTACTCAACCCACTCACCCGCCAACTCACTGACCTCCCGCCACTCACCACGCTGCTGCCTCCGAAGGATCACCACAGGCTATCTCACTACTATATCGACACCTGCTGCCGCGCATGGGGCTCCGGCATTGCCTCTGACGATTCAACCGTGGTGCTTTGCTTCAACTTCCTCCGCATGCTTGCCATGGCCAAGCCCGGAGACGACCGTTGGACGCTGCTGAACTACGAAGATCAGGGGGATACAAGGGCGCCCTTGATGTTTGCAGGCCGCTTCTACTGCGTTAACCTCGACCATGGTGTCATGGCGCTGGAAATGGGTGCAGATCAGCCACCACGGCTTAAGGTGGCTGCCAAACTGAGTATGCATGTCTGGCCAATGCAGGATAGCGTGCACCTCGTGAATAATTCCGGGGAGCTGATGCTGGTGCATCGTCATTGCGTACCACAGACAACGCGGAATAAAGTAGGGAGGAGCTACAACACTTATCGAGTGGATTTGGACACCGGGACACTAATCCCGGCAAAGAGCTTGGGTGGCGGTGCAGGGCGTGCAGTGTTCATGGCCAGGCATTGCTCTCTCTCGCTGTCTCTAGATGTTTTCCCCACCGCCCCCTTGACTGCCGACACCGTCTACTTGGACTTTGATGTTCACGAAAGACGATATTTTAAAGTTGGAGCATATCATCTCATGGGCGGAAGCGTCGAACGTATCAGCCGGAACAGGGGTGGCTTGGTGCCATGTCCCAATACTCTCTTTGACTGTCTATCGTTGTCCTATGCTCGTTAGTGTATGGTAATGCAGTGTACTCCTTCCGTTCCAAAATGTAACCCTTTTTACCGAACAGTTTAGATTGCTAGAAAGGCTTACATTTTAAAACAGAGATAGTATGTATCTAACTAGAGTTCTGCTTAATTTGTATATTGATTCCAACAGCCATCTATCTAGTTAGCTAGTACAGTGCAAAAAGGAGCTTAACCATGAATGACAAGGGCATCATATGTTATTGGCGTCGTGAGTAGGTGATGCTAAATCAACATATTGTGCAAGAAAATTGTGTACTCCAGACAAAAGTTTAATTGAAGAAAACAACGATCTAAACCGCTAGTCATTTTTGTTTATTTATACAACAAGTTTCTTGTGCCAAAAATTATGTTTTTGTAACTGTGCCAAAAAAGGCTGTAATGTAATTTGAGATGTTTGTGTCTGTTGACTTGTAACTTCGGTAACCTGTATGTGACTTTTCTTTGCTCTTAAAGTTTAACCAATCACCTCAACTAAGAAGAGCAAGACATGTATTTTCACACGGCCAATCACCTCAACTAATGGAAGCAAGACAACATTGTGAGTACGTACCTGCTATCCGTTCCATGCATCATTTTTTTCAAGTGCTGGAAAACATGACCTGGAAGTTCTTTGAATTAAAAATATCTTGCGTTTAATCAGCACTGACTATATTTGAAACTGCATGTAATAAATATATGGCATGCCAAATAGTTTTTTACCCAATATTGTGCTTACTTTGTTTCTGCAATCTATAGAAGTTCAGACCAACATTCTTAATTTTGATTGTTCATGCTTTCGCCTGCATTCTATCCAGTGATACAACTGAAGTGTTTGCTCCAGTTTTCGTACCTGTGGGGTTTTCCCTGTCCTTAATATGCGACAAATGACCATCATTCTTTTGCCTATCAAACATTACTGAAAATATAGTAGTGTGCTCCCTTCTGTAGATTTGTCGAATGTTAAGTTATATATGATCCCTTTATGGCGCATCCTAGTTACGAATTAATGTCATTGTGTGAGCAGTTGCTTAAGAATTCCAACATGTGTCTAAAAATAACTAGTGGAAAACAGTCCATTGGTCTGCCCCATCTAGTCCGGGTTGCGTATTGGGCCGAGACTAATTGGGATATAGTCCCGGTTCCAACCGAAAGGGGGGCGAACTCGGCCCGTCGAGAACCAGTCCTGGTTGGTTTCAAACCTTTAGCCCTGTTTTGAGCCACCAGCCGGGGCTAAAGGGGGATGGGCCAGGCTAAAAGCTCACGCGGGACCTCTAGTACCGGTTGGTCTCAGAAACCGGTACTAGAGGGGGCCCTTTTTACCGGTTTCTGAGACTAACCAGTACTAGAGATTTCCATGATTTATCCCTTCGTCAACAAGCCCCCATCTGCCATTTGGCTCACTGCCTCCTCACTCCAAGCTCAATTTCATCCCCCAATTGCTCCAAAATTTGACAATATTTTGTGGTGGAGCCAATATTTAATTGGTCTAAAAGGTTAGCAATTTCATCCTCTCGTCTCTCATTCTAATTTTGTCTCATTTCATGATCTAGAGTAGTGTAATTAGTGGATTTTAGTTTATGTAGAAATGTTGTATTTTATTTGATCTATTTGCAATTTGAGTTTAAATTAACTCCTTACTGTGGTATGTGTAGGTGTGGTATTGTTTATTAGGTTAGTGGTAGTGTTAATTAGTGTGTTAGCTCGTTACTTTGGTTAGTGGTAGTGTTAATTAGTTTGTTAGCTAGCTAGTGTGTGTGGTATGGTTTGTCTTGGTGTTAATTAATTAGGTAGTGTCTGTGCTAGGGTTAGCTAGGGTGTGTCTTAGATAGGTTTTAGTGTTAGTTTAGTGGTAGCTATTTTTAGTGTGTTAACTTCTTAAAATTATTAGTTGTATGATTTAAAATTATTATTTGTATAATATTAATTCTTATTTGATTGTTTCATATATATAGTGCCATGGTATTGATATCCTTCCCCGTCGGCTCTTGTCCGGTCTATGATTCGGATGTGGTATATTATCTTTAATAACTATTTGTTTCATTTAGAGTTTATGACAATTATGCCGACCAGTTTGATATAGATATTTTTATCTAGGAGGTATGTGAACCGGAAATTCCAACCGACCCTATTGTTGAGAGGTTAAATTTAGTTCAAGAAGAAAACAATTATTTGGATTTTTTTGAAAAGAGTTGAAAAACAGAAGATGAAATTGGAGTTGGATGTTGCCGATGTCATCGATCAAAAAAAGATCGAGTTGGATGCAATGCGCTTGAATATTAGAAATTATGCCATTAATAAAGAGCCTTGGTATCATTACGTTGTTGGATCAATTTTTATCTTAGTTTCGATTTTGGTCGCATTTCTTATTGCATTTCAATGCTCCGAACAGTTTTATGTTGTTTGATGAGAAGTATGTATGAACTTTATGAGATAGTTTTGGAGTAATTATGTGATTTATATTCAATTTCAGCTTAAATGAAATAATCTATTTTTGTTTTAATGTGATGAATTTGTATTAATTTGTTCACTTCTCTATTCATGATATATATGATGAAGATGAACGGGAAATGGATGTACGGTGACCAATGCTCTCCGGATTTCATTACTGGCCTGCATAATTTTATGGGCGTTGTAGAGGCAACCAAGCAGAATGGTTTTATGTGTTGTCCATGTGGTGTCGGTAAGAATATGAGGAACTACTCTTCCTCAAAAACGATTCACACACACCTGCTTATGTTCGGTTTCATGTTCAGCTATAATTGTTGGATGAAGCACGAAGAAAAAGGGGTCATAATGGAAGACGATGAGGAAGAAGAGGATGATGACAACTATCCTCCAGGGTTTTCATGAATACAGTGATACTAGTGCAATGGAGGATGAAGCTAAAGAAGAGGCACCAGAAGAGCTCGTTGACGATATTCGTCAGGCCATCATTGATGCACAAAGAGAAGCAGAAAGTACAAATGAGAAGTTCAAGTTGGAGCGCATCAGTGGCGGACCTAGCGTCCCTGCTGCCTGGCCCTAGCCCGGGCTTCTGGCCGGCGGCCGCTGTGTACTTCCATGGTCATTAGACAAAAAATTAGCACTCTTAGCCTTTAAATCTGCAGTTTGCCCAGGCTTTAAAATGTTCCCGGTCCGCTAATGGAGCGCATGTTAGAGGATCAGGAAAAAAATTGTACCCAACTTGTGAAGATGGCAACTCAAAGCTTGGTACCACACTGGAATTGCTACAATAGAAGGCGGAGACGGGTTTATCTGACAAGGGATTTGAGAAGTTACTAAAAATAATGAAGAAAAAGCTTCCAAAGGATAACGAATTGCCTGAGAGTACATACGAAGCAAAGAAGGTTCTCTACCCTCTAGGATTAGATGTGCAGAAGATACATGCATGCATTAATGACTGCATCCTCTACTGTGGTAAGAAGTATGAGCATTCGAACGCATGCCCGGTATATGGTGTATTGCGTTATAAGATCAGACGAGATGACTCTGGTGATGTTGAGGGCGAGCGCTCAAGGAAGAGGGTTTCTGCCAAGGTGATGTGGTATGCTCCTATAATACCACGCTTGAAACGTTTGTTCAGAAACAAAGAGCATGCCAAGCTGTTGCGAGGGCACAAAGAAGACCGTAAAAGCGACGCGATGTTGAGACACGCCGCTCATGAGTCGAAGTGGTGAAAAATCAAGAGAGAGTTCCCAATGTTTACATCTGACGTAAGGAACTTAAGATTTGGTCTAAGTATAGATGACATGAATCCATTTGGTGAGCAGAGTTGTAGCCATAGCACCTGGCCTGTTACTCTATGTATGTATAATCTTCCTCTTTCGTTGTGCATGAAGCGGAAGTTCATTATGATGCCAGTGCTCATCCAAGGACCAAAGCAACCCGGTAACAACATTGATGTGTACCTAAGGACATTAGTTAAAGAATTTTTACAATTGTGGGATGAAAAAGGTATACGTGTGTGGGATGAGCACAAAGAGGAGGAATTTGACCTACGCGCGTTGTTGTCTGTAACCATCAAAGATTGGCCTGTTCTTGCTAACCTTTCAGGACAGTCAAACAAGGGATATAATGCATGCACGCACTGTTTAGATGAGACTGAAAGTATATTTTTGGATAAATCTAAGAAGAATGTGTATCTAGGGCATCGTCGATTTCTTCCGGTCAAGCATCCCTTAAGAAGGAAAGACAAACATTTCAAAGGTGAGGCGGATCACCGGAAGAAGCCTAGGCACCGTACTGGTGTGAGGATGTATATGCTATGGTCAAGGATTTTTAAGTAATCTTTGGAAAGGGTCCTGGCAAAAAAAACTGTTCCAAATGACGCTGACGGACACTGATGACCCACAAGTATAGGCGGTGTATCGAAGTGCTTTCGATAAATAAGAGTGTCGAACCCAACGAGAAGCAGAAGGTGTTCACAAGCAGGTTGGATAGAGAATTCACTGTAAACACTAGAAAACAGGTTTTTGATTGTTTTGGATATAGCAGATAAATAAAGTGTGAGTAAATAATTAACAATAGTAATAACTGCAGCGAGTGGCCCAATCCTTTTGAGAGCAAAGGACAAGCCAGTTGTTCTACTTATGATTACCAAATGTTCTCGAGGACACATGGGAATTTCGTCAAGTGCTTTCGCTTCATATAGTTGATTAATATTTATTGGTTCGTTAAGTGATGTGTGGGTGAAGCTAGGCTAATGCACCTCCCAACTAGGACTAATACATACTTGTGATTATACCCCTCTCAAGCATCCGCAAATACAATAAAGTAATCAAGATAAATCTAACCATAGCCTTAAAACTCTGGGACCCAACGCTCCCTCGTGCATTGGTTTCCTAACGGGGGTTTAGGTTTCTGACACTCTGACAACCCCAAAATTAGTAGCCAAATACACAATGCATCCTCCTAGGCCCATAAAGGTGAAGTATCATGTAGTCTACGTTCACATGACACCACTAGAAGAATAGCGCCACAACTTAAATATCGAACCGCAATATATTACTTCAACATAACTTCACTACTAACATCATGAATTCTCCTATGTCCTCAAGAACTAAACGAAATACTCATGAGACACCATATGGATCATAATAAGAGGTGATATAATGGATAATAACAATCTGGGCATAAAGTGTAAACATCGATAAATCTCACAAGCATCAACTACTAACAAGTAATCCACACCGGGAGAGAGATCTAATAAAAAGCAATGACAAAGACCCCTAATTGTTACAGCGGGATGAAGGTGGACGGTGGCGGTGATGGTACTGGTGATGTGGATGATGATGATGATGATGATGATCTCGATGAATCCCAGAGTGATGACGGTGACGATGGCGACGATTTCCCCTCTCCGGGGAGGAATTTCCCCAGCAGATTTCTCCCTGTCGGAGAGATTTTCTCTCTCTAGTGTTTTCCGCCCTGAGGCGGCGGCGGAATAATTCTTTGACGATGTCTTTGGGTTTAGGGTTCCCTCGGGGTCAAGTACACGAAAGGGGACACCCAGGAGTGGGTCAGGGGGGCAGACCACCCCCAGACGTGCCCGGGAGGGGCAGCGCGCCGCCTGGTGGTGTGGGCCCCAGGTGGCCCCCCTCCGGGTGCCCTTCTGGCTCACTTCCTCCTCGGAACTTCTAATACTCCTCCGGTCTTCCCCCTCTTCTTCTGATCTTCTGAAATAGGGTATCTCGACGGTGCTTTTTCCATCAGACTTCTGGTTTTGGTGTTTCTTCTCCCATAATTATTAAACATGCAAAATAAGATAAAATAACATAAGTAATGTATCATAACATGAAATATATCGATGAATAACATAAAATAACAATATAAAATAGTGATGCAAAATGGACATATAACCTTCCCCAAAGCTTAGACCTCGCTTGTACCCAAGCGAAACTGAACTCGGTAAACATGACCAAAGGTTTATGGAGTAAGGTGTCGATAAATAAAATACGGACAAGAAGCATCACCTCTATCAATACACTAGTCATTCTAGCAAGTAACTCCTTCTCATATAATTCAACTTGAAAAAAGTAAATGGAGTCACAATAAAGGTGCAAAAAGGAAATTAAAATTGGTGAAGGCAAACTTCGTTCTTGGTCAGAGAACAATTAACAATGTACTCATATTTCAATCCGAGTCTTTATATTAGAGCTTATATTTGCAAAGTTTAACATGCTGAATCATAACAATTTCTTTGCAATCATTGATAACTTTGAAAGTGGTATTCAAACAGATAAAACATTTGTACGAAACAAGGAAGAATAAGGAACATGATTGAGTAAATCAACATATAGATGGATGAGTCACAACAACTCAAATGCTTGCTTAAGATAGAAAGAAATAGGTTTACTTACTCAACATAAAAGTAAAAGATTGACCCTTCGCAGAGGGAAGCATGGATCACTCATGTGCTAGAGCTTTTATTTAATAAATAGAGGCATAAAATGTTTGACACTCCTCCCAACCATCTTACACAAACCATGGCTAACTAAATCCTCGGGTGCCTGCCAACAATCACATACCATGGAGGAGTGTCTAATTTTTAGAGAAGTGTGTATGTCTATGTCAACAAATGGCAAATAGAAAATACAGTACGTCACAAGCCAACTAGACTTCACAAGAGCGGCTCCGATTGAAGGACACAACTGGTGTAGAAGGGCATCCCTCTTTCTCTTTTGTTTACACAATTATGCTTTGACTGATAAATCAGAAGTAAAAATAGCGAAGAGAATTTTTTGTATTAGTTTGGGGTTGGGCACCCCGCTGCCAGCTCTTCTAGCATTTGGATAAGCGGATGAATCCACTAGTCCAGGTGTGTAAAGTCCAATCAACAAGTGAGATAAAGATTCTCTATTTGCGTCCTCATGAGCTAAAACAGGAACACAAAACCGGAATAATTTTGAAGGTTTTAAAGGTAGCACACAAGCAATTTACTTGGATTGGCGGTTAAATACCACATATAGGTAGGTATGGTGGACATAAAGGGTATGGTTTTAGGTTCAAGGTTTGGATGCACGAGAAGCATTCCCTCTCAGTACAGGTTTTTGGCTAGCAAGGTTGTGTAGCAAGCATTAGAATTGAGGGAAAACATACAGCCATATATATGATAAAAACCAATCATGCAATCTTCCTTGAGAAGTACAAACAATCTTACTTGAGAATACTAAGCTTATTGGCTATCAAGAAAGAAAGATCATGCAACAATATATCTACATGAAACCCCCTCTTTTCTACTTAAGTCTCAAAGTATTGTTGCTACTGACCAATCTTAAGTTTACCAAAACCAACTAGATTAACTTGATGCTCCAATATCGATACCAATACTAATAACAAGGTTAACAAAATAACAAAAATTTCAAGCTAAAATAAAGTGTAGAAGATGATGAAACTTCTCATTAATATTCCATTACGGCAACTCAAACCAAGGGATACAATGATAACCAACTAAAGAGTGATACTTCCATACTGCAAACCATAATATATGATATTTCCTCTACTAATGATATGACTCTACTAAAAGGTAAAGAGGTGAAAGATAGAGATGTGATACCGCGGAACTCCCCCAAGCTTGGAACAAGCCAAAGGGATGCCAATACCCATGACGAATTAATTCTTCGTGGTGGTGGCGAATCCTTTTCATCATCAGACTTCCAAGGTAGAGGCTCTCCATCAGCAAGTGATGTCTTGGTCTCCAATATCCTGAAACTAGTAGCAGAGCTTATACATTTTAACCTGTTCTCATACTCACAGTTCTGGTTCTGCAGAGTTGGGCTTGTAACTTGTTGGTGGTCTTGGTGAGTGAGAAAATCTCCTCCCAAAGCTCTAAAATCCCCTTCTTGTGCTCAGCGATTAGTTCTGTCTTTATCCTGTGTATGATGTCAAGTTCACGCTCCGCCATGTTCTTGTACCTAAAGACTTCTTGCTCCAACTCTTTCATCCTAGCTTCCATACTGCCTTCTCCTTTAGGGCCCTGATCATCTTCTATCTGCACCACCCCATCCTTGAGTAACAACTCCTTGGGATGCATCTTCAACTCATTTATGTACTGGTTGACGA
This sequence comes from Alopecurus myosuroides, assembly GCA_028641055.1. Taxonomy (NCBI): domain Eukaryota; kingdom Viridiplantae; phylum Streptophyta; class Magnoliopsida; order Poales; family Poaceae; genus Alopecurus; species Alopecurus myosuroides. Next base: position 20,473,796 of record CM054058.1, read on the forward strand.
AGTTCTCAAAGAAATTGTCTTTGGGAGGTCCGGAAGACAACATAGTGGCTCTAAATATGAAGATGGGATCTGGCAGAAACAGGTCGAAACAGAAACACAACGAGAAAACGATATACGGACCTCGGGGGATCCGGGGGGTTATATAGCAAAAATATGCGTAACGAAAGGAAAGTCCATGTCAAAAATGAGTCAGAGAGGGGCTCCGGGGCGCCCATACCATAGCCAGGCGTGACCAAGGGTGGGCCCGCTCCCAGGCATGGTGTGGTGCCCTCGGGCACCGTCTCCAATGTGACGCCCCGAGATCGGGCACTATGCAGATTTCAGCATTTCCGCCAAAATCCACATAATAACCGATTCCAGATTGCCACTTGTGATAACATTACAACAGTTCACGAATATTCCGCAACAACAACAGAAAAGATATATACAAGACAACTCAAACGAGTCAAGAATACAACTGATACAATACAAAGATCCAAATAACAGCGGAAGAAACAACATAGTGTCCGACTACGGACGAGATACAAATTGGGCTAAGAGTCCTGAAGATAACCGATGGCGTCCAATCCCTGCCCAGGCCAAGCCGGAGGGATTCCCAAGCTAACGTCGTCAGACTTCAAACCTGTTGACTGCAATGTGGAATATGCAGCCACGAAATGGATTCGTGGGTCAGTACGGTTAAGTACTGGCAAGTGGATAACCCATACTCACAAGAATACCAGCGTAACCAATCATCACAAGATACAAATACTTTGGGTACAACGGAAAGGAAGGGATTATTGCAAAGAAGCGGCGGCGGGCTGCACTAACTAACTACAGAGACGCGCTACAACATCCGGCTAAAAGAAAGGGATAAGATAGCGTATCAGAACCAACTACAACTACTCACCAAACAATACCCATCCAATGTTACCCCCTACTAAGGAAGCAACCCAAGGAAACTCACACGGTTGAATAAGGTGACATTCATTTTTATGGTGGAGGTAATCTATATTACTAGTCAAGTTATCATCGTTAAGTGTAAGTTGTCTGAGTACTTGTTAGCCAGCACTTTCACCATGTCATCCATAACCGCGGACAACACGGCTTCTCGAGAAGATTTAACCCTGCAGGGATGCACCAATTTGGCCGTACACGTAAGAATGACCCGCCAGATGGAAAGGCCCTTCCACCAAGCGAGGCACTCAACACAACCCAACTCTTCTTCGCATCAAGCCTAAAGAACCCCGTGCAATTGAGCGCACGGCTAATCAAGCCCCACGAAGAAAAGGGGACCCTCATAGCACTCTAAGAACGTGTCTCCCTAAATGCCGACTACAAAAGTTCCACCCTGGCGCCAAGGGTTCGCACCTGCATATGCATGCGGCAACTGGAAAACCCGAACTAAATGAGGCGATTTGGACGAGATGCGAATCGAATCGAAGTTGCGGGGGGCGCCCATACTCGCTTCCCACATGCTGTTAGTGCGCTCATCATGGATCGGAGGACAAGACCCTTTTCCTAATTAAGGTCGACACTAGCAGGCCTCAAAACCACGCCGGGCCTCCTGCCGGTGCCTTATCATCAAATTATTATTACCCAATACATTAACATGTTGTTGATTAAGTTGAAACCCAACTATCAAACTAAACAGTTGATATGAAAAGGACAACAAGACTCGAGCGCAAACAACACTAAGCATGCAACTACGACACGAGGGCCAACAAGGTAAACAAACAACAGTTAATAGGAAGTGGAAGGAAGACTATATCATGGTTGCAAGGTAAACATATGATAGGATCGAGACACAAGCATCGAATCATAAGGCTAGAATAAAGGCAACGGGAAGAATCGGTAACAAGTGATGAAAGGCAGCCATAGGTAGCAAGTGAGTATACTTGCCTGAGATCCAGCAAGTAGAGGTACATCCGAAGAACTTGTCGTTGCTCACATCATCTCAACGTCCTATCCGCGAAGAAGCAACGAACTAGAACAAACACCGGATGCAACAATTACTTCTACGGCAAAAGATCCAGCATGATCCTATTTTATATGCATGACAATTAATTGATGCATCAAAGTAAACCAATTGACATGGTAAACATATTTAAATGGGCCCATATGCAATTTGGATTGCATATGGAAAAGCCCATGAATTAATGTTGACTTAAATGATCTACAAATAATCATCATGTGAAAGTTGATTAGAATGATGCATGGATGATGAAAACAATAAGAAAACAACAATGGCTTCAGTTTGATATGGTGTTTACCAAGTTTGGAAATTTATTTATTAAGTTATGAAATTTGGCTTCTTAAATGAGTTACACAAACATTTATTGTTTTCACCCATTTTAAATGTTCAAAACAGATGACAAAATTTATATTTGGAAAGAACACAAAATTTTAGATGGAATACATATTTCATTTGTTGAATTTGGATTTAAAATGAGCAAGTTATCAAATTGACAATTTTAAATGCATTAATAAGTAATTAGTTGTTTTCAGCAATTTAAATTGTTCAAAACAGAAAACAAAGTTGATATTTGCAAAGTTCATGAAAAATGGGATGGAAAACATATTTTACATGTTCAAAAGGAATTTAGCTTGACCAAGTTATTAATTTAGCAATTTTAAATGAATTAAACAAGATTTAAATTATTTAACCAATTTTAGTTATTCAAAATAGGAAACAAAGTTTATATTTGGAAAGCTTGTTCAATTTTGCATGGAAAACATATTTTATATGTGCCATTTGAATTAAATTTGAAATAGTTATGAATCTAATCAAATTTGAAAGAGTTGCTTGAATTTGAATTTTTGAAACCATTTGAAATGTTCAAAACAGAATACAATTGGTTTAAATATGTAGAGAATTTAATTTGGTGTGGAAAACATATTAAAAATGTTGAATTTGGAATTAACATTCAAAAGTTATGCAATTTTCAAAGTGTAGGGTGTGTTCTGCCATTTTATTTAACAGCCAGGGACCTGATGGTGAAGAAACTGTGGAAACAGGGGTTTGTGTGGGAAATCCGGGCAAAAGATGGATTTGCACCGCGCCAGCAGCGACCCTAGGTCACTGACAGGCGGGCCAGTGCCACGCTGACGTCCACGTGTGCGTGGGTGTGGATGAGGTGGCTCCCAGGGTCACCGACTGGTGGGCCCTGGTCCCTGTGCGCGATAAAACAAGGAAAAAGGGGGGCTTGCCTCTCCCCGGGGTCGAACCGGCGACCTGGAGCGCGCGCTTGGGGTGGCTTAGCCACTGGGCTGCTGTGCTGTTGGTGATAGGGTACATGTCCGTGCGAATAAGAAGAGATCCAGTGCGTAACTGAATTTTTCGACAGCAATTCATAGAACCTGACGAGAACGGGGAGGCGACCGCCGGTGTCAACCACGACGGCGCTCGATGGCCGCGCGTCCAGAGCACGAGGGGAGAAGGGAAAAGGTGTCCAGGGGGTGGAGCTCACCTCGGGGAGTCCGGTGGTGAAGTTTGACGACGACGACCGGACCGAGGAGAAAGACGCCCTGGAGGTACTCCTCGCGGACAAACGGCGAGATCGACGATGACGGCGTGGCGCTCTGTTGCAGTTCCGGGTCCGGTTCCTGCTTGTAGTCGACATAGAACGACGCAGCGCTTCCGTTCCCAAGCTTTTCTACGCGATCTGTACCCCATGGCGACGGGGCAACGAGCTCAACCAGCTCCTGCCATGGCAATGGCTCCCGGTGTAATTTTCGTGGAGAGGAAGAAAGGAGGGAAAGAGAGTGGCGGCGCAGAAGGGAGAGAGGAAGATGGTAGGTGGCTAGGGTTTCCTCTGGATCTAGGGAGGAGGGTAGATAAGGGGGGAGGGAGAGGGAGCAGGTGAGGGGGGCTCGGTGGAGGGTGACGTCCCCCTCGTGCTCGCTCTGTACGGACGGAGGAAGAAGGGGGTAGCGGGCCAGAACAGAGAGGGAGGTGGGCTGGGTTGTAGGTGGGCCTTGGCCTGCCTCCCCAGCCCGAGAGGTTTTCTTTCTATTTCTTTTGTTTCTTTTTTTCTTTTGTAAAAGAATAGGAAGAGAGAAATAGAAATAGGTGTTAGGGTTTTATTTTTTATGGAATAATTTTTATTGATTTACAAAATAGTAAAGTCAAAGCATGTTAACATTAATTTCAAAATTTTGAAATGTCAATTTGATTTGAATTTGCTATTGAATTTCAAATAGGGTTTCATTTAATACCAATTTGAAAACCAACCATTTTTAATTATTTCCAATTCCCAAAATGATTTGTTTGCAATTTTTAATTGGGACCATTTGAGCATGTTTGAAAGTTTAAATTTGTTTGAATTTTCCAGAAATGTTTTGAAGCAAAATGCAATGCAAAATGCATGATGCAATGCAAAAAAAAAACAACCAAATCCTATTTGGGGGAAAATCCCCCGGGTGTTACAGACGACACCACTAACAAGGGATTGCGCCCTCGCAATCCACCCACTAACCCGGGAGGGGAAAGAAGTTCGACTATCAATTCTTCATGCTTCCATCTGTTCTCCTCGACACCACTAACAAGAGATTCTTGCTCGGGTTGATGACGATGTTCTTCCACCAAGAATCTTCCGATGATCGAGCCTATTAGGTTAAAGGATCAGAAAACGTCCACCCACGTAGGATCCTAAAACTTTGAAAGATAGATAGGGAGAGAGACTCCAAAACAAATAAGATGAGAGGATAAATAGAATAGAGATAAGGAGAAAACAAGAATCCTATTGAGATGTTTCCAAAATAGTTTAGCAGAAATAGTTTTTGACACTCTAGAAACAACGACCGTTAGCGAGGTTATCCTAGAGGCTTTGCGGACCCGTTGCTTCGATAACCATTCGTATCGAAACAACTTTGGGAATCGGAAACCATGCTCTGATACCATTTGTGACGCCCCGAGATCGGGCACTATGCAGATTTCAGCATTTCCGCCAAAATCCACATAATAACCGATTCCAGATTGCCACTTGTGATAACATTACAACAGTTCACGAATATTCCGCAACAACAACAGAAAAGATATATACAAGACGACTCAAACGAGTCAAGAATACAACTGATACAATACAAAGATCCAAATAACAGCGGAAGAAACAACATAGTGTCCAACTACGGACGAGATACAAATTGGACTAAGAGTCCTGAAGATAGCCGATGGCGTCCAATCCCTGCCCAGGCCAAGCCGGAGAGATTCCCAAGCTAACGTCGTCAGACTTCAAACCTGTTGACTGCAATGTGGAATATGCAGCCACGAAATGGATTCGTGGGTCAGTACGGTTACGTACTGGCAAGTGGATAACCCATACTCACAAGAATACCAGCGTGACCAATCATCACAAGATACAAATACTTTGGGTACAACGGAAAGGAAGGGATTATTGCAAAGAAGCGGCGGCGGGCTGCACTAACTAACTACAGAGACACGCTACAACATCCGGCTAAAAGAAATGGATAAGATAGCGTATCAGAACCAACTACAACTACTCACAAAACAATACCCATCCAATGTTACCCCCTACTAAGGAAGCAACCCAAGGAAACTCACACGGTTGAATAAGGTGACATTCATTTTTATGGTGGAGGTAATCTATATTACTAGTAAAGTTATCATCGTTAAGTGTAAGTTGTCTGAGTACTTGTTAGCCAGCACTTTCACCAAGTCATCCATAACCGCGGACCACACGGCTTCTTGAGAAGATTTAACCCTGCAGGGATGCACCAATTTGGCCGTACACGTAAGAATGACCCGCCAGATGGAAAGGCCCTTCCACCAAGCGAGGCACTCAACACAACCCAACTCTTCTTCGCATCAAGCCCAAAGAACCTCGTGCAATTGAGCACACGGCTAATCAAGCCCCACGAAGAAAAGGGGACCCTCATAGCACTCTAAGAACGTGTCTCCCTAAATGCCGACTACAAAAGTTCCACCCTGGCGCCAAGGGTTCGCACCTACATATTCATGCGGCAACTGGAAAACCCGAACTAAATGAGGCGATTTGGACGAGATGCGAATCGAATCGAAGTTGCGGGGGGCGCCCATACTCGCTTCCCACATGCGGTTAGTGCGCTCATCATGGATCGGAGGACAAGACCCTTTTCCTAATTAAGGTCGACACTAGCAGGCCTCAAAACCACGCCGGGCCTCCTGCCGATGCCTTATCATCAAACTATTATTACCCAATACATTAACATGTTGTTGATTAAGTTGAAACCCAACTATCAAACTAAACTGGTGATATGAAAAGGACAACAAGACTCGAGCGCAAACAACACTAAGCATGCAACTACGACACGAGGGCCAACAAGGTAAACAAACAACAGTTAATAGGAAGTGGAAGGAAGGCTATATCATGGTTGCAAGGTAAACATATGATAGGATCGAGACACAAGCATCGAATCATAAGGCTAGAATAAAGGCAACGGGAAGAATCGGTAACAAGTGATGAAAGGCAGCCATAGGTAGCAAGTGAGTATACTTTCCTGAGATCCAGCAAGTAGAGGTACATCCGAAGAACTTGTCGTTGCTCACATCATCTCAACGTCCTATCCGCGAAGAAGCAACGAACTAGAACAAACACCGAATGCAACAATTACTTCTACGGCAAAAGATCCAGCATGATCCTATTTTATATGCATGACAATTAATTGATGCATCAAAGTAAACCAATTGACATGGTAAACATATTTAAATGGGCCCATATGCAATTTGGATTGCATATGGAAAAGCCCATGAATTAATGTTGAATTAAATGATCTACAAATAATCATCATGTGAAAGTTGATTAGAATGATGCATGGATGATGAAAACAATAAGAAAACAACAATGGCTTCAGTTTGATATGTTGTTTACCAAGTTTGGAAATTTATTTATTAAGTTATGAAATTTGGCTTCTTAAATGAGTTACACAAACATTTATTGTTTTCACCCATTTTAAATGTTCAAAACAGATGACAAAATTTATATTTGGAAAGAACACAAAATTTTAGATGGAATACATATTTCATTTGTTGAATTTGGATTTAAAATGAGCAAGTTATCAAATTGACAATTTTAAATGCATTAATAAGTAATTAGTTGTTTTCAGCAATTTAAATTGTTCAAAACAGAAAACAAAGTTGATATTTGCAAAGTTCATGAAAAATGGGATGGAAAACATATTTTACATGTTCAAAAGGAATTTAGCTTGACCAAGTTATTAATTTAGCAATTTTAAATGAATTAAACAAGATTTAAATTATTTAACCAATTTTAATTATTCAAAACAGGAAACAAAGTTTATATTTGGAAAGCTTGTTCAATTTTGCATGGAAAACATATTTTATATGTGCCATTTGAATTAAATTTGAAATAGTTATGAATCTTATCAAATTTGAAAGAGTTGCTTGAATTTGAATTTTTGAAACCATTTGAAATGTTCAAAACAGAATACAATTGGTTTAAACATGTAGAGAATTTAATTTGGTGTGGAAAACATATTAAAAATGTTGAATTTGGAATTAACATTCAAAAGTTATGCAATTTTCAAAGTGTACGGTGTGTTCTGCCATTTTATTTAACAGCCAGGGACCTGATGGTGAAGAAACTGTGGAAACAGGGGTTTGTGTGCGAAATCCGGGCAAAAGATGGATTTGCACCGCGCCAGCAGTGACCCTAGGTCACTGACAGGCGGGCCAGTGCCACGCTGACGTCCACGTGTGCGCGGGTGTGGATGGGGTGGCTCCCAGGGTCACCGACTGGTGGGCCCTGGTCCCTGTGCGCGATAAAACAAGGAAAAAGGGGGGCTTGCCTCTCCCCGGGCTCGAACCGGCGACCTGGAGCGCGCGCGCGGGGTGGCTTAGCCACTGGGCTGCTGTGCTGTTGGTGTTAGGGTACATGTCCGTGCGAATAAGAAGAGATCCAGTGCGTAACTGAATTTTTCGACAGCAAAAAATTCAGAGAACCTGACGAGAACGGGGAGGCGACCGCCGGTGTCAACCACGACGGCGCTCGATGGCCGCGCGTCCAGAGCACGAGGGGAGAAGGGAAAAGGTGTCCAAGGGGTGGAGCTCACCTCGGGGAGTCCGGTGGTGAAGTTCGACGACGACGACCGGACCGAGGAGAAACATGCCCTGGAGATACTCCTCGCGGACGGACGGCGAGCTCGACGATGACGGCGTGGCGCTCCGTTGCAGTTTCGGGTCCGGTTCCTGCTTGTAGTCGACATAGAACGACGCAGCGCTTCCGTTCCCAAGCTTTTCTACGCGATCGGTACCCCATGGCGACGGGGCAACGAGGTCAACCAGCTCCTGCCATGGCAATGGCTCCCGGTGTAATTTTCGTGGAGAGGAAGAAAGGAGGGAAAGAGAGTGGCGGCGCAGAAGGGAGAGAGGAAGATGGTAGGTGGCTAGGGTTTCCTCTGGATCTAGGGAGGAGGGTAGATAAGGGGGGAGGGAGAGGGAGCAGGTGAGGGGGGCTCGGTGGAGGGTGACGTCCCCCTCGTGCTCGCTCTGTACGGACGGAGGAAGAAGGGGGTAGCGGGCCAGAACAGAGAGGGAGGTGGGCTGGGTTGTAGGTGGGCCTTGGCCTGCCTCCCCAGCCCGAGAGGTTTTCTTTCTATTTCTTTTGTTTCTTTTTTTTTCTTTTGTAAAAGAATAGGAAGAGAGAAATAGAAATAGGTGTTAGGGTTTTATTTTTTATGGAATAATTTTTATTGATTTACAAAATAGTAAAGTCAAAGCATGTTAACATTAATTTCAAAAATTTGAAATGTCAATTTGATTTGAATTTGCTATTGAATTTCAAATAGGGTTTCATTTAATACCAATTTGAAAACCAACCATTTTTAATTATTTCCAATTCCCAAAATGATTTGTTTGCAATTTTTAATTGGGACCATTTGAGCATGTTTGAAAGTTTAAATTTGTTTGAATTTTCCAGAAATGTTTTGAAGCAAAATGCAATGCAAAATGCATGATGCAATGCAAAAAGAAAAACAACCAAATCCTATTTGGGGAAAAATCCCCCGGGTGTTACATCCAACTCCTCTTCGGCCCTATATTTTTCATATTTCCCAAAAATCAATAATTTATAAGTCAAAAGGAATTTCACGAAATTTTTATTAACAGAACTGTTACCTATTCGAAAACGGACTCTGCAGATTCTAGAATCTTCTCTCTAATGAACTTCTTCGGAGTCATGACTTGAATAATATCAACATCTCCATCATAAGAATCCCCATAAATATAATGTTTGAGTCTTTGCCCATTTACCACCTGTGTAGTGTTATCTTTGAGGGAAGCAATTTTGATTGCACCCGAACGATACACTTCTTCAATAATATAAGGTCCTTCCAATTTGGAGAGTAATTTTCCTGCAAAAAATCTGAGACCAGACCGATACAATAGAACTTTCTCACCAACATGAAACTCTCTTTTAAGGATCCTGTTATCATGTCATTGTTTAACTTTCTCTTTAAAGAGTTTAGCATTTTCATAAGCTTCACATCTCCATTCATCTAAATGATTCAAATCAAGCCTTCTTTTCTCACCAGCAAGTTTAAAATCTTTATTTAGTTATTTCACTGCCCAATAAGCTTTGTGTTCTAATTCCAAAGGCAAGTTACAAGCTTTTGCATAAACCATTTTACAAGGGGACATACCTATAGGATTTTTATAAGCTGTTCTATAAGCCCATAAAGCATCATTCAACTTATCAGACCAATTCTTCCTAGATTTATTAACAGTCTTTTCCAATATAGATTTAATTTCTCTATTTGATAATTCTACTTGCCCACTTGTTTGAGGATGATAACCTGAGGCAATTCTATGATTAAAATCATATTTAGCAAGGTTTTTTTCTAAAACCAACATGAATAAAGTGAGAACCTCCATCAGTCATAAGATACCTAGGCACACCAAACCTAAGGAAAATAACATCTTTAAGCATTTTTAACGATGTTTCACCATCAACACTTTTAGTAGGTATAGCTTCCACCCATTTAGTAACATAATCAACAGCAACAAGAATACATGTGTAGCCATTTGAAGGAGGAAAAGGACCCATAAAGTCAAATCCCCAACAATCAAAAGGTTTAATAGCAAGAGAATAACTCATAGGGATTTCATTACGTCTAGAAATATTTCCAACTCTTTAACATTCATCACAAGAAAAAATAAATTTACGTGCATCTTTAAAGAGAGTAGGCCAATAGAAACCTGATTGTAGAACCTTTTGTGCAGTTCTATCTCCAGCGTAGTGTCCTCCATAAGCACTACCATGGCACTTTTTCAATATTTCTCGTTGTTCATGATCTGGGACACATCTTCTCATAATACAATCTACTCTTTCTTTATATAAGTTTGGGTCATCCCAAAAATAATGTCTCAAATCATAGAAGAATTTTCTTCTTTGTTGAGCTGTAAATGTTGGAGGAAAATACTTGGAAACAATAAAGTTAGCATAATCAGCATACCATGGACTATCCTGGGATTTTACTTTTATTGCGGCTAGTTGTTCATTTGGAAAACTATCATTAACAGGAATAAGATCAAAAGTAATGTTTTCCAATCTAGACAAGTTATCAGCAACAGGATTTTCAGCACCCTTCCTATCCACAATATGCCGATCCAACTCTTGTAAAAGCAACACCCATCTAATAAGTCTAGGCTTATCATCTTTCTTTTCCATAAGGTATCTAATAGCAGCACAATCAGTATGAATAGTAACCTTTGAATCAACAATATAAGGTCTAAACTTATCACATGCAAAAACTACAGCTAATAACTCTTTTTTCAGTAGTAGCATAATTCCTTTGAGCAGCATCAAGAGTCTTACTAGCATAATGAATAACATTCAATTCCTTATCTACTCGCTGTCCAAGAACAGCACCTATAGCAAAATCACTAGCATCAAAAATAATATCAAAAGGTAAATTCCAAGCAGGTGGTCGGACAATAGGAGCAGTAGTTAAAGTCTTCTTTAAAGTTTCAAATGCTTCCTTGCAATCATCATCAAAAACAAAAGGTACATCTTTTTGAAGAAGATTAGTAAGATGTTTTGATATTTTAGAGAAATCTTTAATGAACCTCCTATAAAAACCAGCATGACCAAGAACACTACGAATACCTTTAACATCCCTAGGACAGGGCATTTTCATTATTGCTTCCACTTTAGCTCTATCAACATCAATGCCTCTTTCAGAAATTTTATGTCCAAGACCAATTCCTTCATTAACCATAAAGTGGCATTTCTCTCAATTAAGAACCAGATTAGTTTCCTCACACCTCTGTAAAACTTTATCAAGATTGTGCAAACAATTATCAAAAGAAGTCCCATAGACGGAGAAATCGTCCATGAATACTTCCACAATCTCTTTACAAAAACCATGAAAAACAGACGACATGCATCTTTGAAATGTAGCAGGAGCATTTCATAAACCAAATGACATACGTCTATAAGCATAAATTCCATAAGGACAAGTAAAAGTTGTTTTCTCTTGATCTTTTTCCCTAACAGAAAATTGAAAAAACCCAGAATAACAATCAAGAAAGAAAAAAAATGAGTTTTCTTAGACAAACTTTCTAGCATTTGATCAATAAAGGGTAAGGGATAATGATCTTTCTTAGTGACTTTATTAACCTTTCAAAAATCAATGCACATTCTATAACCAACTACTACTCTTTGTGGAATAAGCTCATTATTTTCATTAGGCACAACAGACATGCCTCCCTTCTTAGGGACACAATGCACATGGCTTACCCATTTACTATCAGCAATAGGAAAAATAATACCAGCATCAAGAAGTTTTAATACCTCATTTCTTACCACTTCCTTCATCTTAGGAATTAAACGGCGTTGATGTTCAACAACTGGCTTTTCATCAGGTTCAATATTGATAGCATGGTGACATATGGTGGGAAAATCCCCTTTAAATCATCCAGAGTATAACCAATAGCTCCACGGTGTTTCTTCAAACTTCCCAATAATCTTTTCTCTTCTTCACCTGAAAGTTTAGCACTAATAATAACATGATATATTTTCTTATCATCGATATAAGCATATTTAAGATCATCAGGCAAAGGTTTTAAATCAAACATAGGATCATCCTTGGGTGGAAATGTGGTACCCAAGTCTTCCACAGGTGAATTATGTTTCAGTATCACCGGCTGACGAAGAACAATATCGTCAATCTCATTTCCCTCTTCCAGAAACACCTCACTTTCATGATCCTCCATATATTGCTGCAAAGCATTGTTAGGAGCAAGAGCAATAGAAGCAAGTTGTTCAACTTTAAAATCTCATTACGTAATTTAGATTCATAAGGTGCTCTATCAAATTTGGAGAAATTGAACTCATAAGATTTTCCATCAAATTTAGTCAATATTTTGTCTCTCTTACAATCTATAATAGCACCACAAGTGTTCAAGAAAGGTCTACCAAAAAAATAGGACAAGTTTTACTAGCAGCCTTACCAAGTACTAGAAAATCGGTGGGATATTTAGTTTTACCACATAAAACTTCCAGATCCCTAACAATACCAATCGGAAAGACAATTTCTCTATTAGCAAGCTGAATAGCCACATCAATATCCTCAAGCTCACAAGAACCAATTTCATGCACAATTTCTTTATAAAGCTCATAAGGTATAGCACTAGAACTAGCACTAACTTCACATAAACCATAATAGCAATGATCACCAATCTTAACAGAAAGCACATGACCACTAGTTTCCTTAGGTCTATGAGGATGGGAAACAATATTAGAAGCATCCTCACAAAACACAATGTGCTCATCCTCTACATTTCCACAAACAAGATCTTTTACTATTGCTACAACAGGCTCAACAGTTATTTGTTCATCAGGTTCAAAAGATTTCTTAATGCTCTTATTAACCACACTAGCTACAACAGAGTGTTCTTTCACTTCAGCAGGGAAAGGCATTTCTTCAATATAAGGCTTGGGAACAACAGGATTAACAGCATGCACTTCTATATTACTAGCTGGAACAATATCTTTATAAGGTGCATGATATTTGTGATAATCTTTTTTAGGAATATCAAGATAGGAGGTAAAAGCTTTAAGACAGTTTGCAAAGATTTGAGAATCAAGACCACAAACAGCAAACATTATAGAAATCACCGGTTCCCATAAAAGATTTAACGCATTCATAATCGTAATTTATACCTGACTTTCTACCTTTGTCATTCTCCCATCCTTCAGTGTTTTCTTGAATACGATCAAGAAGATCCCATTTAGCTTCTTCCTTCATACGTGTGAATGATCCAGAACAAGAAGCATCCAATAAATCCTTGTCATGAAGAGAAAGCCCTGCATAAAAGTTATTGATAACAACATTACGCGGGAGCTCATGAACAGGACATCTGAGCATTAATAACTCCATTCTCCCCCAAGCTTGGGTAATACTCTCTCCATCATGAGCCTAGAAATTATATATTTGATTTCGGTCTTTATGAATCTTACGAGGAGGATAGAATTTAGAATAAAAGAGAGGAACAATTTCCTCCCATCCAATGGATTCACCATTCTTCAGTAATTTGAACCATTCTGCGGCTTTTCCTTTCAGGGATAAAGAGAATAATTTCCTTTTATCTTGATCCATAGTAATACATGCACATCTGAATAACTCGCATAATTCATGTATTAAGAACAAATGATCACCGGGATGGACAGTTCCATCTTCATAATAGCAGTTATCCATAACACGTCCAACAATTTTCATAGGTATTTTATAAGGATCCAATTCAGCAGATAACAGGTCACTTACTACCCGAGCAGTGATAGTAGTAGTACCTCTAAACAGAGAATCAAAACTATTCTCCATAATGAAATAAAACAGCAGACAAAAAATAAAAACAACACTCACAGTAAAAGTTTCTCTTACCAATAGCGCTTCACTCACTGGTAATGGCGCCAGAAAATAGTCTTGGTGACCCACAAGTATAGGGGTGTATCGTAGTATTTCGATAAATAAGATTGTCGAACCCAACGAGGAGCAGAAGGTGTTGACAAGCAGGTTGGATAGAGAATTCACTGTAAACACTAGCAAACATGTTTTTGGTTGTTTTGGATATAGCAGATAAATAAAGTGCGAGTAAATAACTAACAGTAGTAATAACTTCAGTACAAAAGTAAGGCGCAACAATCAGACACTGAGGTTTTCAGAAAACACTTCGATTACGCAACATAAAATACGGGAATACATCCCAAGGTTCATTACATCGACAAGAAAAAGGAAACAAAAAACTATCCTAAGGGGCTGCAGAAGTAGTGCCACTCGCGGAAGGCTGTCCCTTGCGACCAGCACGAGAAATCACTCCAGAAAGCGTCTTCGCGAGGACTTCAGCATGAGCGGCAAAAGGACGGAGTCCTACCTTCTTGCCAGTGGAGTAGCGAGGAATGTCCGAGTACACCTTATCCAGGTCACTCGAGACTCCATGCGCCAAGGAAAACTGGATCGCCGTCTTGGCCCCACACTCAGTCTGCGCGAGTGCGAACTTGTGGAGAAGATCTTCATCGCCAAGAAAGGCATGCAGAAGGCCGCCCAAGGAAGGAGGAACCGCCGCGTCCGTGAACATGCGCTCGTGGAACTACGTCAGCACTCGGATGGCTGTTGGAACGCGTAGAGATAAACAAAACTTTTCCTACGCGATGCTTCCAAGATCTAGCCGAGTTAGAAGGCCACGAGTATTACCACTAGACGCGCAGGTGCGGATTATCGATGCAGCGCGTCGGGGCAGTGCAGTCCCACGATCCGGTCCGGCCGATCCAATCCCTCGAACGTCGAAGTGTTGAACGTACAGCACCTCTGCCGGTATCCATACGTACGAGGCGGAGCTCCGACGGCGGACTGCTAGGTCCGGTGCGGCGGCTGGACTGAGTGGGGCTAGGGTTCCCAACGCATGGGAGAGTGGACTAACGCGCCCGCTAGGCAACCTGCGCCCCTCTTTATATAGCGTATGGTAATGGGCTTCACAACACTTGTGACCCATTCCCTCTGTGAGTCCGACTCACAAAACCAGTCCATTTCCGGTTCGGGTCCAACCCGACCAATACTTGCTCCCGCTCTTAAGTGTGCGACCCTGCAGGCTCATGGCGACTTGGACACGATTGGAGTCCTACTCTCAATCGATCAATCGGTAGCGGCTCCTAGCAGAACGTGTCGACTCCCAAGTTCCATTGAGTCATGACGACATACCTTTCAATGTGATATTCATCTTAGTCCTTTTTGCCTCACGATATACCTTGTCGAACTATAGGCGATTTATCGTCATCCCTTAAATAGTTCAACTCTCTTCTCGATCCGTGATATGCGATTCATCTGACTAACTCTTAGTCAACCGACACAGTTAACACTTAACTGAGTCGCGCATGGCCATGCTTCCTGAATCATATCACTCGAGAGGGCCCAGAGAATATCTCTCCATTAGGAGGGGCAAAATCCCATCTTGATTATCCACATCACGCAGCTTGCTTCTCATTCGACCCAAACTCTGCCTTTATAGTTGCCTTGTCACAGAACAACGTTTGACAGAACCTAAGTCGGTGATCCACAACTCGGATTGTGCGACAACCTCAGGTCTAAGGATTACATTGATTGAGACATGCAAATGACGACTTGATCGTTGCATCTCAATGTGGGTCAGTCCGACTTGCTAAACTCTTTAGCCAAGTCCGTGAACGTTGGAATGGCATCACCATGCCGATGACAAGTGGAACCGTGTCATCAGCCAACACTCACATTAGTCTAGGGTGTGTGTCCAGCACAACCTTAACGACCAAGGACAATTAGTATGAACAACATGAATACATAGTTCCACAATCGAATCACATATTCAATGACATATATCAGATGTTCAAACCAAAGGACAACTTAATAACTTTATGAATACATTGGGAATTACATCATCTATGATTGCCTCTAGGGCATATTCCCAACAGTCTCCCACTTGCACTAGAGTCAATCATCTTGGCATCATATGCCTAGGCATCTAATGCCCACACCTCTCGTGTGCGCCTCATGCTTAGGGTGTGGTAGCG
This sequence comes from Alopecurus myosuroides, assembly GCA_028641055.1. Taxonomy (NCBI): domain Eukaryota; kingdom Viridiplantae; phylum Streptophyta; class Magnoliopsida; order Poales; family Poaceae; genus Alopecurus; species Alopecurus myosuroides. The sequence continues at coordinate 20,489,830 of CM054058.1, forward strand.
CCTTTGTCAACGGATCTGCAATGTTTGCATCCGTGTGTACTTTGCATAACTTGATATCACCTTGTTCGACAAACTGGCGAATGAGGTGGTACCGCATGAGTATATGTTTGTTCTTCTGGTGTTGTCTAGGTTCCTTGGCCTGTGCGATAGCACCATTGTTGTCACAATATACGTCCAAAGGATTGGACGCGCCCTGAACCACACCAAGATCCATCAGGAGGTTCCTGATCCAAACAGCTTCCTTTGCCGCCTTTGAGGCAGCAATATACTCAGCCTCTGTTGTAGATGCAGACACCGTATCTTGCTTGGAACTCTTCCAGCTCACAGCTCCTCCGTTCATTACGAACACGTATCCCGATTGCGAACGAGAATCATCTGAGTCGGTGAGATAACTTGCATTCGTGTAACCCTTTACACTGAATTCCTCATCACCTCCATAAACTAGGAACATTTCTGTAACATCCCAGTGTTTGGGAGGTTATAAGGATCTAAAGTTAATATGTGCATTTGCAAAGCATGCATCTAAAAGTACGGGAAATTTTGGCGCGAAAGTTTGAACGAATCAAAGTGACCAAAGTTTCACTTGACATGATGGAATAGGTCTAGTTCATCTAGTCAGGAGTTCATTTGGAGTGATCTTTATAACATTGTATCTCTACAAACTAAATCATCTGGTTACCCAAACCATAATTGGTTGTGACCAACACAAATTCTCAACCACCTAAACCTCAAGTCTATAAGTGACTTGGGATAATTCACTAGGTATCTAGAACTCAAAGAGGGGTGAGAATCCAAATCTCATAAATGCTGATCACACTTTCACTAATGAGTAACACATAATTGAACCATCTCATCAACAGAGATGTGATCTTCTATAAAACAACAACTCCCTAAGTTATCAATTAATTTCTACAAGCTAAAAATGCTTGATGGAATAATATCATCAACAAATATTCTAGGTTCTGTAAAACACTAACTCCTTAAGTGATCAACCATTCACATCATATCTTTCCAAACTATTTAGTAACTACTAAGTTAACCTTCACAAGTAGATAACAAAGTTTCAATAGAACACAAGTGATACAAACAAGTGTTAAATCAAAACCCACAAGTGGGAAATGACATAATAATTTTATTAACATATTTATCGAATATGTACATATCTCCTCAACCATAAAATAAGTATCTAAAAGAAGAAATTAATCTTCTTAAACTACTTCTAAACCTTGATCATCACACATGATATTCCCAAATCTCTATATCTGCATTATGAATGACAAAGTTAATAAAGTGATGAATAAAAAGTAATATCATGACACAAGAGAAAACAAATGACAACTATGACATAAGTCATTAAAACCCAATAAGCTTTACATGCTCATTGCCTCATTCATTTTATACAAGTGAACATATGAAATCTCAACACCTCAATGAACCATTGGATCCACTTCCTATTAACCCATCAGTCCATAAGCATTTCACACCTCAACTCAAATCCAACAATTCTACCACTGGAGTTTCTCTGGATACAACTAAGGAATAACAAGATATAATCTCTATTAGAGGAATTGAATTGGTAACTAAGTAAATAAATCCTATATGATATAATTACATATAATTTGGGAGATACAATAAGAAGTATATGGAAGGATAATAAAAGCATGAACTAACTCTTAATCTAGATCTTGTTATGTTGTCAAGACCATCCTATCTTGTTTCCAAATCTTCTCTAAGTCATTCTACAAGTGAAGCAACCACAAGAAGAGAGGAACCACCACCAGAAGATCTACAAGAAGATTATTTAGAGTGTGCTAGAAGTGCTACTCTAAGCTACTATAAGAGTAATTGGAAACTCTTATATAGTGATATGATCATATTAACCCTCTTGAAATTGTGTGATACTCCAATGTTAGTGTTATATAGAAATAGTTTGGTAACAAGACTAATTACCTTGTTCACAGACCACTTTTGTATACTCAAACCATTGAGTGTCATACACCAACAAACAGAATATTGAATAACCTAGTACATCTCAGTCTCTTGTATATGAAAAGTCATTTGGGGACAAGCCTTGCAAACTTGTCAACAGATTCTTCTTATATGCTTAAGGCTAACTGATGACATAAACTACACCTACACTTCTTTTATCATTAATCAATAGAAAGAATAACACTAAGGAAACAAGAAACCACAATATAATCATCTAAGTAAAATCTTTGTTTGGAATAACTGTTTGTTCTCACCACAAGGGTGAGATAGTTGAAGATTGAATCCAAGAGATGATATCATTTGCAAATTGACACAAGGTGAGAACAGAAGGCTAGTGGAAACTAGAGAGAAGAACATGAAGCAACAGAAGACCACATGAAGCAACACTGCATCAGTAAGGGAGCATATGAATTTATCCAGTGAGTCATTTGGATATAATAGAGAATCATTAACCTCTATCAAGATCATCAGAGATAAGGAACTCATAATAACATCTTTAATGGAAATAACTGCCAAGTATGGGATAATAACAAGTCATTAGATCCACATGTTTTGATATGTGGAGGTAGGTGAAAACAAGATTAATACCTTGTTTTCCAAATCCTTTCCATATGTAAGACTAATAGATGATAATAAAAATCCATCTACTTATAACCATATAAATTATTACATGATCTATAACAACATGAGATAATATCCATAGTGGAACCTATGTGGAAAACAGACAAATGAGATTCCAAAGCCACACATGTTTCCATTTAAGCCAGTACTAAAAGCAGCAACATAACTTACAGATGATATAAGGAATTGTTCACCAGGCTTAATAAGAAGTCTAAATATGATAATAACAAAGCCTCATAGGAGAAAACAAGTTCATTACTTAATAAAAATAATTTAGTATGTCATGGGATACAATTTTCTAATTAGTGAATTTCATTTCCATACACAGAAACAATACCAAGTAAGGTTATCAAAATTATTTTCTAATAGAATTGTATCTAAATGTTCCAATGGGAACACACCACTTGGTGAACCCCATGGGTTTGGTGTGAAGATAATATTCATGCCTAAAATAGATTTTAGGACATTTAATAAATTAAATAAATAGAAAATAACAAGAACCACTTAATTTAGCACCTAAAAAAAATACAAATAATCTTCAAATCCACCAAAACAAAACATGGTGAGATTGCAATTTTGATGAGGAATTCAATTATATTTTTTTATAATTTTTTGAGCACAATAAGGCCCTGAAAACAAAGTTTTCTTCTCAGTTTTAAGAACATAAGGACCTAGATGTAAAAAGTAGAAACTTCTGGGGGTTATCGAAAATCTCCTTTTCTTTTCTCTTTCTTCTTCCTCTGCCAGAAGGCAGAGGAGAAGGCCGCCGTGTCAACGCCGGTTATGCCACGTCTTGCTTGGCCGCCTCGTCGAGGATAAGAAGGAGCCCGACGCCGTGTCTCCCTTCCTCTCCTCCTCACTCTACCTCGTTTGCTCTCTCTCTCTGTATGAACAAGAACCGGGAAACCCTAACCCTAGATGCCACGGCCGCCGGCCATTGTCGTCGATTCCGGCCGCTCCAGGACCAACCGAGGCTACCTATGGAACCGTCGTGACCTCCTCTTCCTCCTCGAGCAGCTACGCTAGCTGGGATGGCCCGAATTCGTCGAATTGCATCGTCTTCTCAAAGTCCGGCCGCCGGCCAATCCTCGACGCCACCGGCGATTCCGACCTCGTCGAGCCTCCTCGTTTGCTCCACTGCACTCAGGGTGAGCTTATGCACCTCACCATGCCCTCCGTTCCTTTAATTGCAGTCGAAATCGTTTCCTCGCCGGAGACCGTACGCCGCCGCCGCGCCATTGCTCGCCGTGGTCACTCCGGTGACCACTAGGCAGCGGCGCAGCCACCTATTGACTCCCCGTGCATTCATCTATTGGATGGTTGTGAATACATTCGTCAATTCGCACTGAATCGACGGATTTCATCCGGATTGGGGAAATCATCTCCTCTGGTGATGTCATTGTGACATCACCATGACGTCAATACTAATTTCCTTTTTCTTTTATTTATTTTTAATTTAAAAATCAAAATGACAGGTAGGCCCCACCTGTCAATTATAAACAGAAAATCAATTAAAATTAATAAATCAATATCTTTTAAAATACTTATCAGAAAAATATAAACAATATACCAAATTAATCAGAAAAATATAAACTAAATGTTTATCAACTTTTCAAAGATATTTTATAAAGTTTAAAAATTAAACATTTTCTTTAATTAAAATAATCATTTAAAATAAAGAAAAATAATAAATAATTCAAAAAATCAGAAAAATACAAGTTATATACCAAAATGCTTAAAATGGCTAATACAACTCATCTATGATGTTTGTAAGTTCATTTGATCAAGTTTCATGTGTGCAATAGTTTGCTTAGTCATTTAATTCATTTAAAATTGAGAAATTAATAATTTATTCAAATATTTTCAGAAAATAAAATGTTATATCAAATTGAAGAGAAAATAATTTCCAATCCAAATATGTCAAACATAAAACCTTTTGTTTAACTTATAAACTTGTTTCTGTTGGAATAATGGAATTCTATAATATCCTATTATAACAGAAATAAATGCCACAGATTGTTTCCCTTATTCATAAAACTCTTATGTTTTCACACCTAATAAACCTAGCATCACAAGTCAATAAAGAGTTGTGTGATGATAGAATTAGTTATATTAAACCATCATTTTCAATTAAACTCTTGATCATATGCTCTACATTTTTTTTGAACATAAAATAATAGGTGACTGTTATCTTTTCAATAGTTCTTTTCCATATGTCATTGCCTTATTGCCTAACCAAGTAATAACCACTACTAACTAAACATGATAACAATTGTTTGATAAGTAAAAGTGAAACACATGTAAGTCTAAAAGAACTAATAACCACATCACCACAAATAATGAAACCATTCACCTAAAACGTGTGTGATTTCGATACCGTATCAAACGTGGCTTACACTTGTAAGATGGGGTGTTTTCCAGGGTATTTCGCGATGCATCTCATTACTATGCATGTATCATCTTGCCAGTGTTTTCTGTAGTCCTTACCGGGACTACTTTGCTATCTTTCAGATGTCGGGATTTCTTACGAGACCTTGAACCCCGAAGACCTGGATTATTATTGTCATTATTTCAATCACAGGCAAGTTCATCACTTGCTCATATCCTTTGCAATATCTCATAACAAACTAGTTGCAAAAAACCCTACAGAATTATCACCTATTCTCAAAAGAATGCATGATCCTATTTTTATAATAATATGACTACTTGAATGACTACCCGAGTGGTAGTGTTCTGTTTGGTGGGCGGATGGAACCATGGTAAGATGAATAGGTCAAAGGAAGGTTCCATCTGCATGTCAACGGACGCGCCAGAGACGTACGCTGTAGGTCTTGCGGGACTACATGCACATGGGTGGGAGCCCTTACGTCCCACGGACTCTGGGGTCTATGAGTGTCTGCCAGGGGCGCGTAGATCTCCATCGTGAGGGGTGGAATCAGGCGTTCAACCTACTGGCAGAAATGGGTGGGCATGCGTTGTGCGGAGAAGCACGGTTTGGCTTGGACCAACTACCGGGCCCCACACCTGAGTGGGCGTGGACAGGAACGATCGCCTGGTTGTGCAACATGGTCTTGGTCGTCCATGGGTAAAGTAACGCACCTCTGCAGAGTGTAAAAGGATGTGGCATGTTACCCCTTGTTCCGGGAAGGAGCTGCGAACGCCGCAGGAAAGGCAACTCCATGAAAGTTCTAATCCTGTGAAGAATGGCGGGCATAGTTTTCAGAATTAAAAGCAACCTCTTGAAGAAAGTTTTACAAAACCTTGCATTACTTTATGACTCTTTCGAGTCTAAAGCTGTAGTTAGTGCATCAACCACCCACTATATATCATGAACTTGCTGAGTAACGCTCGTTACTCATTCTATCCCGTTTGACCCCTGCTTAGAGTTGAAGCCTATGGAAGTCGTCATCGTGAAGCCATATTTACCTCATGAAGCTAGGTGGAGTCTTATACTACTTAGTCGGTAAAGTATCGTCATCAACAACGCTGGTGGAGGAGAAGCTATCAAGGTGTAGGTAGAGACCATTCTTGGACTTAGCATTTACTAGCCTTAGAGTAGGGCTGACATCAGCCGTAGTGGATTAGTTCTGAGCTAGAGTTCTTCTCCGGCTCGGAGCTTCGAATTGCTTCTTCTGATGTTTCTTTTGCAGGAGATCTTCTTGATTCATTAAGGAGATTCTCGAGATTTTGTAATGAGGTTTGTATCCTATAGTTTTACTTGGACCCGCTGTGTTTCTGTTGCACCACTCTGAGAGATGTAATATTCACGGATAAGTCCTTCTGTGGGTATTATGTCACCGACTTGCGCACTACACATGAAGTGGTGTGCTGGGTCACCACAGATGGTATCAGAGCGAAGCGACCTTAGGTTTAAAACCTTTTAGGAGATCTGTAGGTTGGTAAAGACTATAGGAAGCCATCTTATCTCAACCATATTTCCTACAACTATGATGATCATTCACTTGAGAATGATATAATCATACTTGCATAGAATTTTCTTACTCAGCTTGAGTAAATCTACTTATCTATTTTCTTTATACCTAGGTATGAATAAGTTAGAAGTCTAAAATGTATCAATGTTATTAAGAAAAAGAGTGTTCCAACATAGTGAGAGATGCTTAAGCCAAAGTGATGATTACCCCATTTTATGAACGCATAGGATGGAGTAGAATATGGAATAGATTAAATATATGAGTCATCAAGAAGGGATGTTTGAGAGTCATGGAGAGTCATTAGACCTTGGTAACTATGGGGTATACACCATATCCTTAGTTATCACGTCTAGAGGTGAATCATTTTATCATAGTACAGAATTAGGAGAAGGCATAAGCATTGATGGAAGCTACATTACTACTCCTATGATGTGATCACCACCATGAAGGATCAACAGATGCCATGACAAGTTATCATAACCAAAAGGAAGTAATTAAATTACACAATACTTAGTCCTATATGGAACCAAGTTAGACAACAAATACTATAGGAATCATTTTGTCTTAGTTTATTCCATTGCAGTAAGGCATGCAACTGGAGTAACTATCTAGGCAAACAGTGGTTGTATAGACTAGGATAACAAGGTAAGACATATACCTACTTGTAGTGTATAGCATTTAAGAGCCTTGGTACTTGAGATGTTTTACTCAAAGTACTTTTATTTCACAGGCTTTTGATGCATGAGTGATAACTGCATTTGGGATTTATTGGATCTTATTTGGATCTTTGATTGACTAGATCTGTACATGAAGTTGGAACTTGATGTGCAAATGCATGTGCAAACACTAAGTTCTATCTTGATGTTACTGGTCTAGAGGGTATAGGATAAGTATGAGAGCGGTCTGAAATCTAAGCTGATTGAAGCAACTATCAAAGCTCTGGAAGTCTTGAAGTCAAGAAGGCAGAAATCAATAAAGCATCTATGGGAATGGACCATATTCCACATTTTGTTTGGAGCTGGTGAAATACTTCATCAACACATGGAGATATACCACAAGTGATGCCAAGATGATAACATGAGTAGTATATCCTAGAAAGAATTACATAGAAGTTCAATAAGCTAACTTATAGAGTTGTCCCGTAGAAGTCAAAACCAAAGATGTAGAAGGACCATAGGAAGTAACCAGTGGAATAGGTTATAGTCACCTATAGGAAAGAGTTAAAACTCGAGGAAACTCGAAGATATTTTTACTAATTAGAAGAGTCTAAGTCAGTCTACACTACCGTGTACAAGATTCTTTGAAAAATATTTATCTTGAGACCATTAGACTGAACCAAATGGAGTCCAAGCCATAGACAATATCTAGTGTACCAGAAGAATCTTATTGGTTATTCATCACCTGGTGGATGTACCAAATGTTCTTCAGAAAGTTGTGAGAGGTAGGAAACCATATCTATTCATCGGAGAACAAAACTTGGTATCCACTATGTGGTGGGAATACCACGTGTTCTTCGTGAGACCATTATGAAAGTATTGTAACAAGACAGACTTGTCCTAGCAACATGCTTAGTATTAGATTATTATGCAAGACAGTGGAAGGTGAACAATCAAGACAAGAGGCTACACATGCCAAGGTCAACACAAGAAACATATGTGAAGATTCAATGGTCTACAGAAGTTCTCTCTACCTATCTTTACGTAAGAGAGGTTGAACTTCGGGACGAAGTTCTTGTTAAGGGGGAGATACTGTAACATCCCAGTGTTTGGGAGGTTATAAGGATCTAAAGTTAATATGTGCATTTGCAAAGCATGCATCTAAAAGTACGGGAAATTTTGGCGCGAAAGTTTGAACGAATCAAAGTGACCAAAGTTTCACTTGACATGATGGAATAGGTCTAGTTCATCTAGTCAGGAGTTCATTTGGAGTGATCTTTATAACATTGTATCTCTACAAACTAAATCATCTGGTTACCCAAACCATAATTGGTTGTGACCAACACAAATTCTCAACCACCTAAACCTCAAGTCTATAAGTGACTTGGGATAATTCACTAGGTATCTAGAACTCAAAGAGGGGTGAGAATCCAAATCTCATAAATGCTGATCACACTTTCACTAATGAGTAACACATAATTGAACCATCTCATCAACAGAGATGTGATCTTCTATAAAACAACAACTCCCTAAGTTATCAATTAATTTCTACAAGCTAAAAATGCTTGATGGAATAATATCATCAACAAATATTCTAGGTTCTGTAAAACACTAACTCCTTAAGTGATCAACCATTCACATCATATCTTTCCAAACTATTTAGTAACTACTAAGTTAACCTTCACAAGTAGATAACAAAGTTTCAATAGAACACAAGTGATACAAACAAGTGTTAAATCAAAACCCACAAGTGGGAAATGACATAATAATTTTATTAACATATTTATCGAATATGTACATATCTCCTCAACCATAAAATAAGTATCTAAAAGAAGAAATTAATCTTCTTAAACTACTTCTAAACCTTGATCATCACACATGATATTCCCAAATCTCTATATCTGCATTATGAATGACAAAGTTAATAAAGTGATGAATAAAAAGTAATATCATGACACAAGAGAAAACAAATGACAACTATGACATAAGTCATTAAAACCCAATAAGCTTTACATGCTCATTGCCTCATTCATTTTATACAAGTGAACATATGAAATCTCAACACCTCAATGAACCATTGGATCCACTTCCTATTAACCCATCAGTCCATAAGCATTTCACACCTCAACTCAAATCCAACAATTCTACCACTGGAGTTTCTCTGGATACAACTAAGGAATAACAAGATATAATCTCTATTAGAGGAATTGAATTGGTAACTAAGTAAATAAATCCTATATATAATTACATATAATTTGGGAAATAAAATAAGAAGTATATGGAAGGATAATAAAAGCATGAACTAACTCTTAATCTAGATCTTATTATGTTGTCAAGACCATCCTATCTTGTTTCCAAATCTTCTCTAAGTCATTCTACAAGTGAAGCAACCACAAGAAGAGAGGAACCACCACCAGAAGATCTACAAGAAGATTATTTAGAGTGTGCTAGAAGTGCTACTCTAAGCTACTATAAGAGTAATTGGAAACTCTTATATAGTGATATGATCATATTAACCCTCTTGAAATTGTGTGATACTCCAATGTTAGTGTTATATAGAAGTAGTTTGGTAACAAGACTAATTACCTTGTTCACATACCACTTTTGTATACTCAAACCATTGAGTGTCATACACCAACAAACAGAATATTGAATAACCTAGTACATCTCAGTCTCTTGTATATGAAAAGTCATTTGGGGACAAGCCTTGCAAACTTGTCAACAGATTCTTCTTATATGCTTAAGGCTAACTGATGACATAAACTACACCTACACTTCTTTTATCATTAATCAATAGAAAGAATAACACTAAGGAAACAAGAAACCACAATATAATCATCTAAGTAAAATCTTTGTTTGGAATAACTGTTTGTTCTCACCACAAGGGTGAGATAGTTGAAGATTGAATCCAAGAGATGATATCATTTGCAAATTGACACAAGGTGAGAACAGAAGGCTAGTGGAAACTAGAGAGAAGAACATGAAGCAACAGAAGACCACATGAAGCAACACTGCATCAGTAAGGGAGCATATGAATTTATCCAGTGAGTCATTTGGATATAATAGAGAATCATTAACCTCTATCAAGATCATCAGAGATAAGGAACTCATAATAACATCTTTAATGGAAATAACTGCCAAGTATGGGATAATAACAAGTCATTAGATCCACATGTTTTGATATGTGGAGGTAGGTGAAAACAAGATTAATACCTTGTTTTCCAAATCCTTTCCATATGTAAGACTAATAGATGATAATAAAAATCCATCTACTTATAACCATATAAATTATTACATGATCTATAACAACATGAGATAATATCCATAGTGGAACCTATGTGGAAAACAGACAAATGAGATTCCAAAGCCACACATGTTTCCATTTAAGCCAGTACTAAAAGCAGCAACATAACTTACAGATGATATAAGGAATTGTTCACCGGGCTTAATAAGAAGTCTAAATATGATAATAACAAAGCCTCATAGGAGAAAACAAGTTCATTACTTAATAAAAATAATTTAGTATGTCATGGGATACAATTTTCTAATTAGTGAATTTCATTTCCATACACAGAAACAATACCAAGTAAGGTTATCAAAATTATTTTCTAATAGAATTGTATCTAAATGTTCCAATGGGAACACACCACTTGGTGAACCCCATGGGTTTGGTGTGAAGATAATATTCATGCCTAAAATAGATTTTAGGACATTTAATAAATTAAATAAATAGAAAATAACAAGAACCACTTAATTTAGCACCTAAAAAAAATACAAATAATCTTCAAATCCACCAAAACAAAACATGGTGAGATTGCAATTTTGATGAGGAATTCAATTATATTTTTTTATAAATTTTTTGAGCACAATAAGGCCCTGAAAACAAAGTTTTCTTCTCAGTTTTAAGAACATAAGGACCTAGATGTAAAAAGTAGAAACTTCTGGGGGTTATCGAAAATCTCCTTTTCTTTTCTCTTTCTTCTTCCTCTGCCAGAAGGCAGAGGAGAAGGCCGCCGTGTCAACGCCGGTTATGCCACGTCTTGCTTGGCCGCCTCGTCGAGGATAAGAAGGAGCCCGACGCCGTGTCTCCCTTCCTCTCCTCCTCACTCTACCTCGTTTGCTCTCTCTCTCTGTATGAACAAGAACCGGGAAACCCTAACCCTAGATGCCACGGCCGCCGGCCATTGTCGTCGATTCCGGCCGCTCCAGGACCAACCGAGGCTACCTATGGAACCGTCGTGACCTCCTCTTCCTCCTCGAGCAGCTACGCTAGCTGGGGTGGCCCGAATTCGTCGAATTGCATCGTCTTCTCAAAGTCCGGCCGCCGGCCAATCCTCGACGCCACCGGCGATTCCGACCTCGTCGAGGCTCCTCGTTTGCTCCACTGCACTCAGGGTGAGCTTATGCACCTCACCATGCCCTCCGTTCCTTTAATTGCAGTCGAAATCGTTTCCTCGCCGGAGACCGTACGCCGCCGCCGCGCCATTGCTCGCCGTGGTCACTCCGGTGACCACTAGGCAGCGGCGCAGCCACCTATTGACTCCCCGTGCGTTCATCTATTGGATGGTTGTGAATACATTCGTCAATTCGCACTGAATCGACGGATTTCATCCGGATTGGGGAAATCATCTCCTCTGGTGATGTCATTGTGACATCACCATGACGTCAATACTAATTTCCTTTTTCTTTTATTTATTTTTAATTTAAAAATCAAAATGACAGGTAGGCCCCACCTGTCAATTATAAACAGAAAATCAATTAAAATTAATAAATCAATATCTTTTAAAATACTTATCAGAAAAATATAAACAATATACCAAATTAATCAGAAAAATATAAACTAAATGTTTATCAACTTTTCAAAGATATTTTATAAAGTTTAAAATTAAACATTTTCTTTAATTAAAATAATCATTTAAAATAAAGAAAAATAATAAATAATTCATAAAATCAGAAAAATACAAGTTATATACCAAAATGCTTAAAATGGCTAATACAACTCATCTATGATGTTTGTAAGTTCATTTGATCAAGTTTCATGTGTGCAATAGTTTGCTTAGTCATTTAATTCATTTAAAATTGAGAAATTAATAATTTATTCAAATATTTTCAGAAAATAAAATGTTATATCAAATTGAAGAGAAAATAATTTCCAATCCAAATATGTCAAACATAAAACCTTTTGTTTAACTTATAAACTTGTTTCTGTTGGAATAATGGAATTCTATAATATCCTATTATAACAGAAATAACTGCCACAGATTGTTTTCCTTATTCATAAAACTCTTATGTTTTCACACCTAATAAACCTAGAATCACAAGTCAATAAAGAGTTGTGTGATGATAGAATTAGTTATATTAAACCATCATTTTCAATTAAACTCTTGATCATATGCTCTACATTTTTTTGAACATAAAATAATAGGTGACTGTTATCTTTTCAATAGTTCTTTTCCATATGTCATTGTCTTATTGCCTAACCAAGTAATAACCACTACTAACTAAACATGATAACAATTGTTTGATAAGTAAAAGTGAAACACATGTAAGTCTAAAAGAACTAATAACCACATCACCACAAATAATGAAACCATTCACCTAAAACGTGTGTGATTTCGATACCGTATCAAACGTGGCTTACACTTGTAAGATGGGGTGTTTTCCAGGGTATTTCGCGATGCATCTCATTACTATGCATGTATCATCTTGCCAGTGTTTTCTGTAGTCCTTACCGGGACTACTTTGCTATCTTTCAGATGTCGGGATTTCTTACGAGACCTTGAACCCCGAAGACCTGGATTATTATTGTCATTATTTCAATCACAGGCAAGTTCATCACTTGCTCATATCCTTTGCAGTATCTCATAACAAACTAGTTGCAAAAAACCCTACAGAATTATCACCTATTCTCAAAAGAATGCATGATCCTATTTTTATAATAATATGACTACTTGAATGACTACCCGAGTGGTAGTGTTCTGTTTGGTGGGCGGATGGAACCATGGTAAGATGAATAGGTCAAAGGAAGGTTCCATCTGCATGGGAACGTATTACCTAGGAATTAACAACAACTGCCGTCAGGATTCTTGCGCCGTAAATTCGCGTTGACCATGGATCTTCTATGGGGGGAGTAAGGCAACCGTGATACTTTTCTCGTTCGCATGTCAACGGACGCGCCAGAGACGTACGCTGTAGGTCTTGCGGGACTACATGCACATGGGTGGGAGCCCTTACGTCCCACGGACTCTGGGGTCTATGAGTGTCTGCCAGGGGCGCGTAGATCTCCATCGTGAGGGGTGGAATCAGGCGTTCAACCTACTGGCAGAAATGGGTGGGCATGCGTTGTGCGGAGAAGCACGGTTTGGCTTGGACCAACTACCGGGCCCCACACCTGAGTGGGCGTGGACAGGAACGATCGCCTGGTTGTGCAACATGGTCTTGGTCGTCCATGGGTAAAGTAACGCACCTCTGCAGAGTGTAAAAGGATGTGGCATGTTACCCCTTGTTCCGGGAAGGAGCTGCGAACGCCGCAGGAAAGGCAACTCCATGAAAGTTCTAATCCTGTGAAGAATGGCGGGCATAGTTTTCAGAATTAAAAGCAACCTCTTGAAGAAAGTTTTACAAAACCTTGCATTACTTTATGACTCTTTCGAGTCTAAAGCTGTAGTTAGTGCATCAACCACCCACTATATATCATGAACTTGCTGAGTAACGCTCGTTACTCATTCTATCCCGTTTGACCCCTGCTTAGAGTTGAAGCCTATGGAAGTCGTCATCGTGAAGCCATATTTACCTCATGAAGCTAGGTGGAGTCTTATACTACTTAGTCGGTAAAGTATCGTCATCAACAACGCTGGTGGAGGAGAAGCTATCAAGGTGTAGGTAGAGACCATTCTTGGACTTAGCATTTACTAGCCTTAGAGTAGGGCTGACATCAGCCGTAGTGGATTAGTTCTGAGCTAGAGTTCTTCTCCGGCTCGGAGCTTCGAATTGCTTCTTCTGATGTTTCTTTTGCAGCAGATCTTCTTGATTCATTAAGGAGATTCTCGAGATTTTGTAATGAGGTTTGTATCCTATAGTTTTACTTGGACCCGTTGTGTTTCTGTTGCACCACTCTGAGAGATGTAATATTCACGGATAAGTCCTTCTGTGGGTATTATGTCACCGACTTGCGCACTACACATGCAGTGGTGTGCTGGGTCACCACAATTTCCTTAGTATTTCTCAAATACTTAAGGATGGTTTTAACCGCTGCCCAGTGGGCTTCGCCAGGGTCAGCCTGGTATCTGCTCGTAACACTTAGAGCATAGGAAACATCTGGCCTAGTACAAATCATGGCATACATGATGGATCCGATTGCCGAAGCATACGGGATCACACTCATCCGACTTCGCTCATCAGTTGTCGAAGGACACTGAGTCTTGCTAAGTTTTATGCCATGGGACATCGGTAAGAATCCCTTCTTGGACTCTTCCATTTTGAATTTCTTCAAAACCTTGTCCAGATAAGTACTCTGACTCAATCCAATGAGCCGCCTTGATCTATCTCTATAGATCCTGATTCCTAATATGTAAGTTGCCTCACCCAAATCCTTCATTGAGAAACTTCTTTCCAATGACTCTTTGGTTTCTTGCAACATCATGACATCATTTCCAATCAGTAATATGTCATCCACATATAAGATTAGAAAGTTCACTTTGCTCCCACTAAACTTCTTGTATAAACAAGAATCATGATCGCTCTTGATGAAGCCAAACGATTTGACTACCTCATCAAAGCGAATGTTCCAACTCCGAGATGCTTGCTTCAACCCATAAATGGATTTCTGAAGTTTGCATACCTTGTCAGCATTAGCCGGATCGACAAAACCTTCGGGCTGTATCATATACACGTCCTCAGTTAAATTTCCATTAAGGAAAGCCGTCTTGACATCCATCTGCCATATCTCATAGTCGAAATAGGCTGCTATGGCTAACATGATCCGAATTGATTTAAGCATCGCTGCGGGCGAGAAGGTCTCGTCGTAGTCAACTCCTTGAACCTGTCGGAACCCCTTCGCGACAAGTCGTGCTTTATAGACGGTTTCTTCTTAAAGACCCATTTGCACTCGACGGGTCTTGCACCGTCAGGTAGATCAACCAAATTCCAAACTTGGTTTTCATCCATGGACTTTAACTTGGATCTCATGGCTCCAAGCCATGACTCGGAATCAGATCCCACCATCGCTTCTGAATAAGTTGCCGGCTCATTACTGTCTAACAGTAAAACATCTCGAGAACTCTGGCAGATCTCCGAGGTTCAGGTGCTGTAACCGGTGTAGGTACCACGACCGGCTCAGCCTCCAAGGCCATTGCCGACTCGCCCCTAGCTGGTTCCTCTCGAATTTCTTCGAGTTGCACCGTGCTCCCACTGACTTCCCGACTGAGAAACTCTTTCTCAAGGAAGACACCATTCCGAGCGACAAACACTTTGCCCTCTTCCCGGTTGTAGAAGTAGTACCCCAAGGTTTCCCTCGGATACCCCATGAAAATACACTTATCCGACTTGGGCGTGAGCTTGTCCGACTGAAGTCGCTTGACAAATACCTCACAACCCCAAATCTTAAGAAAAGACAAACTTGGCTTTTTGCCCGTCCACATCTCATGTGGTGTCTTCTCTACTCACTTTGATGGTACTCTGTTTAGTGTGAAAGCTGCGGTTTCTAGACAATAACCCCAAAATGATAAAGGTAGATCTGTCCGACTCATCATTGATCGTACCATGTCCAACAAGGTCCGATTTCTCCGTTCCGATACACCGTTTCTCTGCGGTGTACCCGGCGGAGTGAGTTGAGGAACTATTCCACAACTCTTTAGATGGTCATCAAACTCATGGCTCATGTACTCGCCCCCACGGTCCGACCGTAGAAACTTTATTTTCTTGCCGAGTTGATTTTGCTCACTCTGGAATTCCTTGAACTTTTCAAAGGCTTCCGACTTGTGTTTCATTAAATAGATATATCCATACCTACTCAAATCATCAGTGAAGGTAATGAAGTACTCATAACCACCTCTAGCTGTCGTGCTCATTGGTCCACATACATCACTATGTATTAGTTCCAACAAGTCGGACGCCCTTTCACAACTCCTTGCAAAAGGTGTCTTGGTCATCTTGCCTAGTAGGCATGATTCGCATGTCTCGAATGACTCTAAGTCAAACGAAGTTAGAAGTCCATCATCATGGAGCTTCTTCATGCGCTTCCAACTTATATGACCAAGCCGACAGTGCCAAAAGTAAGTCATATTCAGATCATTTGGTTTCAACCTTTTAATATTTATGTTATAGACTGATTCACTATCAAGATTTAAAATAAATAACCCGTTCTGAACGGGTGCAAAGCCATGAAACATATCTTTCAAATATAAAGAACAACCATTATTCTTAATATTCGACTCATAACCTTGTCTCATCAAACATGAGGCGGAAATAATGTTTCGACTAAGCGCTGGAACATAATAACAATTATTTAGTTCCAAAATAAATCCTGAAGGTAAATGAAGTTGCATCGTGCCGACTTCCAACGCAGCGACTCTCGCCTTGTTGCCGACCCGAATGTCAACCTCTCCTCTTGCCACGCTCCTAGTTCTTACCAGTCCCTGCAACGAGTTGCATATGTGAATAACTGATCCGGTATCATATACCCAAGAACTATTAGGCGCATCAGCAAGATAAATGTCTATAA
This sequence comes from Alopecurus myosuroides, assembly GCA_028641055.1. Classification (NCBI taxonomy): domain Eukaryota; kingdom Viridiplantae; phylum Streptophyta; class Magnoliopsida; order Poales; family Poaceae; genus Alopecurus; species Alopecurus myosuroides. Next base: position 20,506,749 of record CM054058.1, read on the forward strand.
CATTGCACACAAGCGTACCTGAGTTGGAAGTCACACCTCCACTCTTGGCTCTGTCAGCCAAATACTTGGTGCAGTTCCTCTTCCAGTGGCCATCTTGCTTGCAATAGAAGCAGTTGGCTCCGGCTGTAGGAGAAGGTTTAGTCTTTGAGGGAGCACTCTGGACAGGGCCATGGGTGCTACCTCCTGACTTATCCTTCTTCTTCTTAGTCCAAGAACTCTTCTTGAACTTAGCCTTATTCTGCACCATCAACACTTGACTGGTGCCTTTCTTGATATCAGCCTCTGCCGTTTTGAGCATCCCATGTAATTCAGTGATACTCTTATCCATACCATGCATATGGTAGTTCGAGATGAACGAACCATACGCACTAGGAAGAGAGTTCAGAATTATATCAGTAGCGAACTCTTCGTTAATTGGGAAGCCCAGCCGATCCAAAGACTGTATGTAACCAATCATCTTGATTACATGCGGACTCAGTGGATCGCCGTCTTTCAGCTTACAGCAAGGCAAAGCTTGAGAGACTTGATACCTCTCAGTCTTTGCTTGAGCCTGGAACATACTTTTGAGGCTTTCGATCATATCGTAGGCCTCAACATTCTCGAACTGCTGCTGCAAGTCCGGTTCCATGTGTGCAAGCATAAGACAGCTAATCTCCGTAGACTCATCTCTAGTCTTACGGTAGGCATTCGTGACTGCGACAGTCGCATCGTCATCTGGCTCTTTTGGAAGTGGAGTTTCTAGAACATGTTCTTTCTTGTCATGCTTGAGGACTATCCTCAGATTACGATACCAGTTGGTGAAATTAGTTCCATTAAGTTTGTCTTTCTCTCGGATTGAGCTCAACGCAAACGCGGACAACTGAGGAAGGTTGCTAGGTGCCATTGATCTACAACACAAAATACGCAAAAACACTTAAGACATGTATTCATAAAAGAGCAGGCATATTAAACGCTTTAATACTTATGCTCCCACTAGAAACAACATCCCTCCGATGGTTGCTAAGTGATTAAATATCCTAAATAAGCAAGCCGACTAGTGAGTTTTAGCATCACCGCTAGCCGTCAAGTGATCTAGGTAGGCAACACCTTGCCAATCGTATCCAATACGACTCCTGTTAGTTGGGTGACATCACATGCCCCGGCTCCCAACCTACCTCGCCCCGAGCCCCACAACCGTTGTGATGGACTCGTCTAGATTACCAAGTGCTTCTGCTTGTAAGAGTCCGACTCAAAACCCACCTAACCGGAAAGAATTGGTAGCACCTCAATTTTATGAGCCCACTACCAAGAATGTCCGACTTGTGATGGTGCAGCACTGGCGGGGCGACCGACTAGACCTTCTTTGAGGGATTAAAGAATCTACCAACTATCTAAATAGAGGTAAATAGAGACATAACAATAACACAAATAAAGCAATTATAATGTGAAATGGTATGGCTCTCTTCATGGTGATCTCCATCTCCACGAAGCTTGCAAGTCGGCTCATGCCAACTCTTGTCACGTGCCATCTTGCTCCATGTAGCCGACTTGTACATCGACTTGCATGCCTTCCGGGTTCTCCAACAAGCTACACTAGCTAGTAAATCAAAATTTACATAGAGAATCCGACACGCAGGCCGGTATACAATAAAATGACAGCACCTAGGCTCCAGCCGGCTGACATAAACATGATACGCAGATCATGTATGGATTACACACATCACATGCACATAAGCCATACCATTCACAACTTCCTGCAAAAACAAATTATGCATAGATACGATATCTACCGGCGTTGTGAAACTCGCAACGACATCTAAGGCGCTACGACAGGGCGAAGCCGGCGGTCCCGCTAGCCGAATCTCATCTGCATTCCGATCATGGATTTCTTCATCGGATAAAACGATTTTACCCAAATCTGATCCGTATTCCGATTCGATCAAACTCTTTGATCTTCGATTACCGCAACTGGATTTATGTGTCACGGTATACCCCGATGGCGGAAACCGACCGGTAGGGGTAAGTTGTTTCATGACCTTAGCAGTATGATCACGGAAACCAGATCATCCATTAACCCCGAGTACGATTGATCCAATCAACCTTGTACAAACCCGATCTATTCATAGACCGACCACCAAAACAGCAATTAGATCACATCTAACGCTAACTACATATCACATATGTACGGATCTCGGGCCTAATACCAGAAGCTACCGCTCTGATACCACTGTTGAAACGCGTAGAGATAAACAAAACTTTTCCTACGCGATGCTTCCAAGATCTAGCCGAGGTAGAAGGCCACGAGTATCACCACTAGACGCGCACGTGCGGATTATCGATGCAGCGCGTCGGGGCAGTGCAGTCCAACGATCCGGTCCGGCCTATCCAATCCCTCGAACGTCGAAGTGCTGAACGTACAGCACCTCTGCCGGTATCCACACGTACGAGGGGGAGCTCCGACGACGGACTGCTAGGTCCGGTGCGGCGGCTGGACTGAGTGGGGCTAGGGTTCCCCACGCATGGGAGAGTGGACTAACGCGCCCGCTGGGCAACCTGCGCCCCTCTTTATATAGCGTATGATAATGGGCTTCACAACACTTGTGGCCCATTCCCTCTGTGAGTCCGACTCACAAAACCAGTCCATTTCCGGTTCGGGTCCAACCCGACCAATACTTGCTCCCGCTCTTAAGTGTGCGACCCTGCAGGCTCATGGCGACTTGGACACGATTGGAGTCCTACTCTCAATCGATCAATCGGTAGCGGCTCCTAGCAGAACGTGCCGACTCCCAAGTTCCATTGAGTCATGACGACATACCTTTCAATGTGATATTCATCTTAGTCCTTTTTGCCTCACGATATACCTTGTCGAACTATAGGCGATTTATCGTCATCCCTTAAATAGTTCAACTCTCTTCTCGATCCGTGATATGCGATTCATCTGACTAACTCTTAGTCTACCGACACAGTTAACACTTAACTGAGTCGCGCATGGCCATGCTTCCTGAATCATATCACTCGAGAGGGCCCAGAGAATATCTCTCCATTAGGAGGGGCAAAATCCCATCTTGATTATCCACATCACGCAGCTTGCTTCTCATTCGACCCGAACTCTGCCTTTATAGTTGCCTTGTCACAGAACAACGTTTGACAGAACCTAAGTCGGTGATCCACAACTTGGATTGTGCGACAACCTTAGGTCTAAGGATTACATTGATTGAGACATGCAAATGACTACTTGATCGTTGCATCTCAATGTGGGTCAGTCCGACTTGCTAAACTCTTTAGCCAAGTCCGTGAACGTTGGAATGGCATCACCATGCCCATGACAAGTGGAACTGTGTCATCAGCCAACACTCACATTAGTCTAGGGTGTGTGTCCAGCACAACCTTAACGACCAAGGACAATTAGTATGAACAACATGAATACATAGTTCCACAATCGAATCACATATTCAATGACATATATCAGATGTTCAAACCAAAGGACAACTTAATAACTTTATGAATACATTGGGAATTACATCATCTATGATTGCCTCTAGGGCATATTCCCAACAATGGCATCATCAACGAGGGAGCAGATTCCATTTGGGTGCTCTTGGATCTGGGCGCACATGTCAATAAGGGCGTCTAGTCGCTGATATCCGGGAATCTCCAACCCGACCCCAAGAGCATCTGAGGCAAACACAAAAATAATCATTAGTAAGGAAGGGAGAATAAAGGTTCCAGTCGAAAAAGGGTGAAGCACAACATTACCCGCGAGTTTCTAGGCCAAAGGGCGGATAAAATCGACAAGGTCGCTGTCGCGCTTTGCACCCGCCTCTTCCAGCTGCTTCAGGGGCCCCTGAGCTCCCGAAAGGCTCCCTTCAAGGTCGACTGAACACTTGCGGGCGGACTCCAACTCTTTTCGGGAGGATTCCAGCTCTATCTCAAGAGCTTTCAATCGAGAGACAGCTTCTGCTTTCTCATCTTTCAGGCGGGTAACCTCATCTGCAATGGAAAAGACGTAGTTGGAATGACAATTACAATCAAGAAGAAGCGGTGAAGACAAGAATAGAGCATTAGCCTACCTTGAAGAGAATGACCATCTTGGACAAGCCGATCACGATATGCCCTAAGGGAGATGCAGTCCGCTTCGGCCGAAAGTACTCGGCGCCCGAAAGCAGCAAGGGAGTCGAGGAGAGCCTGCAAAAACCCAAGGCAAAAATTCAAGTTAAAAACAAAGTCACTTGAGCCTATACACGACTGTACACAGTCGAGTATAGCCTCGGGGGCTACTCCCATCGGGAGCACTGCCGTGTACCCGATAGAATTCAAGGAAAAAGGAGGAGAAGATTTCGACTTGAGCCTGTGGCCAACTGCAAGCAATTAACAACAGACTCGGGGGCTACTCCCATCGGGAGCACTACCGTGCACCCGATAAAATTTCGAGCGAGCAAGGAAAAGATAAGTGGACTTACTTTGCCCTGAGCGGTAGACAAAGGCTCTGCCGAGCTTCCCGAAACTTCCTTACTCGCGGACGCTCCACCCGCAGAGCTAGGCAGCTCGTACTCCGGAGTGGCGGTTGCTCTCGCAGGACTTGGAGATCTTCGGGCGGCCTCAGCAACTGCAGCTTTAGTCGCGGCTACTTCGTTTCTCTTCACGGACGGAAGCGAAGAAGCAAACCGGCTAGGGCTAATAGTCGCAAGGCTGCTGTTGAAAGCGAAATCAGAATAAAGAACAAGGAACGAGAAGGAAAATTCGCGGCTGAGAGCGAAACACGGAAGACTTACTCGTCCTCGTCATCATCATCAAGAACGTCCGGGTTCCAAGCAGTCGAAACCTTTGGTGGACGACCAAGAGGTAGAAGCGTATGGAGGGGAGGCACCTAGAGAGGCTCGGTTGCCTTGGTAGACCCATCACCCAAGGAACTATCCTTGGAAGTGACTTTGTCATCCTCGTGCCTACGGCGCTTGCGGTGATGTAGTTCATCGCTACCCGACTCCTCGTCGTCGTCCATGTAATCGCGCTCGGAGCTTGAATGAGCTTCTGCGACACTTGTTTTGAGAGGAGCATCGACGTTACTCGCCAGAAGGTCCGAGGCATCTTCAGCCGAAACTTGCGGGTAGCACGTCGCTACCTTCAAGCTCTACGGGATAAAAAGAAGGAAAAGAAAGAAGATCTTCGGTCGACAAAATTTCAGACTAGAAAGAGACAAAAGAAGAACAAGAAGAAACTCACCTCAGCTGGGGGAGGTTTCGCAGCCTCGAATGGCTCGAGAGAACAGGCCGAGTAGGCCTCTCCTTTCTTCAGCTTGGTGATGCTCGCGATCTTTTTCTCGAACTCAACATTCGAGAGAATGTCTTCGCAGGCGCGGCTCGGGTCCTGGGTGCCCTGGTACTCCCACATGGTGGATGGCCTCGCCTGAAGGGGCTGGATCCTTCGTCGAAGAAAGACACTCGCTACGTGTATTCCATTCAACGGAATCCCCAACGCCTTGTCGCGGAAGCTTGCCACCTTCGCGAGTAGGGGGGAGACAATCTTGCTGTCTTCGACGGTGAGCTTGTGCGACCAGGACTTCCTCCGCTTCAGAATGGCGAATGGGTGGAACTCAGGGGCTCCACCCGGGCTGTTGTCGATGACGTAGAACCATTTCTTCAACCATCCTTGCGCCGAGTCGACGAAGTACATCTCCATGGAGGGGATGTCCGTCCTCGCCTGGATCCTGAAGCCTCCGGTGCGCAACGGCTCCCCCAGCTTCTCTCCTGGTCGCGCTCTCTCCCGGAAGATCCGCACCTTGAAGAGGGCCTTCTAGAGGCCCCGGTGCGGGCGGATGTCCAGGAAGCACTCGCAAAGCACGATAAAGCACGATATGTGCTGAATCACGTTTGGAGGCAGGTCGTGCAGCTGTATGCCATAGACATACATCAACCCGAGAAGAAAAGGGTGGAGAGGAAGAGACAGACCGCGTGAGACATGCTCAGCGAAGAACACGCGCTCGTTCGCGTGTGGATTGGGTACCTCTTCTTTCTTGGACAAGCGCACGCGCTTGTCGGTGTCAGGCGGGAGTTGTCCTTCCCGTTGCATCTCGGCGATGCGCTTCTTCGTGGTGTTGGCGGCGCCAATCGCCCGTTCTCATGAGAGGCGGCCCGGAAGCGTCTGCCACTTCCTTCGAGGATAACGCGGCAGCGCTGCGTTTCTTCCCGCCAGCCATTGGAGCTCTCTTGTGCTTATAGAACAGGAGGTGTGCGCGAGGAGGAAGAAGATGAGCAAAGGGTCGGAAGATTTACTCATCTGTTAAGGTTAAATATTTATACACAGGCGGGGCTGATCCAGACCGTGGATTTGGCAAAGTGGCACCCATCGCGGCCGCCACGCGTGAAGTGGAAACGAAGCGGCGACGAGCGGTTACTCTGGCACAATTTTTACAAAAGATCGTGCGCATTTACAGCGCGTGGCTCGCGGAAAACCCGGATGCGTCCTATCGTTTCCGGTCAAAAGCTGACAAGATGGGCCAGCGTGCTCTGCTTCGCTCCGTCACGTCCCATCGGGAGGAGTCAGAACAGATGGGTGCGCAGTGACATGACTGCATACCTCATCAAGACGCGAAAACTCTTTCGCATAAGCTCCCTAACACGAAATTTCTTTCGTATGGGCATATCAAGACGCGAAAACACTTTCGCATAAGCTCCCTAACACGAAATTTCTTTCGTATGGGCATATCAAGACGCGAAAACTCTTTCGCACAAGCTCCCTGACACGAAATTTCTTTCGTATGGGTATATCAAGATGCGAAAACTCTTTTGCATAAGCTCCCTAACACGAAATTTCTTTCGTATGGGCATATCAAGACGCGAAAACTCTTTCGCAAAGCTCCCTGACACGAAATTTCTTTCGTATGGGTATATCAAGGCGCGAAAATTTCTTTCGCATAAACCCCCAAACACGAAAACTCTTTCGTATGGGAAAGACAAAAACAAATTTATTACAAACGCAAAAGTCTCTTTTGCATAAGTACAACGAGGGAAGGAGATCTTTTCACTCGAAGATTCTCAAGGAGATAATCAAAAGGAAAAATCGCGAGTACGCGACTCCCGCTACTCTATTACACGATGTATCTACACATCTCTACCCTAGATTGTTCAGCCGACTAGGCACATCCGGATGCCGTATTCTTTCGAGTACGAAGGTAAGACCCAAAGATCTCTCTTATGGGCCTGGAATCGCACTCAAGCTGCGTCCTCCGGTAAAATTCCGTGTCAACAACACAAAGAAAAATCCTAGCAGACGCGCCGGGTACCCCTATAGGTTAAGATTGACTCCGTAAGACCTCCACGGCCCAGTCGCAATGATCACCTCACCAGATTCGATTCGGAGGTTTCGAGTCTGTGTAGGCCAGAACTGTTTTTGAACTAGATGCAATTAATTGGCCGTGAGCTTACGGGAGAGCCAAGCAACTGAGCCACATCCTTCTGCGAAAACAGCCAGTACACAGACACATATATCGCTCGATGCTCGAGTACAAGAAGCGCATCGCGCACAGGGTATGCGCCCTCCAAAATCAAGCGATTGAAACGATCAATCGAAAGAAATCAAGACGAACTTTGAGTGTCCACCCGACAGATTCTCAGTCGAGTAAACACTCGGGGGCTACTGACGTGGGGATGAATCCTGGGCCTATCGGGTGAGGCTACCCGGTCCAAGGCCCAAGACCTAAGCCCAAGGAGAGGTGCCACCAATAGTTCTAGAAGGCCCAATCAAAGGCCCACCCGCGAAGCCTTGCGGGTCAAGAAGGAAACTTGTAACCGACCTAAGCTAGGGTTTGTAACCCCCCGGTACGGTTTGTGACCTAGCCACCTATATAAGGCCAAGAGAACTACCGGGAGGGGGATCCAAGCAATTTCGCACCACCAAAACCTTGAGTTTGAGTCCATACTCTCGACTCGAGCACCCCCATTGTAACCGATCTATTGATAATACAGATCGACAGAGCAGGAGTAAGCGTTTTACCTCTACGAGGGCCCCGAACCTGGGTAAATCTTGCCCCTGTTAGCCAACGATCGTCACCAGCGCCTCTACGTTCTCCTAATCGAAACCCTATCGGTTCATCCGAGGGACTTGTTGAGATGACTATTCGACAGTGTGCATCTTAGCTATGCAGATGCCGGGTACATGCTTAAACTTCTAAGTAATAAAGTTCCCGTTATCGAAAAAACAAACGGTTCCTTAATTAACCGACCAAACCAAACTAGGGTTGCAATCATTTTGTCCCTGGAATTGCTTCTTTGCTAGACCAGTAACTAAAACTTCTAGTAAGTATTGTGCATAACTAACCTCAAGAAGCAAGGAAAAAAATGTTATCTAAATAAGGGAAAACGCGTGAGAAATCTACACTAGCTAGACATAAGTTTACATCTATTAGAAAAATATAATTCATGTTCTTAACATTTTAATTCAAATAATTAAAATCACAAGTTCTTTTTTAGCATTTGTGTTACTTTGACTGACATGTTCTCCTCATGCACAGAATAGTATATCTTGATTAATTATAATCAAACAATTCATGTATCTTAATTATTTGAAATATAAGAATACGAAGAAGCTCCTGAAGATACAAGAGCTACCATTGAACACCAAGTGAAACTCCAACAAAACCAACTGAACAAGCATAAAAAGAGATGGCTTTCTAAGAAGCCGATCTCGTATGGTTGCATCTCCACAAAGACAACTTCCGGTTGAGCGCAACTCGAAGCTCAAGAGAAGAGATGACTGACCATTCCAAGTAGTCAAGCGCACCAATGACAATGTGTACATCATTGACATACCATCCTCCATCCTAGTAGCAACACATTCAATGTCGCGGATCTTTCGCCATTCTGTGGAGATGAGGATTATCTAGAGTCGAGGACAATTCTTTCCCGGGGGCAGATGCAAAACGTCCTACGAGCTCTTCCACATCAAGAAAGACAAGCCCATCAAGAGGACCCATCACTCGAGTTCAAGCTAAGACCCTTCTAGATAAGGTGAACTCGCTCATCTCTATATGTCACATCGATGCTCTCCTCTAGATGACATCCTACTTCATTTGGACACGATTTGCGTGCTTAGGTACACACCTCACGACGGTTTTCGTAATGTTGACAAGGAAGCCTAAAAGATGGTGTTGAATAAGGACAAGAGGTTGATCAAGATAAATAGCAGATAGAACAGCTGCCGGGCCATCTGGCAAAAGCCGCCAGAGCGTGCCATGCGCCCATGCGGCGACCTTCTGTTACTTTACCATATGGGTCACCCTAACCTGCCAGACGTGTTAGCAGCCATGTCATGCGCTTACAATTATAAGAAAGCATAATTCATGTTTTGAACATTTTAATTCAAATAATTAAATCACTTGTTCCTTTTTACATTTTAATTACTTTGACTGAACATGTTTTCCTCATGCACAGCTTAGTATATCTAGAGTAATTATAATAAAAAAATAATTCATGTATCTTTTTTTTTTTGCGGGTCAATAATTCATGTATCTTAAACACTTGAAATTCTTCATGTATTTTTAAGAGATACAACTAAATCACACAAAAGAAATATGGAACTGTATATTATTCTCTCTGTAAAGAGACATGAAGTAAAAAATTTTTGAGACAACGTGTGTTTTTTCCTGTCTGGCCAAAGCCCAGAACAGTAGAGCGAAACGAAACTGCCCACAGCAGAGGAATCCCCGTCGCCCCTGCTCCCGTCGACCAAATCAGCCCAAACCACCGTGGCACGCCCCTCCGCCGTCCAGATCCCCCTCCACCCCTCTCGCGGTGCCAAGCCGAGGACGACCGCGGGATCCGCCGCTGCCTCCGCAATGGCGCCTTCCTCCTCGCCTGCCATATCGAGGGAGTGGTCGGATCTCGGTGACGGGCCGGCGGGTCTCATCGCGGACTGCGTCCTCGCCTACGACGTCGCCGACTAAGTCCGCTGCCGAGCCGTGTGCCGCTCGTGGCGGCGGTGCTCCGCTGGCCCGCGCGCGCACAGCGGATTGGACCGCCGGTTCCATCCCTGGAGGTGGACCATGCTCCGGGAGGAACTCGCCGCCCCGGACCGCCGCTCCTTCCTCAGCACATCCACCGGTCCGTGCGTCCAGGTCGACATCCCGGAGCTTCGCGACCACGAGCTGCTCGCTGTCACACTCCTCGTTCTGGTCCACAAGCCACGGTACGGCACCGTCCGCCTGCTCCGCTCACTGTATCCGAGTCGGTGAAGAATTCGAACTCCGTTTTGGTGATGGACACGAGTCCGATTATTAGTGCCACATCGAGCACCGATGTTGTGCACCAGTCCTTTATATGGCCGGACCTCTTAATCTCCCCTTTCGAACCAAATCTTTTGGCGGCGGCGTAGTCGGAATGGGAGCCGCCGCGCGACCCGTTCGGACGAAGCGGCCAAGTCGTCGTGCAGCAGAAGCAGCAGCAGCAGCAGGTGGTCAGATCCCCTCTCCATCCACCAAGCGGCCAGGGAGGAGTGCAAATGCCGCAGATGAAATCCAAGTTCCGGCTGTCGTCCGGCGGGCCACGGCCAAGAAGGAGACCACGGGATCTCATCCTCTGAGGCTAGATCCTTGCTCCAACCGGGGCCGGAAGCGGGCCGGTTCCAAGCGCGCACGCAGCAACGACCTGATTTGCCCCTCCCGCAGTGCTGATCTTGGTGATGATGGGCTCATCGTCGACCCTAGCCGTCCCGATAACAACAACTGGTACGGTGATTGTGATTCTGGCGACTGGGCTAATCTTGATGATGGGCCAGCAGGGCTCATTGCCGACTGCCTCCTCACCTTCGACGTCGCCGACTACCTCCGCTTCCGCGCCGTGTGCCGCTCCTGGCGGCTGTCTTCCACTGAACCACGCTCGCACAGCGGACTGGACCGCCGGTTCCATCCCTGGAGGTGGACCATGCTCCGGGAGGAACTCGCCGCCTCGGACCGCCGTTCCCTCCTCAACACATCCACCGGCCAGTGCGTCCAAGTCGACATCCCTGAGCTTCGCGACCACGAGCTGCTCGCCCTCACCCCCGAGGGTCTCCTCCTTCTGGTCCACAAGCCACGGTACAACACCGTCCGCCTGCTCAACCCGCTCACCCGCCACCTCACTGAGCTCCCACCACTCACCACGCTACTGCCTCTGAACCATCGCGACAAGCTATGTGAGTATTATATCGACACATACTGCCGGGCATGGGGCTCAGGCATTGCCTCTGACGATTCAACCGTGGTGCTCTGCCTCCACCAGCTCTGCATGCTTGGCATGGCCAAGCCCGGAGACGACCACTGGACGTTGCTCAACTACAAGGATCATGGAATTATAGTGGCGCCCTTGATGTTTGCTGGCCGCTTCTACTGCGTTAACCTCAAAGATGGTGTCATGGTGCTGGAAATGGGTGCAGATCAGCCACCACACCTCAAGCTGGCTGCCAAACTGAGTATGCGCGTCACACCAATGACGGACCGCGTGCAACTCCTGAACAATTCCGGGGAGCTGATGCTGGTGCATCGTCGGTGTGGACTACAGCCAGCGGGGAATAAATTAGTGAGGAGTTACAACACTTATAGAGTGGATATGGACACTGGGGCGCTATTCCCGGCCAAGAGCTTGGGCGGCAGTGCAGGGCGTGCAGTGTTCCTGGGCAGGCATTGCTCTCTCTCCGTGTCTCTAGATATTTTCCACTCTGGCTCCTTGACTGCCGACACTGTCTACTTGGACTTTGATGTTTGCGACCGACGGCAGTTTCAAGTCGGAGAATATCATCTCATGGGCGGAAGCGTCGAACGTATCAGCCGGAACCGGGGTGGCTTGATGCCACGTCCCCATACTCTCTTTAACTGTCTATCGTTGTCCTATGCTCTCAAAGAGTGATCATTAGTGTATGTATGGTAATGCAGTGTGCACTCTTTATCCTTTTTGGTTAGCTATAGTACTGGAGTGTATGTATCTAGCTAGAGTTATGTATGGATGACTGGTCCTGCTTAATTTGCATATTTGAATATGACAAGGGCATCGTATGGACATGATCTTTCCATTGGTGTCTAAAATCAACACATTGTTGCGTATTGTGGGAAAAAAATTGTGTACTCCAATAGGAAGTTTAATTGAAGAAAACATCAGTCTATACTGCTAGTCATTTTTGTTTATTGATGCAACAAGGTGCTTGTGCCAAAAATTATGTTTTTATAGCTGTGCCAAACAGGCTGTAATGTAATCTGAGCTGTATATACATATGGCTGTTGCCTTATAACTTCAGTAACCTGTATGTGACTTTGCTTTTCTCTTCAAGTTCTAATCAAACAAACCAGGTTGCAGTATGGTATTAAGAAGTAGCAAGGAATGCATTTTCAAAGGGCCAATCACCTCAACTACTGGAAGCAAACAACATCGTGAGTCCCTGCTATCTGTTCAATGCTTAAATTTTTGAAGTGCTCGAAAACATGACCTAGCTGTTCTTGAATTAAAATATATCATGCGTTGAATCAGCACTGCCGACTTGGAAATACATGTAATATCCATAGTATGCCAAATAGTTTTTGACCCAATATTGATTACTTTGTTTCTGATATCTATAGAAGTTCAGACCAACTTTCTTAAGTTTGCATGCTTTTGCCTGCATTGCCTGAGATACTTAGTGAAGTTTTGGTCCAGTTTTCGTATCTGTGGGTTTTTTCTGTCCTTATGATGCACCATAAGATGGTCATCGTTCTTGTGCCTATCAAACATAATGGAAAATATAGCAGCGGCTATCTATCCTTGTCCTATGCTGTCGAGGAGTGATAATTTGTGTATGATAATGCACTCTCCACTCTTTATCCTTTTAGGTTTTCTAGCACTTGAGTTATGTATAGATGACTGGACCTGCTTAATTTGCATACTTAATCCACCAGCCATACATACAGATCTGCAACCATCTATCTAGCCAGCCTAGTGTAAAAAGGAGCTTAGCCATGAAAGGCAAAGACATCGTATGGACATGATCTTTTTATTGGTATTGTGAGTAGGTGACACCGAATCAACACATTGTTGCATACTGTGCTGAAAATCTGTGTAATTGAGATTCGAGCCTGAAGTTTGATTGAACAAAACATCAACTGTACTGCTAGACCCTTTTTGTTTATTTACACAACAAGGTGCAAGTGCCAAAAATTAAGATTTTTAGAACTGTGCCGAACAGTCTGTCATGTAGTCTGAGCTTTATATGCCCATGGCCTTGTAACTTGAGTAATCTACATATGACTTTGCTCTTAAAGTTTTAATCAAACAAACCAGGTTGCACGAGGGTGTTAAGAAGTAGGAAGGCATGTATTTTCAAGGAGCCAATCACCTCAACTAATGGAAGCAAACAACATTGTGAGTCCCTGCTATCAGTGTTGTGCTTAAAATTTCAAGTGCTGGAAAACATTGCCTGCAATTTCTTGAATTCAAATATACCATGCGTGTAATCAGCAGTTCAGCACTGAGTATTTGAAACTGCATGTAATAAATATATGGCATGCCAAAATTGTTTTTGACCCAATATTTTGCTTACTTTGTTTCTGAAATCTATAGAAGTTCAGACCAACTTTCTTAATTTTGACTGTTCATGCTTTCGCCTGCATTCTATCCAACGATGCACACTGAAGAGTTGCTCTAGTTTTCGTATATTTGGGTTTTCCCTATCCTTATGATGCACGACAAATGACCATGGTTCTTATGCCTAATAAACATAACAGAAAATATAGTAGCCCTTTATGTAGATTTGTCCTATTTTAAGTTATATATATACGATGTCGGTATGGTGTAGTAGCCAGATATGAATTACGATCATTGTATGTGAAATTTCCCAAGAATACCAATTGATCTTTACTATTAAGGTTACAGTGGCGGTGAGGCGGTGTCACACGTCTAATAAATTACGGGACAAATGCCACCGCGCAACTAACTATCCCACTTCTAGATAATTACGAGGAATATGCCAACGCCCTAAGTATTCTCGTAAAAAAAGGTTCCGCACAACCATAAAAATCGTGTGCTCCTCTCCTTAATTTAGTCAACAAATCCCAACTTCTCTATTCTCAAAAAAAAAAAAAAAAAAAAAGTTGTGTTCTGTTGTACGTCTTCAGGGTGTTTCTCTCATCCTTCGTCCAACTTTCTCCGAGGTCCCCGTGTCTCCTTTTCTCGAACGGTTTTTCCTCCAATCAATCAGCACTAATTACGCTAATCAATTAGCACTAACTATACAATTATAGACCTTAAAAAAACTACACAATTATAGTTTTACATGCTCCTGTTTCCTTGCGTTGTTCGTTCTGATTCCCGTAGATCTAGAAGTGCCGCCGTGGTTCCTCACACCCGAGTTCTTCCTGCACAAAGATCTTCCCACATAACCACGTTCGCTGTCTGACCCATGCAAGTCCAGGCATCCTCTCCATCTGCCCCACAGAGACCTGCAGCAGCCTCGTTGCCAGCGGATTCCGCCGTATCTTCATCGCCTCCCGGATCCCGCCGGTGTGGACGCTGCCTTCGCTGTCGGCTCCGATACGGAGTAGAAGCAGCTGCCAAGATCTGTCGGCCGCCATCTGTGCTGCTCATAGAAGACCCATGCACTTACTTCGTGCGCCGTCGAGTCACAAGATGGATCACAAGCGCCGGCCGAGAGGACGGTTTTCCACCGTTGCCGACATGTTCAGAGCGACAACCAAGAACATGGAGTCGACCAGTTTTCCAGTCAATTGCCGTCGGATCCGCGGGCTCTCCCTCCATCCGTCTACCCAACAAAACACCTGGCTACGCAGGGAGTCGTGTGGTCTGAGCTGAGCGCCGGTGGCCACCGCTGCAGGTCTGGGCGCGACGGCCGTTGTTGCTTCAGCCTGAAGCGCTTCGTCCATGACGCGAAGCCTATGGACCATCACCGCCAGGGGCTACATAGCTAGGACCTGGGAGCAGCCGAGCCAGTCAAAGGATGCGGCCGCTCGTGCCGCCGCTCCGCAAGGACCAACTCGATGTATTTTTTGTTAGGTGAGCTGTAGCTAAATTCCCTACTCTCTCTAATGTCCAGTATTAGATATTCATATATCTTTTCTAAAATTTCAGGATGGCCTGAAGAGAACACTTAAGTGTGTATTCGTATCTACAAGTTCACAATCGAAGAAGCATACCAAACTTACAAAATTAAGTGGTGGAGAAATGGAAATAGTATGACTCTGCCACTATCCTTAATTCAGAAACAACTAGACTATAGTTCAGGCATTGCACAATGGAGTTTTTTTTTTTTGTATGCATCAGATTTACATGGTATACTAATTGAAAAATATTGGATGATATAGCTTATGCTTATGTAGATTTACCCTTTTCTTCCATACTCGTGCTCTTGAGATGATTTTAAGGTTATGAAATGTGCATTATTTTTTCTGTCACATATATGCTTTCAGGAGTATGATTGAATCAAAGTAATGATGTGTTTTCTGTTCCCCTACTCCATGGACCTGCACCATTCATATGTGTTTGTTCAGATAATGACGTAGAGCAGCGGCGGCCTCGACATGTTGTCCTGGAGGAGTTCGGCAAGCCCAATCTCTCTTATGAGTATATAAATGCGTGTACGTCCATGAGAAAATTGCAGATAACACCAATGTTTGATGCCGTTGTTGCACCTAACACATAATTCAAACCCGTTTTGCAGGAAACACCAATTTTTTGTCTAATCATTGCAACAATCCCAAATAGCGTATTTAGTTCCTTAATACGTAACATATGAGCCCATGACACTGCAACTGCACCGTATTTATATACCATCAAAAACAGTTATATGTCATCTTTTAAAAATACATATACACAATATTTGGGCACCCTATGTTTGATGCCCAAATATTTTATACATGTTTAAAATTGCTATAATTGTGGTATAGGGTGTATAAATACGGAGTCGTAGTGGATCATGTAACATAACAGTATGCCGTGAGAAAATGAGAAATAAAAAAACTAAATTTAGCGGATGCAACTCGCATTCTTGGCAGAAGTTTTTTCATGCGTATGCGTTACTTGGGTGAATCCCAACAGATTACGCTAGATACGTATGCCTAATATTTATATTTCATACATATACGTGGATGGCCAAATATTTTGTACATACATTTTAAAAAGATGTCGTATAATTGTGTTCAACGGTATATAAATACGGTGCAGTGCCACGGGCCAATATGCCAGACACGTAATAAGACACTAAATTTATTATTTGGGCTTGTTGCAACGATTAGACAAAAACTTGGGGTTCGCTGCAAAACGAGTTTAAATTATGTGTTATGTGCAACAATGGCACCAAATCTTGGTGGTATGTGTAATTTTCTCTGCTTCCGATGAAACTACACATCTCCACTACCAAAATAAGCCGTTATTTGCTGCACCAAATGGGGAAGAAGATACTCTTAGGAGTGTGACACGGTCCAAAACTGCATCGCAGTCTAGGAGTAGGTCTCGAAGAAGCTTCCCTCCTGCCTTAAGACCTACTCGATCGGAATGACGCAGAATTGTCATTTGGTCATGTTTGAATGACGAAATGGTATTTAAGAGACTAACAAAACTAAAGCGCAAGAACAGTAATTGCACATCGTGTAAAAAAGACAAAGGTAAAAAAATAGTGCAGAGTTATATGTTCACTCATCTATATTGCGCTCCACAAGTTAATTTTAGATGTGCATTCCGCAAGTTTGGGATGGCCAATTTCTGAATGGTGTATTAAAACAAATAAAATAAAAGGTCAAAATTGATTTTAGAGACCAATATAGATCACAAGGTGAAGGTGCGTTCTTAATTTTTTTTTAACTCGATCAGTTGTCACTTAGAACGTCCCTAATACACGAAACTTATGTATAGGAGATTGAAACAATATGAATAATACAAGATATTTTTTATACTTCACTTTTAAATTCAAAGACACGGTTAAATATGTTGATACACATACATGTCTATTTATACTTTTTATGAAGTGATATTTTTAATCTTTCTGAAATATTGTGTAACTATTTTTTGTAAGTGCTTAAATATATGGGTACACCTACATGTCTATTTATACTTTTATGGAGTGATATTTTAATGTTTTTGAGATACTATGTGACTATTGTTCATCAGCGCAGAAAGAAATTCTCGAAACCTGTTGCAATGCATAAGCATGTTTCTTGGTAAGACATGAAGTTTATTACTCGTTGGAACATAATAATAAATTGCTATAAGTATATTATATTATCCCGTTGCAACGCACGGGCACTTTACTAGTAGTCTGTAATGAAAGGACAATCCAGTAGCATCGATCTGGCTTAAATCGAATGATTTGTGTTGGAACTGTCTTTGATCATAAGTATTACGTATCCAACGTGTTGTGTACTGACTTGTAATTTGACACTTGCAATTTTGTAGTGGCAGGTTGCCACTCTTCTTCTTCTTCTCTGGTGGCTCCTACACTGCCTCCCTCCACAGTGCACAAGACCACGATTCAGACAGATACAATCTGGATGACTTGGCAATGAAGCAGCCTTGTGCAATACCGTTAGATATAGGTTGAAGATAAGCACCAGTTAGGTTTCTGTATTTTTTTTCTAGCTATTGTTTTTATCTACTGGGGTAATGCTTGGGTATGATTGTTTTTTTTTTTCGAGTGTTCTTCTTTCTCTTGTTGGCGCTGATTTTAGTAGTTTGGTTTGGTCCAGGTTGTATTGCATTCTCAAGATCTAATTTCCATCTTAGATGACAAAATGAAGACCGCAATAGCATGCTGGTCCACACAAACATCAAGAAGTGACCGGTTACCAAAAATGAAAAATGGAAATTGAAAATGACGACAGGTGAACAATAAAATTACACTAGAAATCGTCTGTGATCTCGAACGATTGTTTTGTTTTAGGAGACTGAAAATTTATAACGACATATGCATTTTAGGTATTTTTTTAATATCAGAAATTCAGAAGTGTGTTTTCCATTTCTTTTCCAAATATCAAGACCTTACTCCTTTTTTCTTTTGTTTTTTGTACTACTCCCTCCGTTCCAAATTACTTGACTTTCATTTGTCTAACTATAGATGTATCTAGACATGTTCTAGTGTATAGATGCATCCGTATTTGGACAAATGGAAATCAAGTATTATGGAACGGAGGGAGTAGTTCAGAAAAGTATTTTTCACTACTGTATATATTTGCGGGCCAGGTGGGAATCGAATAAGAGTTCTGCCGGCCCACCCAAGTTAGCCAGGCCAGAATCCACAACCGACGCATATCTCCATCTATCCAAAGCCCATGGAAAGAGCCGCCTGTTCCATTTCAGAGCGACACCCTCCTGGCGGCGGCGGCGCAGCGGCGACGACGACGACGACAGCGCGGCGCGCGGTCGGTCTTCTTCCACCTCCGCTCAGATCTAATCCCCTCTATTGGCCTGCGGCCTCGCTTCTCCATCAGCGTACCGGCGTTTCCATGGCTCCCTCCAGCCCTGCCTCTGCTAACAACAGGAGGGACTGTGCGACTCTCCCAGATGGTCCGGCAGGGCTCATCGCCGAGCGCATCCTCGCCTACGACATCGCCGATTACCTCCGCTTCCGCGCCGTGTGCCGCTCGTGGCGGAGGTGTTCTCCCGATCCGCGCGCCCACGGCGTCCTGGACCGCCGGTTCCACCCATGGAGGTGGACCATGCTGCGGGACGAGCTCGCCCCGCCGGACCGCTGCTGCTTCCTCAACACATCCACCGGCGAGTGCATCCAGGTCCACATCCCTGAGCTCCGCGACCATGGCCTGCTCGCTGCAACCCCCGAGGGACTCCTTGTGGTCCATGACCGCTACCACATCCGCCTGCTCAACCCACTCACCCGCCACCTCACTGACCTCCCACCAATCACCACGCTACTGCACCCAGCGGACCACCGCCGCCTTGTGAAGAAAAATCCCCATTTCAAAGACTGCTTTGCAGCGTGGGGCTCCGGCGTTGCCGATGATGATGATACATTCGTGCTCTGCTTGAGCCAACTGTGCATGTTTGGCATGGCCAAGCCCGGCGACAACCACTGGACGGTTCTGGAATACTACAGTGATGACACGCCAATGGCAACCCTCATGTTTGCAGGCCGCTTCTACTGCGCTACCCGCAGTGCAGTCAAGGTGCTGGTCATCGATCCAGACATGCCACGGCTTGAGGTGGCTGCCAAGCTGAAGAATATGCATGTCTCACCCATTGGTCAGACCATGCACCTCGTCGACAATTGTGGGGAGCTGATGCTGGTGCACCGTCACTCCGGACCATTGACAGCAGGGAATAAATCAGGTCGCTGGTTCGACACGTATAAAGTGGATTTCGACACTGGAACTGTACTCCCGGTCAAAAGCTTGGGCGGTGCAGGGCGTGCGGTTTTCATGGGCATGTATTGCGCTCTCTCGTTGTCTCTAGAGGTTTTCCCCTCTGGCTCCATCAGCGCGGACACCATCTACTTGAGCTTTGACTTCCCCGAAAGGGATCTGTTACAAATTGGAGGATATCATGTTGCAGATGGGAGTGTCGAACTGCCCTGTAGCTTGGTGCCACGGCCGCATACTCTCGTTGACTGCCTATCTTTGTCCAATACTGTTGTTGATGATTCATAATTTAGCTAGTATTTGAGTGTGTGCATCTGCCTGCTTAATTTGCATATCCACCAGCCAGTCTACTGCGGGGAGGAGTTTGGCCATGAAATGCATACGTTGTTTCATATATTGTGCTAAAAATTCTATGTACTCGAGACTAAATTTCGATTGGAGAAAATATAAATCCATGTTGCTACCCTTCTTCATTTTATTTATGCAGCATGTTGCTTGTACAATTTAGCTATGCCGAACAGGCTGATATGTAATCTGAGATGTAAATGAGCTTACTAAACTGAATAGAGTTTGGCATAATTTAGTGTCTTTGTGGGTAATTTTCTTGGAACTAATCAGTTGGTAGTAATGAACTTAAGGATGATGCAGAACTGATCGAGCTACAATTGTTTTTGTTCCAACACACCAGTAGATGGTTATTATTTTTGTCCTAAAATTTATCGGGATGATGAGCCCTTTATTTCGTATTGGTTTGCTGTTAACCTGATCTGTATCTGGAGGGTTATCATTGCTGCCAACGTGATCAGGATATCGAGCGCATTCTTTTTTAATGTGCTTTTTTGTTGTTGTTCTTTGTGATATTTGATTTCTATGTACAGTGATTGGCGTCATCCCCTGATGGATCGTAAGCCTCACATAAGATGAATTTTGACATCTGATGCCTTTTCTTACTGATGCTTATCTATTGAGGTTAGTTAAACAAGGTCTTCCTTTTGAGCAGACATCAACTAGTTGGTTAGTGCAGTAAGCCAGTAAGGCAGAACTGATATAGAATGAGAAATCCGATTATATGCACATATATAATATTTACTATATATATCATTCTACATGAATCTTGCTGGGCAATGTCATCATATGGGATCTCTGGTCTCCTAGAGAAATCAAAAGTCTTGTAGCGAGTCATCGTGACCGTCAACAAACCAGGTGCTAATGTCGTTGCTCGTTGCGTCTGCCACATTTAGAATGTTCACAACATGATCCATTGACCGCATGCTCGTCATTCGTCAAAGGAGCATCCAGAGATTCCTGAGCTAGATTAGACTCACTGAGTGCTTTGCAGCATGAGGCTCCGGCGTTGTCGATGATGATGATGATACATTCCTGCTCTGCTTCAGCAAACTATGCATGATTTTGCATGGCCAAGCCCGGTGACAACCACTGGATGGTTCTAGAATACCACAGTGAGGGCACGGCAACTGCACCCCTAACTCTTAATGTTTGTAGGCCGCTTCTACTGTAATTCTCTAGGAGACCAGAGATCCCATATGATGACATATGTAGGGCACGGCTGGAGGTTGTTGCCAAGCTGAGGAAGCAAAGACATTGTATGACATTTTCTTTTTACTACACGTGCTAAAAAAATCCATGTACTTGAGACTGAAGTTAACTCGACCGGAGAAAATATCATTCTATGATGCTGCCTTTTTTATTTATTTGTGCAGCAAGTTGCTTGTGGAAATTTAGCTATGCCATACAGGCTGCTGTGTATTCTGAGATGTAGATATCAAGTTCACAGCATAACTTGGTGTCTCTTTGTGAGTTAATTTTCTCGGACCTTTAATAAAGATGCATCATTGTAGAGTTGTACTAGTCAGTTGGCAGTAATGAACTAAGGATGAGCAAAACTGATGGAGCTGAATTTCTATTTGTTGCAACACACCAGTAGATGGTTGTTGTTTTTGTCCTAAAATCTGTCAGGACGGTGAGACCTTTATTTCGAATTGGTTCGCTGCAATCCTAATCAGTATCAGGATGGTTATTATTGTCGCCAATTTGATCGAGATATCTGATGACATTCTCTTTGAATGTTAGATTTTTTTGATTTTCCAAAAGTTGAAGATACCCGACCCCCGCGTCGCCCTCCCCTGGCGACATGAGGGGAACCCTAGCCGCCGGCCGCCGGCCCTTCCTCCCCTCCCCCCGCGCCGCCGCCGCCGGAGGGGCCGCCGGCAAAGCCGTTGCGCGCCCCAGGAAAGGTGGCGGCGGGGCGTTCCTTCTCCCTTCCTTGCGATGGTCGAGGGCGAGGCCCCTGCTCGGATGAAGGCGCGAGCCCGGCTCCGGAGGCTGCCGGCGACGGCGCCTAGGAGGTGGAGGTGTGTTGGTGGTGGTCGGCAGGATGCTGTGGTGGGAGGCGGTCCGGCGTGCTGCACGCTGCGATAGCGGAGGGCCCGATCTGGGCTCCGATGGGCCTGGCGGGCCGCGGCCGTCGCGCGTGTTGTGGCCGGCTCGGTTGCGGCGTGGGTGGCCTGCGATGGCCCTAGCTGCTGGCTTGACGGCGCTCGGTCGGTCGCGCCCCCTCCCGCACATAGCTGCATCCTCGTCATCGCGCCTCTCCACCACTCTGGTCGGTGGTGGCTGCGGGGATGTCGAATCTCTGACTCTACAAATCCCTTAGGTGAACCTATCGGGTTTCGACTAGGAGAACTCATGAGCGCTGGTGGAATCGTCGGCTAGACAGGGGGCGAGATTTACCCAGGTTCGGGGCCCTCGTAGAGGTAAAACCCTTACTCCTGCCTCTGTCGATCTGTATTAATGAGTAGATCGGTTACAATGGTGGTTGCTCGAATCGAGAGTTTGATCTCGAGTTCAAGGCTTTGGTATTGCGGTGTTGCTTGGTCCTCTTCCGGTGGCTCTCCTGGCCTTATATAGGTGGCCAGGTCTCAAACCCTACCCGAAGAGGACTCGAACTCTAACCTTAGGTCGGTTACATATTTCCAAACTTAACCCGCAAGTTAGTGCGGGTGGGCTTCACGTGGGCCTTCTGGAATACTCCAAGGGCTCCTCTTCTTGGGCCTTAACCTTGGGCCTGAGATGGGGTGTCCTTACCCGCAGGGTCCAGGATCCATGTCTTCGTCAGTAGCCCCCGAGCGTTTGCTCGAATGGGATTTTTCCAGTCGAGTAGACGGTCAAATCTTTCTTGATCTTTCTTTTCTGTGGATAACCAGTTTGGTTGTTTCTTGTTTAGAGGGCGCGTACCCTATATAATGAGTTTTCATACTCGAGTATCGAGCAATGCAAGTGCCCGTTTTTATGGCTTTTTATCGCAGAAGGATGTGGTGCAGTAGCTTGGCTCTCCCGAAAGATCAGGGCCAATTAATTGCGACAAGGGCAAAAACATTTCTGGCCTACACAGATTCGAGACCTCCGACTCGAACCCGATAAGGTGATTGTTGCGACTGGGCCGTTGTGGTCTTATCGAGTCGAACTTAACCTATGGGGGTACCCGGCGCGTCCGCTTGGATTTTTCTTCGTGTTGTTGACACGGAATCATACCGGAGGACGCAGCTTTGAGTGCGATTCCAGACCCTTAAGAAAGATCTTTCGGTTCTTACCTTCATATTCGAAGAATATGGCATCCGGATGTGCCTAGTCGGCCGAACAATCCAGGTTTTTATGATGTAAAAATATCATGCGAGTGAGAAAAGGGTAGGTTCTGCTTACTCGTGTAATTTTTTGAATGAGTAGTTCTTTTATCCATACGAAAGAGTTTTCGTGCTAGGAGTTTTATGCCCATATGAAAGAGTTTTCATGTTTGGGACATCGTGCCCATACGAAAGAGTTTTCGTGTGCATGGTATTTTTCACCGTTTTAAAGGAGTCTTGCCTCATGATTTGTTCATGAAAAAGTTGCTTCTATTCGAAGGAGTTTTGTTCATACGAAGTTATTTTCGCGTTTGAATTTTCCATTCGAACCTTTCTTCAGTTTGATGATGCACACCATGACGTCATGGCGCACTTTTCTCCTCCCGATGGGACATGACGGAGTGAGAGCAGAAGGACTGGCCCACATAGTCAGCTTTTTGACCGGGAAACGAGATGTCGTTCCCGGTTTTTATGCAAACCGTGCAGTAAATGTGCACGATCTTCTGTTAAGATCGTGGCAGGAAACAGCGCTCACCGCCCCCTCGTTTCGTCTTCACACGTGGTGGCGGCGATGGGCGCCACGTGGCGCATCGAGTGGCCAGTATCGATTCGTTCCGTGTATAAGTACGGGTCTTTGCGATGCGGTAAAACTTTCCCAGCCTTCGTTTTCCAGTCCATCTTCTTCCTCGCGCTCATCTTCTTCCTTTCTCCAAGCTCGTGCTTAGCAGCGATGTCGGGAGGCAAGAGACGCGGTGCCGCCATTTCCGCATCCGGGGAAGCTTCGGTGCAACATGCGCCGCGTTCGGGCGACTGGCGTTCGCCCAACACCACAGCGAAGAGCATCAAGGAGATGCAGCGGGAGGGGCTGCTGCCTGCGGAGTCCGAGAAGCGGGTGCGCCTTGGAAAGAAGGAAGAGGTACCCAACCCGTAAGCGAACGAGCGCGTGGTCTTCGCGGACCACGTGTCTCGCGGTCTTTCCTTTCCCCTCCATCCGTTTCTCGTCAGGTTGCTGTATGTCTATGGCATACAGCTTCACGATCTTCCTCCGAACGCGGTGCAGCACATATCGTGCTTCATCGTGTTCTGCGAATGCTTTCTAGGCATTCGCCCACACTGGGCGCTCTGGAAGGCCCTTTTCAAAGTTCGGATCTTCCGCGAGAAATCGCGGGTAGACTCCGAGCCCGGCGAGCCGCTACACACGGGTGGCTTTGGGATCCAAGCAAAATCGGAGACCAGCTACTTCAGCATGTACTTCATCGACTCCGCGCAGGGCTGGAGGAAAAAGTGATTTTACGTCATCGACAACAGCTCGGGTGGGATCGTAGAATTCCACCCGTTCGCTGTTTTGAAGAGGCGGAAATCCTGGGCGCACAAGTTGTCGGTTGAAGAAACCCAGGTCGTCGCGCCACTACTCGCAAGAGTGACAGCCCTCCGTGATCAAGCTGCTGGAGTTGTACTCAACGGACTGCACCTGGCGGGTATCTTTCTCAAGGGCAGGATCCAGCCTCTGCAGCTCAGACCTTCCACGGTGTGGGAGTACCAAGGCTCTGAGGATCCTAGCCGAGTGAGTCGCGAGGAGGTCTCGAACGCCGAGTTCGAGAAGAAGATCGCGGCTATCACTAGCCTGAAGGCGGGAGAGAAATTCCCCGACTGCACAGTCGCAGCCTTCGACGCGTCGAGGCCTCCACCAGCCGAGGTGAGTTTATTCTTCTTTTCCTCTTTTATTTTCTTGCTTGTTCTGAGTTTCAGTCGATTGAATGTTGTCTTGCTTTCTTCTGTCTTCTTCGTAGAGCTTATCCGTGGCCAACTGCTACCCTCCAATTTCTGGAAAGGAAGCCTCGGATTTATTGGCGAGTAATCTGGACGGCCCGGCCGATACCAGTGTTGCCAATGCTACTTCGAGTTCCGAGCATGATTCTTCGGATGGTGCAGAGGACTCGAATGGCGGTCTCCTTCCCCACAAGCACCATCGAGTAGAGGATGACGAGGCTACCTCCAAAGACAACTCCTTGGAGGACTCGCCCAGGAAGGATCCCATCTCTGCGACTCCGCTGCGCTCACTCGCCCCTTCTCCTTCGTTTCCAGTAATCCAAACCGCCTGGAATGCGGATATGCTGGATGAGGATGAAGATGGTGAGTAAGTATTTCTCCTCGTTCTTAGTCGAACGTTTTCCTTTGCATCTCTGTTGACACTTTGTCTTTTGTTACAGCCTTCAAACCATTAGTCCTCGCAGGTACACCTCTTCCCTTCCTCCCGAAAGGAAGAATAAAGAAGGAGCTGCGGGTGAGACTCCTACTGCTGGCACTGTCCAGAATTCGCCCAGCGTAGCCCCCAATGTGGCGACTACGGAACATGGAGTTCCTAGTTCTTCTGCCGGAGCTTCAGCTTCAAAAGAGGTGACGGGTAGTTCAGCAGATCCCCTCTCCCGTGCCAAGGGCCAGGTAAATTCTGCTACTTGCCTTTAATTTGTTATCGGGTGCACGACAGTGCTCCCGATGGGAGTAGCCCCCGAGGCTGTAGTTGATCGCATGTGATCGGCTACAGGCTCAAAGACTGTCTTTTCCTTCTTCTTGGTTTTATCGGGTGCACGGCAGTGCTCCCGATGGGAGTAGCCCCCGAGGCTTTACTCGATTGATTGTAATCGGGTATAGGCTCCAATTTTTCTCTTCTAATTCTTCTATTTCTGTGTTCTTTGCAGTCGCTCGTTGACTCCCTTGCGGCGATTGGCCGCCGCGTTGTTTTTGCTGAGTCTGAGTGCGGGATCCTTCGGGCGGACCGTAGTCGACTCACCATAGAGAATGAGCTCCTTCGAGGTGAGTTTTTCATCCTTTTTTGCTTTCGTTTTCCACCAATTCTTCGACTCTGATAACTGTTGTCGTGTGCAGCTCAACTTGAATTTTTGAAGACCGAAAAAGATAATGCCTCCGCCCAGGCAACAACTCTAGAGGCAGAACTGGCGACTGCCCGACAGGAGCTCGAGTCTTCCCGCATGTTAAATGCCGATTACGAGGGAAAACTTGCGGCTGCCCAGGATGCCCTGAAGAACTTGGAGGATGCTGGCGCCAAGGCGGATGCCAATTTCTTCAATTTTATTCGTCCCCTTGATGAGCGCTTTGCGAGTAAGTTTGTACTTTTCTATAATCTTCTTTTTGTTTTGGTAGATCTTTTGGACTAACACCCTTTTTGTTCTTAGGTCTTCTGGGTGTCCCCCTGGAGCTTGCTGGGGTTCCTCGAGTGGACGCATTGACAGATTCTTGCGCCCAGCTTAGGAGGCATGCTGCAGGGGTTTGCTCCTTGGTCGGCAATGTCACTCAAGTGTTGACGCAGCTGCATGGTCGCCTTCTCGTCAATGCTGCATCTACACCCGTGCTAGGTGACCTGTTGAAGATCTTCTCGGAGAGCAATCTCCTTGATGCCTACGCGGTCGCTCAGTCGGAGTCTGGGGCGAAGACAGCCATCCAGTTCGCGCTGGCGCATGGAGTTAGCGGCTTGGAGGAGGCCTACTCGGATCTCCCAGTCGATCCCTCCACAGGCAAAAAGGTAGGGCTTCGTCGATTTGGCGAGCCAGCCGTCGTTCTCGCTCGGAAGTTATCTGAGCTGTTTGTCGACTTAAGGGAGGGACGACTGCCGCGAGTGGGAGTACCACTGTAGCTTCTTAGTTTACTTCGTTTGTAGTTTGCAACTTCGATTGTAATGAACCTTGGGATATGCTCCCGTTTTTCCAATATTTTAATCGAGATGCTTTTGCTGAAATGTTTCCCGCGATTGTACGTGTGCTCCCGATGGGAGTAGCCCCCGAGCACCTGTCGAATAGGTGGTGAATATATCTGGAGTAGGGCACCTTATTCCTTTAATCTTCTTTGTACTTTTCAGGTATCCGAGGTGGTCGCAGAACCTTCAGGTGGACCTGCTGCCCCAACGGATCCGCTTGTTGCCGCTGTGGGGTCTTTAGCAGGTCTTCGTGATCGTGTAGCTGATGGTGAGCGCAGGCTGAAAGCGTTGCGCGGGGTAGCCGATGTGGCAAAGTCCAAGCAAAAACTGGCGACTGAACGCGAACAATTTCTGATGGATGAGTTGGCTTCCGTCGCTAGGGACTTGCTGTCACTACAAGAAATATGTTGATACGTGACCCTCAATTTTTGTCACTAGAAGGTCACGTAGGTTGATTCATGACCCCTTTTTGACCAAAAATGGAAAGTCACATACCGAGCATCTTATTTCATCGTCAATGACTAATTGGATGGAATTGTCATAGACTCTATGACCCAATCAGAGGGGTCATAACCCTATGACCAACTTATTTGGTCATGTGATATCCTGCCATAGCCACGTCACATCCTACGTGGCCAATCCTACGTGGCAAATATTATGACCAAATGACTAGGTCATGGAAGAGATTCAGCCCAGTCCATGTTGCTCCTCCATATGGGCCAGCCCAACATTTCGACCCATTGAAGTTTTCTTTTTCCTGACTAGTTTTTCAGCTACATGGATCAAATCCAATATTTTTTGGGGAATTTTTCATGGGCCTTGGCCTTTACACGATCTAATTTTTATTTCATTCTTTTGGGCCATGGGCCCAGAATCCAAATTCGAGCGTTTTTTTAGCATTTTTCTTGCAGGCTTTTATGTTAGGGTTATTCCAGCCCGATGGCTTTTAGTAGCCCATGTACTGCTGGGCCATAGACAGTTCAAGTTGAGTAGAAATTGTTTCTTAACAATACCAAAATATGGACACATCACCAGACAAATTTTACTTCACTTCCATTACAGTTAATCACACTTCATCATAAGCAGTAGATGTACATGTCACTTCATCACAATACATAACAGCAAAACGATCATAAGAACAACAAATTCCGAATTCACACATCCAGCATTGCTTGGGCTTGTGGGGGTCCTTTTCAGCTCTCTTCATTACCTAGAGCCTGCAACACAACAGAAACCATCCGCAAATTGAATCAAAACTGACACGGAATCACAGGAACACCAAACAGAAACCACAGGAAATTAAAGATGAAGAGGGATGGGTTTCATCGTCCACTGACCCACTGACCCTTTAACCACTTGCAAGCAAGCGTCTTCTGAAATCAACATGCACTTCAGTTGCTCAGTAATTTAACGTTACATCTTGTACCAGCAAGCCTCAAGTACTTCCCATGTTCAAGTGATATGGACTAAGTAGATTTCCTGGAAACTGAATATGGTGGAAAGGAGCGTTGACCTGGAAAACTGCATTTTGTTGCAGATGTTCCTTGATCCTTTGGTCGACCAAACTTTGTGTTTGCTGCTGCTCCAGCTTCTCGTAATAGTTTCGAACATTAGCCTTATGCTTGTACCCGGCATTGTGCTGCTTTCAGGCAGATACCTACACCATTTTTTTAACAAGTTAGAAAATATGTAAGAAACAAATGCGCCAATAGCAAATAAAATAAGGACAAACAAGTTGAAACTATGTACGGCGGTAGAATTAGGTACTGTTTTATTTGGCCTCTGAACAGAATTTGACCTACTAAAATAGTGAAACAGGGATAACCAGCTTCACCGCTAGCAGGAACAAGCATTGTGCCACTAAAACCTAAGAAATCAAGCGGCTCCATAGCAGGAACACAATATAGCGCGTACTGCATCAGTGTCATGGAAGACAAGTGGGAGGGATCAATCAAGTTCGATAGCAAGTTCTTTACCTCCTTGTCGCTCCCAGCGAGCTGCACCAGGTAGACACATGGTCTGAGGCATCGTATTCAACTGAGGATGCTCTCCTCGGTCATGAGAATCCGCCGAGAGCCCAAGACGATGTGAATAGAATCATTGACCTGCCAAGCACGCACTATACCAGATTAGCTCGTAGGTTCAGAACTTGGGGTTGGTTCATGTCGCACCCTGATTTCTAGGGGATACTCACCGTACGAACTGGATAGCAGATGCTTGGATTATGGGGCATAACTGCTCCCACGTCCCAGCTTCCTGGTAGGCCTGCGCTTATGCGCGACAACACAAGCCCTGCTATTCCATCGTCGATGTAAACTATCCACTAGAGATCAAAGGCACTTCCGTGGACGTACTTCAAACCATACACACATGGTACGTCAACGGCGTTGAACAAGTGATATCACAACAGATCTCTATGACACAAAAGATTGAAATAAGTTGCATATGGCTCTCATTAGAGCAGAGATAGCAAATACAATCATTCAGAGGGCACATGCCCCAACAATACATCATTACAATACAGCGGAAGCATTCAACATGTCTAGGTACAGACAAGAACCAAATAGGCCTAAGAGGCCGGAAACAAACAGACGGAGCCCATCCACGAAGTCTCGGATCCTGCCCGGGTCCGCTATCTACTCGTCAGCAGTCTCGTCATACTCAACGTAGTTGCCACCATGTAGATCCTCGGAAACGTCGTCTGCGGAAACCACAGCCCCAAAGGGGTCAGTACATAAACGTACTGGCAAGCAAGACTCACAGTTCACCAAAGTGTAACCCGTCAACACCAAGCACAGATGCTTTGGGTTCAACGGAAGAAAGGGGATATAAAGATGCTGCAACTGGCTGCGCTAACCAACTACAGAGATTCTACCACTTCCGGCTAACAGAAAAGGAGATAAGATCGAGGATTGTAACCAACTGAAAGATAACTTCAAACAAACCCATCCTGGATCTCGCCCCTTATCCAAAGAAGCAATCCGAGGATAACTCACACGGTTGTAATAATGATGGTTCAAATTATTGTGTCTATAAGCCTATTACTAGTCAAGTTATTAATCATGGGGTGTAACATGTTTGATCATTATGTTTAAGTTGTCCTGAGTACTTGTTAGCCAGTACTTTCACCAAGTAATCCATAACCGCGGAAAACACGGCTTCTCGAGAAGATTATCCCTGCAGGGTTGCACCAATTTGGCCGTACACTCATGAATAACCCGCCAGATGGAAAGGCCCTTCC
Organism: Alopecurus myosuroides; assembly: GCA_028641055.1. Taxonomy (NCBI): domain Eukaryota; kingdom Viridiplantae; phylum Streptophyta; class Magnoliopsida; order Poales; family Poaceae; genus Alopecurus; species Alopecurus myosuroides. The sequence continues at coordinate 20,536,634 of CM054058.1, forward strand.
ACCAAGCGGGGCACTCAACACAACCAACCATTCTTCGCATCAAGCCCAAAGAACCTTGGGCGCACGGCTAATCGAGCCCAGAAGAAAATGGACCCTCATAGCACTCTAAGAACGTGTCCCCCTATATGCCGACTACGAAAGTTCCACCCTGGCCTAGGCTCGCAAAAACATGCATGCGGCAAATGGAAAACACGAACTAAATGAGGCGATTTGGACGAGATGCGAATCAGGTCAAGTTGAGGGGGGCGCCCATACTCGCTTCCCAAATGCGGGTAGTGCGCTCATCATGGATCAGTAGACAAGACCCTTTTCCTATTAGGGTCGACACTAGCAGGCTTCAAAACCTCTCATGGGCCTCCTGCCGGTGCCTTATCATCAAATTTATTATTAATAGCAACATTAGCATGATTGATTGATTAAACATCGAGCCCCCACAACGTAATAGAAATAGTAACCGAAAGTAACGGGTAACAGACTCGAGCAAAAACAACCTAAGCATGCTAGATAAGACTAAGGCAACAAGCAAGGGGTTTTAGGTATGGAGGTGAGGCAATATCAAGGTTAAGGGATTCATGTGATGGGTTCGTAACAGAAACAACTACTACTAAGGCTTAGCAGAAAAGAACAACGGAAAGTATCGGTAACCAATGTTGAAAGGAACACGATGGTTCATGTGAGTGATAACTTGCCTGCAAAACCCAGTAGCCTGGTACTGAGCTAACTCCTTAGAAGGGGTGTCGTAAGTATCGTCGGTCTCAACGTCGTCGTGTATCCGGGAAGAAGCAAACACACAATGCAGAAAAGGTAGACAATCAATATCATGGCAGGGTGCACAATCAAAGATGATGCATGTCATGTTAATAGATGTATCAGAATAACCTACTTGACAAGATAACACAATTTAATTGGGCCCATATGCAATGAGAATTGCATATGGATGCAAATGGTTTAGGTTGAAGCAATGATCTACATTTGATTAACAAGTGTAAGTAGTTAAACATGATGCATGCATGATGATAACAATAAAGTAACCAAGTTAGATGCAAATGGAAAAGGAATTAACAAGTTAAGGGATTAATTATTTAAGTTTGGAAATTTTGGTTATTTGAACTTGCCACACAAGTAATTGTTGTTTTCAACAAATTAAAGTGCTCAAAACAATTAACAAAGTTTATATTTGAAAAGGTTATCAAATTTTAGTTGGATTACATGTTTCACATATTGAAATTGGAATTAGGATGAATCTATAATGAATTAAACAATATTAAACAAGTTTTAATTGAATTTAGAACAAGTTTAAATTTTATTTGAATTTTATTTGTTCAAATCATAAATTCAAATGCACATTTGAAAGTTCACACTTTGATGGTTTGAAAACATATTTTGCATGTCCAAAAATATTTTATTTTGAGCAAGTTAAGATTTTATCAAATTTAATTGAATTAAACAAGGATTAAATGGTTTAGGCAATTTTAATTATTCAAAACAGGAAACAAAAATTATATTTGAAAAGGTGAGATGAAATAGTATGGAAAACATATTTTATTTGCATTTATTGGATTTATAAATAATTAGTTATGGAATTTACAAATTAACATTTGAATTATTTAAATTTGAATTTTAAATACATTTAAAGTTTCCAAAACAGTACACAAATTGAATATTTGGAAAGGTTATAAAATTTGGATCAGAATTCATATAGGACTTGTATTAATTGGAATTACAGAATAAAAGTTATTAACTTTTAAAGTTTTTGTGTTAATTCTGTTTATTAAAAAGAATTAGAGATTTTAGGAAATTCGCTGAAAATCCTTTTGTTACTCAGCTGGCCTCTACACGCTGCCACTGCGCGGTGGACCCGTGGCCAGCGTGGCACTGCGCGTGGCAAGAGTCAATGACAGTGGGCCACGGGTGTGAAGAATAATAGCCAAAAGAGTGGGTTTTGCGCCGGCCGGGACTCGAACCCGCGCGCTGGCGCTTCCGCGCAGAGGGCTGCTACCAGTGCGGCTCTCGTGTGTTTGTGACAGGTACAGAGCAGTGCTGGGGTTGAGGTTTAGTTACGGGCTTTATCTGAAACTAACTGAACTTCTGCTGTGCAGGAACAGGCAGCGCATGGATCGATGGCAGAACGGCGACGACGGCGAGGCTCGCCGGGGCTGCTGTGGCCGCGGTGCTGCCGTGGGTGTAGAGGGAGGAGGGAGGCGTAGGGAGAGGACCGAGAGGGGTACGGGACAGGTGGCGATCACCTGCGGGTTGCTGTGGGCGATCGGACTGGAGGCAGAACGGAGGAAGCTCGCCGGCGACGGTCGCGGACGGCGGCGGCGCTAGGAGCCTCCTCGGGCTCCACTGTGGGCACCGACTCGACGAGGAATGCCCCCGGATTCCATTCCCGGGGACAGAAGGCCCCCGAGGTGGACAGGCTAGCGGTGGCGAGGTGAGGAGGTGGCGGCCATGGTGGTGTTCGTCCATCTGCAGTAATTTCAGAGGAAGGACTACAGAGAGGAGGGGGGAATAGAGAGGAAGGCGGCGCTAGGAGGGAAGTAGCTAGCTAGGGTTCCTAGGGGCTAGCAGAGGGGAGATAGATATAGGGAAGAGGGGCTTGTACGGCAAAGCATCGGTAGGGCATGGAGATGATCGTGTGGCTGTTTCTCTGTTCGTACAGAGGTGACCTCAGCCAGAGGTAGGTGACAGCGACAGGGTGATGGGTACTGGGCCAACAGGGTTAGATGGGCTGGGTTGTGGGAGAAAGAAAAAGGAAGGGTGGGCTGGCTGGCTAGTTAGCTGCTGCCCACTGCTTTGCATTTTCTTTTTATATTTTTTTTTTGCTGAAACCCACTTGGAAGAAAAAGGAGAGTTTCCAAGTTAAATAAAAGTTTTGGAAAAAAGAATATGGTTAGTTCTGTTTTCAATTAGCAACCCAAAACTAGCTTTTGTTTTCCAAGGTTTACAAATTAAATTGTTGTTTGTTAATTAAACCAATATTTGAAAGGATTTTTAATATGAATTAAACCTTATTGAAAACAAACATTTTTGATAGGGTTTACCCCTAAGATTTAAGGTGATTAAAGATTACAAATAGGGTGGTGAACTTAAGGTTTCAAAAGGTATTGATTTGAGAATTGGTTTGAATTTGGGTAATTTGATAATTAAATAATTATTGATGAAAACCATGTTTTTATTAGGGTGACCCCTATGATTCAATTTGATTAAATTAGTTGATTAAATTCATAAGTTCAAATTGGTTCTGCTTGATGCATTGATTTGAACTTGAAGGTGATTTGAAAATCATTTGTTTGATTAAACCCACAATTTTAATGAGTGATCAACATTGAATAAAATGAAAGCAATTTGGTTGTTTTTATTTGAACTCTCACTTTGGAAATTGTAACATCACAAGGATGAAACAAAGGGTTTGAAATTTGAGTTGAAATTCAAATAGAAAACAAAGGAAATTAAAGGAAAACAGTTGGAAAACAAATGAAAACAGAGGAAAACAAATGGAAACCAAACAAAACAAATGCAATCAACATGATGCCATGATGCAAAACATAAAATAACAGATAGCAAACATTCTAAAGGCTATTTTTCAGACTTGGGATGTTACAAAACGCCCCCCCTTGAAGGAATCGCGCCCCGAGATTCCTACTGAGAAAAGAAAAGGTCCGGAAACTTCTTGGGAAGATCCTCTTGAGCTGTGACACGTGAAACACATCGTGCACATTGGATAGACGTCAGGGAATTAGCAAACCACCGGAACATTTTCAAGTAAAGGGAGAGGTTTTGTATTGAGGGTGTATAGCTGAATGGGACTTTGTTCATTTGGAGAATAGATTATCTGGCTAGAATGGTGGAACAGAGTTATTGACATCAATGGAACACCAAGGATGACATCAATGTCAGAATCATCAACATGAGAGTAACGAGGAATATGTGGCCTCCCATTAGAATTGGATTGTTCTTGCTTATCTTGGAAGTCAACATTTGAGATTCCGGGGAGTGAACAAAGTTTTGATTGCTTAGTCGAACCAGAATTGGGTTGTATGTTGTGGAAAAGATTGTTGACACAAAGGAATGTGATTCTCCGGTATGAAATAACACTTTAGTTGGACAAGAGTTTACGAGGAAGTTTTGATTAGACGCCGGTAGAAGATTTGAAGTGGACAACAACAACAAGATTTCAACGGACGAAAAGGATGTTGAGAAGAACAGGATAACGAAGCAACACCAGGAAAACGAGAACAAGACTCCTGAGGTACTACGGAAAACCCATCCGGGCTTCTAAAGGATCAATATCTACTGCTTAAGGAATAGAGGATCTGCTTCCGGGGCCTATTTGCCACCGTTCTCAATCGTGAGTAGGCAACATGATAAATCATGTCACAACCACCTCCATTCCTATGGTCTAGTAGATATAACCATCCTAGAGAAACCAGGATTCGTGAAATCCTAACTTGAATGTTTAGATGAGAAGGGAGAAATCAACGTTGCACTTCCTTACCAGAAAAGGGTGGGTGGGCGGGGAAAGAAGAAAAAGAACAGGATTCCTACTCTCACGTTTCATTTTTCCTATATAGCTACAAAATAGTTTCTAGACTCAACTGCGACCAGTAAAAAGGGATCCTACAGGCAGACAGGCTCTGATACCATTTGTCGCACCCTGATTTCTAGGGGATACTCACCGTACGAACTGGATAGCAGATGCTTGGATTATGGGGCATAACTGCTCCCACGTCCCAGCTTCCTGGTAGGCCTGCGCTTATGCGCGACAACACAAGCCCTGCTATTCCATCGTCGATGTAAACTATCCACTAGAGATCAAAGGCACTTCCGTGGACGTACTTCAAACCATACACACATGGTACGTCAACGGCGTTGAACAAGTGATATCACAACAGATCTCTACGACACAAAAGATTGAAATAAGTTGCATATGGCTCTCATTAGAGCAGAGATAGCAAATACAATCATTCAGAGGGCACATGCCCCAACAATACATCATTACAATACAGCGGAAGCATTCAACATGTCTGGGTACAGACAAGAACCAAATAGGCCTAAGAGGCCGGAAACAAACAGACGGAGCCCATCCACGAAGTCTCGGATCCTGCTCGGGTCCGCTATCTACTCGTCAGCAGTCTCGTCATACTCCACGTAGTTGCCACCATGTAGATCCTCGGAAACGTCGTCTGCGGAAACCACAGCCCCAAAGGGGTCAGTACATAAACGTACTGGCAAGCAAGACTCACAGTTCACCAAAGTGTAACCCGTCAACACCAAGCACAGATGCTTTGGGTTCAACGGAAGAAAGGGGATATAAAAGATGCTGCAACTGGCTGCGCTAACCAACTACAGAGATTCTACCACTTCCGGCTAACAGAAAAGGAGATAAGATCGAGGATTGTAACCAACTGAAAGATAACTTCAAACAAACCCATCCTGGATCTCGCCCCTTATCCAAAGAAGCAATCCAAGGATAACTCACACGGTTGTAATAATGATGGTTCAAATTATTGTGTCTATAAGCCTATTACTAGTCAAGTTATTAATCATGGGGTGTAACATGTTTGATCATTATGTTTAAGTTGTCCTGAGTACTTGTTAGCCAGTACTTTCACCAAGTAATCCATAACCGCGGAAAACACGGCTTCTCGAGAAGATTATCCCTGCAGGGTTGCACCAATTTGGCCGTACACTCATGAATAACCCGCCAGATGGAAAGGCCCTTCCACCAAGCGGGGCACTCAACACAACCAACCATTCTTCGCATCAAGCCCAAAGAACCTTGGGCGCACGGCTAATCGAGCCCAGAAGAAAATGGACCCTCATAGCACTCTAAGAACGTGTCCCCCTATATGCCGACTACGAAAGTTCCACCCTGGCCTGGGCTCGCAAAAACATGCATGCGGCAAATGGAAAACACGAACTAAATGAGGCGATTTGGACGAGATGCGAATCAGGTCAAGTTGAGGGGGGCGCCCATACTCGCTTCCCAAATGCGGGTAGTGCGCTCATCATGGATCAGTAGACAAGACCCTTTTCCTATTAGGGTCGACACTAGCAGGCTTCAAAACCTCTCATGGGCCTCCTGCCGGTGCCTTATCATCAAATTTATTATTAATAGCAACATTAGCATGATTGATTGATTAAACATCGAGCCCCCACAACGTAATAGAAATAGTAACCGAAAGTAACGGGTAACAGACTCGAGCAAAAACAACCTAAGCATGCTAGATAAGACTAAGGCAACAAGCAAGGGGTTTTAGGTATGGAGGTGAGGCAAATATCAAGGTTAAGGGATTCATGTGATGGGTTCGTAACAGAAACAACTACTACTAAGGCTTAGCAGAAAGAACAACGGAAAGTATCGGTAACCAATGTTGAAAGGAACACGATGGTTCATGTGAGTGATAACTTGCCTGCAAAACCCAGTAGCTGGTACTGAGCTAACTCCTTAGAAGGGGTGTCGTAAGTATCGTCGGTCTCAACGTCGTCGTGTATCCGGGAAGAAGCAAACACACAATGCAGAAAAGGTAGACAATCAATATCATGGCAGGGTGCACAATCAAAGATGATGCATGTCATGTTAATAGATGTATCAGAATAACCTACTTGACAAGATAACACAATTTAATTGGGCCCATATGCAATGAGAATTGCATATGGATGCAAATGGTTTAGGTTGAAGCAATGATCTACATTTGATTAACAAGTGTAAGTAGTTAAACATGATGCATGCATGATGATAACAATAAAGTAACCAAGTTAGATGCAAATGGAAAAGGAATTAACAAGTTAAGGGATTAATTATTTAAGTTTGGAAATTTTGGTTATTTGAACTTGCCACACAAGTAATTGTTGTTTTCAACAAATTAAAGTGCTCAAAACAATTAACAAAGTTTATATTTGAAAAGGTTATCAAATTTTAGTTGGATTACATGTTTCACATATTGAAATTGGAATTAGGATGAATCTATAATGAATTAAACAATATTAAACAAGTTTTAATTGAATTTAGAACAAGTTTAAATTTTATTTGAATTTTATTTGTTCAATCATAAATTCAAATGCACATTTGAAAGTTCACACTTTGATGGTTTGAAAACATATTTTGCATGTCCAAAAATATTTTATTTTGAGCAAGTTAAGATTTTATCAAATTTAATTGAATTAACCAAGGATTAAATGGTTTAGGCAATTTTAATTATTCAAAACAGGAAAAAAAAATTATATTTGAAAAGGTGAGATGAAATGGTATGGAAAACATATTTTATTTGCATTTATTGGATTTATAAATAATTAGTTATGGAATTTACAAATTAACATTTGAATTATTTAAATTTGAATTTTAAATACATTTAAGTTTCCAAAACAGTACACAAATTGAATATTTGGAAAGGTTATAAAATTTGGATCAGAATTCATATAGGACTTGTATTAGTTGGAATTACAGAATAAAAGTTATTAACTTTTAAAGTTTTTGTGTTAATTCTGTTTATTAAAAAGAATTAGGGATTTTAGGAAATTCGCTGAAAATCCTTTTGTTACTCAGCTGGCCTCTACACGCTGCCACTGCGCGGTGGACCCGTGGCCAGCGTGGCACTGCGCGTGGCAAGAGTCAATGACAGTGGGCCACGGGTGTGAAGAATAATAGCCAAAAGAGTGGGTTTTGCGCCGGCCGGGACTCGAACCCGCGCGCTGGCGCTTCCGCGCAGAGGGCTGCTACCAGTGCGGCTCTCGTGTGTTTGTGACAGGTACAGAGCAGTGCTGGGGTTGAGGTTTAGTTACGGGCTTTATCTGAAACTAACTGAACTTCTGCTGTGCAGGAACAGGCAGCGCATGGATCGATGGCAGAACGGCGACGACGGCGAGGCTCGCCGGGGCTGCTGTGGCCGCGGTGCTGCCGTGGGTGTAGAGGGAGGAGGGAGGCGTAGGGAGAGGACCGAGAGGGGTACGGGACAGGTGGCGATCACCTGCGGGTTGCTGTGGGCGATCGGACTGGAGGCAGAACGGAGGGAGCTCGCCGGCGACGGTCGCGGACGGCGGCGGCGCTAGGAGCCTCCTCGGGCTCCACTGTGGGCACCGACTCGACGAGGAATGCCCCCGGATTCCATTCCCGGGGACAGAAGGCCCCCGAGGTGGACAGGCTAGCGGTGGCGAGGTGAGGAGGTGGCGGCCATGGTGGTGTTCGTCCATCTGCAGTAATTTCAGAGGAAGGACTACAGAGAGGAGGGGGGAATAGAGAGGAAGGCGGCGCTAGGAGGGAAGTAGCTAGCTAGGGTTCCTAGGGGCTAGCAGAGGGGAGATAGATATAGGGAAGAGGGGCTTGTACGGCAAAGCATCGGTAGGGCATGGAGATGATCGTGTGGCTGTTTCTCTGTTCGTACAGAGGTGACCTCAGCCAGAGGTAGGTGACAGCGACAGGGTGATGGGTACTGGGCCAACAGGGTTAGATGGGCTGGGTTGTGGGAGAAAGAAAAAGGAAGGGTGGGCTGGCTGGCTAGTTAGCTGCTGCCCACTGCTTTGCATTTTTTTTTTTTTTTTTTTTGCTGAAACCCACTTGGAAGAAAAAGGAGAGTTTCCAAGTTAAATAAAAGTTTTGGAAAAAAGAATATGGTTAGTTCTGTTTTCAATTAGCAACCCAAAACTAGCTTTTGTTTTCCAAGGTTTACAAATTAAATTGTTGTTTGTTAATTAAACCAATATTTGAAAGGATTTTTAATATGAATTAAACCTTATTGAAAACAAACATTTTTGATAGGGTTTACCCCTAAGATTTAAGGTGATTAAAGATTACAAATAGGGTGGTGAACTTAAGGTTTCAAAAGGTATTGATTTGAGAATTGGTTTGAATTTGGGTAATTTGATAATTAAATAATTATTGATGAAAACCATGTTTTTATTAGGGTGACCCCTATGATTCAATTTGATTAAATTAGTTGATTAAATTCATAAGTTTAAATTGGTTCTGCTTGATGCATTGATTTGAACTTGAAGGTGATTTGAAAATCATTTGTTTGATTAAACCCACAATTTTAATGAGTGATCAACATTGAATAAAATGAAAGCAATTTGGTTGTTTTTATTTGAACTCTCACTTTGGAAATTGTAACATCACAAGGATGAAACAAAGGGTTTGAAATTTGAGTTGAAATTCAAATAGAAAACAAAGGAAATTAAAGGAAAACAGTTGGAAAACAAATGAAAACAGAGGAAAACAAATGGAAACCAAACAAAACAAATGCAATCAACATGATGCCATGATGCAAAACATAAAATAACAGATAGCAAACATTCTAAAGGCTATTTTTCAGACTTGGGATGTTACAGTTCACAGGTGAGCAGATCAAACTCACATGGTTCTACTCAGAAGAATGCATTTAACCACATCTAGTTCGTAGGAGAGCAATCTCAACAAACAAATAACATGAAGTTTCACAAGAGAACAGACCACCTCAGTGCAAGACAAAATAATTCAGACTGCTTAAACATCAATTTGATAACCAAGAAAACAACAAAGTTCCTCAGGTTGTCAGTCTTATGAAATCCTAGAAGCCTAATGAAAGACAGGTCTAGAACAACTGATAATATTTCCCATTGTCCCCTTGAGGTACAGGCACCGGTACAGGCACCTCACCTGCAAAAGATACAAATTAGTCAACAATATTGTCTTTTACATAGCATAATAGGTTTCCCAAGATCTCAAGAATGAATCATGTGCATACACCGGAGAGAACAAAACTACATACATTTTAATGATTCTTCTTCAACAGAAAGACCAGGAAATTCATGCTCATCTGCACATTCTGAAAGATCTGATTCTGCTCCATACAAGGACCTTTTTCAGCTAGAAATTTACCATAGCCTTGGTCTTATTAACCTTGGCTTCAAAGGACTATTGATGAGTCACCAGAGTTGGGAAATTTCCTGCAGTTGATTATCACATAAGAATTTGCATATGAAATATCCTACAGTAGCTAGTATATTAAAAGCTACCAAGTGATCTACAAAGTATAATCAGGTAGTAAGCCTATGGATACTCAGCAGCAGCAACATCAGTGCGCACGTTGTGTTGCTAAGAATGCGAGCTCGTAGCCTAAGGATCTGCGAGTTGTAGTAGACGAAACTGCAAATCTCGAAGTCACTCGCTAATACCAACAATGTCTAAGCTGGACTTGTCTGGCCAATGAAAGAGTCTGAGTACTGGCGATTTAGTGGTATACTACTCGTATTAAAATTCTGTACTTGTTAGTACAGCTGGTTTGTGCTCTGTTTCATGTACTGAAATCTTGAAAACTAATGACTGAAAGCAACTACGGTGTGACCCAGTAATGCAGCGCAAGCAATGATATAGTCTACTAGGATGGTGCTGTTCATAGCAAAACAGAAGCTAATTTAGTGTTTTTGTGAATACCAGAATAAAAGCTAATACCGGCTTCCCTGTCCAAAACGGTCTAACAAATATAACTAAAAGAGTTGTCTGCTACTACTACATACATGCACAGAGCCACTCCCACGGTAGCCAATCTAGATTCTGGAGTACACTGCTACTAACAAACTAGGTATAGTTACTGAGATGACATAGTTCACGATCACATGGAGGTCGATGATTTCTTACCGGTCGAGGCGGAGCTCTTGAATGTAGCAGGATCTCGGCAGTAAACGGGGTCGGGGACAATCTCCTCTCCGCTCATGGGTTGACTCACTGGAGATCCGTAGGCGCCCTCGATGCGGCGGGCGAAGTCCTCGGCGGCGTCGGCCGCCATGTGAGCCTCGTCCTCCACTTAGTCCTGCAGGTCGAGAGGCGGCCCCTCGATCTGCACGGTGCCCTTCCCAGGCCATCCGCCGGCCCGAGCAGTCACGGATCTTCGACGAAGCCCTTGAGCGCGGCCGCGGATGTCCGCCCACGCTACTGCCTTCTTCTTCCCCCTCGCCGCCCCCGAACCCTATCTCGAAGTCGCACATCGCACAGAGGAAGAGAGAGACCCAACCGCCCGCCGACAACAGAGAAGGAGCGAGCGGAAGGAGGCAAAGAGACAGAGAGAGTGATCTGGTGGGAGAGAAGGGGATAGATGGATGTGAGGGTCGGTGGTGGTAGGAGAGAAGGGGATCGATGGAGGCTCGGATTTGATTTCTCACGCTCGATGATCGATGGAGGCGCGGCGACCGCCCACGCCAGGTGAAGAGGATCCTGACCTCCCTTCTCCGGGGAGGAGGCGTTGGTCGGAGGAGATCGGAGCACCAGGGAGCCGTGGCCCGTGGGCGGCGCGGTGGGTCACGGAGAGGGAGGGGAGCGACAGAGAGAGACGGGGCTGGCAGAACTCCCACGAAAGGGATCCAGAAGAAAGGGGATTGGGAAGAATCCCGTCGAGGCTGTAGTTCCCCGGGACGAACGACATGTCGGCGGTGGCCGGGAAGAGGCAGTGGAGAGCAAGCAGCATGGTGGCTGTGGCGTAGGAGAGAAGAAGAGAGGGGGCGTCGTCGAGCTCACACTCAGATCTACGGAAGGGGGTGGTGGCGGCGCCAGGGAGAAAAGATAGGGTTTCGACTTTGGATAACGAAGGCGGGATAAGGTCGCGGGATAAGGCGGGATAGGGTTCCGAAATTTTTCCTACGGACAACAATGCTCACTTTCCCACCTGATCGTTCACTGGCTGCAGCTGGGACCTGGCACTTATTAGCCCCACTGTACCGTCTCTAGGGTAGATAGTTTAGTAGTAACACTAAACTAGTTTCAGTGATATTATATCTGCTAAAACTAGTTTATTTTGTCTATGTCAAATATAAAAACATCAAGACCTATAATTAATTTTTTTAATTTAAAATATATTTTTAATTGTCACATGCTTTGTAATACTATAAAGAATTAAAGGTACTCCCTCTGGTCCGAATTAAGTGTCGGAAGTTGTGCTAAAAACTCGTACATTATTAATACTACTCCCCGACACTTATATGGGATCGGAGGGAGTAGTACAAATAAATATGCATAATTTATGTTTAAGTAGTAAACAACACAAAATTAGTACCGAAGGTGAGTTTCCAAAAAGAATTTTTCTATTTGGAACTAATTTCGTAGTTGGCCTTAAGATGGAATGTATTGTGTGCCTTTGAATTCCATGAATAAGTACATCACACTTTGTCCATCGTAAATATTGAAAATATCACGGTACACCAAAAGTTTCACGATATTCAACATCCAGGTACGAACGGCCATGTCCCCCGTTTTGACCGTTTTCCGAAACCGGTTTTGAAAATTCCAGAAAATTCAAATAAACTCGAAACGATGCAATATCTTCGCGTGGTGTTGTTACATATGTCCTAGTATCCACAAAAAATAATAAACTTTGAATACGACAATTTGGGGGAAAATGTGTTCACATAAATGAGCTATCTCGTACGAAGATTCATGGCTTTTGGGCGAAATGACGGATGTTTTGGCCACATCCATGGCATAGTTTGTTTAAATGTGACCATATTCCACACAAATATGCATGTTGGTACAACTAACAATGTTCACGAAGAAGGTTTTATTTTTCGTTGAATAAAAATAACATTTTCCATTCCCGGAGTGTCAAAACAGGGTTTTTTTGTGAAGCACATACACAAAATATGACACAAAAATGTACAAAGTAAAATTCTAAATATATTATGTCATATTTTATTTACAAATAACAAACTTACTACCTATCAATAGCTCAAAATACACCTCATTTGAAAAAGACAAATTTCAGCCGATTCCGCTGAAACCGGGCCAAATTTGAACTACAGGTGCCTCGTAGTTTGCTCCTGATTTTTTGAAAAAAATCATTTTTAGGTACCCAAGTACCTATTTCAACATAGATACACCAAGAGTTCATCAAGATTCAATACCTAGGTACGAACGGTCATGTCCCCCGTTTTGACCGTTTCCCGAAACCGGCTTTGAAAATTCCAGAAAATTCAAAAAAACTAGAAACGATGCAAGACCTTCGCGTGGTGTTGTTACATATGTCCTAGTATCCACAAAAAATAATAAACTTTGAATACGACAATTTGGGGGAAAATGTGTTCACATAAATGAGCTATCTCGTACGAAGATTCATGGCTTTCGGGCGAAATGACGGATGTTTTGGCCACATCCATGGCATAGTTTGTTTAAATGTGACCATATTCCACACAAATATGCATGTTGGTACAACTAACAATGTTCACGAAGAAGGTTTTATTTTTCGTTGAATAAAAATAACATTTTCCATTCCCGGAGTGTCAAAACAGGGTTTTTTTGTGAAGCACATACACAAAATATGACACAAAAATGTACAAAGTAAAATCCTAAATATATTATGTCATATTTTATTTACAAATAACAAACTTACTACCTATCAATAGCTCAAAATACACCTCATTTGAAAAAGACAAATTTCAGCCGATTCCGCTGAAACCGGGCCAAATTTGAACTACAGGTGCCTCGTAGTTTGCTCCTGATTTTTTGAAAAAAATCATTTTTAGGTACCCAAGTACCTATTTCAACATAGATACACCAAGAGTTCATCAAGATTCAATACCTAGGTACGAACGGTCATGTCCCCCGTTTTGACCGTTTCCCGAAACCGGCTTTGAAAATTCCAGAAAATTCAAAAAAACTAGAAACGATGCAAGACCTTCGCGTGGTGTTGTTATATATGTCCTAGTATCCACAAAAAATAATAAACTTTGAATACGACAATTTGGGGGAAAATGTGTTCACATAAATGAGCTATCTCGTACGAAGATTCATGGCTTTCGGGCGAAATGACGGATGTTTTGGCCACATCCATGGCATAGTTTGTTTAAATGTGACCATATTCCACACAAATATGCATGTTGGTACAACTAACAATGTTCACGAAGAAGGTTTTATTTTTCGTTGAATAAAAATAACATTTTCCATTCCCGGAGTGTCAAAACAGGGTTTTTTTGTGAAGCACATACACAAAATATGACACAAAAATGTACAAAGTAAAATCCTAAATATATTATGTCATATTTTATTTACAAATAACAAACTTACTACCTATCAATAGCTCAAAATACACCTCATTTGAAAAAGACAAATTTCAGCCGATTCCGCTGAAACCGGGCCAAATTTGAACTACAGGTGCCTCGTAGTTTGCTCCTGATTTTTTGAAAAAAATCATTTTTAGGTACCCAAGTACCTATTTCAACATAGATACACCAAGAGTTCATCAAGATTCAATACCTAGGTACGAACGGTCATGTCCCCCGTTTTGACCGTTTCCCGAAACCGGCTTTGAAAATTCCAGAAAATTCAAAAAAACTAGAAACGATGCAAGACCTTCGCGTGGTGTTGTTACATATGTCCTAGTATCCACAAAAAATAATAAACTTTGAATACGACAATTTGGGGGAAAATGTGTTCACATAAATGAGCTATCTCGTACGAAGATTCATGGCTTTCGGGCGAAATGACGGATGTTTTGGCCACATCCATGGCATAGTTTGTTTAAATGTGACCATATTCCACACAAATATGCATGTTGGTACAACTAACAATGTTCACGAAGAAGGTTTTATTTTTCGTTGAATAAAAATAACATTTTCCATTCCCGGAGTGTCAAAACAGGGTTTTTTTGTGAAGCACATACACAAAATATGACACAAAAATGTACAAAGTAAAATCCTAAATATATTATGTCATATTTTATTTACAAATAACAAACTTACTACCTATCAATAGCTCAAAATACACCTCATTTGAAAAAGACAAATTTCAGCCGATTCCGCTGAAACCGGGCCAAATTTGAACTACAGGTGCCTCGTAGTTTGCTCCTGATTTTTTGAAAAAAATCATTTTTAGGTACCCAAGTACCTATTTCAACATAGATACACCAAGAGTTCATCAAGATTCAATACCTAGGTACGAACGGTCATGTCCCCCGTTTTGACCGTTTCCCGAAACCGGCTTTGAAAATTCCAGAAAATTCAAAAAAACTAGAAACGATGCAAGACCTTCGCGTGGTGTTGTTATATATGTCCTAGTATCCACAAAAAATAATAAACTTTGAATACGACAATTTGGGGGAAAATGTGTTCACATAAATGAGCTATCTCGTACGAAGATTCATGGCTTTCGGGCGAAATGACGGATGTTTTGGCCACATCCATGGCATAGTTTGTTTAAATGTGACCATATTCCACACAAATATGCATGTTGGTACAACTAACAATGTTCACGAAGAAGGTTTTATTTTTCGTTGAATAAAAATAACATTTTCCATTCCCGGAGTGTCAAAACAGGGTTTTTTTGTGAAGCACATACACAAAATATGACACAAAAATGTACAAAGTAAAATCCTAAATATATTATGTCATATTTTATTTACAAATAACAAACTTACTACCTATCAATAGCTCAAAATACACCTCATTTGAAAAAGACAAATTTCAGCCGATTCCGCTGAAACCGGGCCAAATTTGAACTACAGGTGCCTCGTAGTTTGCTCCTGATTTTTTGAAAAAAATCATTTTTAGGTACCCAAGTACCTATTTCAACATAGATACACCAAGAGTTCATCAAGATTCAATACCTAGGTACGAACGGTCATGTCCCCCGTTTTGACCGTTTCCCGAAACCGGCTTTGAAAATTCCAGAAAATTCAAAAAAACTAGAAACGACGCAAGACCTTCGCGTGGTGTTGTTATATATGTCCTAGTATCAACAAAAAATAATAAACTTGGAATAAGACAATTTGTTGGAAAATGTTTTCACATAAATGAGCTATCTCGTACGAAGATTCATGGCTTTCGGGCCAAATGACGGATGTTTTGGCCACATCCATGGCATAGTTTGTTTAAATGTTTCCATATTCCACCCAAAGATGCATGTTGGTACAACTAACAATGTTCACGAAGAAGGTTTTATTTTTCGTTGAATAAAAATAACATTTTCCATTCCCGGAGTGTCAAAACAGGGTTTTTTTGTGAAGCACATACACAAAATATGACACAAAAATGTACAAAGTAAAATTCTAAATATATTATGTCATATTGTATTTACAAATAACAAACTTACTACCTATCAATAGCTCAAAATACACCTCATTTGAAAAAGACAAATTTCAGCCGATTCCGCTGAAACCGGGCCAAATTTGAACTACAGGTGCCTCGTAGTTTGCTCCTGATTTTTTGAAAAAATCATTTTTAGGTACCCAAGTACCTATTTCAACATAGATACACCAAGAGTTCATCAAGATTCAACACCTAGGTACGAACGGTCATGTCCCCCGTTTTGTCCGTTTCCCGAAACCGGCTTTGAAAATTCCAGAAAATTCAAAAAAACTCGAAACGATGCAAGACCTTCGCTGGTGTTGTTATATATGTCCTAGTATCCACAAAAAATAATAAACTTGGAATAAGACAATTTGTTGGAAAATGTGTTCACATAAATGAGCTATCTCGTACGAAGATTCATGGCTTTCGGGCCAAATGACGGATGTTTTGGCCACATCCATGGCATAGTTTGTGTAAATGTTTCCATATTCCACCCAAAGATGCATATTGGTACAACTAACAATGTTCACGAAGAAGGTTTTATTTTTCGTTGAATAAAAATAACATTTTCCATTCCCGGAGTGTCAAAACAGGGTTTTTTTGTGAAGCACATACACAAAATATGACACAAAAATGTACAAAGTAAAATTCTAAATATATTATGTCATATTTTATTTACAAATAACAAACTTACTACCTATCAATAGCTCAAAATACACCTCATTTGAAAAAGACAAATTTCTGCCGATTCCGGTGAAACCGGGCCAAATTTGAACTACAGGTGCCTCGTAGTTTGCTCCTGATTTTTTGAAAAAATCATTTTTAGGTACCCAAGTACCTATTTCAACATAGATACACCAAGAGTTCATCAAGATTCAACACCTAGGTACGAACGGTCATGTCCCCCGTTTTGACCGTTTCCCGAAACCGGCTTTGAAAATTCCAGAAAATTCAAAAAAACTCGAAACGATGCAAGACCTTCGCGTGGTGTTGTTATATATGTCCTAGTATCCACAAAAAATAATAAACTTGGAATAAGACAATTTGTTGGAAAATGTGTTCACATAAATGAGTTATCTCGTACGAAGATTCATGGCTTTCGGGCCAAATGACGGATGTTTTGGCCACATCCATGGCATAGTTTGTGTAAATGTTTCCATATTCCACCCAAAGATGCATATCGGTACAACTAACAATGTTCACGAAGAAGGTTTTATTTTTCGTTGAATAAAAATAACATTTTCCATTCCCGGAGTGTCAAAACAGGGTTTTTTTGTGAAGCACATACACAAAATATGACACAAAAATGTACAAAGTAAAATTCTAAATATATTATATCATATTTTATTTACAAATAACAAACTTACTACCTATCAATAGCTCAAAATACACCTCATTTGAAAAAGACAAATTTCAGCCGATTCCGGTGAAACCGGGCCAAATTTGAACTACAGGTGCCTCGTAGTTTGCTCCTGATTTTTTGAAAAAATCATTTTTAGGTACCCAAGTACCTATTTCAACATAGATACACCAAGAGTTCATCAAGATTCAACACCTAGGTACGAACGGTCATGTCCCCCGTTTTGACCGTTTCCCGACACCGGCTTTGAAAATTCCAGAAAATTTAAAAAAACTCGAAACGATGCAAGACCTTCGCTGGTGTTGTTATATATGTCCTAGTATCCACAAAAAATAATAAACTTGGAATAAGACAATTTGTTGGAAAATGTGTTCACATAAATGAGCTATCTCGTACGAAAATTCATGGCTTTCGGGCCAAATGACGGATGTTTTGGCCACATCCATGGCATAGTTTGTGTAAATGTTTCCATATTCCACCCAAAGATGCATATTGGTACAACTAACAATGTTCACGAAGAAGGTTTTATTTTTCGTTGAATAAAAATAACATTTTCTATTCCCGGAGTGTCAAAACAGGGTTTTTTTGTGAAGCACATACAGAAAATATGACACAAAAATGTACAAAGTAAAATTCTAAATATATTATGTCATATTTTATTTACAAATAACAAACTTACTACCTATCAATAGCTCAAAATACACCTCATTTGAAAAAGACAAATTTCTGCCGATTCCGGTGAAACCGGGCCAAATTTGAACTACAGGTGCCTCGTAGTTTGCTCCTGATTTTAAAAAAAAATCATTTTTAGGTACCCAAGTACCTATTTCAACATAGATACACCAAGAGTTCATCAAGATTCAACACCTAGGTACGAACGGTCATGTCCCCCGTTTTGACCGTTTCCCGAAACCGGCTTTGAAAATTCCAGAAAATTCAAAAGAACTCGAAACGATGCAAGACCTTCGCGTGGTGTTGTTATATATGTCCTAGTATCCACAAAAAATAATAAACTTGGAATAAGACAATTTGTTGGAAAATGTGTTCACATAAATGAGCTATCTCGTACGAAGATTCATGGCTTTCGGGCCAAATGACGGATGTTTTGGCCACATCCATGGCATAGTTTGTGTAAATGTTTCCATATTCCACCCAAAGATGCATATCGGTACAACTAACAATGTTCACGAAGAAGTTTTTATTTTTCGTTGAATAAAAATAACATTTTCCATTCCCGGAGTGTCAAAACAGGGTTTTTTTGTGAAGCACATACACAAAATATGACACAAAATGTACAAAGTAAAATTCTAAATATATTATGTCATATTTTATTTACGAATAACAAACTTACTACCTATCAATAGCTCAAAATACACCTCATTTGAAAAAGAGAAATTTCAGCCGATTCCGCTGAAACCGGGCCAAATTTGAACTACAGGTGCCTCGTAGTTTGCTCCTGATTTTTTGAAAAAAATCATTTTTAGGTACCCAAGTACCTACTTCAACATAGATACACCAAGAGTTCATCAAGATTCAACACCTAGGTACGAACGGTCATGTCCCCCGTTTTGACCGTTTTCCGAAACCGGCTTTGAAAATTCCAGAAAATTCAAAAAAACTCGAAACGATGCAAGAGCTTCGCGTGGTGTTGTTATATATGTCCTAGTATCCATAAAAAATAATAAACTTGGAATACGACAATTTGGTGGAAAATATGTTCACAGAAATGAGCTATCTTGTACGAAGATTCATGGCTTTCGGTCGAAATGACGGATGTTTTGGCCACATCCATGGCATAGTTTGTTTAAATGTGACCATATTCCACACGAATATGCATATTGGAACAACTAACAATGTTCACGAAGAAAGTTTTATTTTTCGTTGAATAAAAATACCATTTTCCCTTCCCGGAGTGCCAAAACCAGTTTGTTTTGTGAAGCACATACACAAAATATGTTGCCAAACTGTACAAAGTAAAATTCTAAATATATTATTTCATATTTGATCTACAAATAACAAACTTACTACCTCTCAATAGCTCAAAATACACCTCTTTCGAAAAAGACAAATTTCTGCCGATTCCGCTGAAATCGGGCCAAATTTGAACTACAGGTGCCTCGTAGTTTTCTCTTTATTTTTTGAAAAAATCATTTTTAGGTACCCAAGTACCTATTTCAACATAGATACACCAAGAGTTCATCAAGATTCAACACCTAGGTACGAACGGTCATGTCCCCCGTTTTGTCCGTTTCCCGAAACCGGCTTTGAAAATTCCAGAAAATTCAAAAAAACTCGAAACGATGCAAGACCTTCGCTGGTGTTGTTATATATGTCCTAGTATCCACAAAAAATAATAAACTTGGAATAAGACAATTTGTTGGAAAATGTGTTCACATAAATGAGCTATCTCGTACGAAGATTCATGGCTTTCGGGCCAAATGACGGATGTTTTGGCCACATCCATGGCATAGTTTGTGTAAATGTTTCCATATTCCACCCAAAGATGCATATTGGTACAACTAACAATGTTCACGAAGAAGGTTTTATTTTTCGTTGAATAAAAATAACATTTTCCATTCCCGGAGTGTCAAAACAGGGTTTTTTTGTGAAGCACATACACAAAATATGACACAAAAATGTACAAAGTAAAATTCTAAATATATTATGTCATATTTTATTTACAAATAACAAACTTACTACCTATCAATAGCTCAAAATACACCTCATTTGAAAAAGACAAATTTCTGCCGATTCCGGTGAAACCGGGCCAAATTTGAACTACAGGTGCCTCGTAGTTTGCTCCTGATTTTTTGAAAAAATCATTTTTAGGTACCCAAGTACCTATTTCAACATAGATACACCAAGAGTTCATCAAGATTCAACACCTAGGTACGAACGGTCATGTCCCCCGTTTTGACCGTTTCCCGAAACCGGCTTTGAAAATTCCAGAAAATTCAAAAAAACTAGAAACGATGCAAGACCTTCGCGTGGTGTTGTTATATATGTCTTAGTATCAACAAAAAATAATAAACTTGGAATAAGACAATTTGTTGGAAAATGTGTTCACATAAATGAGCTATCTCGTACGAAGATTCATGGCTTTCGGGCCAAATGACGGATGTTTTGGCCACATCCATGGCATAGTTTGTTTAAATGTTTCCATATTCCACCCAAAGATGCATGTTGGTACAACTAACAATGTTCACGAAGAAGGTTTTATTTTTCGTTGAATAAAAATAACATTTTCCATTCCCGGAGTGTCAAAACAGGGTTTTTTTGTGAAGCACATACACAAAATATGACACAAAAATGTACAAAGTAAAATTCTAAATATATTATGTCATATTTTATTTACAAATAACAAACTTACTACCTATCAATAGCTCAAAATACACCTCATTTGAAAAAGAGAAATTTCAGCCGATTCCGCTGAAACCGGGCCAAATTTGAACTACAGGTGCCTCGTAGTTTGCTCCTGATTTTTTGAAAAAAATCATTTTTAGGTACCCAAGTACCTACTTCAACATAGATACACCAAGAGTTCATCAAGATTCAACACCTAGGTACGAACGGTCATGTCCCCCGTTTTGACCGTTTTCCGAAACCGGCTTTGAAAATTCCAGAAAATTCAAAAAAACTCGAAACGATGCAAGAGCTTCGCGTGGTGTTGTTATATATGTCCTAGTATCCATAAAAAATAATAAACTTGGAATACGACAATTTGGTGGAAAATATGTTCACAGAAATGAGCTATCTTGTACGAAGATTCATGGCTTTCGGTCGAAATGACGGATGTTTTGGCCACATCCATGGCATAGTTTGTTTAAATGTGACCATATTCCACACGAATATGCATATTGGAACAACTAACAATGTTCACGAAGAAAGTTTTATTTTTCGTTGAATAAAAATACCATTTTCCCTTCCCGGAGTGCCAAAACCAGTTTGTTTTGTGAAGCACATACACAAAATATGTTGCCAAACTGTACAAAGTAAAATTCTAAATATATTATTTCATATTTGATCTACAAATAACAAACTTACTACCTCTCAATAGCTCAAAATACACCTCTTTCGAAAAAGACAAATTTCTGCCGATTCCGCTGAAATCGGGCCAAATTTGAACTACAGGTGCCTCGTAGTTTTCTCTTTATTTTTTGAAAAAATCATTTTTAGGTACCCAAGTACCTATTTCAACATAGATACACCAAGAGTTCATCAAGATTCAACACCTAGGTACGAACGGTCATGTCCCCCGTTTTGTCCGTTTCCCGAAACCGGCTTTGAAAATTCCAGAAAATTCAAAAAAACTCGAAACGATGCAAGACCTTCGCTGGTGTTGTTATATATGTCCTAGTATCCACAAAAAATAATAAACTTGGAATAAGACAATTTGTTGGAAAATGTGTTCACATAAATGAGCTATCTCGTACGAAGATTCATGGCTTTCGGGCCAAATGACGGATGTTTTGGCCACATCCATGGCATAGTTTGTGTAAATGTTTCCATATTCCACCCAAAGATGCATATTGGTACAACTAACAATGTTCACGAAGAAGGTTTTATTTTTCGTTGAATAAAAATAACATTTTCCATTCCCGGAGTGTCAAAACAGGGTTTTTTTGTGAAGCACATACACAAAATATGACACAAAAATGTACAAAGTAAAATTCTAAATATATTATGTCATATTTTATTTACAAATAACAAACTTACTACCTATCAATAGCTCAAAATACACCTCATTTGAAAAAGACAAATTTCTGCCGATTCCGGTGAAACCGGGCCAAATTTGAACTACAGGTGCCTCGTAGTTTGCTCCTGATTTTTTGAAAAAATCATTTTTAGGTACCCAAGTACCTATTTCAACATAGATACACCAAGAGTTCATCAAGATTCAACACCTAGGTACGAACGGTCATGTCCCCCGTTTTGACCGTTTCCCGAAACCGGCTTTGAAAATTCCAGAAAATTCAAAAAAACTAGAAACGATGCAAGACCTTCGCGTGGTGTTGTTATATATGTCCTAGTATCAACAAAAAATAATAAACTTGGAATAAGACAATTTGTTGGAAAATGTGTTCACATAAATGAGCTATCTCGTACGAAGATTCATGGCTTTCGGGCCAAATGACGGATGTTTTGGCCACATCCATGGCATAGTTTGTTTAAATGTTTCCATATTCCACCCAAAGATGCATGTTGGTACAACTAACAATGTTCACGAAGAAGGTTTTATTTTTCGTTGAATAAAAATAACATTTTCCATTCCCGGAGTGTCAAAACAGGGTTTTTTTGTGAAGCACATACACAAAATATGACACAAAAAT
This sequence comes from Alopecurus myosuroides, assembly GCA_028641055.1. Classification (NCBI taxonomy): domain Eukaryota; kingdom Viridiplantae; phylum Streptophyta; class Magnoliopsida; order Poales; family Poaceae; genus Alopecurus; species Alopecurus myosuroides. Next base: position 20,559,350 of record CM054058.1, read on the forward strand.
GTACAAAGTAAAATTCTAAATATATTATGTCATATTGTATTTACAAATAACAAACTTACTACCTATCAATAGCTCAAAATACACCTCATTTGAAAAAGACAAATTTCAGCCGATACCGCTGAAACCGGGCCAAATTGAACTACAGGTGCCTCGTAGTTTGCTCCTGATTTTTGAAAAAATCATTTTTAGGAGTCCCCAAGTACCTATTTCAACATAGATACACCAAGAGTCATCAAGATTCAACACCTAGGACGAACGGTCATGTCCCCCGTTTGTCCGTTTCCCGAAACCGGCTTTGAAAATTCCAGAGAAATTCAAAAAACTCGAAACGATGCAAGACCTTCGCTGGTGTTGTTATATATGTCCTAGTATCCACAAAAAATAATAAAACTTGGAATAAGACATTTGTTGGAAAATGTGTTCACATAAATGAGCTATCTCGTACGAAGATTCATGGCTTTCGGGCCAAATGACGGATGTTTTGGCCACATCCATGGCATAGTTTGTGTAAATGTTTCCATATTCCACCCAAAGATGCATATTGGTACAACTAACAATGTTCACGAAGAAGGTTTTATTTTTCGTTGAATAAAAAATAACATTTTCCATTCCCGGAGTGTCAAAACAGGGTTTTTTTTTGTGAAGCACATACACAAAAATATGACACAAAAATGTACAAAGTAAAATTCTAAATATATTATGTCATATTTTATTTACAAATAACAAACTTACTACCTATCAATAGCTCAAAATACACCTCATTTGAAAAAGACAAATTTCTGCGATTCCGGTGAAACCGGGCCAAATTTGAACTACAGGTTGCCTCGTAGTTTGCTCCTGATTTTTTGAAAAAATCATTTTTAGGTACCCAAGTACCTATTTCAACATAGATACACCAAGAGTTCATCAAGATTCAACACCTAGGTACGAACGGTCATGTCCCCCGTTTTGACCGTTTCCCGAAACCCGGCTTTGAAAATTCCAGAAAATTCAAAAAAACTCGAAACGATGCAAGACCTTCGCGTGGTGTTGTTATATATGTCCTAGTATCCACAAAAAATAATAAACTTGGAATAAGACAATTTGTTGGAAAATGTGTTCACATAAATGAGTTATCTCGTACGAAGATTCATGGCTTTCGGGCCAAATGACGGATGTTTTGGCCACATCCATGGCATAGTTTGTGTAAATGTTTCCATATTCCACCCAAAGATGCATATCGGTACAACTAACAATGTTCACGAAGAAGGTTTTATTTTTCGTTGAATAAAAATAACATTTTCCATTCCCGGAGTGTCAAAAACAGGGTTTTTTTGTGAAGCACATACACAAAATATGACACAAAAATGTACAAAGTAAAATTCTAAATATATTATGTCATATTTTATTTACAAATAACAAACTTACTACCTATCAATAGCTCAAAATACACCTCATTTGAAAAAAGACAAATTTCAGCCGATTCCGGTGAAACCGGGCCAAATTTGAACTACAGGTGCCTCGTAGTTTGCTCCTGATTTTTTGAAAAAATAATTTTTAGGTACCCAAGTACCTATTTCAACATAGATACACCAAGAGTTCATCAAGATTCAACACCTAGGTACGAACGGTCATGTCCCCCGTTTTGACCGTTTCCCGACACCCGGCTTTGAAAATTCCAGAAAATTTAAAAAAACTCGAAACGATGCAAGACCTTCGCTGGTGTTGTTATATATGTCCTAGTATCCACAAAAAATAATAAACTTGGAATAAGACAATTTGTTGGAAAATGTGTTCACATAAATGAGCTATCTCGTACGAAAATTCATGGCTTTCGGGCCAAATGACGGATGTTTTGGCCACATCCATGGCATAGTTTGTGTAAATGTTTCCATATTCCACCCAAAGATGCATATTGGTACAACTAACAATGTTCACGAAGAAGGTTTTATTTTTCGTTGAATAAAAATAACATTTTCTATTCCCGGAGTGTCAAAACAGGGTTTTTTTGTGAAGCACATACAGAAAATATGACACAAAAATGTACAAAGTAAAATTCTAAATATATTATGTCATATTTTATTTACAAATAACAAACTTACTACCTATCAATAGCTCAAAATACACCTCATTTGAAAAAGACAAATTTCTGCCGATTCCGGTGAAACCGGGCCAAATTTGAACTACAGGTGGCCTCGTAGTTTGCTCCTGATTTTAAAAAAAAATCATTTTTAGGTACCCAAGTACCTATTTCAACATAGATACACCAAGAGTTCATCAAGATTCAACACCTAGGTACGAACGGTCATGTCCCCCGTTTTGACCGTTTCCCGAAACCGGCTTTGAAAATTCCAGAAAATTCAAAAGAACTCGAAACGATGCAAGACCTTCGCGTGGTGTTGTTATATATGTCCTAGTATCCACAAAAAATAATAAACTTGGAATAAGACAATTTGTTGGAAAATGTGTTCACATAAATGAGCTATCTCGTACGAAGATTCATGGCTTTCGGGCCAAATGACGGATGTTTTGGCCACATCCATGGCATAGTTTGTGTAAATGTTTCCATATTCCACCCAAAGATGCATATCGGTACAACTAACAATGTTCACGAAGAAGTTTTTATTTTTCGTTGAATAAAAATAACATTTTCCATTCCCGGAGTGTCAAAACAGGGTTTTTTTGTGAAGCACATACACAAAATATGACACAAAATGTACAAAGTAAAATTCTAAATATATTATGTCATATTTTATTTACGAATAACAAACTTACTACCTATCAATAGCTCAAAATACACCTCATTTGAAAAAGAGAAATTTCAGCCGATTCCGCTGAAACCGGGCCAAATTTGAACTACAGGTGCCTCGTAGTTTGCTCCTGATTTTTTGAAAAAAATCATTTTTAGGTACCCAAGTACCTACTTCAACATAGATACACCAAGAGTTCATCAAGATTCAACACCTAGGTACGAACGGTCATGTCCCCCGTTTTGACCGTTTTCCGAAACCGGCTTTGAAAATTCCAGAAAATTCAAAAAAAACTCGAAACGATGCAAGAGCTTCGCGTGGTGTTGTTATATATGTCCTAGTATCCATAAAAAATAATAAACTTGGAATACGACAATTTGGTGGAAAATATGTTCACAGAAATGAGCTATCTTGTACGAAGATTCATGGCTTTCGGTCGAAATGACGGATGTTTTGGCCACATCCATGGCATAGTTTGTTTAAATGTGACCATATTCCACACGAATATGCATATTGGAACAACTAACAATGTTCACGAAGAAAGTTTTATTTTTCGTTGAATAAAAATACCATTTTCCCTTCCCGGAGTGCCAAAACCAGTTTGTTTTGTGAAGCACATACACAAAATATGTTGCCAAACTGTACAAAGTAAAATTCTAAATATATTATTTCATATTTGATCTACAAATAACAAACTTACTACCTCTCAATAGCTCAAAATACACCTCTTTCGAAAAAGACAAATTTCTGCCGATTCCGCTGAAATCGGGCCAAATTTGAACTACAGGTGCCTCGTAGTTTTCTCTTTATTTTTTGAAAAAATCATTTTTAGGTACCCAAGTACCTATTTCAACATAGATACACCAAGAGTTCATCAAGATTCAACACCTAGGTACGAACGGTCATGTCCCCCGTTTTGACCGTTTTCCGAAGCCGGCTTTGAAAATTCCAGAAAATTCAAAAAAACTCGAAACGATGCAAGACCTTCGCGTGGTGTTGTTATATATGTCCTAGTATCCACAAAAAATAATAAACTTGGAATACGACAATTTGGTGGAAAATATGTTCACAGAAATGAGCTATCTCGTACGAAGATTCATGGCTTTCGGTCGAAATGACGGATGTTTTGGCCACATCCATGGCATAGTTTGTTTAAATGTGACTATATTCCACACGAATATGCATATTGGAACAAATAACAATGTTCACGAAGAAAGTTTTATTTTTCGTTGAATAAAAATACCATTTTCTCTTCCCGGAGTGCCAAAACCGGTTTGTTTTGTGAAGCACATACACAAAATATGTTGCCAAACTGTACAAAGTAAAATTCTAAATATATTATGTCATATTTTATCTACAAATAACAAACTTACTACCTCTCAATAGCTCAAAATACACCTCTTTCGAAAAAGACAAATTTCTGCCGATTCCGCTGAAACCGGGCCAAATTTGAACTACAGGTGCCTTGTAGTTTTCTCTTTATTTTTTGAAAAAATCATTTTTAGGTAGCCAAGTACCTATTTAAACATAGATACACCAAGCGTTCATCAAGATTCAACCCCTAGGTACGAACGGTCATGTCCCCCGTTTTGACCGTTCTCCGAAACCGGCTTTGAAAATTCCAGAAAATTCAAAAAAACTCGAAACGATGCAAGATCTTCGCGTGGTGTTGTTATATATGTCCTAGTATCCACCAAAAATAATAAACTTGGAATACGACAATTTGGTGGAAAATATGTTCACAGAAATGAGCTATCTCGTACGAAGATTCATGGCTTTCGGTCGAAATGACGGATGTTTTGGCCACATCCATGGCATAGTTTGTTTAAATGTGACCATATTCCACACGAATATGCATATTGGAACAACTAACAATGTTCACGAAGAAAGTTTTATTTTTCGTTGAATAAAAATACCATTTTCCCTTCCCGGAGTGCCAAAACCGGTTTGTTTTGTGAAGCACATACACAAAATATGTTGCCAAACTGTACAAAGTAAAATTCTAAATATATTATGTCATATTTTATCTACAAATAACAAATTTTATACCTCTCAATAGCTCTAAATACACCTCTTTTGAAAAAGACAAATTTCTACCGATTCAGCTGGAAACGGGTCAAAATTGAACTACAGGTGCCTCGTAGTTTGGTCATGATTTTTTATAAAAATCATTTTTAGATACACAAGTACCTATTTCAATAGAGATATAGCAAGAGTTTCACAAAATTTCACAATTAGATAAGAATAATCGTTCCCGTCATTTTGACTCCAAAACCGTTATTCAAAATCCCCTAAAGTCTTAATAAATATATGATCATGGGAATGATTGTTTTATATTTAAAAAATGGTTTCAAATGGTTTATAATTACGAAAAATATTTTTTCAATTTTTTCAGAATTGGTTAAGTTCAATTATGAGGTGAAATTCAAATCATAGAATGAAAACACACAAAAAAAACAAAAAAAAAACGACCCAGCCCAACCCAGACGCCAGCTTGCCCGCGCAAACAACCCAATGCTTGTGTCCCTGCCGAATTCGGCCCATGCTGAATTCCCTCAAGTTTCGTGGTCTTGTTGGGCTTATGCCCAAAGTGAGTTCGGTCACTAACAAAAGGAACAAACACATTGCTCTAACAAGATGTGGTCGGTGGCCTTGTGGCTAGCGGAGACCGCGCGGTGCCTGTAGGTGCAAGGATCGAACCCCCACCGTGCGCATTTTTTAGGAATTTTCCACTGAATGCATGGCGCAAAGAAGCATTAAAAGAAATGAACACGATCGTCTAGCAAGGGGTGTTCGGTGGCCTGGTGGCTTGCTCACGACGCGCTGTACCAGTAGGTACACGGTTCGAACCCCCCAACTAGCATTTTTTTGTGGCATTTTCCACAGGATGCATGACGTGGCAAGTCTTTTTCCTGGTCCCACATGTCATTGCCAGTATGTCCCATTTACCTATCCCACATGGCAGATGTCCCACATGTCATGCCAGAGTTGATGATGTGTCTATCCAAAAGACAAGCCACGTGGGCGGAGTTGATAATGTGTCTATCCAAAAGACATGCCACGTAGGCAAAAATTGACACGTGGACATGATATATAGGCAAAAATTACTGCCAACATTTTCTTTGTTTTCTGTGGATGATTAAAAGTTGACACGTGGACATAACACATAGGCAAAAATTGACACGTGGACATGACACATAGGCAAAAATTGACACGTGGACATGATACATAGGCAAAAATTACTGCCAACAAACGCATGACCAATTAATTTGGTCTTAGTTAAGCAAAAAAGGGTCATACACCAGGTATCATGTCCTATGACCATCTTGTTAAAGAAAATCATGACTTTTTTGACAAAAAAGTCATGTGTTTAGTCCCTCCCAAACATGTTATGACCAACAGATTAAACATGGTCATGGATCTATGACAAATTCATCCATGGTCATTAAAAAAAGGTCATGTATCAACATATTTCTTGTAGTGTGTGTAAGTAATACAGCCTCCGAGTCTTCTTTGTCTTGTTTCCTTGCCTAATTGTGCATATTTTCTCTTCAGTTGTTAAACCGGATGATAGGGAGGAAAAACAGTGGGTAGAAAACCACATTCTTCAAGAAGCTGGCAGCTCAAGGCCTCATGCGAGTAACTTTTGGTCTGATCGCAGTCAAGGCTTTGTGCTGGCTACTTTGAAGTTCCGTATCACCCAGGTAAAAGTTCTCATGAGTTCTTTTCACGAGGTCTTGGTCGCGATGAACGCTGCGTTCTATCCGCTGGAAAGAGGTCCTGAAGACTGGAGCCATCTCCTCAGGCTGTTCGGGCAAGAGGGAGAGATTCACGAGTGTGTGCGCAATCAGATGACTTGCGGCGCAGTGGTGGCTCTCTCCTTTGTCCGGATATGGCATCCTGAGATAAATTTTAACTCCGTAGCTAGGCTTCCAGATGGTCCAATCGATGATATTTCACCGCACTATGATGCTGTTCGTCCTGCAGCGGAGAAAATCATTCGACTAACCTCTGAGGAAGTAGATAGAGTGTTGGCGACTGAGAATGCTTATCGCCATGATTGATTGTTGGATGTGTACATCCTGTGATGTTGTATAGTTTGTAAAAACTGTTGTAAGGTGTGTGACCTTGTATGTATAAATTTTCCTGTGATGCTTAGTTGTAGGCGTAACCCCCGTGTGGTTATGGGGTGTGTACCTGTAACTATTTTAGCATATAAGAATGAATAATCTTCGAGTAAATATGGTTGAGAAACCATGTATTTTATTGCGATGACTGAGAAGTCATGTATTCGATCTACAAGGGTGGCTAGTATAGCCTTATTTGTTGTGAGAACAAGTAAATCTAGGGATAAAATTTTCGGAGGTGTGCGATATTCCAAGGATTGGAATAGATTCCTCCAGTCGATGGGTTCTTCAGCCTGTAGGCTCCGCCTGGGATAACTTCGTGTATGACGAAGGGTCCTTCCCATGGTGGCTCGAGCTTGTGCCCCTCCTTCTGCTTGAGCCGCAGCACTAGATCTCCTACCGCGAATGCTCTGTGGTGTATGCGGCGACTATTATAGTTTGGCAGTGATTGTTGGTATACTGCGGATCTTGCGAGCGCTATATCGCGCATCTCATCGAGTGCATCCATATCTTCCGCGAGTGCCCTGTTGGAGGTTTCTTCGCTGTAAGCCACAACTCGTGGGGCGCTGAACCTGACATCCTCGGGAAGGACCGCTTCTGCCCCGTATACCATGAAAAATGGCGTGTAGTTCGTGGATCGATTTGGTGTTGTGCGGAGGCTCCATAGTACAGAGGGTAGCTCTTCGGCCCAATGTCCTGCTGCTGGTTGTAGACGATCGAGTAGACGTTTCTTGATGCCAGCTGAAACTAAGCCGTTGGATCTTTCGACTTGTCCGTTCGTTTGCGGGTGGGCAACTGAAGCAAACTTGAAGTTGATGCCCTTTTCCTCGCAGAACTGTTGTGTTTCCTTTGCCGTGAAGTTTGTACCATTGTCTATAATGATATCGTGTGGTACCCCAAATCTGCATACGATGGAATCGAGGAACTTGACGGCGCATTGGGCGCTAGCCGAAGTTACTGGCATGGCCTCGATCCATTTGGTAAATTTGTCGACTGCGACCAGCAAGTGTGTATATCCACCCGGCGTGGACTTGCGTATTGGTCCTACCATGTCTAGCCCCCACTGTGCAAAGGGCCAGGCGATGGGTATCTTGTGCAATTCCGTAGCTGGTGCATGTGGTCTTGGTGCGAATCGCTGGCAAGTGTTGCATCGTTCGACTAGCTCCTTTGCATCCTTGGCTGCCGTGAGCCAATAGAATCCTGCTCGGAAGGCTTTTCCCATGATCGTTTTCCAACTAGCGTGATGCCCACAGTCTCCTTGTGGATGTCCTGGAGTAATTCTTTGCCATCTTCGGGTGCGATGCAGCGCTGAAGTATACCCGAGATGCTTTGCTTGTATAATTCTCCGTTGATTACCCGAAAGGATTTACTGCGTCTGATTATCTATCGAGCCTCGCGAGGATCGGCCGGGAGCTGTCTGGTGGACAGGTAGTCGAGGTATTTCTGCGTCCAGACTGGCTCGACTAGAAAAACCTGTCGTGAAATGTTATGAATAAACTCGATGATGGCAATTTGCGGGCTGACCTCTATTTCTGGTGCTGTGCGTGTTCCTGCCGCTTTCTTGACTTTTACTGAGCGCTTGGTCATCCGCTCGAAATATATTCCTGGTGGTATGGGTGTGTTTGTGAAACCCATGTTTGCCAGTTTATCTGCTTCTTCGTTGCTGGATCTCGCAATGTGCTTCAGCTCGCATTCCTTGAAGCTTCCTTCGAGTAGGTTGTACATGTCTCGATATGCGACCATGTTCTCAGCAATTGCGTCGCATCCTTTCATTGTCTGCTGCACGATGAGATTGGAGTTGCCGTAGATCATTAATCGGGTGGCTTCACAGGCAACTGCCATCTTCATCCCATGCAACAGAGCTTCATATTCTGCGTCGTTGTTTGATGCCGGATCATCGGGTGGAAAATTCAATCGTAGGACGTATTGCAGCTTGTCTCCCCTAGGCGATATGAGTACGATTCCAACTCCTTCTCCTTCGTTTCTTTTGGACCCGTCAAAGTACATTATCCAGTTGCTCGTGTATTCAGGCGGTCCGGGCGTTTGTAGCTCTGTCCACTCACTTAGGAATTCCACGAGTACCTGGGATTTGACTGCATTGCGCCCTGCATAAGTGATGTCCCAAGCGCCCAACTCGATGCTCCATTTGGCTATTCTTCTGGATGCCATAGGGTTGTTCATGATCGTCCCGAGTGACGCATCATTAACCACTGTGATGGCGTGCTCCTGGAAATAGTGCTTGAGCTTTCGGGCTGTAAGAAAAACTCCATATGCGAGCTTCTGGTAATGAGGATATCGTTGCTTGCATGGCGAGAGCACTTCACTGATGTAATAGATCGGTCGTTGGACTCCGTACGCTTTGCCCTCCTCAGGTCGTTCGACTACGATTGCTGTGCTGATGACCTGGTTTGTGGCGGCTAGGTACAAGTAGAGTGGTTCCCTTTCTTGCGGTGTTGCAAGGACGCGCCTGCTTTGCAACGATCGCTTCAAGTCTGCGAACGCTTGTTTAGCTTCTGGTGTCCACTCGAATTTGTCCATCTTCTTCAACAGTTTGTAGAAGGGTAACGCTTGCTCTCCCAATCGGGCGATGAACCTGCTCAGAGCGGCTAGTCACCCTGCGAGCTGTTGGACTCCGCGTAGATTGGTTGGCTCCTTCATAGTCAAGATTGCTTGTATTTTTTCTGGGTTGGCTTCGATGCCTCTGGCGGATACCAGGTACCCGAGAAGTTTTCCTGCTGGAACGCCAAAGACGCATTTTGTCGGATTGAGCTTGATCCTGTATGCGTTGAGGGCGTCGAATGTTTCTCTAATGTCTTCGAGGAGTGTGTCCTCAACTCGAGTCTTGATGACAATGTCGTCAACGTACACTTGTACGTTCTTGCCAATGAGCTTGGCGAGGCATTTTTGCATGCAACGCTGGTATGTTGCGCCTGCGTTCTTGAGCCCGAAGGGCATTGTCGTGTAGCAATATACACCGTGTGGTGTGATGAATGCTGTCTTTTCTTCGTCCTCCCGTTTCATCCGGATCTGATTGTAGCCCGAATAGGCATCCAGGAAGGAGAGGCGTTGACAACCTGCCGTAGAGTCCACGATCTGGTCGATTCGCGGTAGGGGGAAGTTATCCTTGGGGCAGTGCTTGTTTAACGACGTGTAGTCGATGCATACCCGAAGGATGTCCGTGTTCTTCTTGGGGACCAGCACTGGGTTTGCTAACCAGGTGGATATCTTGATCTCCCTGATGAAATTGCTGCTAGCAATCTGTTTACTTCTTCCTCAAGCGCTTTCTGCTTGGGTTCTAAAATCGTCGAGTAGTTTGTTTGATGGGTTTGGCATCTGGAAAGACTTCGAGTGAGTGCTCGGCAAACTCCCTGGGTATTCCTGGCATATCTGAGGGCTGCCAGGCGAAAATTTCCCAGTACTCACGGAGGAGTTCGACGAGCGCGCTTTCCTATGCCTGCGAGAGGGTGGTTGAGACCATCGCTGTCTTTGCAGAATCTGTTGGGTGCACTTGATGCTTTCGGGTGTCACTGTTGGCGCTGAACTCTAGCTTAGGCGCGTTTTTCTTCGTGAGGGGCATCACGGAGTGATCCGTGGTTTTTGCCAGCTCTTGAAGTTCTTCTTGCATCCCGAAAGATTTTGCGATCTCATTGAATTCAATGTCGCACTTGTTGGATTTCTGAAAGTCTCTGTCGATGGTGATCACACCGTATTCTCCAGGTAATTTGAGCTTCAGGTATGCGTAGTGTGGTACTGCCATGAATCTGGCGAACGCTGTTCGACCAAGAATGGCGTGGTACTGTGAAGGTCAGTCGACGACTTCAAAGTCGAGGAATTCTCTTCTGTAGTTGCTTTTAGTGCCCAACACAATTTGTAGGTTGATTGTTCCGAGTGGACGGATTGCCTTTCCCGGAACTATTCCGTGGAAGAATGTTTCTGATTCCGCAAGGCCGTCCAGGTTCCTGTTCATCCGACGGAGTGTATCCGCGTAAATAATATTGATGCCACTGCCACCATCCATGAATACGCGGGCCAAGTCGTAGTTGCCAATCTGTACTTGAATGACGAGGGCGGCGTGTCCTGGTCGATAGACTCGTGGTGGGTGATCTTTCATTGAGAATGTGGTTGGTTGATCCGCCATCTTCAAATACTCGGGCTCTGTTGGCGGAGTCTGCATAGCCATGCACAACTGCCTTGTGTTAGTCTTTTGAGCTCTGCGGGATGGACATACCTTCTGGATCATTGCGAGTCGCCCTGCCGGATTTGGGTATGCATTGGCCCCAGAGTTTTGTGCGGGTGGTGCTGACAATGCAGCCAATGCCATGTTTGGATTTGCTGGTGGAGGTAGGGGTTGTGGCGGCTGGAATCCTTGGTGGCCTCCTCCTGGGAGCGGTGGGTAATTTTGAGTGGCTGCGGCTCTTTTTCTTGCGAGGGCTTCCGAGATGTCAATAAACTTTCGGCAATCCTTAAGAAGGTGTGTTGCCTTAGTTTTGCCCGTGCGCTTATCTGTAAATAGATGTAGCGAGCAGTATGCATCGAGGTCTTCCTCGGGAGATTTTTCTTCGGCCTTTGGTCTCCACTCGCGATTCCCACGGCGACCGGGGTCGCGGCTTCGCGTGAATTCCGTCGCTACCAGCTCCTCTCGATCCTCGTGATCGTAATATTTCCTCCTTTTCCTTCGGCCATGGCGGTCTTCATCGTGCGCAGGTGATGATGCTCTCTCGTTGCGGACTGCGTCTTCTCCGTTAGCCCACTTTTAGGCTATGATCATTAGCTCTCCAATAGTTTTGGGTGCAGCTCTGCCTAGTTCTTCTCTGAAAGCGGTTCTTCGGGCGCCTTTCGCAAAGGCTTCAATCGCCACTTCTTCCGAGATGGTTCCTGCAGTGTTTCTGAGCGTGGTCCACCACTGGATATATTCGCGGGTAGACTCGCCGCTTTTCTGCTTGCATGCTCGCAGTTCTTCAATGGTGGCCGGCCTCTTGTAGGTCGACTGAAATTTTTTGCAAAAGTCGCGGTGCAAGTCATCCCATGATGCGTAACAAGATCTTGGTTTCCTTTCCAGCCAGCTGCGGGCCGCGCCAACGAGATGCAAATTGAGATATTGCATAGCTGTGTTCTTGTTCCCACGTTGGCATTTTACTGCCGTGAGGTAATCGCTTAGCCATTGAGAGGGCTTGAGTGAGCCGTCGTACTTTGTCACTTCCGTGCTGAGCTTGAATCTTCTGGGTAGAGGCGCCTCGCGGATGCTGCGGGCAAAGCAGAGCGCTTCGCAGGTTTCGTCATCCGAAGAGCCGGACGAAGAGCGCTCGCAATATCGGGAAGCCCTTGCCTTATCTACCTTATTTTGTGCGATGTCAGATCGCGCGTCATGTCCTGGCCGGTCACGGTCGGCGTCCTTTCTTGGCTCCTTGCTTCGTTTTCGCGAGCGGCCGCTGTGATGTCGCGAGCTTTTGTCTCTCGGGCTGCCTTTGCTGCTGCTTCGACTGTCGTCGCGGCGCCGGGCTTCTTTTCCTCGCCCACGACGTGGCGACCTGTGTTTATACTTCTATGTTTGCGGGACGCCTATGTTTGCGAAGATCTCCTATGTTTGCGGGACGCCTCTTTCTCCTTCTCCTTCTCTTTCTCCTGTTCCTTTTCCAGCTGCTCTGCGGCTTTTTTGCGGTCGTAAGCGGCGACCCTTGCGGCTGCCAGTCCTAGTCCCTTGCGCACTTGTTTATACTGCTCCGCCCGAGGGTCACTTTCCGTTGGTTGATTCATCTGCATGTAAGTTGCTGCGGCTAGAACCGCAGCAGCGGGAGTTTGCGGGTAGACGTTGCCGTCGTCATCGACTCGCATGAGAGAAGGAGTGATCGATCTGCTGGTCCCGGCTAGGGATTCGTTGTTCCTGGATGTAGATGCATGCCCCTTCCTCGTGGGTCGGGTTCCGACCGAGGGTGTTAGGGACAGCCCGGCTCGTCTTTGACTTGACTCATCCGCCGCTCTTCTTCGACGGGCCAAATCTATCCGAGCGTCTTTGATGGTCGCGGCTGCTCTCACTAGGTGATAGTGGTAGGCAACCATGTCTTCGTGTGATGCTCCGGCTGCGGGTGGTTTGCTCGTTCGCATAGCCTCCTTGGCTCGGTCCCAAGATTCCCGCGAAACGCCGATTATGGTGCGCTTTGATGCGCTCTGCTCCGTTTCCGGGGTTTGTTCCGATCCTGCCATGCAGACTTGAGCCAGTCGAGGCTCGTGTGTCCTAGGCGTAGATCGGAAGTTCCTTTGAACTCTTGAAGGTTCCTCTGTCGAGAGGGTATGGTAGTCGTTGGCGTTGAAGTGGACGGACTCGCCGCTTTTCTCCAGATGACGGTGCGAGTCGACGGCTTCAAATTCAGATTCTGATTCTTCCGAGAAGTGGAGGATTCCGTCCCTGTTGGTCACGAACTTCAGGCTCCCGAACGTCAAGGGGACGCTCCTCTCCAGATCCTCGAATACCGGGAGCGATTCCGGCGAGCGAGGTGTGACCATGACAAATCCGATCCGTATAGGATTGTTCGGTGCCGTAGTCGATGGTTTCCAGCGGGAGTTGGTTGTCGATGTAGCCGAAGATGCCGGTGATCCAGCGCCCGCCGTCCCCACGGTCGGCGCCAATTGTCGAATCTCTGACTCTACAAATCCCTTAGGTGAACCTATCGGGTTTCTACTAGGAGAACTCATGAGTGCTGGTGGAATCGTCGGCTAGACAGGGGGCGAGATTTACCCAGGTTCGGGGCCCTCGTAGAGGTAAAACCCTTACTCCTGCCTCTGTCGATCTGTATTAATGAGTAGATCGGTTACAATGGTGGTTTCTCGAATCGAGAGTTTGATCTCGAGTTCAAGGCTTTGGTATTGCGGTGTTGCTTGGTCCTCTTCCGGTGGCTCTCCTGGCCTTATATACGTGGCCAGGTCTCAAACCCTACCCGAAGAGGACTCGAACTCTAACCTTAGGTCGGTTACATATTTCCAAACTTAACCCGCAAGTTAGTGCAGGTGGGCTTCACGTGGGCCTTCTGGAATACTCCAAGGGCTCCTCTTCTTGGGCCTTAACCTTGGGCCTGAGATGGGGTGTCCTTACCCGCAAGGTCCAGGATCCATGTCTTCGTCAGGGGACGTTCGAGGCGCTTTGCGGTGGGGCAGCTGTGCCACCATTGGTGGCAAGTTGCTGTGCCCTTCCTCTACCCCGATGCACCGGCTCGACGACCTCTAGTGCCGGCGTTGCTTGCTCTTGTCCGTGCGAGGAGGGTGGAAGAAAGGCTGCGCCTTGGCGCGCCATGGGTGCTTGTTCGTCGCGGCGCTATGGCCGGCGTATACGAATGGTAGAAGGTTGCGCAGCAGAGATGATGGATGCGCCTTCTTCGCCACGATATTGACTACGATGGCGGGGGGCTGCGGCAGCAGCGGTGTGTAAGACAAGGACGACTAGCCCAATCCGCGTGGTAGGGTGGGAGGTGGGTCACAACGGACAAAAGTCTTGCCCGTCTTCGGTCGGTGCCGGCGGTGATGGCGCCCGTGGGCGCCATTCCCCTCCTTGGAGGCGTTGCTGTGTTTGTCGGCACCTCCTGGCCCTCTCTGTGTTTGATTGAGATCTCCGGGTGAAAGCCTAGATTCAGGTGAATCGGCGTGGTGGCGACGTCCTCAACGTCGTGCCTCTGTTGGGAGCATTGCGTTTGGATACATGGCGTGAGGTTCCTTGCTGCTTTCCTCCGGTGTTCGCCGATGTCCAAGGTTGAGGTTTCAGAGGCGCAATGCACGCTGTCGCTGGTGAGTCCAAGGAGGTGTCTCTCTCGTGATCGAACAAGTCCCGCCATCTACTTGCCACCCCTTAGGCATCCAAAGTGGTTGGTGCGTCGACAAGGGGAGTTCAGGTGGAGTTGTCTGTCTTCGGAGGTGTCTGGCGACGGTCGAGACGCGGCGATGTTGCTCAATTTAGGACAAGCTCTTCTGTTTTGTAGTTTTGATGTCGGTGGGGGTTGTCCTCGGTATAGCCGAGTGTGGAGTGCGTGCTACGCGCATTGTTTGCAGTGTGGTGTAGCCGTTATGCTCTACTGGTTGTGTCAACTGGGTGGTGTCCGCTCTTTTTTGAGCATGTAAAACAATTATTTTCTATCAATGCATCAAAACGCAAAGTTCGCGAAAAGATTTTTTTGATATTGGATTTTTATATACACTGATAGGCATTGTCCCCTGATGGATCGTAAGCTTTCGCGAGGCCTACCTTTGAGGCAGACATCAACTGGTGACATGAACCAGCAAGGCAGTGAGGACCAAACTCTATATGGGTAAGGCCATTATCTGGGATCTCTAGGCGTCGAGAGAAACCGAAATCTTGAGGTGAATTGCCAAGACCGTTGGTAAACAAAGGCACTGCCTGATGAGTTCTTGGCTGCCCCGTTTCTGCTCTGTTCCCTTGCTCTGTCACGCCCTCTTTTCCATTTTGTGCTACCTGGAAATGAATCAGCGCAAGGTGGAGTAACTCTTGGAGAAAAAAAATAGTTGTAACGAAATCGCCATGCACGGTTATAGTCCTGAAGTAATGTGGATACCAAAGAGTGCTAGAAATACCTTCGCTCAATGGCATGGCATCTGTCAAGATTTACTTGATTTGTTGCGCATTCTGTTCGCAGTTAGATGCTATTCCATACAGTAGATATCATGTCTAACAGAACTACATAGGTACTGAAAAACGGGCTACTCCAGAACTAATATCAGTATGGTTCAGTTTTTCATGATTAACTCTTGACAATCAACTATATGTTCCTTATAGAAAGGGGAATAAGAAATGCAAGTACAAACTCGTACTTTCTCTATTTTCAGATGATGGCAATGATTTTCAGAAAAGATTTTTAATTAATTTTAATTGCTCCATCTAGTGTGCTAGTTAAATACTCCCTTCGTTCCATATTTTAAGGATACGTCATGGAAAGACGTATCGGTTTCATAGAAGAAAGGCCAAGAGGCCAAGATTACAATGCGGTCGACACAGACGTCGAGGACGCACTCCACCCGCCGGAAAAAACAAAACTGACTACTCGCCGCACCTCCACCGATCTACCTGTGCTAACTCTCTTCTAAAAAGCTTTGCTACCCTCCACCGTTCGGCCTCCTCGGAGATGCTATGACAAACGGCGGCCACGCTAGGCTGTCTACCCTCAAATACGATGCCATTGCGGTGTCTCCAAATGCACCACAGAATGAGAGCCAAAGCCGTCCACATATCTCGGGAGTTCCGCCCCCGAGCGCTTTGCTGGGCAACCAATCCACCAGCGTGTCCACGGGGGTCGGGAGTCCAGTCCTGCCGGTCCCAGAGCCCCAAGAAGGCGGTCCACACTTCTCTCTCGCGAGAACGCATCCAAGCAGCAGGTGGTCTATGTCCTCATCGTGTTGGTCACAGAAAGGGCACGACGAGGGGCCGTGGGAGACATCGTCTCCCAAGGCGGGTCAGCCCTCCAGCAGCGGTTCCGCAAACGCCAACCAGAGGAAAAACTTGCATTTGGCCGTGCCCCTGGATTTCCAAATCTGGTCGGCTCCGGCAAAGGAGGTTGCACCTGCAAATACGCCATGTAAGCGGAGCGAGCAGAGAAAGTGTGATCTGTCTCCCAATTCCACCTAAGATAGTCGGTCCTCCCTTCCACGAGACGATGAGGCGGCAACACGCTCGCGAGTCCCCAAGAGTTCCCCATGGCTGCAGCTCCTAGGTCTGGGGAGAGACCTCCAAACCATCCACCGGTGATACCGTCTCGGACCGTGAGATTCTTTTTCGCTCGCTTCGACACTCTCTCAAACAGGTTGGGGGCTAGGTCCTTGATTCTCTCCGTCAGCCAACCACCTATCTGTCCAGAAGAAAGTGTCTCGACCGTTCCCAACCGTGGATGTGGTGGCAGCTTCAGAAAAGCTGTCTTGCCTCGATGGGGAGCTGTATGTTAAACTCTCCTCCAGGGCTTGACGGATCCACACGCGACCAACCACAACCACCGGACACGCAAGGCCAGGTTCATCTTAGCGAGGTTTGGATGCCGAGGCCTCCTAGGGTTTTGGGCATGCAGACCCGCTCCCAAGCAACAAGGCAATGTCCACCGTGCGCCTCCTCTCGGCCTTTCCACAGGAACCCTCTCAGGATTTTCTCTAGAGCTTTGATAGTCTTCGCGGGAACGTCCAAGGACATCAAAGCGAAGATCGGTATCGAGGCGAGTGTTGTTTTGACTAGCTCAAGCCGACCACCCCTGTTCATCAAGCGCGCGCTCCAACCCGGCAGCCGACCTGCCACTGATCCACCAAATAATGAAGCTGAGCTGCTGTGGGCCTCCTTAGGGACATGGGTAGACCAAGATAGCGGAAAGGGAAAGGTTTTCACCGGGCACCCCAGTTCCCGCTCAACAAGTTCCTCCACCGCGTCGTCGCATCTGATCAGGTGCGCCGAGCACTTCTGAAAGTTTGTGCGGAGGCCCGAAGCCTCCCCAAAATCCACCAATAGTGCGGCGAAAGTCTGAAGGTCTCGCACTGTGGGCCTCAAGAATGTGACCACATCATCTGCGTAGATTGAGGTCCTACTCCGCAAACCACTCCGAGCTAGGGGGGTTAAGTACCCCAGTCTGCCAGCCAGTTCCACCAAGTGGTGGAAAGCCTCCATGACTAAGATAAAGAGCTGTGGCGAGAGCGGATCTCCTTGACGAAGTCCACGTCTGTGAGAAATGCGACAACCCGGAGAGCCATTCAGGAGGATACGTGTTGAAGCGGTGGACAGCAAGGCACAAATCCACGCGATCATATGATCGCCAAAACCAAGATTTTTAAGAACCTCGATGAGGAAAGCCCAGTCCACCGTGTCGAATGCCTTGGTGATGTCGAGCTTGAGGAGGATGGCCGGCGTCAGCGAGCTATGGAGCTTACGAGCCGTGCCCTGGACCACCATGAAGTTATCATGGATGCACCGTCTACGTACGAAAGCACTCTGATGACCTCCCACTAACTCGGGGAGTGAAGGGGCCAACCTCCTTGCTAGGACCTTTGCGACAATTTTGGCAAAGCTGTGGATGAGACTGATGGGACGAAAGTCTCTAACTTCCTCACGATGCTTCGTTCCATATTAGATGACTTTGAATTGGATGTATCTAAACATATTTTAATGCTAGATACATCCATTCCAAAGTCATCTAATATGGAATGGAGGGAGTATGTTTTATGAAGTGCAGTAAAAACTGCTTGTACTGCATGTCATAACGAACTTTAATAGACCTTGTTGCACGCCGGACTGTATTGTTAGATGCCTGGCCTGCAGGAATGCAGTTCATATAAGAATGAAAAGAGGATAGAACGCAACAGTATTTAACAGGAACAGGATAGGGCGGAGCTGCTTGGGCTCAGCTGCACATGCATCAGGGTACAAGAAAATTTTAGCCTTACATCTATACTACTATCAGGAGAGCAAACATATTCTTTCCTAAGTACACCCAAACATGTACACAGTCCAATTACCACCACCAGATCCATCCCGCTTAACTAAATCTGACCATCAGGATTGTTTAGACCAACACTTAAAAGTACGGCTAGCAATTTACACAGGCAGACGACGCTCTACGGACGAAAAGTTCCGCTCGGCACCCGCGCATAACTTCCATGCCTTTAATCCGTAATTCACGTCACAAACCCCGGCCCCGATTACATCCGTTATGGCCCTGCCTACACAACCGCACTCCTCTTATGAACCCGTCCGCCGCCATATCAGGGTCCGCCTCGCCGCCATTGCCACTCCATCGGGCTGGGCACGACGCGCGTCCCGGATCTGACGCCCAGCGTACCACCTGATGACGCCACAACGACCTCCATCAGCGGTTGGTCTGCTATCTAAAACCATGGTGCTGATGCTCAAGCCGCTCGATAATCCCATAGACGCCAACTATGGTTGACCAGAGGGCATACGCTGGATCCCGTCTTCCTCCTTGAGATAGGGTCACAGGCCCACAAAGGCCAGCAGATGCCTTCAGGACCGAGCCTGTGTGGTGTGCTGTGTGCCCCCTCTCCCCACTGCGTACAAGCAATTGCACAAGGATTCTGTCAGCCTCCTACCACAATGATGTCATTGCCCTAGGTTAGGTTTACATCCTTGTATTTTTGCAGCGTTCTTATCAAATGACTTATTAAATCAATGTTGTTTCAAATTCGTCAGATCTTCCTCACGATGCTTCAAGGCCCCTGCATGAATCTGCTGCTGCACCACATCATTGTCCAAGACATACATATTCATTGATTTGCTAATGTAGGCGAGTCTTTGGTGGATTTCCTAGCAGCATATGGGTATATAGCAGACCGAGGTGTGTATCTCTGCTTCCCATTAGTGAGCAGTTTGTGTTTCTGCTTCATTAGTTTGACTTTATCTCAGGTTATTTGAAGCCATTTGATTTTCCTCGCAGATTGATACAATTGGATTTATCGGGACATTGACCTCAACTTCTTAACGAGCAAGGAGTCAGACATGCATAGGGGAGCCTATCTGCTTAACCATAAATTGGTATACCACTATGGTGGTTTTGTTTTTCTAACTAGGTCTGCTACTCAGCTGGCAGAACAGAACAGTAGGTGATGCCACTATACTTCTGATTATGATTGTTTTGCGTCGCTCTCCAGGGGGGCGACACGGGCGAACCCTAGCCGCCGCCGCCCCGTTCCCCCCTCTCCCCAACCTTTGGCCTGGCCGCTGCCGGATGAAACCGACGGGCAAAGCCCGCCCCGGCGGACGGCAGCGGCAAGGCGAGCCCTCCTCGCGCGGCAGTGCGTCGCCCTGGCCGACCCTTGCTCGCGGCGCGGCGGACGCCGGGACGGCGGTCCCGGGCGGCGGTTATGGAGGCGGCCAGCTCGTCTCCACGATGGGCTGGTCGAGCACGGCCGACCGGGGGGCGACATGCAAGGGATCTGAGGCGCTGGGTCTCAGCAGAACGTGGCGCTCAGATCTGACGGTGGGTGCCCTCGGTGGCGCCCGGAATCGGGGCGGCGGCCCTGTCCTGCGGTGCCTCGAGCTATGGGGAGGCTCGACGAGCTGGCGACCTCGGCTGCCTGCCGGCGTGTGGTGGCGTGGCGGCGGCAGCTCCGGGGATCGTGGCGGCGGTCGTCTTCTTCGTCGGAGATGGCTTGCGTTCGGCGGACCTCCGGTTGCATCTCCGGGGGAAAACCTCAGATCCTATCGGGATCGAGCGATGGCGGCGTCCCGGCGTCGTATTCCCTCTAGCGGGCATCGCTTTGCAGTCTTCACCGGATGGAGGGACCAGTGGGAGCCTCGACTTCCCAGGTCATCGGAGCTATGGATCAGGATCTGCAACAGCTTGCGGTGGGGAGGAGGTCGCTGTCGGCAGCCGATGCTGCGTGGCAGCGTGGTTGCTTGCAGCTGGTCTAGCGGCAGCGCGCTGGCCGCAATTTGCTCGCTGCAGTGTCGTTGACAACGCAGGAGTTTGGAGATGGGGCGCGGCCTGGCTTCTTTGACGGTGGTGGTCTTCGTGGTCATGTGGATGATGCGATGGCTGATCTTCGAGATGGTGATGGTCTCTTGCTTCGTAAGTCACAGTCGATGGCGGTATGTGACGTTCTCTTCTGTGGTTGCAGATTCCGAGGCTGGCGGCGGTATGGGACGCCCCCTCCATCTCGAGACAGGGTTCTATTCGATGCAGCAGGTGCTACGCATGACGACTTCAGAGGAGCTGTCAAGTCATGCCTGGCCGACGATGGCGATATGCCTGGCAGGTGCTACGCACGACGTTTCTATGCGGTGTCAAGTCATGCCTGCTGTTGTTCGATAGAAGGTGGTGTGACAGCGGCTGAAGGCGGAGCGGTATGGGACGTCATCAGCCTCCAGTTTCTCCTCCAGTGGTATCTGGCTATTCGTTGGCCGGAGAGGTGGTGATGGTAGAAGATTTGGTGTCGAGTCTACACACTTCGGTGGAAACATCTCGGGCGAAGTTGACTTTGGGGATGAAAATCCCGAGCTCGGTGTTTGATCGACTCGTCATCATCGGCGCACGTGTGGCTTTTCCTTCTTGAAGGCTTCGTCTAGAAGTTGTGTATGTATCTTTGCTTTTATCTTTTGCCATTAGTTTAGAGGTAGTCTGGTGGAGGTGTTGTTGCGAGGCATGCGGCCCCGGATTTTTTTTACTTTGTACTTCTTTGATTCTTATATTAATGAAAAACCGGCTATGTGCATCAATTTGATGCAGAGGTTGGGGCAGGGTTCCCGTTTCAAGAAAAAAAAACTGAACGTTTATTTTGAGATAGTGCAGGCAAATGAAATAGGTGCTGTTGCGAGGCATGCGGCCTCGGGTTTGTTTACTTTGTACTTCTTTGATTCTTGTATTAATGAAAAACCGGCTGTGTGCATCAATTTGATGCATAGGCTAGGGCAGGGTTCCCGTTTCAAAAAAAACAAAAACTGAACGTTTATTTTGAGATAGTGCAGGCAAATGAAATAGTTGCTTTTTTACTGCCCATGTGGAGTCCGCTTACAGTTGATTTTGCATGACATGAACAGTCTTATAGACTACAACATCCTGTTCGTTATTTTTTGTTAAATTCCAAAGAAAACTACTTGGCAGTGACATTAGTATATCCTGTCATGTCTTCGTTATTTTACTACATTGCAGATTAAATGCCAAGTTCATAAAAGAGTCTTTGTTATGCTGGTACATTAACATTATGAAGAGATTGGAGAGATGATCCACTAAAAATGCTAGGTCGGCTGATGTTTCGTTTCTTTTGCGACATTCTTTTTTGTATTTTGTGCTTACGGTTTGGTTTTGAAAAGTGTATGTTTCCAATATGTCCTGAAGAATAATTTCTATTTCGTACTAATGCATCTCTTGCCTACTACTCACTCTGTTCACAATATGAATGTATCTAGACTTATTGTAGTCCTAGATATTTTGAGACAAGTAATATGGGACGGAGGGAGTAACACATAACATGTTTACAGATGCTTTGCTCTAGCATCACTTTCGGAATTGAGGCCACATTGTGTACCTATGGACGTTATGGTCTTATCAAATTTGTTGATGCTTAATATTGCTTACCACTTCATTCCATCGCTGCATCTCCGTACATTGACACCGCCTGACACACCACCTCAACTCACGTCTCCAAGCGTTTGCAAGGTTTTATTTCAGAAGAGACGAACATGATTGTAAAGAAGGTACTTCACTACTCCTCTTGATATAAACACACCAAGCAATGGTGTTGCAGTCTCCTATGCTAGCGAACAATTAATGAGTAAGGTATTTAGTAAACATCAGAGGAAATAGAATTGAGAAATCTATATGTATGTAGACATTTTTTTATATGGTCTTAGCCGGGAAATGTCCACATTTATTTGTTAAGTAGAGACTTAAGTTGATGATGTCTTCGTGCTAACATGAATAATGGATAGTATGGTAGTTCTTATTTATCATAGAGGCCCATATTTGAATTTTCGAGACGCTCAAATGGAACAGTAAAAGAAAATGTCATTAACCTGATCAGAGGTGGTATACAACCTATCAATGTCGAATGAGATCATATATTGATTGGTTGACTTCAGCTTTTTTTTCTCTGTATGAGAAATGAACAGTGCGTGATTTGGTCATCATTTGTTATGAGTATTGGAGCTACAGGATCGCAAGAAACGTTGATTTTATTGGAAACATATGGGCATTTTTAGTATGTCAAATTTAGCATTTTACTTTAAAAAAAGATAGGATGGACAAAATCTATACAAACGACTACTCATATTAAAATTCAAACAAGTTATGATTTATTGTGGAGACGCGCGTGCACGTGCACACTAACTAGTACCATCAAAAATGGTATTTTGCATCAGGTTAGGCCACCAAATTTGCATTAAACATAGAATATACTTGTTCACTGATTTAAGAGGGCATCAGGGTTACTATTAATCCAGCTCCGCACCCTGAGGATAGACCTGTGGTGTGTTAGGTTTTGCACAGTATAGTCTAACCCCTATTCCTCGATCCTTTTCCGTGGTTCCACTCACAATGATCAATTTGAGGCTAGGGGTTAGGGACCTTTATATATAGTTCTAATTCCAGTTTTATTTAAACCGTAATTCCACGGATAATTATTCCAGAAACTCCAGGTTAACCAAACCAACCACGATCATTAGTAACCATCTAGGAGTCTCAATCTGCAATTAGTCCCATGAGCACACGTGTGTGAGTCACGTGCCGAATTTGAATTTCAATCCAAATCCACATGCTTTAATCAATTCATATAGCCAACATATGAACAACCTGGCTTTCCACTCTATAATGTTCCCGGGTATAATTCCAGCATATTCATATAAATTGTGTTCCAGTATAGCTGTACCGGCTTCCTTAAGTATATTTCCTTAAGTCAATTTCACATCATTAATTCCATGTTATTTTCATGATACTTCCACGTCGAAGTTTAATTCCGGACAATGTAGTAGTCATATAAAATGTCGCAAGCCATAAATTCCTACATCTCCCACTTGGCTAAAAACATTTTATTTCAACAAAATGAATTCCCACACAATTAGCATGGTTACATGATAATACCTTCCTTCAACCCAATCATGTTTCATATAAACTTTGTGAATTTAGCACTCATATTTTCACAAAGTAACATGTTATGATGTAATTTCCACGACCTTAATTTTAACAAGAAATTTCCTTAGCCATATGCCTTCCTTCAATGCGGAGATGCATCAAAGTATTTATATTTCATAAACAAATAACATTTAACTCATGTTTCCTTCCTACAACATAAATACATGTGAAATTAATATTAGTAATAAATAAAAATAAACATATTACCTTCCATGTGATTCCTCTTGCTAAAAGAGCCTGCATAAGTTTGTATCCTCGTAGCAGAAGACCATGACCATCAAAATATATTGAATAAATCCATGTTTCCATGTCATTTGCATAATAAGTATTTTATGTGATTCCAACAATATTTCCAAGATACATGTTCCATTTGCTAACAATTCCAGCAAATCTCTTTCCATGCTAATCAAAATAGCAACAATTACAATAGCATGGCTAAGATTAGGTCGCACGAATAATGCCGCACGATGATTGTGGGATGATCATTATTCTTTCTATTTCCTCGAGAGTTCAAACATAATTCCTCACAGAGTATCATTCCCTCTATCAAAGGTACTTGACAGGTTTGCATGTTTCCATAGAAAGATATATCAAAACATTCTCTATGTATTTCCGCTCCCAAAACATTGGAAGCTTCAACATTCTTTCATATGAAAGTTAGGACCGGACCAAGCTTTCACTTCCATCAATGTGATATTTAAAAGCAATAAGAACATAGTTAGCACATATAGGAAAAACACAAAACAACACACACTAACCTTTGTATGAGATCATCTTCCATCATAAATTAAACTATATGATCTGATATACCATGTCTTCCATCATAAATAAAACCATATGACCTGTTATACCATTGATGTGAAGCTTGTTCCAGCAACGTGGATTATCTATTCAGTTAGCAAACCTTCTCTTTATTCCCACCTCCTCTAAATTCCAGAGTTTCCAAAATCTCTAATAGGAGAAAGAGTTTCCACAAAGTATACATATTTCCTTTGTGTAAAGCATTTAACAACAAGCTTAGAATTTGTGGTTTCCACTAAGCATGTTTTACTAACTTCCTTGTAAATAAATCCATTTAGAATCTACAAGCATGCGGTTGTTTGGCAAAACAATAAGTTCCCAAAAACAAAACAAAAAATGTGGTTCCTCATTGAGTGATCATTCCCGCAATAATTCCACCCATAGTTACATTAGTAACAACTTAGAATATTTTATACAAGTCCACTTATTCCTCCAAACATAGAGTGCATTTGCCAAATTACAGATAACAATATCCAATATAAGATGGTCTACATTAATTCCTCCCACTTTTCCTATGCATAGTAGTGTTGGGAGTTTTACTTGTGTTTTCCTTTGGCTTTATTCAAATGAGAGTTCAATGTGACTACTATTATACATACCATTCATCATAAAATATCATATTCCTACTTTCCACCAATTTCCCCTTTTCTAGATCAAAACAAAATTCCATTTGATCCACTAGAATATATACATTAAAATAAAACTTGGTGTGCTATGTAGTAACTAAATTTCTAATTCCATACTACCAAAACATAAAGAGAATACTTCCTTCCAGTTCACAAAATATAAATAGTGACTTTGATCGATAATAACTTACCGAAAAATAGTAGTATGTAATGCTTTTCCTTATAATGAAGGGAAGAACCAAGATTTATATTCCTCCATTAAAACATGAAGTATATGAGGTAATACAATTCTTTCCTCCATTAAACCATGGAGTATATGATATAACATAATGGCTTCCTCCATTAAACCATGGAGTATATGACATAACGCAATGGTTTCCTCCACTAAACCATGGAGTATATGAGATTACACAACAAATAATAATTCCATGCTCTTCATATAAGGTTTAATCACTATTCCTGAAGTGTACTTACTCTACCAATCAGTTCTTAAACCTTTAATCATTTGATGACGAACTGATTTTCCACTTCAGTATGTGATGTTCATGATAAATCAAAGACTTTCCGACTTGTAGTGTAATAAATATTAATATTCATCCAAATACAATCATAAATGAAATAAATAACATAACTATTTTCCCTCAAGTCGTAGTGTCCATCAATAACATAAAAATATACGGATGAATTAACATATTCCTCCCACTTAAGTTTAGAATTCCAGAATTAGTAAGGCACTAATTCCGTTCCTTGATATGTAACCAAGTCGCATATAAGATAAACAAATTGAACCTCTAGTGGGAGTGTCAAAACATAAAATACCACAAAAGCCACGTCATAGGAAATCCATAACTGGTACTCCTCCCACTTAAAGTTTTCAATTCCACAATTAACAAGCCTCATAATTTTGTTTACAAAGTAAGATCAAGTCAATAATAGTATCAATAATAAAATTCCGAGCATGTGTTCCTATTATCAGTATTCCTCCATATGGAGTTATCTTCACCAAATAAACAATTTGTCGACTAAGTTCCAATGGATTTCCAAAAGAAATGAGACCATCGTGTTTAACTACATTAATGCACTAAGATTTCCACCGAGCAATAATTCCACTCTTCCTTTTCCAAATAGTATATCATGATCAATTAATTCCAATAAAGAAGTATAAAATAAATTCCTTCCATTGTAGCTCAAAATAGTATCATAACAAAACATGAATACATTACAACTTAAATGACATATTACAAATCACTCATCACATATGTCCCTAATCTTCTTCAGCTTCTCCTTATTAACCTCCCTAGCATTTATAAGCTTGAATATATTGTACTCAAGTGTTTTCTTCTCCTCTTTCAGAACCTCCTTTTCAGCATCCCAATTGTTTTGCTTCTCCTTCATTGCATCAGCTTGGGTCTTCTGAATAAGCTTGAGTTCACCAACATTCTTATCTAACTCTTCAACTTTATTCTTCAGCAAATCCCTCTCCTCCATCTCATCAGGATCACAGTCCAGACTTCCATTCTTCATAATTTTCTCATAGTTCTGTTTCATGACCCTCTTCATAGAGTCACCCACATATTTGTTCACATCTCCAACAAGACAGTTGTACTTCTCTTCAATCTTCTCCTTGTCAGCACATAGAGCCTTCAAAAAATTTGCATGCTCAATCCTGTCATCAATTCTTCCAGAATTGCTCTCCTCATACATAGCCCACAACCTTCCTAATGCATTCTTAGCAGTTTCTGGCCATTCTCCATCTATCCAAGTCACAAACCCACATTTCTCTACTGGCTGGCACCAAAGAACAATTTTAGACCTAAGCATTTCATATATAGAAACTAATCTTTCTTATAAACTGAGCATTACTACTTTAGCAGTATAGAAAACAGAGAATTCCATATAAAAACTAAGCATTTCCTATATAAGCAGAGAATTTACTAGAAAAACATAATAGTACCTAGTACAAACCATCATTCATTCATTCAATAATTATAGGCTATTATACATAAAAAATGTTAGCTAAAACAACCTAAAATTAATCATGCAACAGATGGTCCAGGGATGAGATTTGCACTGTAAGTAAAAAGCTACCTCTAATAAGATAAAAAAACACTTACATTTTGAACAGCACAAAGCAGGGATCTGCGGGCAGTGTTGGTTCCTTCAAAAGCAACACACCTCCTAGGCTGCAGTTGATGAACACGGCAGAGAACGGAGCAATCCACAGCTACACCGCAAAATGATGGGTCCTCAAGGAGATCAGGGGCATAGTCCAGCTCGGTGATGTCCTAAAAAGCATCAATTTTGAGTTCGAACCAACAAATTGACCCTGAAACGCAAGAACCCTAACCCTAAATCCCAAATCCCGCGCAAACCCTAACCCTAAATCACAAATAAACAGGAAAGCTTACCCCTAGCAGTTCCTCGCTCGAGCACGAATCCTTCCAGCTTGGCATTGCGGCGGTGGTAGACGACTGCGACGTGAGACGGCGTCAGCGGCGGCCTGCTGCGGTGGCGACGGCGGGCCAGCGACGAAAGACCAGGGGAAAAAAAATACTCAGGCGACCGTGCCCTTATGAGCCACCAGACTAACAGGTGGGCCCTACTAACTACCGTAACGGCCCCTAACGGCAGTCAACGCCTCTGTCCGTAATATCCCGCGTAACTGTCCACGTCATCAAAGTGGTGGGCTCATCCAGTCAGATTCCTTGTCAATTCGCCAGCCGAGCCAGATTAGAGTTTTTTGCGAAATTGAAATCCAAATGTGGTAGTTCTGTGAGATTGGAACATAAAGTGGTAGTTTTCCGAAATTTTTCCCGTAAAGTGGTAGTTCTATGCTAACATCTCGCCTAGGGTTCGATGCGGTGCCGATGCGATCCGGCCATGGAAACGAGCAAGTGGTGAAGGGAGACGGGCGACGGGGGGCTATGACAATAGCTGTTGCTGCGGTGGCGGCGTGGGGCAGTGGCGGCGCTGGGTCGCGTCGCGGCGGTGTTACGTCAGGTGCGGCTGGAATGAGGAGAGAAGCAGGGGCCCCGAGAAGTAGAGGGTGTTGAGTGAGTCGAGACGAACGGGGTTAAACCAGTCATCAATCTGCTAAACCAGGGTTCTTTTTTAGGGGTAGTGCTGGGCGGTTCAAAAATTTCGAGCCCGGGTCCCCATCATGACACGTGTCCTTCCCTGCCTCAAAATCCCGCTTTTACTCCCGTAGCAAAAAAAAGGTACCCGCTTTTGTTCAGGTAGCAAAAAAAAAATACACACGTTTGCTCCTGTTTAGCAAAATAACGTTTCGCCTCAGAAAAATACAAAAAGACAAAATCTAGCCGGAGACTCGCCGGAGACCCGTAGCAAAAAAAATGCTACATTAGCAAAAAGTCAATTTTCGCTGGAGATATGTCGGGAGACTCTCGCTCGACGCAGAATCTCATAGCAAAAAAGTACGCTGATATAGCAAAAATATACACTAATCGTAGCAAAAAAAATATTTGTATTATAGCAAAAATCCGACCTCGGCGGAGATATCGTCGAGGTTATTTTAGCAAAACATTTGTACAAAAAATGCAAAAAAACCCGAGTATGTAGCAAAAAAAATTTTCCCACGGCGTTCATCTGAGCAGCAGCATGGTGCGGTGCTCGTCGTCCTCTGGAGGATGGCTAGGCGGCGGTGGGGGAATTGACGGCCGAAGGTCGCTGTGGGGATGACCAAAGCTTCGGCCATGGCTAGACGGTGGCGGCGAGGAGCTGTGCTTTCTTAGCACGCCGGTAGGAAGCAAGGAGAAGGGTCGGCGCCGGCGTGAGGGGATCTCGCAGAGGCGCGGCGCCGGCGAGAGGGGAGCTGATCGGCGGCGGCGGAGCGCAGGGGATCCGTCCCGACGTTGGCGGAGCGCGGGGAATCCGTCCCGGCAGCGCGCAACGACGGGAGCGTAGGGGAGGCGTCCGGCTGGGTGTGGCTGCGGCGTTGCGCTGTTTCTTCCGTCCCGTCCGTGGTTGACCTGGTCGAGGAAGGGCATAAGCACGCGCATGTGGTGGGCCAAGATAGGAACCAGGGGTTCGTCCCCCGGATGATCCGTATCATTTCCCTTTTTAGGGTGTACCCTGTCCGATCCGTTATAATTGTCGCAACTTTACACAAGGCTTAGGAAAAACTATGCCTAACTCTCCGACAATTAAATCGGATCGGAGGGAGTAGTATTTTTTGGAGGATTAAATCCTATAGATAAATTAATCATTTGATTTGTAGGATTGTATCCTACAGGAATTTTGTACTAGTTCCTATAAAAAATCTAACATTTACTCCCATCTTTTTTTACAATTCCTTTGATGGAATCAAACAAAGTTTGGTGCATGACAAATCCTATAGGATTGAAGTGGGCATGACATTGCAATCCTATGTTTTTCCTATTCTCATGGTTTTCCTATCATGTGAATCAAATAGACCTTAATGTTTTCTCGGAGTTCTTTTTTAACCGGAACACTTTGTGAGAATGAGATTTCACTTCGATGCACGTCATACCCCGGTCTGACGCAGCTCTCACTGTATGGTACTTTCCTATCACTCCCCGTCTTCAGCGGTACTACGTGGACCCTAAGGAAGCAAAGCTCCTGCAATGACATGCGAAAAGGGAGAAGTCCGAAGAAGATCCGGAGAAGGGCTATATCATGACACACTCTACAAATGCTGCCTAGTGGGAAGCATTGAACATAGCCTTCCCGAGTTTTGGGGGCAACGCGAGGAACGTCAGGCTGGGTATGAGCACCGATGGACTCAATCCGTTCGGCAACTAGAGTAGCACACATAGCAGCTGGCCCATTTTTGTATGACCTTACAACCTACCCCTGTGGCTGTGCACCAGAAAAAGTACATACACATGAGTATTCTCATTCAGGGGCCAAAACAACCAGGTGTCGACATGCATTTCTATCTTGGGCTGCTGAAAGATGAGTTGACACGTTGTCGAAGACACCACCCCGTACGTGGGACGCCTACACTAGAGATTATTTCCATATGAGAGCCGCGTTGCTCACGACGGTGACGGACTATCCTGGTTACGCGTATGTATCTGCCTAGGCCGGCCACGGATTCTGCGGTTGCGTGCAGTGCATGGAGGGACCCCGCATCTCCAGCTACCAAGCGATTCTGGGTCTTCAAAAATCGTGTACCCAGGGGCTCGAAGTTGGCTTCACTTGGATCATCCATGGAGAATACACGGTGAGTTGTTCAATGGTAAAGACGAGCCCGATGGAGCCTCGCGCACAAGGAGCGGCGCAGAAATCGACGAGCTTCTGAAAAATTGGGATGAGTGCCCTTCGCCGGGAAAGAAGCGACCCAAGCCAGATCAGCTGCTGGATGTATGGAAAGCGAGGTCTTTCCACGACTTGGAGTACTGGCATGTCCTCCACACGCCCCATAGCCTCGATGAGAATGAAGTGGAGATGGCTCTAACTGAAGTTCCTCAGAAGCTGGTGGAAGAGGTTGTCAACGTAGTGGATGATAAGGCAGTTACTCAGAATGTGATGGAAGAGGTTGTCGATGTAGTGCCCTTGAATGCATGTCCTATGAAGCTGGCTGAGAATCTAATCTCGCTGACAGGAAGACTATGGCATGGTCACCTCCTCTGTCACTGTTCGTTCTGAATAGGTTTGTGGAGCTTGTGAAAAGGGGTATCAAGCTAGATAGAAGAATGAAGGACCAGAACATTACGAGGGTTAGCAATGATGTTCTCGACTTCGCTAGTCTCAAAGTGACCAACACTCATATTTACCAGGGTTAACAATTTTTCCTTTTTCTTGCTCGTTCATTACTCATATCACTAACACAATGTTATCCTCATTCCTAGATGTACAAGAAGGAAGAGGAGCTTCTCAACCAACCAAGCATTAACTATGCTAAGACAAGAACAATCTACACAAGGATGAATGCCATGGTTCTTAATCTGCAGTCTCCAGTGTTACTCATCCAGTCCATCAACTTGCTTGTAGACTACCCAAATGAGCAGATCAAGTAGGAACATATGTCAAAGTGTGAAAGGGGTATCTCTCTTATGAACTATCTATAAACCCACTACGTGGCTCCAATCCCTATTCGTAAGAACTTATTTACATCCTTGTTGTGATGAACTGGCATTTGCACCCACTTGTCTGTATATTTTGGGAGTTGGTACATATTAACCCCTCCGCTGATGGATTTTGAGATGCATCACGAACCGTGTTCCTTTCCCTAGTGGTGCATCCGTGCTAGTACTATGATCCTAGTGTAGTAGATTCGCTAAATATGCTATTCTATGTTGTGACTGTGATTGCAATGTGTGTAACACGTCTGCTTATGTGGACACTGAGTAATGTCACCCAAGGAGAGAAGAGGTAAGTACATCGACAGTTTGCATGCCTCCAAACAGACACATCATTGCATTAGAGAGTGCAAATCATGTAACCAAACAACATGTTCGTTGAGATCGGCCGGTGTGAAGGTCTCTTGTGCACGCAACCTAACAACATGCACAACACGGATTAGGGGGTGCCTCTACTCGGCCAGTCCATGCTCAGCCTGCCCCCCCCCCCCTCTGCCCTAAATTGGCTGCAGGCTACTATACACACCCTAGGTTTCTCTACCTATATATATTTTGTTTACTGTAGAAGTGAAAATCAGTGAAATTCAAAGGTAAGCCCAAAAAATACATCTAAAAAAACCTTACATAAAATGGATCTTTGAGCACACGTGATTTTTTTTAGCAAGAATATGACTAGAACACACATAATACTTAGAGCAACCACCCTCACTAGAAATTGGCAGTGCACTCGATGCTAGAAAATGAGGTCAAATTATGAATTTCAGTGGCAGATCGACAACAGAAAATAAATCCCATTATAGCATATTTAGAGTCTCTTTAGGTAACATGAGTATAAGATATTATTATAAGTAACAAGAAAAATGAGAGGAATGCAAGTATAAAATAGTGGATAATTTCAAAACAAAGAAATTGTAAGAACAATCATTTTTATATAACTAGTGATTTAAAATTTTCAAAGATTATATTACCTAATCAATCCATTTTTGAAATGTATGCATGATATGCAATACATCTTGTGATACAAGTTATTTATTAAAAAAAATTATGCCATTTAACACAACATTTTATAAAATGTTCATAGTGGACTTCGATTGCATTATGGTGATGGCGCCCAATACCTTCTTCAATGGTAATAGTACGCGTATAAAGGAGTAGTGGGATCATGAGAAGACGAAGCCGAAAGAGAGAAGACCCGTGCCTGCATGTTCGGACCTCAGCCCAGCCGTCGCCCCAAGCCGCCCTAATTCGTCCCCATCCAGTGTTGCTGCCGGAGCTCCAGCGCACATGAGAGAATACTGACCCGCGAGAGGGACAACCCGCGCAGTCACACCGTCACGAGGAGGTGGATCATGCCGCCACAGTCCTCCCTGAGGGCTTTGCCCGATCGCCTCCGTCGGCAACGGCGAGTTGAAGGAGGTTGTCGTCGGGGTGGCCACCGCGGATATTTTGGTTCCGCCTGCCGCCGATAGAGAGGCAACGCAGGGGCGTGTGAGGTGGAGCTTATTTTGGTTAATATATGCTCTTGCTTTTGCTACATGTTATACAGTGCTTGAACATAAGTAAGAAGAAATCATGCGCATAATCTCTTGGCATGGTGAAAGTAAAAAACCAAATATCATACTGTGAAGTGGTTCATGATGTCTAAACTCAAGCGAAAGGTGGTGGGGGAGTGAAATTTTATTACAGATCCACCACTCGAAAACTATGACATATAATAGTAGTACAACAATATCATAGTACTAGTATTATAATTAATACTATATTTCAGTGCACATGTGTCCGCCTTGACTTCGTGATCAACACAATTAATTCCCCATTGTATAGTTGGCCTATTCTTCTCACTACTGATTATCTTTGTTTTCTTGAAGCCGCATCCTTAATCATCTGGAGGGACTCAGTGAAGTCGTCCAAAAGTTGACCATGATTTGGAAAGTGCTCTTCATCGACCGCTAGAATTACCTTGACGGTGTTACCATAACTTTGGTAATGTACGGTCAAAGCCTGTATATTTATAAAATAATCATTAATATTGAAGTAAATACCAAATTTAATACACACGAATAATTTCAAGAGTATATGGTTGTGGTTAATACATTCCCTTTCGAAGGCGAATTATATGTCTAATAATTTTTTACGTGAATTATGGCTGTCCTGTCACTTACTGCTGGCTGGCCGTAGACGCTCGGCGCAATGGAGACAACTGGGTGCCCATAGAACTCTACCTGCTCACCTGGCCCAATCACGTTTGAAAATCCTATGCTCGTGTGTTTTATCATACGATGTAAAATAACAGCTGCTGCCTGCTTGACAATGTTATTGACAATTTTATAATCAATTTTTTTAATTAACATCCAAATTAAAGGGCATCATGTTAATATACCTTTACACCAAGAGTTTTGATGATAACTTCACCAAGCATATGCGTGAAGACCACTTCTAGGGACCTTTTCTTCCTGTCTATATCCTTCTTAGCCTTGCGAACATATTCAAGTGGATCGTCATATATAGCTATATGAAATGGAATCATGATGTAGCCAACTTGATTTTCCCATCTGACATTGTTACTGTTGCCCGATTCTATCATGTCAACGTCTGCCTGTTTAGAGTTGTAAATGTGCAAACTAAATAATTGATGATGTGAGATCGAATATATATGTTCTCGACAACACACATGGATGAAATAAAAGATAAACAGTTTTCTTGTACAAGTTCTAGTTCACTATGAAAAGTTGATTTGGAGGACGGGTACAGTAGCTCAGTATCCCCGCCCTTTCATTTGTATCATCAGCGTGTTTGATTGTCGTATTTACCGGAGCAGTATGCATAAACCAAATGGGACAAAAAGATACCAGTAGTGCCGGACGAAAAGTGGTGGACCAGAACACCAAAACAAACTTAAATTCTGACTACTTTTCAGCTAGGCAGCAGACTGCCATGAACATTAGCTAGTTTGCTGACATTACTTTCATTGTAACCCGGTGGGAGAAAATATCTAAGTTGAGTTAAGGACGCATAATGAAGTGCAACATGATAATAGTGAAATACAGATTCATCAATCCAACCCAAACACTCGATTTCTCTAAATGGACACCAAATACAAACATATATGTACTACTAACTACCAGATTCTCTTTTAGCACTTAAAATTCATGCAATAGGAAAGTATGTGGACACCAATTCTCAATTTCTCATTAAGAACACTCAAATTGTAAGTCCTTAGCAATCCAATTGGATAAAAACAAACAACAAACAGAAGAAGCCAGTCCATAGATTTGTTCGTAAAGATACGACGTTTACTCTCTCGCTTGAAGACATGGCTGCTGCTGAAAACATCACAAAGAGATCGAATCCTTCTACTCCGACCTATCGAATGGTGTTTGCGGTTGGATCTAGTGGTAGACAAGGGGTTCAACTTGGCGACTTGGACAAATGAGTCGATCCCGAGGTCAGGCACCACCAGAAAGAGGTGGATCTCACAACCACGATGCGAGGGATCTCGTCAAAGATGAATACCTCGCACAAAATAGATTTTTTTTCCCCGCGTGGTTTCCGTTGCCCAATCGTTGTGGGAAATGGAAAACGAGTGAGAAACAACTTAGGCGCCACCATTTAGGGCCCGCTTGGCAACTTTGTCGAATTTTGCACCCATAGTAATCGGAACCATCTTTTCCTCGTGCACAGTGGAACGGGTGGTAAGAAAAAACGGACCTTTGCTCGTCCGTGTTTTTCCCGCCGGATAAAGGCCGAAATTGTTACGCACACGGAAATAAAACAACCAACCAAGTACCCCCCCCCCCCCCGTTTTGGCTTGAAATACGACAATCCAATCGGGTCCTTATTAGGCCCCGCTTGGAAAAGTACGTTCTGGTTTCCGCGTGGAATAATTAGGGCCGTAATTATTGGATGCATCGAAGAATCGGCAGAATTTTTTCGGAGCATCGAGGGTCCGTAAAGTTTAACAGGGTAATGGGCCGGAAACTAGGGATCACGGGAATAAAAACGGCCAACTAAGCGCGTTTACCAGGCCACGTACGAAAATTTCTCGGATCCGGAAAATACGCCTGTTTTGGGGTCGAATCCGACGAACCAAGCGAGCCCTTAGCAGAAACCTCCCGTGAAAATTACGGGCATCCCCACATCCTGGTTAAAATACGGTGGCCCAACAAAGAAGGTACAGAAATAATTTCGGCTCCTTAAGCAGGCCCTAAGGGAACTCGGTGGGTAGGCTGGTGGGCGGAACTCCTCCTCCTCCCTGTTTTTTAATTTTGACACCCATCGCCAGAATTTTGTTTTTGTTTTCGCTTGACGTGACTACGAGAGAGAATATGTCCCAAACTCCCATATCAGTATTCCAGCCCGTACTGTCAGAATAGTTTGGCTCACATCTCAGGGCCACGATAATCTGCACACTCATTTTCACCGCAGAATATGTCCCAAACTCCCATTTCAGGGCCACGATCTCTAGTTCGCCTTATCTGCACACTCATTTTCACCGCAGCTAGGTTGTCTACAATAATTTTTCAATATTACACGCAACTTGATTTCCAATTGCTAAGTTGCTTTCTATTAGCTGGCTAAATTTCCTTTTGATTGTTGCTTAAGTTTGTAGCGCTGATGTGGAAGTTTCCTCTACTCTTGCGGAAGTTGCCAATCATTGTTATGAAATTGTCTTCCACTTTTCATAATGTGCATAACCATATGTTCTTTACTTGCAATTAATACATATCATTGTTATGCAAATTAGTACAGTGGCCCTCGCAAATGCGAGGGAAACATCTTAATGCTTTCGATTTTTTTTTTGAATTTCACAGTTATATATACTTGATACCAGAAATGTCATAATTATATAGTTCCCATAAATATTATGTTGAATAAAATATTACCTGTCGAGAAAACATCATTAACAATATTTAATTTTATGGGTAAATAATTAGTTATTTATATTTATGCGAGCTTCAAAGAAGATTATGGTTTTTCGATGAAGCTTGTTTTAGATTTTTCAAAAAAAAAAAAACTTGCAAGGTTTAGTGAAGCAACCCCGACCTCTGTATGTATTAATGTGCATAACCATATGTTCTTTACTTTTAAAACATGCGGTCAAAAGAATCGATCAGGAACATGGCCTTATGACTCGCGAACTTAACCGTATAAACATGATTGGACGAATTTTATATACGTAGGTACTTTTGTTCACATACATTCTGGCATACTTGTGAAATATATTAGTATCTGTTATAGTAAATTTATATAACATTATGTTTAATAAAAATATATTGGTTAGTTGAGATACATTTTTGTAATCTACCGATGTGTGGTTTGCTTCGGTATACCAAGTCCATAATTTCTAGCCTATGTACAGTGACTATCGCTGTGTTAAAAAAATAACCAACGTGCCCCGATCTAACCATATTGAACGCAAGTGTTTTAGTTTTTTTGTTAATATTCAAAAGGATATTGCAGCTTTTCATGAAACAATATGTGAACCGGGTTTTGCAATATTCATATTTTTTTTTTATGTTTAGCACTCAAATTTAAAAAGTAGCTGCCCCTTGATTTTTATTTAGTATACTCAACCTTTCACATGTATAGTCCATACACTGAAATATATATTGATAATTTATTCTGTACTATGTAATAAGTTCGATTTAGAGACGAAAATCTTTTCAAACGGAAGCTTGCTTTTGGCTCTGGCTATCTAACCTTTTGTACGCGCATTTTTATGGGACTGACCTGATCCTACCGAGTTACCCAGAAAGTGTTCTTTTTTATTAACAGCCTCATCAGCTAGCTTGAATATATATCTTTCATTCCGAGCGCATTTAGTTTAATTTTTTTTTCTTTAACTTACTTGGCCGGTAATGTTTCCTGGTTCTTCACGTGAACGTTGCTTCCCGGTTATTCACGTGTCCATCTAAGACACGAGTGGGTATTTTTATTTTGCCCGGCACATATGGGTTTGTACAAATTGTCGTACATAACTTGCTGATTTACATATCGCATATCTTTATATATCACGACATGTAAACTACCCGGTTACGCAATAAATATTCTTCATTAAATCGTAGCCACTAATTTTAAATCTAACTATATAAAATAATCTAGATGATGTGGTGCAACATGGTTTATCTATTAGATATATGTATATTGCTTTTATTATATAATATATATAGATATATTTTAAAGTAGTTTTATTATTGTGAAGTTGCCTACATTATGGAGAAACTTGCCTCCACTATAGTGAATTTGCTAGGTAATTAATTACTTGATGTCGTGAAAGTTGCATGCCAGTTCTTAGGAAGTTTCGTGTCAATGTTGTCAAGGGTGGTATATATCCTGTAAATCCAACCCATACGGTGTATCCGTGCAGCCGTTGATTTTCAGCCGAGCGACTAAATCCTCCACATCACAATTAATCTGGTATAATTTGTAATAAAACGCCGGCTTCCAACATAAATTGGGCTCCTCATTTTTTTAAACGAAGCAAAATACTTGGCATTTTCATTAATTAAGAAGAAAGAGAGATGGTTGGTTAATCAGCGGATAACCGGACGAAAACCCGTAGAGACACCCTCGCCGTCCGTCATGCAAGACGACCGTCAATAGGGCATACACGGCCACCCTGGCTACCATTTGCAGACAACACACACTTATAAAGACGATGTCGACATCGAGGTTGCCAGCCAGCGCCATCATCACACCATCGAGGGTGACTCGGTCATCGCACCACGGAGGACGACTGTGTCATCACGCACCCCAGGGCGAATCTATCATCTCCCCACCGAGGGCGACTCCGTCAACGCACCACAGAAGACGACTCCATCATCACGCACCCAAGGGCCAATCCAAAATCACCCCACCAAGGGTGACTCTATAATCACACACCCGAGGATGAGCTACCGTGGTGAGGTCTTCTTGAGTTGTCCTTCTCTTAAATATAGCCTCGATGTAGCCCCTTACGGTACCAGATTCCTTCTCTGAGGTGTCCAGACCACATCCAGCATGTGCCACGTGTCTTTCCCGTTAATAAAATTCCCTCCCGAATTTGCTTTGAGATTCCTTGTTCGGATGTGAACGATGATGCATCGGGTCCAAAAACCTGGTCGCACGTAGCTGGGTCATATAGGATTAGTTTCCCCCTAGATCCGCCACTCCCTGAGCCGCTACTCTGGCTTGCCAAGACTTGGGTACCTCGGTCATCCTCCCAGTTGGCTCCAACGCCCGCTCGCTCCAAATCGAGGGGAACAACACCCCCGACAGCAAGCCAGTTGTATGGCAGAGTGGAGGTCGCCGTGGCGGGCAGGCTAGTGGCAGCAACGGCGAGGAGGGGCGCAGGTGGGGAGCTGGCGGCGGTGCGAGGGACGCCCCAGCGTGGCCTGAGTGCGAGACGGGGGGAACGTATGGTGATCGCTAGACTTCTCTTACTAGCGAAAAGCTATGATCCAGGGCTCCTCCTTGTACTGTACATAAACACCCCTTGCCGCAATCGAGTGCATCATGTGCTTCTGAGACAGGTGCACGATTTCGCACTCCCTCTGAGTTTTGAAGGTTCGAAACCCTGTCCCGAACAGACATGCCGCACTTCTCTCTGGTATCGTCGTCTGCCTTAAGCATGCCCAGAGGCATGGCCCCATGCTGGTCTGTGAGAGCTTCACCAGCAACTGTTGCTTGCGCCTCCTCTAAACGTGTATCTACTCACCGCTGGCCACTCCGCGCCAGCCTTGCCGAGCCTTGTCGAACTAGCCGTGCTCGTCGCACCCCACCGTCGACAACCCGATGCACACCTGATCGCCCGTAATCGTTCCCATGACTAACTGATGCTTTCGGCTACGCAGCTCCCTGCTCGCCGCTGCGACCGGCCCATACCGCCGATTTTCTGTCCACCATATGGCCACACTCCCGCTCGTCCGTTCTGCCCGCACTCAGTGCCGAGCCACCACCGCCTTGCATTTCCATCCGCCATACAAACATCCCACACTATAATTCATTATGCCTCAAATACTGATTCCTTTTATCATACTATCATTGCATGTATTAATATGGTAATGGGATACTTTTTTGATAAAGAGTATATATTAATATCGCGATGATACCAATTACACATCGACTCTGCACTAACTCAGTACCCTAGTGGCATTATAGAGTTCCAGTGTTTGCAGCAGCAGCGTAACCACCACCAATACAACATATGATGTCCAAGTTGTCTAACGAAACACCTCAGAGAAGAAAAACGTGATAAGGGGCTACATCGAGGCTACATCCAAGAGACCAAAAAATTTGGTCCAAAATTTGTGAACTCGGTCAATTTCGGAGCCAAATCAACCACCGTGATGGTTAAACTGTTGTTGTAAGGTGCGAGTGCATCCCATGGCGACCTGCTTTCAAGACTACTAAACTGTTGTCATCAGTAGCTACAATTTAAACTCCTCATTACTCGTACAGTTTTTATAACTATGTTATTATATTATCAGATTGTTAATAAAGGTATATACGATTATATTTTGCCTAAATTTGAATATTTTTAAATATTTTAGCAAAACAACTATATTGTTATAGCCTGGCTATACTCTTTTGTAACTTCTAAAATTGTCGGGGCTATATGCAATAGACCGATATTTTAAACTTTTCCAAAACCACAGCAGGCGATCGCAACACCGGCCCTGGCCGGCTCCACTGGCGCCCGACGTCCTCCGCCTCGCCCCTCCACGGGGAGTATCGCTGGCCACCGCAGCCGGCTCCAATTAGCCGCGAAGCAGGCCACACCCTCCTCGAAGGTCGACTCTACTGCCAGCCTACTTGCCATGAGCCCCGCAGCCAGCGCCCCTGCCCCGCTCGCAGAAGCTCTAGCGGGAGTGCCCACCATTCCTTCCGTCTTGGACGAACGGGGCGTCGCCACTCGCCACCACCACCAGGGCTGGTGATGGCAGCGGCCAGAGATCGTGATCTGGTCGGGGGCGCTCTTTTTTCGCTATGGTTTTCGTCTCCAGAGCCGCTCGATGGGGAGCGACCCGGGAGGGTTTTCTCGACACGTTCTTCTCTCTCTACTGGGCTATTGGGTACGGACGAGTCTTTCAGGTCATGGGAGGCTGCCCAAAGGATACCTGGGACTCGTCTATTCATGGCTTTTCCGTCGAGAAGGGCGCTCTGGTCCTAGTTGCTAGTTTGTTGCCGTGGTCGAATCACGTTGAGGGAGTTGTCTAGGACCAGGTTGCCGTCGTAGGATGCCTTTTAGCATTTGGACCAGGGGATTTGTCAAGAGAGGATTAGGTACATCGAGCACAAGCTGGAGATTTGGGAATGGAGTTTTTTTTTGTAATGAGATTTAGTGCAGGGAATACGAGTTGGGGATCGCGGATTGGAGGGGGGTTTCACAAAAAATAAATGGTGAATAAGTGATAAGCGGGCCTCTCACCTGCGTGAGAGACACACGATTTGTATCGTTGCATTAAAGTAGCTTCTTGGAAAAGTTCGTCAAATCATATGCAAACATAATTGGGAAACGATCACTATCCTCTGAAGGACATCTCCCGGTGTGATGCAACGCGGAGGTTTCATGTCCCAACTAGCTAGCAGGCTAATATTTGCCTTCAGTAATCCATAGTTGGGCTGCTTTTTCGGCCCACCTGGTGCCGCAGTACGGACGAGGGCTCTACAAGCTCCGTATTCTGTCACGACGCTATAGTATAATTTTTTGTTTGCTGCAATTTGTTCCCCGGTTTTGCTAAAGTAGAGTAATTTGTTTGCTGCGAGATTTCTGTCGTATTCTTTTTTGCTACAATAACACAATTTTTTCGCTACAAATTTTTCTCGCGTTTGCTAATACTAAAAAGTGTCCGCTACCACTGTCCGGAGAGATATCCGGTGATGTCTCTCACGAAATCATTATTTTCCTATAAGATCACTATTTTTTCGGCTATTATACTCCGTGTTTGCTATAGTATTATAAAGTTTTTGCTACAAGGTTTCGAGGGAGTTGTTTTTTACGTGGACAAAACTTTTTGATACAGTAGAACAAAATTCTGGGAGGAATTTGTGAAATTGCTCCAATATGTCAAATTTCGTATTTCAAAGAACCGTTTTTGTGCTCACAAGAGCAAAAGCGGGCTTTGAGTATAAATAGGGACACTTCTCCGCTCCTGGACTCGGAGGATTTTTTGTCCAAATCCTCCTGAGAACGCCCAGCATTGTCCAACATGACTTCCTCTTTTGTTAACGGGAGAAAATTATCCTTTCTAAGAATTGCGCGAGGATGTCTTAGAAAATCGGTTTACCTGTAGGCTAGTAGTTGGCTTCATATTGACTGTTAGGATCGATCTCAATCTGATTTTCCTGGTGCGAGCGACACCTGATAATATATAATGAAGATAAATGTCAGATAAAATGTGGGTAATATATTGCATGAACATATGGTTCGTGCCAGCCATACTTACCAGACCAGCGAAAATAATATCGTGATAGAGCAGCAGAAGCCACACCAATTAGCACGTCATTCACTGTCTGGAAGAGCACATTTTCAATTTTATATTTTGCAATTTTTCTAGTTTACCCGTGAAGAAGTTGTTATATCAAAACATACGCAATTCATGACATCTTTGAGCCATTTGACGTCGTGAAGATTGAGGCTCCGATTCAAGAAGCGTTTGCGTCGGGGCAACTCGCCGCTGCTGCTTCCGTAGGAACGCGTGAACAGCGTGTGCGGGTCCGTCGCGAACAGTATCGTGGCGGCGAGAAGCGTGAGGTCCACCAAAGTGTGCCATGTGAGGACGAAGAATGACCAAAGCCATGCGACGAACGCCAGCGTGCCCGCGGACATCGGAGGTCGCGGCCGCGCGTAGATGGCGCCGGAGCGCGCAGGTGGTGCCGGCATAGCCGGGAGCCTAGAAGGGCTGGCGGCGCTGCGCATCGAGGCCATGAGGAGGGTGATTAGCGATCTGCCGTCACCGAGGGAGTGGTGGACGCGGAAAACCGCGGTGGACGTTGCCTCGGAGGTCGGGAAGTCCAGGAGGTGGAACTCCCAGAGCGGCCGAGAGCGGTCCATGGGCGCTGTGGACAGCGAGGACGCATAGTCCTCCACGGCCCTATCCGGCTCCGATGCTATATCCGGCTTCCGGACGACGATGATGTGATCGTCTAGGTTCAACGAGGGCGCGTTGACCCACCGTGCCTTGTTGTCGTCTTTGATGATCTGGATTCTGCGGAAACGCGGGAATCTGGCGAGTTGTGTCT
This sequence comes from Alopecurus myosuroides, assembly GCA_028641055.1. Taxonomy (NCBI): domain Eukaryota; kingdom Viridiplantae; phylum Streptophyta; class Magnoliopsida; order Poales; family Poaceae; genus Alopecurus; species Alopecurus myosuroides. Next base: position 20,601,531 of record CM054058.1, read on the forward strand.
CAATACCGGCGCGGAAGACCGGGAGATTTATGGACACTCCGAACCCAAGGATGACGACGATGTAGAAGTCATTCACGAGCCTGTCGGCGGGGCTCACTGGCTCCTCAGCCACCGCCGGCCAGTTGTTGGCGCCGCCGGACGGTGGTCTAGCACTCTGAGCATCGTCCATTATTGCTACAGCCACTTTCTTGTCCTGCTCTATCGGCCGCTGTACTCTGTCTTGAGCTTCCAATGCTTGGAATATATAGAGACCCAACTGGCCAGGGTTAGGTAGTTTGAGATACATGAGTTAATGTGACGTCGATGATCCGGGAGGGTGTTTTTTTTCCTATCTTTATTTTACATCTACTTAGGAAAAATGCCCGTGCTTTATAACCGCAAATATTTTTTCCTATGTACTTTGTTCCCCGGGCAGAGTTGCACCACTCCAGGATAGCGAGATTGTGGTCCGTCTAGCTACTCATCGCGCCACCGGCAACCGCCTTCCTACGACATCTAGGTTATCGCGCCACGGGCAACCGCCCGTTCTGCTCCGCCCGCGTCCGCGCGCCGTCGCATTTCTGACCCAAATATGGGAACGTAAATTGGTCGAAACGGAGCGAAACGGGCCATCCGCCCAATCCGTTTCCTCAATGGGTCGGCACGTTGGACTCTGAGTTCGCATCACGCGGAGTAATTAAAACGGACGCGCGCAGACTAAATTCGTCGTCACGTTGGAGTAGCTCTTATTCCTCTAAAAGTTCTGCAATAGAGCGGGAAATTCCATTTCAGGTGAACCAGATGGCATCCTGTGACGGGTTGTGCTCAAACCTGGTTTTCCATATTCTTTTGGCCTACACTATGGGAATCAAGTAAAAAAATAAAGTATATGGCCTACGAGAACCACATTTTGGAGGACGGGCTCGATGGAGCCCTTGGAAACATAAAGGAAGCATTTAAACAAAAAATCAAAAAAACTGTCTTAAATGTAGACAATGATTATTTCTGCCTGTGTGAAAAAGTAAAGACAAATAATTTTTTTTTTATCCTGGACATTCTAAAGAATGCAAATTTGTGGATCCGATGTAGCGAAGATTGCCAATTTTGAAACTGTCCATATTTGTCCGACTTTGTCTTTTTTATGTAGGCTGAAATACAAACTATTTTTGAACGAAACTTTCCGGGACCGTATAATACGTCAGTGTGAACATCAATGAACTTTTCAGATAAGGGAGGATATAGTTGGACACATGAGCGAAGAGACAAGAGTAGAGTTGTACGAACGCCTCCTGATGTAGTTGGACACATGAGCGAAGAAGAATGGTGCAGTCTAGTCTATAACTGGTCCTCGTTCAGGAAATAGGTACTGTCTTTGTTCATTCTACCTTGCCACTGTTTCTATTCCATAACCTGGACTGTGTATAATCAGTTCATACTTCGTTTATGTAGATGTCTTGTATGAAAGGGAGGCAAAGCAGACAGGCTGTCCAGTTTCATAGCGCCACAGGTTCTCGTAGCTACGAGGTTTGCTGCGATGGGGGAAGATGACTTTGAATTGTTCAAAGCTACGCACAACAGCAAGACACGTGGATTCTCTTCGCCCGTGAAAAGAGCAATTGTAAGTCCCTCAGAATTCTGTTTATCTCCGGGATCAACAATTACCTCAATAGTTTCTTCTAGATACTTGGTGATGCTTCCCTTTGTGAATTCTGATGCAAACTCCTGCTATTTCACCTATGCTTGTCATCTCATAATTCATGCACATGCATACTGCTTGCTTTTCATCTGCTAGTTCATCTATCCTTGTGAGCTGCTATTTTTATCTATGTTCTGTACATGCTTGTCGTCTGCTATTTTTAGCCATGTTTACTTACATGCCTGTCATGTGATATTTTTCATTTATGTTCCTTACAAGTTTGTCATGCGTGCTTTATTGCTTGTCATCTGCTATTTGCATCTTTGTTATGTACAAGTTTGTCATCATATCAATGTTCCTTACAAGCTAGTTCAGCTTCTATTTCATCTAGAGCTATTACATACTTTATAGGAAGAAATGCAATATCATATGCTAGAACCTACTTCAGTAGACGGCGTTGTCAAGGAACCTCTTTCTGCCACCGAAGTTGTCGCTGCCGTGCTGACCAAGAACCGTCTAAGTCTTCGTTCCTGAATAACATAGGTGGGGTCACAACCAGTGCAAGAGTGTTTTTTGTTTCATTATGATTTTCTTACTCACCTCAAACGTACTTTCTAAACATTTGGCTCCGTTAAAAATAATGATAACTAATTTTGTTGTCACGATTTTGACATTTTCGTCCAACCTTCCATCCTCTTATATGACGACATCGTCATGTTTAATCTATATTACGAACACATATGGTCAGAAAAAATTTACCTTGAAAATTATATGAAGCAAAACACAATGATATTAATCGGGTAGGCACTTCAGGGAATTGTTCTTTATTATAGAGACATGTATTAAGACTTAAAAATCTCGTGCCCTTACATGAGTATTAATGTTATCATAATACCACATATACAAATTTAAACATTAATAGATTACAATGATATCATACATCCACAAAATTACATGGAAAGTCTTTCACTAATTTGATGTATTAAAATATGTCATAACTGTATAGTCAACAAATTATTTTGTTCTGATAGTAATCATAATGTAATTCATTTTATGTGTATGTAAAACCAACTTATTTTTCAATCTCACAACATAAATTTAAAAAAATCTATTTCAAATATTGACGACACATTAAAGATGAGGCACTCGCATATGCTGAGAGACACTTTGCTATTTCTTCTTTACATGATTGTCTATTGAACACCATGATTTATATTACCTTGAAGATGAGCTAGGTGGTATCTGCATGAAGAAAATCAGGCGAGTAGATTAATTTCAAAAAAAATTCTAAGGTCTCGTTTGGCTCCCATAATTTGGGCCAAATATGTGGAATTTATTTGATAATTCCACGTTAGATATGCTTGGTTGTCGATGAATTGGTCATGTCATTCCGTTAGAAATGCTTATTGTATATTATGTCAATTCCTATTTTCCTAACCCAGTCATTTCGTTTTCCAAACGAACTGAAATGAAATGATGGGTGGGAAACGAGCCATGATGTCACTATGGAGCGATGAATGAGAACCTGTCCTGCACACACTCTTACTGCTGAAGATTACTTTGCAATTCATGGATGGAGTGGTGCGAAATATATCAATCAAGCTCAGTGGACAGTGGTTGTCAAGAGCATTCGGACAACACACATACACGGCTGATTTTTCTTTGCTGGTAGAGCACGGCTCTTGATTTCTCTTGTCCCCTTACATCTGTATAGCACTCTAGCTACTACCTAATCTAAACACGTCAGGTCATATTCAAAATAATATGTAGGAGGACTACCTGCCAAATGAATTGATTTTAGTACACGAAGCACCGGCCTGATGTGTCCCACCGTCACAAATAAGCTAGCTGACTGAACTGACTATATATCAATTTGTTCGAGTTGTCATGCATGATGGATCAGTAAATTTGTCATACTCGGCGCCACAGGACGTCCGTAGTCTGGACAAGTCCATGTCCTGTACGCAGTCCTTTTGTAGACGAGGTGTCCATTTGCCCCTCTTAAACCCGCACTTCTCCTTGATCGTTCAGTACATGTGCCTCTCCAACCCCCACACACCTCCAAACCAGCTGCTGTGAACGCACACCATCGTGGAAAACGTGACAAGGAATAAGGCGACAAAAGCCATATTATATTGTGAAGATCAGGCTACTTATTTCCTTTTTCCACATCTACTAATTGTGTCCCCGGGGGCCGTCTAGCCCAGGCCACCTTCAAGCTACAGTCACTACAGGAATAAATAACAATGATTATATAATAATATTTTTTATTGTTCAATTTTTTTAAAAACAATGATTATATAATAATATTTTTGAATAAATAACAATACAATGTTAGAAATTACTTTGTTTTTTAATAAATTATTTCATATGGAATAATTCATATCTTTAAATCCGTGAACTGAAATTTGACAAATAAAATGTCTAAGTCAATTAGAAAATTTAGAGGAATTCAAATATGGCATCCATATCATAGAAACATCGATTTTTTTCGAAAATTTGAACTCTTTCGATGAATAGTCGTCGTGGCCGTTTTGACAGTTTCTGCCGATTCAGCCGGAGACGGGTCAAATTTGAACTACGGGTGCCTCGTAATTTGCATCATGATTTAGGTACATGACTACCTATTTCATCAGAGATGCACCAAGATTGTCTCAATATTCAACCCCTAGCTACGAATGGTCATGCCCGCCGTCTAGACTTTTTTCCTAAAATCGGCTTAGAAAATTCCAGACAATTCGAAAAAACAAAAAAGCCAAAATGATGCACGACCTTCGCGTGGTGTCATTATATATGTTCTAGTATCCACCAAAAATAGTAAACTTGGAATACGCGAGTTGTGCTGAAAATCTGTTCACATAAATGAGCTATCTCCTCCAAACATTCTAGGGTTTCGGGCCAAATAACGGGTGCTATGGCCAAATCCACAGCATAGTTTATTGAAATGTGTCTATATTCATCTTGGAAGCACGGACAATGTTGACGGAGAAACTTTTCCTTTTCATTGAATAAAAAAACCATTTTCCATTTTCCGAGTGTCAAAAATGATTTTTTTAAGGTCCAACCAAGAATATGTTGCAAAACTTGGGAGCTGCATTTTTTGAAAATATTAGACCATGTTATATGCACAAATAACCAATTTGTTGCATATTAAAAGGGTTTCCATCCACCTCTCTCGAAAAAGACAAGTTTATGCCGATTCGGTTGGAAATGCGTAAAATTTGAACTACAGGTGCCTCGTAGTTCGCTTATGATTTTTGGCAAAAAATCTTTGTAAGTACACACCTACCTATTTCATTAGAGATAAAACAAGAGTTTCTCAATATCCACCCCCTAGCTACTGATGGCGTGTAACACACGTTCGTTGAGAGACCCCAAGAGGAAGGTATGAAGAGCACAGTAGCAAGTTCCCTCAGAAAGAACCAAGGATGAATCGACCTATAGAAGAAAAAAATCACTTCTGAAGGTTATTCTCAGCTGATGTTGGCAGGGCACACTACCGGTTCAGCAGCAACGTGGAACCTACACAACACAATCAAATTACTTTGCTCCAACGAAGTAGTGAGATTGTCAATCTCATCGGTTTTGCTGAATTCAAAGTGTTAAACGTATAGTGTGAAAAACAATACTTGTTTGCAATAGATAAAAAGAGAACGGTGATGGCTGTAGGAAAACAGTAATTGCAGTAGGAAAACAGTGGTTGTATTATCAATGTAAACAAATGGACCGGGGTCCACTATCACTAGTGGTGTCTCTCCATAAAAGATAGGTATCATGTTGGGTAAAAAAATAACAGCTGGGCAATTGACAGATATAAAGGATGCACCGTAGTGCATATGCATGACATAATGATTACTATGTGATTCATGCGGGCATTACAACAAGATTCATAGACCGTTATACAACTGCATCTATGACTAATAATCCACCCTCGGAGCGTCATTCAATCAAACCTTGGGTATTAAGTTGCAACCAACAGATAATCGCACTAAGCAAAGTGTGTAATGTAAACAATGTAAATATCATTGTTTTCTCCCTAAAGGAAACAACACATCCCCCACCCATTACGTTTCTGTCACTCAAGAGTGAGTAAAAGGAATGCATGAACACAGTATCTAGCATAAAACCTCCTCTTAGAGTTACAAGCATCTACTTGGCCATAACATCTACTAGTAACGAAGAGCATGCAAGATCATAAATAACATAAACATTATATATTGATAATCATTGGACATAGCATTCAATATTCATCGGATCCCAGCAAACACAACATGTAGCATTTCCATAAGATGATCTTGATCATGTTAGGAATTTCACTTGATCTAAACATGAGGCATAAAGAGGAGAGAACAGCCATCTAGCTACGGCTATGGACCCGTAGTCCAAGGATGAACTACTCACGCATCATTCCGGAGGCGGGCATGGTGGTCAGAACACTCCGGTGATGAATTCCCTTCCCGATAGGGTGCCGGTAAATCTCCAGATTCCTCTCGAACTAGGGTTGACGATGATTGCGGCTGCGGATATTTTTGGTGGAAAATGATCAGCTATTTAGGGTTAACCGTTGAAGAGGTATAAATAGGCGAAAGGGCAACATCGGTGGGCGGACAGTGGGCCACACCACCAGCTGGCGCAGCCAAGGGGCGCGCCGCCCTATGGTGTGGGGCCTCTAGGGCCCCCCTCCGGACTCCTTGTGTGCGACAGATTTATAAGACTTCTAGGTTTTGTTTCATCCAATTCCGAGAATATTTCTAGAACAACTTTTCCAAAATAAAAAACTACAGTAAACGGAAACAGGCTCCGTGGCATCTTGTCAATAGGTTAGTCCCAGAAAATCGATAAAAATGACATAAAGTGTCTATGAAACATGTAGCATATAGTATGGGAACAACATGGAACATCGGAAATTGTGGATACATTTGAGACGTATCAAGCATCCCCAAACTTAGTTTCTACTCGTCCTCGAGTAGGTAAAACGATAAAACAAATAATTTCTGAGGTGACATGCTACCAACATAAACTTGATCATCGTAGTAATGTAAATCAGGTAAACTAGGATCAAATGAATAAAGGTTGTGGTTTATAGTTGATATCAAATAAAGTAATGTATAAACCATTGGGAAGAACAAAGTAAAACTTTTCAATGAATCAATATTAAAATACAATCAACCGTGCAAGGTTTACTAAAGATGATTTAAGCTTTAAGAACAACAATATAATCATCCAATGAATCAAACTCTCATAAAAACTACTGTTAGAATCAATTCAAGTGACAACAATATGAACGTAGGAAAATCATTAAACTAGTTGTGCACTCAAAACAAGAAGGCATTTTGTATTGGTCCCTGGCACCAGGATGTTATGGCTAACAGAACATTACGGGGGGTTATGCACGTAGGTCAATGGAAAAAAATCTCACACAACTGAAAGTGATCATTAGACAAGAGGAAGTCTTATAATCGAAGTTATGCAAGGAGTAGTGATTTCGACACAACGGATGCACATAGAGCTATAAGTGTATGAAAGCTCTCCAATGGAACTAGTGGGGGTGCATCCAACTTGCTTTCCCACGAAGACCTAGAGCACTTTTGAGGAGGCTCATCATTAGAATATACAAGCCAAGTTCTATAACGTAAAGTTCCCCACATAGTATTGCAAGTCATAATATGAAAACTCTCTCAAAACTGAAGTATTGGTGATAAATAAGCACAAGTGTGGAATAAATGATAGTAATGATGCCCCCTCTCTCTTTATTATTCTCTTTGGCCCTTTATTTTTTTATTTTTTGGGATTTTTTTATATATATAACCTCACTGGTAGGGGCAATACTCTATTTTACAATGAATCATCACACTTTTACTACTCATAACTCAATCTGAAATATCTCTGATGTATAAAATTAAATGCTCATGTCAGTGTAGCAGTATGAAAAATAACAATAAAGCATGTCTTGAAGTAACATAATGAAGATGGATTTTGTATGGCAATATATCTCAGAATAGCTATGGAAATGACATGATAGGTAGGTATGGTGGTTGTTTTCAGGAATATATTTTTGGCTTACGTGTAGAAGAACAAAGTCCTCCCACGGGGTTTGGATGTACTGGCAAAGTTTGCACCAACTTCTCAATATGAGAATGGGCAATGCACATTACCTAAGAGGCTACCAAATATGGATGGTGGAAGTGCCAGAAAACCGCAACTTAGAGGTCACAAGTGAAAAGATTACAACTAGAAATATGATCTTATAAGGCATAATGAAGATCACTCAAAGAGGGTGTGTGGCAGTGAAAAGTCACAGTTGGCTACCCCGACCGTAGCGCGTAACAAAAATCCATTATAATTCTTATTAGCAAAGGAAGTCATATACCATTATCCTATCAACTGGTTATTTGAGTGTGGCACAACAACAAATAATCAAGTGAAGGAGTTTAGTGATCTACAACAATATGCAAGTCTTTTCAGTTATACCATCTGCCAGATGTAGCATTTTCTATTTCCATCAAACACCATTCAATATATATTTTAACACAAACTCTCCAACTAATATATCAATGAAACAAGAGAGTACTACTACTACTACTCTACTAGAACTAATAGCTCTGAATAAGAGATACATGAAAAACAGGAGCTAAAAGGATTTGCAGCAACTAGAAGAAAAAAAAAGAATATGAGCATGACGAATATTCATATGAAAAATCGGAGCGTGTCTCTCTTCCACACAAGAATGTTGGGTTCCAACTATATTTATTGCAGCAAGGAAAACAAAATAAATACAAACAGCCGCTCCAAGTAAAGTGCATATGAAGTGACCGAAAGAGAGATGTCCTGAACCACTAGACGATAGGGGCATCACTAGACTATAAGGCCATATACAACCGCTCGTGATTATACTATAATCATAGTATGAGCAGTTTTTTGGAATTGTCAATATATTCGAAAAGTATAACTAGATCCAAAGCAAAGAGTTTTTCCTATTTTTCTGATATGTTTTCATCTAGGAGTTTTTTTAGTTGATGGTTAGATTAATTCATGTATCATCCCCTACTTTCTTAGGGAAATTCATTTAAGGCGTTTATAGAATAAGAAATAAGAATGGATTACTAAATAGGGATTCTATAATCTATATTAGTTCAGCATCAGGTAGTTATTTGATTGATCTAAGATGAAAAAGATTCCAATTTCATTTCTTTTTTGCAATTTACATTTGGTGCTTCATTTAGTGTTTAGACCCAAAATGAATGCATCCCGCACTAAGCCATAAAATTGTATAAAAAATGGAGAAAGTTAAAAAAAAAGTATTCTATCAGATTCGAACCGAAGACTTACGTCTTAGCACGGCATTACTCTACCACTAATTTTAAAAGCCCTTTATCGGATTTGAACCGATGACTTATGCCTTACCATGGCATTACTCTACCACTGAGTTAAAAGGGCTTTTTATTAAAATAATAAAAAAATTCGCCACTTTGATTTCCCATTATGGATCTACTGCATAATATACATAATATATGTATACATAGAGATGTAGAGATTATATATGTATATATCCATATATAGAAGTTTAGTCATAGCAAAGTTCAAAATCGTGAGAGTCCAATAATCTTGAGAAAATTAAGAAAAATAAGAAATTTTTTCATATTCTATCTTATAACTTGCGCAAAACTAAAGTAGCGGTTTTTTTATTTTTATATAAAAAAATACGTGAAGAAAGAGTGGACACAATAAAAAAAAAGTTAGATACCTAACTCTTCTTGGTTCAGGGTTTTCTGTTTCCGAAGACTAGTAAAATAGGCATATTCTGGAACCCTAAGAATTCAATGGGTATATGAATATGCAAAATATAAGATTTCTAAGATTTCTGATCCTAGCAGGAAAAGAAAGGGAACAGATACCCAATATGATTCTTGGGGGGAGCATTTGGTAATGGTCTTGACCCTCTATACTCTTTTTTATGTGTTCTTAGTTCTATTTTGATTCTTTTAAACAAGAATCCAATAAACTAGAATTGAGTTAGTGGAAAAAAGGAGAGAGAGGGAAGTGGTAAATGAAGAGAATCGACTAACCGGAGACTTTTAGGATCTTCTTTACATCAGGTAAATCCTGAACAAAATTTATTTTCTCTGGTAAGGATTTACCTAATTACGTCAGGTAAATCTGTCGGTCCTGTCTGTTTTTTTTTACTAATTACTCTTTGTTTCTTACTTCTATCAAACCATAGGGAAAGTCTATGATTAATTTTTAAAATGCATCTCACTCTTTCTCTACGGCTCGGACTTAATGATAAGTGGGGGAGGGAAACATCTTCCATTTCCATAATTTTTTTTTGTTTAGAATTGAACAAAAAAGAAAGGGAAAAAAGGAATTTATAGGGACAGTGTTACCCCCTATATCCCCTAGTGTATATTGTAGGAATAATAAAACTATTCAGTACAACAGTCTCGCGCACTTACGTCCTCGCAAAGTAAATAATGATCATTGTAGTCGTAACCGTAGAATAGGATCCTAATCGAAATACATATATTTGGTTCAGACGCTATTGGCATGGTAAGAAGAGATGTAAGTATTTTACAGACCATAGAGAGGGGCTATCTAAATCCTAAAGTAAAGGCAAGCGATCCAAGTAGAAGTACCAACCGCTCAGTGTCATGAACCTTTGGTTGGATATCCTTGACAAAGGGTACTATTTATATCATAATCTACATGTAGCGGGTATAGTTTAGTGGTAAAAGTGTGATTCGTTCTATTAATAACTGAATTTGAAATGATATACTTAAAAAGGCATCTTTAAGTTTTTTCTATTCCGATGAAAACTTTAGTTCTTATAAAGGATTTAATCCTTTTCCTCTCAATAGCATATTGAGGAATAATATACATTCTCGCGATTTGTATCCAAATACTAATGGAAATTGCATCCAAAATACAAATTGGATTATGAGTACAGAGTCGCGAAGCATAATTTTGCATTGGATTAAGTATTCCAATTTTTAAAATATGAGTAAAGGATCTATGGCTGAAGATACTAAAAAGTTTATTTCCAATCGTAACTAAATCTTCTTTTGTTAAAAAAAGAATAAGGAAGCCAAATAGCTAAAAAACGATAGTTTTGGTTTACTAGAACCATCAGCATATTGTTTCAGCTCGGTGGAAACCCAATTCTTTTCCTCAGGATCTCTTGAATGAAATTAGGGAACGAAGTAAGTAGATTAGATAGATTTAGATCGAATTTCTATCTCCTATTCTATAAGGATCATCTAGAAAGCAGAGAGCTTTGGTTCCATTCAAATAGAAAAGCTGACATAGATGTTAAGTGGTGGGAATATCCATAAAGGAGCCGAATGAAATCAAAATTTCATGTTCGGTTTTGAATTAGAGACGTTAAAAATAATCAACCAACGTCGACTATAACCCCTAGCCTTCCAAGCTAACGATGCGGGTTCGATTCCCGCTACCCGCTCCATTCTCTATAAAAGGAGTATTCGTTTTGTCTAGACATGCTAAAAGCCCGTATTCAACCTTTTTTGTCCACCAGTTTTTGGTACTCCAGAGCGGAGTAGAGCAGTTTGGTAGCTCACGAGGCTCATAACCTTGAGGTCACGGGTTCGATTCCCGTCTCCGCACTTAACTTAGCAGTCTGTATAAAAATAAAAGAACTATTCTCTTTCTCCAGATATGGTAATGGTAGAGGGTTGTGTGGTATCCAACTTTTTATTCATGAGTTCCCGGCCCAAAAGGGAAAAATTGAGCAGTTTGCGAAGGCACTTGCCTCCACAAGAAGAACATGCAAGGCTCCTCCCGACCCTGCGGAAAATAAAAATGAAAGAAAGGCACAGTTCTTCTCTTTAAAATTAAAAGCAGTTTGCCAGTTATTTGTCTCAGTGAATACTCGATTTAGGTAGCCCTTTCCGCCTATGTAGCGCCCCCTTTTTTTGAGTGGGATGCAAAAGAAGGGTAAGATATAGTAAGAGATACGGTACTAGACTAACACCTAATTAATACTTAATTTAATATAAGTAGTTAAACAGTCAACTAGACAAAACTTTTTATCATAGTACTTTACTAAATACTAAATTAAATGGGCGAGCGGCGGGAATCGAACCCGTATCTTCTCCTTGGCAAGGAGATGTCTTACCATTGAACTACGCTCGCTACGCTCGCTACGCTATATATTTTATAGCGTATATCCGCTTGGGTCGACCGTCTATGTCTGGGTCGACCGTTTCGTTTCATTTTCTATTATATTAGAGTTTTTCTTTTTTTCTTGTCTGGCAATGAATATTCTAATGGGACTGAAATTTCATAATACTGAAAGAGAAGAGGTAGCAATTCGGAATGCAAATTGCGTTTTAATTTTAATGCGTCTCACTATTCGAATTTTTTCGAAGAAATGGCCTTTTTATTTATTTCGTTTTGTATTAGGCTACTCTACTAAATACTAAAAAAATTTAAGAAATGAGAGAATTCAGAATAGCTACGAGAAAGACTAGTCCAATCCATAATGATGTACCGGAAAATACAACGTTTTTATTATTTGACCAACCATCAGGAGAAGCAAATACAAGGGGTACACTAATTACTAAGACTGAGGAAGTCGCAATTAATGCAAAAACAGCTAATTGGAAAGCAATAGTCATATTTCTAATCCTCCAAGCTACCATCAAATAAAGTTGACTACATATTTGATCCCTCACTTAACCAAAATTGTAAAAAAATACAAGAAGTAGGAGGGGTTTAATCATGAATCCATTGATTCTTATCTTTAATTAAAACTTATTTTTACTTACCGCTTTTTTTATTTAGATATGGGGGCGAGGAGAGGGGATTTAGTCAGCGGGTATAGCGGATCATGTATCCGTGTATACAGTATACAGAGATATGTCGAAAAGGGACTTGCATCTGATATCTTTCTAGGGGTTAGTAGATCTTTTTATTTTTATATGGCTATGTTCTACTTGTACGAGTAAAATAGGGATTAGGCTGTGGAGAGATGGCTGAGTGGTTGATAGCTCCGGTCTTGAAAACCGGTATAGTTCTAGGAACTATCGAGGGTTCGAATCCCTCTCTCTCCTTTTGCTTATTGAATATGCTTGTTTCTTTAATTTTGTATCTTTATTCTGTCCCTTACCTTTCTTTCATAAAAAGGAATGAATGGCTCGGCTAGATGGAATAACCGAGCCAGACCAGAAAAAAATAAAACATTAGAACAGGTATAAATAAGAAAATCTTAGTTAAGAGGGTTCATGTAAAGAACAGGTTCCAAATCACGATCGATTCCCTTTTCAAAACCTGCTGCAGCAGCTCGGGCTCTTCCTGCATGCCACAAATGGCCCACAAAAAAGAAGAATCCCAGAACAAAATGAGAAGTCGATAACCAACTTCTAGGAGAGACATAATTAACTGCATTGATCTCGGTAGCTACGCCACCCACAGAATTTAAAGAACCTAAAGGGGCGTGGGTCATATATTCTGCTGAACGTCGTTCTTGCCAAGGTTGTATGTCTTTTTTCAACCTACTCAAGTCCAAACCGTTGGGGCCCCTTAGAGGTTCTAACCATGGAGCGCGAAGGTCCCAAAAACGCATAGTTTCCCCTCCAAAGATAACCTCCCCAGTTGGGGAACGCATTAGATATTTACCTAAACCTGTGGGTCCTTGAGCGGATCCCACATTAGCTCCAAGACGCTGGTCTCTAACTAGAAAAGTAAATGCCTGAGCTTGAGAAGCTTCTGGCCCGGTGGGTTCATAAAACTCACTCGGATAAGCCGTATTATTGAACCATACAAAACAACAAGCGATAAAACCAAAGACAGATAAAGCAGCTAAACTATAAGACAAGTAAGCTTCTCCAGACCATACAAATGCACGGCGAGCCCATGCAAAGGGTTTAGTTAAGATATGCCAAATTCCGCCAAATACACAAATGAAACCCAACCATACATGTCCACCAATTATATCTTCTAAATCATCCACACTAACAATCCACCCTTCTCCCCCAAAAGGAGATTTTAGTAAATAACCAAATATAACATTGGGGCTAAGGGTCAAATTGGTAATCTTTCTTACATCTCCCCCCCCAGGGGCCCAGGTATCGTATACACCACCAAAATAAAGAGCCTTGAGTACTAGAAGAAAAGCACCTAGACCTAACAAAATTAAGTGAATACCCAAAATTGTAGTCATTTTATTTCGATCTTTCCATACATAACCAAAAAATGGAAAAGATTCCTCAAGAGTCTCGGGGCCCAGAAGCGCGTGATAAATGCCACCGAAGCCTAAGACTGCGGAGGAAATTAGGTGAAGTACTCCAGATACAAAGTATGGGAAAGTATCTAGAACTTCTCCTCCAGGTCCTACTCCCCAACCTAGAGTAGCTAAGTGTGGAAGTAAAATTAAGCCTTGTTCATACATGGGCTTTTCTGGTACGAAATGAGCCACTTCAAATAGGTTCATTGCTCCGGCCCAGAATACGATTAATCCGGCATGGGCTACGTGAGCTCCAAGTAACTTACCGGACAAATTGATAAGTCTGGCATTCCCAGCCCACCAAGCAAAGCCGGTGGTTTCTTGGTCACGACCAGCTAAAACGAAAGTTCCATTAAAGAGCGTTTCCACGTGGTAGAACCTCCTCAGGGAATATAAGATTTTCATGAGGCTGATCCTGAGCTGCCATCCACGCACGAATACCCTCGTTTAAAAGAATATTTTTGGTGTAGAAAGTCTCAAATTCAGGATCTTCCGCTGCACGGATTTCCTGGGAAACAAAGTCATAGGCACGTAAGTTCAGAGCCAGGCCAACTACGCCAATAGCACTCATCCATAAACCGGTGACGGGTACAAATAGCATAAAGAAATGTAACCAACATTTATTGGAAAAAGCAACACCAAAGATTTGGGACCAAAAGCGGTTAGCAGTGACCATTGAATAAGTTTCTTCAGCTTGAGTTGGGTTAAAAGCGCGGAAGGTATTTGCACCATCACCGTCCTCAAATAGAGTGTTTTCTACGGTCGCTCCATGAATAGCGCATAGCAGAGCCAAGCCTAATACTCCGGCAACTCCCATCATATGAAATGGGTTCAACGTCCAATTATGAAATCCTTGGAAGAAAAGGATGAATCGAAATATCGCTGCTACGCCAAAACTCGGCGCAAAGAACCAACCAGATTGCCCCAGTGGATAAATAAGGAATACAGAAACAAAAACCGCGATTGGACCAGAGAATGAGATTGCATTATAAGGCCGCAATTGAACAGACCGAGCAAGTTCAAATTGGCGTAACATGAAACCTATTAGTGCAAAAGCCCCGTGGAGAGCTACAAAAGTCCATAAACCGCCTAATTGACACCAACGAGTAAAATCTCCTTGGGCTTCTGGTCCCCATAGTAGCAACAAAGAGTGTGCTAAACTATTGGCAGGGGTAGAAACTGCTGCGGTTAAGAAATTACAACCTTCCAAATAGGAACTAGCCAATCCATGGGTATACCAAGAAGTGACAAAAGTTGTCCCTGTAAACCAACCCCCTAAAGCGAAATAAGCACAAGGAAAGAGCAATAGGCCGGACCATCCTACAAAAACGAAACGGTCCCTTCGTAACCAGTCATCCATAGTATCAAATAGATCATTTTCTTCTTTAGGAACTCTACCAAGGGCTATAGTCATAGTGATCCTCCTATTCAATTACTTTAACCATTTCCGAGCACCTCATGTCACTTCCAAGGCATATGATAGTTTTTTTTATTATCTGTGGACGATTTGTTTCTCGTTCAATGCCCTTTTTCAATGGTCTCGAAGATATCAATTTTTTATTTTTCTCTATGGAGTCACAACCGAGGTCGTGGTAAATCCATGAATTTGATTCGATTTGTTTTTCTTATACTATAGAAATAAACATTTCAATTCAGCATTATTCCATGACTCCTATTTCAAAGCCTATCTTTTAAGGGGAAAATGAAAATAAAAGTAACCCCTAAATCCCCATTCCCTCTCTATTTCATGGGTGGAAGAACAGAAAAGGAGGATTCTAAAAAAAAAAAGACTTTCGAAATCTATTTTTATGTGTAGCGGAAAGGAGTTGCGATTTCTTCTTATTCCTATAGAACATCTAGTAACAAGAATATAAAATCGTAAATAACAAAAAATTCTTGTCTTGCGCGGTCTAAGTCTAAGGAAATAAAAAAAATTCGCTTATACAATTTCATCTACATCAAATTTATATATCAGAATAGCGGATAGAGGCATTATTCAAGGAGTCAGATCTACTTACTTTATGGTTCTTTCCAATTTTATGTTGGGTTTGATAAGAACCCCTTTTTGCTTTCTTGATAAATAATCGACAAAAAAAGCGTTTTTTCTTTTTTATATAACCTGCTTGTTTTATTATAACAAAACAAGTCTTATAGGGAAATGCCCGCTAAAGAGAAAATCTATCTGATTGTCTCTCGGCCAATATCGATTTTTAGAAATAAAAAACAAGAATTTTCTTCTTTTTTTTATTAACATTAAGAAAAAAGAATATAACTAAAATGGAATTGGCAATATAATTTTTATAGACTTTTGAAAGAAAAAAAAGGGTTTTTTGCAATCGTTATTTCTTGTTTCTATCATATCACGTAAACCTTTTGATTTGGAACGGGGAGAGATGGCTGAGTGGACTAAAGCGGCGGATTGCTAATCCGTTGTACAATTTTTTTGTACCGAGGGTTCGAATCCCTCTCTTTCCGCTCCCTCGGATCATTTGGGACTTTCGAATTGGAAGGAATTCTGACCCCCGGATTTTCTCATAGATAAATGTACGAAACCAATCCAATTTGTAAGAAAAAAAATGGAATTTTTACTCCTCGCGCCCAGGATTCCGTCCTGGGTCATTAGATAAGAATCCAAAGATAAAGAGTGAAACAAAGAATATTACTACTGTATAAACAAAAAGTTTGAGAGTAAGCATTACATAATCTCCAAGATTTTTTTTTAAGGAATAGATTACCGGTTTTTCCTTACCACACGGATCCACTAGGATGGATTTTTTTTTGATAGTGAAAAATGCAAAAATGAATTCTTGAAAAAAAAAAGTGGGAAGAATTCATATGAAGTGACCCTAAACCCTAAACCCTAAATAATATGTAGGAGGACTACCTGCCAAATGAATTGATTTTAGTACACGAAGCACCGGCCTGATGTGTCCCACCGTCACAAATAAGCTAGCTGACTGAACTGACTATATATCAATTTGTTCGAGTTGTCATGCATGATGGATCAGTAAATTTGTCATACTCGGCGCCACAGGACGTCCGTAGTCTGGACAAGTCCATGTCCTGTACGCAGTCCTTTTGTAGACGAGGTGTCCATTTGCCCCTCTTAAACCCGCACTTCTCCTTGATCGTTCAGTACATGTGCCTCTCCAACCCCCACACACCTCCAAACCAGCTGCTGTGAACGCACACCATCGTGGAAAACGTGACAAGGAATAAGGCGACAAAAGCCATATTATATTGTGAAGATCAGGCTACTTATTTCCTTTTTCCACATCTACTAATTGTGTCCCCGGGGGCCGTCTAGCCCAGGCCACCTTCAAGCTACAGTCACTACAGGAATAAATAACAATGATTATATAATAATATTTTTTATTGTTCAATTTTTTTAAAAACAATGATTATATAATAATATTTTTGAATAAATAACAATACAATGTTAGAAATTACTTTGTTTTTTAATAAATTATTTCATATGGAATAATTCATATCTTTAAATCCGTGAACTGAAATTTGACAAATAAAATGTCTAAGTCAATTAGAAAATTTAGAGGAATTCAAATATGGCATCCATATCATAGAAACATCGATTTTTTTCGAAAATTTGAACTCTTTCGATGAATAGTCCTCGTGGCCGTTTTGACAGTTTCTGCCGATTCAGCCGGAGACGGGTCAAATTTGAACTACGGGTGCCTCGTAATTTGCATCATGATTTAGGTACATGACTACCTATTTCATCAGAGATGCACCAAGATTGTCTCAATATTCAACCCCTAGCTACGAATGGTCATGCCCGCCGTCTAGACTTTTTTCCTAAAACCGGCTTAGAAAATTCCAGACAATTCGAAAAAACAAAAAAGCCAAAATGATGCACGACCTTCGCGTGGTGCCATTATATATGTTCTAGTATCCACCAAAAATAGTAAACTTGGAATACGCGAGTTGTGCTGAAAATTTGTTCACATAAATGAGCTATCTCCTCCAAACATTCTAGGGTTTCGGGCCAAATAGCGGGTGCTATGGCCAAATCCACGACATAGTTTATTGAAATGTGTCTATATTCATCTTGGAAGCACGGACAATGTTGACGAAGAAACTTTTCCTTTTCACTGAATAAAAAAACCATTTTCCATTTTCTGAGTGTCAAAAATGATTTTTTTTTTTGAAGGTCCAACCAAGAATATGTTGCAAACTTGAGAGCTATATTTTGTGAAAATACTAGACCATGTTATATGCACAAATAACCAATTTGTTGCATATTAAAAGGGTTTCCATCCACCTCTCTCGAAAAAGACAAGTTTATGCCGATTCGGTTGGAAATGCGTAAAATTTGAACTACAGGTGCCTCGTAGTTTGCTTATGATTTTTGGCAAAAAAATCTTTGTAAGTACACACCTACCTATTTCATTAGAGATAAAACAAGAGTTTCTCAATATCCACCCCCTAGCTACTGATGGAGTGTAACACACGTTCGTCGAGAGACCCCAAGAGGAAGATATGAAGAGCACAGTAGCAAGTTCCGTCAGAAAGAACCAAGGTTGAATCGACCAGTAGAAGAACAAAATCACTTCTGAAGGTTGTTCTCAGCTGATGTTGGCAGGACACACTACCGGTTCAGCAGCAACGTGGAACCTACACAACACAATCAAATTACTTTGCTCCAAGATTGTCAATCTCATCGGTTTTGCCAAAATCAAAGTGTTAAACGTATAGTGTGGAAAACAATACTTGTTTGCAATAGATAAAAAGAGAACGGTGATGGTTGTAGGAAAACAGTAATTGCAGTAGGAAAACAGTGGTTGCAGTGGTTGTATTATCAATATAAACAAATGGACCGGGGTCCACTATCACTAGTGGTGTTTCTCCGTAAAAGACAGATATCATATTGGGTAAAAAAATAACAGCTGGGCAATTGACAGATATAAAGGCTGCACCGTAGTGCATATGCATGACATAATGATTACTATGTGATTCATGCGGGCATTACTACAAGATTCATAGACTGTTATCCAACAGCATCTATGACTAATAATCCACCCTCGGAGCGTCATCCAATCAAACCTTGGGTATTAAGTTGCAACCAACAGATAATCGCACTAAGCAAACTGTGTAATGTAAACAATGTAAATATCATTGTTTTCTCCCTAAAGGAAACAACACATCCCCCACCCATTACGTTTCTGTCACTCAAGATTGAGTAAAAGGAATGCATGAACACACTATCTAGCATAAAACCTCCTCTTGGAGTTACAAGCATCTACTTGGCCATAACATGTACTAGTAACGAAGAGCATGCAAGATCATAAATAACATAAACATTATAGATTGATAATCATTGGACATAGCATTCAATATTCATTGGATCCCAGCAAACACAATATGTAGCATTATCATAAGATGATCTTGATCATTTTAGGAATTTCACATGATCTAAACATGAGGCATAAAGAGGAGAGAACAACCATCTAGCTACTGCTATGGACCCGTAGTCCAAGGATGAACTACTCACGCATCATTCCGAAGGCGGGCATGGTGGTCAGAACACTCCGGTGATGAATTCCCTTCCCGATAGGGTGCCGGTAAATCTCCAGATTCCTCGCGAACTAGGGTTGACCATGATGGCGGCTGCGGATGTTTTTGGTGGAAAATGATCAGCTATTTAGGGTTAACCCTTGAAGAAGTATAAATAGGCGAAAGGGCAACATCGGTGAGCGGACAGTGGGCCACACCACCAGCTGGCGCAGCCAAGGGGCGCGCCGCCCTATGTTGTGGGGCCTCCAGGGCCCCCCTCCGGGTCCCCTCCGGACTCCTTGTGCACGACAGATTTATAAGACTTCTAGGTTTTGTTTCATCCAATTCCGAGAATATTTCCAGAACAACTTTTCCAAAATAAAAAACTGCAGTAAACGGGAACAGGCTCCGTGGCATCTTGCCAATAGGTTAGTCCCAGAAAATCGATAAAAATGACATAAAGTGTCTATGAAACATGTAGCATATAGTATGGGAACAACATGGAAAATCAGAAATTGTGGATACATTTGAGACGTATCAAGCATCCCCAAACTTAGTTTCTACTCGTCCTCGAGTAGGTAAAACGATAAAACAAATAATTTCTGAGGTGACATGCTACCAACATAAAATTGATCATCGTAGTAATGTAAATCAGGTAAACTAGGATCAAATGAATAAAGGTTGTGGTTTATAGTTGATATCAAATAGAGTAATGTATAAACCATTGGGAAGAACAAAGTAAAACTTTTCAATGAATCAATACTAAAATACAATCAACCGTGCAAGGTTTATTAAAGATGATTTAAGCTTTAAGAACAACAATATAATCATCCAATGAATCAAACTCTCATAAAAACTACTATTAGAATCAATTCAAGTGACAACAATATGAACGTAGGAAAATCATTAAACTAGTTGTGCACTCAAAACAAGAAGGCATTTTGTATTGGTCCCTGGCACCAGGATGTTATGGCTAAAAGAACATTACGGGGGGTTATGCACGTAGGTCAATGGAAAAAATTCTCATACAACTGAAAGTGATCATTAGACAAGAGGAAGTCTTATAATCGAAGTTATGCAAGGAGTAGTGATTTCCACACAATGGATGCACATAGAGATATAAGTGTATGAAAGCTCTCCAATGGAACTAGTGGGGGTGCATCCAACTTGCTTTCCCACGAAGACCTAGAGCACTTTTGAGGAGTCTCATGATTAGAATATACAAGCCAAGTTCTACAACGTAAAGTTCCCCACATAGTAATGCAAGTCATAATATGAAAACTCTCTCGAAACTGAAGTATTGGTGATAAATAAGCACAAGTGTGGAATAAATGATAGTAATGATGCCCCCTCTCTCTTTATTATTCTCTTTGGCCCTTTATTTTTTAGTTTTTGGGATTTTTTTATATATATAACCTCACTGGTAGGGGCAATACTCTATTTTACAATGAATAATCACACTTTTACTACTCATAACTCAAACTGAAATATCTATGATGTATAAAATTAAATGCTCCTATTAGTGTAGCAGTATGAAAAATAACAATAAAGCATGTCTTGAAGTAACATAATGAAGATGGATTTTGTATGGCAATATATCTCAGAATAGCTATGGAAATGACATGATAGGTAGGTATGGTGGCTGTTTTCAGGAAGATATTTTTGGCTTACGTGTAGAAGAACAAAGTCCTCCCACAGGGTTTGGATGTACTGGCAAAGTTTGCACCAACTTCTCAATATGAGAATGGGCAATGCACATTACCTAAGAGGCTACCAAATATGAATGGTGGAAGTGCCAGAAAACCGCAACTTAGAGGTCACAAGTGAAAAGATTACAACTAGAAATATGATCTTATAAGGCATAATGAAGATCACTCAAAGAGGGTCTCTGACAGTGAAAAGTCACAGTTGGCTACCCCGACCGTAGCGCGTAACAAAAATCAATTATAATTCCTATTAGCAAAGGAAGTCATATACCATTATCCTATCAACTGGTTATTTGAATGTGGCACAACAACAAATAATCAAGTGAAGCAGTTTAGTGATCTACAACAATATGCAAGTCTTTTCAGTTATACCATCTGCCAGATGTAGCATTTTTTATTTCCATCAAACACCATTAAATATATATTTTAACACAAACTCTCCAACTAATATATCAATGAAACAAGAGAGTACTACTACTACTACTCTACTAGAACTAATAGCTCTGAATAAGAGATCCATAAAAAACGGGAGCTAAAAGAATTTGCAGCAACTAGAAGAAAAACTAAGAATATGGGCATGACGAATATTCATATGAAAAAACGGAGCGTGTCTCTCTTCCACACAAGAATGTTGGGTTCCAACTATATTTATTGCAGCAAGGAAAAACAAAATAAAAACAAACAGCCGCTCCAAATAAAGTGCATATGATGTGACCGAATAAAAATATAGTTTGACTAGAAGTGACCTGATAAGTTGCAGATGAAGAAGGGGATGCCTTGGGCATCCCCAATCTAATACGCTTGAGAATTCTTAGAATTTGCTGGGATGAACCACGGGGGCATCCAAAAGCTTTGTCTTTTCACTCTTCTTGATCACATTATATCATCCTCTTCTCTTAACCCTTGAAAGCTTCCTTCACACCAAACTCAAAATAATTCTCATTAGAGGGTTAGTGCATAATCAAAAATTCACATGTTCTGCATGGACACAAGCATTATTAATACTTTTTAACCATTAGTTACAGCCACTGATGTTTTATGGAGAAAATAAATCCACTCAACATAGTAAAAGAGAGAATGCAAGAAAAAAAGGCATAATCTGTCAAAACCAAATAAGTCTATAAAGACAAATTTTGTTGAGGCACTTACCCTTCTCAAATAAAAAAACATAAAACTAGAAGAAGTTTCGGAATTAGCTAAGGATTAAGAATCAAAATTTGCAGGTAATTTTGATCTTTCTGTGATTTTACACGGAATTAACAGTGAATAGCAGAAATCGGTTTTCTCCGCAGAAATATAAATCTAACACTAACTTTCGCTAGAGACTTTACTTGGCACAAAGGAGTCGCTACAGGAGTAAACAACACCTTGACTCAAACAAAACAGATAAAAACTATGCAAAAATAAAAACATGGGTTATCTCCCAAGAAGTGCTTTTCTTTAAAGCCTTTCAGCTAAGCATAGAGAGAATCAAGTGTTTTCAAATGAAGAACCATCCAAATTGAGATCGTAAACATTTTCAACAATGCATTGTATTTTATCTAAATGAGTTTCAGATGTTACTCTTTTAACACTTTTAGGTTTACTACTTTCATCAAATAGGTTTTTACGAACAATCCAGTCAAAATTCTTTTTTAGGGCTTCATGCAGTGCTACTAGTTTAAAGAGGATTTGTACTTTCCGCTCGTTTTCATTTTTATGTTTAGATTTTTCAAGAGTACCAGCAACATCTACACATGAGCCTAGAATATTAAAGCGATAAAAAAAAAATTCTAGCTTCTATAACAACAATTTTCTAGCTTCAAAATTATTTAAGCATGGTTTCCAAGATAAAATTTCTTTTTATCAATATCTTCAATATTATTCAAGTTGAGGAACAATTTCTGCACTATGGTGTGTGTGCTGCATGTGGACACCCGTTCGTTAGTAAACCCCAAGTGCAAGGTGTGAAGAGTGCAGCAGCTTGAATCAACCAGTAGGAGAAACAAGAAACTTATGAAGGTTGATGCAGTTGATATTGGTCGGGCGCACTACCGGTTCAGCAGCAACGTGGAACCTACACGACACAATCAATTCACTTTGCCCCAACGAAGCAGTAAGCTTGTCACCGGTTTTGCAGAAACCGAAGAGGTTAAACGTATATGGTGTGGAAAACAGTAGGAAAATAATGTGAAAACAGTATTAGCATTGTGAAAATAGTGATTTAAGTGGTTGTATTATCAGTATGAGGAAAATGGACCGGGGTCCATAGTTCACTAGTGGTGTCCCTATATCAAAGATAAATAACATGTGTGGAGAACAAATTACAGCTAGGAAATTTATAGATATTTAAACATGCATGCCATGATGATTACTATGTGATTCATGTGGGCATTACAACAAGACTCATAGACCGTTATCCAACTGCATCATGACTAATAATCCACCCTCAGAATGTCATCTGAGCAATCCTTGGGTATTAAGTTGCAAGAAACATATAATCTCATAAAGAAAAGTGTGTAATGTAAACAATGTGAACATCATTGTTTTCTCCCTAATGGCAACAACACATCCCCCATTCATCACGTTTCCGTCACTCGAGCACAAATGCAAGGGAGGCATGAACGCACTATCGAGCATAAATACTCACTCTTGGAGTCAGTAGCATCTACTTGGCCAGAGCATCTACTAACAACAAAGAGCATGCAAGATCATAAATAACATATACATGAAAAGAACATGATAGATTGATAATCAAGAGACATAGCATTCAATATTCATCGAATCCTAGGAAACACAACGTGTAGCATTACAATAAGATGATCTTGATCATGTAGGGCAGCTCATAGGATCTAAACATGAGGCATAAAGTGCAGAGAACAACCATCTTCCTACTGCTATGAACCTGTAGTCCAAGGATGAAATACTCACGCATCATTCCAGAGGCGGGCATCATGGTGTAGAGCCCTCCGACAATGATTTCCCTCCAGGAAGGGTGCCGTTGAGAGCTCCAGGACCCTCCCAAACTAAGGTTGACGATGACGGCAGCCTCGGGTGTTTTTCGTGGAAAAGGCTTATTGTTTTAGGATTAACCTCCCGAGGCATAAAGTGTATAGCAAACATATATCAAATAACATGAAAACAACATGGAAAATCAGAAATTACGGATACGTTTATGACGTATCAACATCCCCAAGGTTAGTTCCTACCCGTCCTCGAGTAGGTAAACGACAAAACAAAAAATTTCTGAGGTGACATGCTACCAAATAAACTTGATCACCGAAATTCTAAAAGCATATGTAAGCTGAGATCGTAGGAAAACAGTGGTTGAAGTTGTTGTATTATCAGTGTAAAGAGACGGACCAGGGTCCACAGTTCACTAGTGGTGTCTCTCCATAGAAGATAGATAGCATGTTGGGTAAACAAATTACAGCTGGGCAATTGATAGATATAAAGGCTGCACCATTGTGCATATGGATGACATGATGATTACTATGTGATTCATGTGGGCATTACAACAAGATTCGTAGACTATTATCCAAATGCGTATATGACTAATAATCCACCCTCGAAGCGTCATCCGATCAAAACTTGGATATTAAGTTGCAAGCAACAGATAATCGCAATAAGCAAAGTTTTTAATGTAAACATCGTTGTTTTCTACCTAATGGCAACAACACATCCCCGACCCATTACGTTTTTTTCACTCGAGCGTGAGTAAAAGGGAGGAATGAACCCACTATCTAGCATCTATACCCCCTCTTGGAGTTACAAGAATATACTTGGCCAGAGCATCTACTAGTAACAGAGCGCATGCAAAATCATAAATAACATATACATGATTAACATGATAGATTGATAATCATTGAACATAGCATTCAATATTCATCGGATCCCAACAAACACAACATGTAGCATTACAATAAGATGATCTTGATCATGTTACGCAGCTCACAAGATCTAAACATGAGGCATAAAGAGCAGAGAATAACCATCTAGCTACTCCTATGGACCCATAGTCCAAGAATGAACTACTGATGTGTGTGAACACATGTTCGTTGGTAGACCCTAAGAGGAAGGTATGAAGAGCACAGTAGAAAGTTTTCCTCAGAAAGAAACCAAGGTTGAATCGACCAGTAGGAGGAAGGAGTAACTTTAGAAGGTTGATGCAGCTGAGATGGCAGGGCGCACTACCGGTTCAGCAACAACGTGGAACCTACACAACACAATCAAATCACTTTGGCCCAACGAAGCAGTGAGGTTGTCAATCTCAACGGTTTTGCTGAACACAAAGAGGTTAAACGTATGGTGTGGAAAACCGTATGAGAACAGTAGCAGCAGTGTGAAAACAATGGAAACGGTGTGTGTGTTATCAGTATGAGAAAATGGACCGGGGTCTAGAGTTCACTAGTGGTGTCTCTCCATAGAAGATAAATAACATGTGTGGTGAACAAATTACATCTGGGCAATTGAAAGAAATGAAGGCTGCACCGTACTGTATATGGAAGACATAAAGATTACGATGTGATTCATGCGGGCATTACAACAACATACATAGACCATCATCCAACTGAATCTATGACTAATAATCCACCCTCCGAATATCATCCGAAAAAACGTTGGGCATTAAGTTGCAAGCAACAGATAATCGCAGTAAGCAAAGTGTGTAATGTAAACAATGTAAACAAAGTAAACATCGTTGGTTTCTCCCTAATGGCAACAACACATCCTTCATCTGTCAGGTTTCTGTCACTCGAGCACATATGCAAAGGAGGCAAGAACCCACTATCGAGCATAAATACTCCCTCTTGGAGTTACTAGCATCTACTTGGCCAGAGCATCTACTAATAACGGAGAGCATTCAAGATCATAAATAACATATGCATGAAGATAACATGATAGATTGATAACAAGAAGACATAGCATTCACATTCATCGGATACCAGCAAACACAGCATGTGGCATACAATGAGATGATCTCAATCATGTAAGGCAGCCCACGAGATCTAAACATGAGGCATAAAGTGAAGGAGACAACCAGCTATCTACTGTTATGGACCCGTAGTACAGGGATGAACTACTCATGCATCACTTCGGAGGAGGGCATGGTGGTGTAGACCCCTCCGGTGATGAATTTCCCTCCCGGCAGGGTGCCGGGGAGAGCTCCAGAACCCTCCCGATCTTGGGATGACGATGACGGCGACCTCGAGTGTTTTTCATGGAAAAGTGATCTCTTCCTAAGGTTGTCGTATCGGAGGAATAAATAGGCGAAAGGGCTATGGCGGTGGACGCCCGAGGGGCCCACACCACACCCTTGCGCGGCCAGGGGCGCGCAGCCCTATGGTGTGGACCCCTGTGGCCCCTCTCCGGGCCTCTTTGGGACTCCGTGGAACATTCGGGATTTCTAAGACTTCCAGGCTTCGAGTTTTTCAATTCCGCGAATATTTCCGGAACAACTTTTCTAGAACTAAAAACAACATAACACAAGGAACTGGCTCTGTGGCATCTTGTCAATAGGTTAGTCCTGGAAATCGATAAAAATGACATACAGTGTATAGCAAACATGTAGGAAATAACATGAAAAAAACATGGATCATCAGAAATTAAGGATACATTTATGGCGTATCAACATCCCCAAGCTTAGTTCCTACTTGTCCTCAAGTAGGTAAACGATAAAAACACATAATTTCTGAGGTGACATTCTACCAACATAAACTTGATAATCAATATTGTAAAAGCACATGTAAGATGAGATCATAGTACTTTAAACACAAGCATGACAGATATAATTATAGCAAAAAATATGGCAATCACTTTGCATCATGAGAAGTAACACGAATAAAAGATCATGAATAACAATGCATTGAAAGTTATACGTTTGTTTCAATTATAGAGAAAACATAGCAAAGTGATATTTCGCTTGTCCTTAATTAAGAGTGGGGCAAAACATAAATGCCAAGACACCTTCAAAGTTTATGAGGAAGACTCGAACAAATAATTTGAGAGCAAACAATAAGACATCATTAATCAATTAATAATGTTTCTGTGACAAATGCACATTAAACTCAGAATGGCAACTATGCTCTCTCAACTGTGCATAAAGTTAGAAGATGGAGACTCAACATAAAAGTAAAACAAATTCCCTTCGCAGAGGGAAGCAGGGATTAACTCGTGTGCTAGAGTTTTTATTTTATTAAACAGAGGTATAAAATGTTTGACACTCCTCCCAACCATCTTACACAAACCATGGCTAACCGAATCCTCGGGTGCCTGACAACAATCACATACCGCGGAGGAGTGTCTATTTTTTAGAGAGGTATATGTACGAATGGTAAACAGAAAATACAGTACGTCACGAGCCAACTAGACTTGACAAGAGTGGCTCCCATTGAAGGACGCAACTGGTGTATAAGGTCATCCCGCTTTCTATTTTGTTTACACAATTATTCTTTTACATATATATCAGGGGCAAAAATAGTGAAGAGAATTTGTTTGTATTAATTTTAGTTGGGCACCCCGCTGCCAGCTCTTCTACCAATTGGATAAGCGAATGAATCCACTAGTCTAGGGTATGAAACTCCAATCAACAAGTGAGATAAAGATTCTCCATTTACATCCTCCTAAGATAAAAAAGGAACACAAAACAAGAGTACAAATAGTTTTGAAGGTAACACATGTAGGTACGTATGGTGGACACATTTGGCAAACTTTGGTTTTTGGGAGTTGTATGCACGAGTAGAGATCATACTCAATACAGGTGGAGGCTATCAAAAGACTGGGAGCAACAAATCAAGAGAGCAATAATGGCCATAATTATGCATGGCGACAAAAACATCATTAATCAAAGCATAAATGGTACCACAAGTTCAAAAACTAAATGATCATAGAGTCTATGAGTAACTCGTTTGTAGTCATAAACCTGGTGTAAGCATGCGCCAAGTCAAACAAAAAAACATTCAAAGGAGAACACCACAAATTTGTGCTTCAATATGACAAGAATAACTCATGATTCTTTCAATGGCACATTAAACACTCTCAACTATTTGAGAAAAATCGTGCTAAAAAATAACCACTAGGATTTACAATTAAATAAAATCTAGCATGATATGAAAAAGTCTAGCCACAGTCTATACAAGCATCTATTTTCATCGTTATAAATTCTACTACATGCAGCAATTTCTTTTCCCAACAAGCACCATACAAAATATGTTTTAACGAAAACTCTCTAAACGATACAACCAACAAGAATGAGAGTACTCACATAACTCTACTAAAACTAACATCTCTCAATAAGAGATGCAATGAAAACATGAGCTAAAGATGAATTTTTGCAGCAGCTAAAAGAAGAACTAAGAATACGAGCATAACGAGTATTCAAAAGAAAGAATGGAGCGTCTCTCTCTCCCAAACAAGGATTCTAGGTTCCATTGATGTTTATTGCAGCAAGGAAATAAAAGAAAACAAAAGAAAACCGAACGAAAAATAACAGACCCTCCAAGTAAATTTCATATGATGTGACCGAATAAAAATATAGTTTCACTAGAAGTGACCTGATAAATTGTTGATGAAGAAGGGGATGCCTTGGGCATCTCCAAGATTAGATGCTTGAGTATTCTTAAAATCTACTATTATGAACCATGGGGGCATCCCCAAGCTTTGACCTTGCACTCTTCTTGATCACATTATATCACCCTCTTCTCTTGACCCTTCAAACTTCCTTCACACCACACTCAAAGTGTAATTCACATTAGAGGGTTAGTGCAACAATAAAAAATCCATGGGTTCTGTATGGGTACAAGTGCTATTGATACTTTTAAACATTATCTACAGACACTGATGTTTTGTGAAACAAAGAAATCCACTTGACATCGTAAAAGAGCAAATGCAATAAAATGGAAGAATCTGCCAAAACTAGAACAATTTGTAAAGAATAATTTTTTGGGGCACTTACATTACTCAATTCAAAAAAATTAAAGAACAAAACAGTTGCAAAATTAGTTGAGGAATAAAGACAAACACTTTCAGGTCATTTTGATCTTTCTGGATGTTTCAAGATTGTTTAAAGTGGACAACAGTAATCTGTTTCCTGGGCAGAAATCCAAAACCAACTCCGACTCTAGTCAGAAACTTCACTTGGCACAACTAAAACATGAAAATAAATATACAAAGGAGTTTCTACAGAAGTATACAACCCCTTGAATCAAAGAAAACACAGAAAAACAATTCAAAAATAAAAAACCATGCATTATTTCCCAAGAAGTGATTTTCTTTAACGCCTTTTAGTTAGGCCCAGAAAAGTAGATTCACATGTTTTAAATGAAGAAGATGCTCACATAAGAAATATGCATTAAGAAAAAGAGAGCATAAAGAAGTAAGTATAAAACAAATTTAAGTCTAACCCACTTCATATGCATTGGAATCTTGAAAAGAAATGAATTAAAGAAGCTCAAACTAGAAATCATGGGAAAGTAGAACAAGAGCAACTTCAAAACTTTCAACAAAAATAGAGGTGTTTTAGTAACATGAAAATTCCTAGAACCATATTTTCCTCTCTCATAATAATTTCCAGTAGCATCATGAACAAACTCAACAACATAATTACCACATAAAGCATGTTTGTCATGGTCTAAAAGCACACAATTCATATCAAGCTCAAAAATAGTGGGTTTGAAATTTAAAATCAGCTCCTCTTTGTCCCCACTTTTAGCAATATTAAAACAAGATGATTGATCACTCATAAAATTTATGGGCCAAATTATAGCAATCATATTTCCAGTAGCATTAGAATTTATAACATCAAGTAACATAGGACCATCATTAAGAGCATTATCATATAAATTTTCTAAACAAACATTCTCATTGTCATGCATATGAATAGTTGGAATAAATAGAGGATTGTCATAAGATTTATCAAAGTAGCATGGATTCTTATAAATAACTATAGCAATATCATTCTCACAAGTTTCATTCATAGTAGTATCAAGATCACAAGTATAGCAAGCATCAATTTCATCAAAAAGGGATATTTCAAAACAATCAATATGATCATCACAATTATGAATTAAAGAGTTACTATCATTGGGAGGTAGACATGGGTTCCATTCTTCCTCCTCTTTATCATCACTCTCCTCCTCTTTTTCATCTTGTGAGCTTCCTGATTCAAAAACTTCTTCTTCCATAGGCTCATGCAAGGCATTAGTCTTCTCCTTAGGTTGAGAGCATTTATTAAAATATTCCATTATGTAGTAATTACAATCCTTGTAATTATCAAAGCAATATTCTAGTATAGCATAAATCTCGTATTTATAAGGTGCATCATCAATACTTTCAAGTAAATAGGCAATTTTGAATGCACCCTTCCAAGAAATAAATTCTTCAATTTGTTCCACATCATATAATTCATAATTTCCCTTAACATAACAAGATATGGTAACATTATAATTATAATAACATTGAAAATGGAGGTGTTTATACCTCATACAGCAACATGATTTATCAAAGCAATAAGTAACATTATAAGTAGAGCACAAGTTTCTAGCAATGATATATAATTTATTAATTTGATGCCATAAGTGTTTCCCTTTTTTTTGACAAGCGGTGTTCCATATAACATTTTTGTTGATCTTCGTGAACCCATCTTTCCAATAAGATCTAGTTTCAAAGACATCAAACATTGATAGCAATAATGATAAAGCAAGTAAAAAAATTAAAACAATAACAAAGTAAAACTGATTGGAAGTGAGAGACTCCCCATGCAGAAATTCTCTTCCGTCCCGGCAATGGCGCCAGAAAAGTCCTTGATGCGTGTGAACACACATTCGTTGGGAGACCCCAAGAGGAAGGTATGAAGAGCACTGTAGCAAGTTTCGCTCAGAAAGAAACCAAGGTTGAATCGACAATTAGGAGGAAGGAGTAACTTCAGAATGTTGATGCACCTGAGATGGCAGGGCGCACTACCTGTTCAGCAGCAACGTGGAACCTACGCAACACAATCAAATCACTCTGGTGTGGAAAACGGTATGAGAACAGTATGAAAACACATGGTGTGGAAAACGGTATGAGAACAGTATGAAAACAGCAGCATTTGTGTGAAAGAGTGGAAACATTGTGTATTATCAGTATGAGAAAATGGACCGGGGTCCATAGTTAACTAGTGGTGTCTCTCCATAGAAGATAAATAACATGTGTGGTGAACAAATTACAGCTGGGCAATTGACAATAATGAAGGCTGCACTGTAGTGCATATGCAAGGCTTAAAGATTACTATGTGATTCATGTGGGAATGACAACAAGATACATAGACCGTCATCCAACTGCATCTATTAATAATAATCCACCCTCCGAATATCATCCGAACAAACATTGGGTATTAAGTTGCAAGCAACAGATAATCGCAGTAAGCAAAGCGTGTAATGTAAACAATGTAAACTAAGTAGACATCGTTGTTTCCCCATAATGGGAAAAACACATCCTCCATCCGTCACGTTTGTCGCTCGAGCACAGATGCAAAGGAGGCATGAACCCACTATCGAGCATAAATACTCTCTCTTGGAGTCACTAGCATCTACTTGGCCAGAGCATCTACTAATAACGGAGAGCATGCAAGATCATAAATAACATATGCATGAAGATAACATGATAGGTTGATAATCAGAAGACATAGAATTCAACATTCATCGGATCCCCGCAAACACAACATGTGGCATTACAATAAGATGATCTCGATCATGTAATGCAGCTCACGAGATCTACACACGAGATCTCCCGTGGTCCAGGGATGAACTAGTCACGCATCACGTCGGATGATGGCATGGTGGTGAAGAGCCCTCTTGTGTTGATTTTCCCTGCCAGCAGGGTGCCAGGGAGAACTCCAGAACCCTCCCTGTCTCGGGATAATGATGACGATGGCCTCGGGTGTTTTTCGTAGAAAAGTGGACTCTTTTTAGGTTTGTCGTATCGGGGGGGGGGTGGGGTAAATAGGAGAAAGCGCGATGGCGGTGGACGCCCGAGGGGCCCACACCAACCCTAGGCGCGGCCAGGGGGCGCGCCGCCCTATGGTGTGAACCCCCTGTGGCCCCTCTCCGGGCCTTTTCGGGACTCCGTGGAACCTTTGGGAATTCTAAAACTTCCGGGCTTCTAATTTTCCAACTAGGGGGATATTCCCAGAACAACTTTTATGAAACGAAAAACAGCAGAAAACAGGGAACTGACTCTATGGCATCTTGTCAATAGGCTAGTGTCAGAAATCGATAAAAATGACATAAAGTGTATAGAAAACATGTAGTAAACAACATGGAACATCAAAAATTAAGGATACATTTATGACATATCAATATCTCCAAGCTTAGTTCCTACTCGTCCTCGAGTAGGTAAACGATAAAAACACATAATTTCTGAGGTGACATGCTACCAACATAAATTTGATCATCAATACTCTAAAGCATATGTGAGCTGAGATCATAGTACTTTAAACACAAGCATGATAGATATAATTATAGCAATAAAACATAGTGATCACTTTGCATCATGAGAAGTAACAAAATTAAAATACCATGAATAATAGTGCATTGAAAGTTATACGTTTGTTTCTAGTATAGAGAAAACATAGCAAATCGATATTTTGCTTGTCCTTAAGAGTGGGGCAAAACATAAATGCCATGACACCTTCAAAGTTTAAGAGGAAGTGACGTGGGGATGACTCCCAGGACTATCAGATGAGCCTACCCGGTGACGTGGGGACACTCAACACGTCCCCTACTTGAGCCTACCGGCTCCTACTCTACGGGAAGCCCACTCAAAGGCCCATACGGGTCCAAGGAGCTATAATCGATTTCTTGAAGCACAAGAAAATAACTCCTACTCGTAGTCTATTAGGACACATGTAAACCCCTCCTGGCTCCATATATAAAGCCAGGAGGGAGGAGAGAAAGGAGGGACAAGATACAAGCCACAACTAGACTAGACAATATATGGTACACCCCGTGCACACCCCGACGGTATCGCCATTGTAACAGGTCGACTATCTCGCCATAATACAGACCAGACAGGCATGAGTAAGGGTTTTACCTCTACGAGGGCCCCGAACCTGGGTAAATCTTGCCTCCTTGTTAGCCGTCGAGATCACCAGCGCGTACATCGTTCCTCTAGTCGAAATCCTACCGGTTGACCCGAGGGATTTGTTGATACGACTCATCGACAATTGGCGCTGCCTATGGGAACGACATGCGTTGGATCTACGGTCTCGCTTGCCTCATCTATATCAAGCTTCGGGTCCTTCAACTTCACCGAGCACTCGCCGGCATCGCGCACGGCCTTCATCGTCCTCGTTGACATCGTTTTTTGCGCGCAGGCTGCAGGAAAGTAGCAACGTACATATTGCGGACGCCATCAACGGAGACTCAAAACTCATATGGAAAATTCCTTCGGTGGAAAGATCCGAAATCAAATTATCTATCGTCTCTAAAACGAATCGGCCGATTCCGCCGGTTATATCTCTGTGGATGACCTAACACTGAAGCCCTGTGAGAATCTAGCGGAACTCCGCGCGACTTTGGAAGAACAATTCCCGCGGTCGACTCGGACATCAATTCGAAGATCACACCATTGAAAATCTGTGAAATACAACCCCGCACAACTCTGTCGTTTTTGAGCCAATTCCAACGGTTATAAGTTTTCCGCATGTTCGTCTCTTGGCTTCATACTTTTCTGAAAATACACAAAATTCCCTAAGTCAAAATTTGATGCTACACTAAGTATAATTCCCTAAGTTAGAAAAAAGAGTAATTATATGTTCCAGGTCCATTTCATCATATTTGCATATAAATAATAGCTAATGGTACTTATAGCTAAACAAGTTAGAAAAAAGAGTAACTATATGTTCCAGATCCTTATTTCAATTATAAAAGCAACATTGATGAAATATTTAAACTTATCAATACACACCAAGAGTTACATAGCTCGGGTCCATTTTATTTAACCCTAATAAATCACGATCGAATAATATCACTTATACATATTCATGACATCTCTCAAACTAATTAACGCCGACCGGGTCCTAAGCCGCGGGGTACTGAGTCGCGGGTGCTACGCATCCATAGGTAAGGAACCCTCACAGGGTCATAGCTCACGTAGTAAGGAACCCTCCGAATAATCGACCAACCGCTTCTATACTCCCTATCGAGCAAGTACATGTAGCGACGGACGTGCTCGTCCACCTCCCTGATACGCTGATGTACCACCTCCTTAGGGGCCGGCTATCTCCGCACCGACCGTGGCCCACGCGATCACCACCAAAGAATATCCGGGTCGAGCACGTCACCCGGATTTCTCACCAAGCCGCGTATCCCGGTAGTAAGGACCTCCTAGTGCCAGCCCGGCGGGGCCCAATCCCGAACATCGCCCGTAGGGTCCAACGGAGACATAAACTAAAAACAGATCCAGACTAAATAAATATTCCTAATTAAGTAAAATACCTTAGTGTTTCTAACTTAGTAAAAAAATAGTAAATGGGGAAATATGACATAAATAAGATGAAAGTTAAACACAAAGGATCAAATTGGCCCTTCTCATATCTTGGGCTTGTTACGATGTAGTATACGTGATGGTGATCCAGAGAAGAATAAAGATAAGGGTTTCTGAACTTCGTTGAAACTAACCAAAATCACATACGTAAGTGTTTGTGAGATCTGAACAAAGTTGGACCATTTCGTGCACATACATAATGGGGATATTATCCATAGCCCCGTCCGGAGCTATGAAAAATATCCCCATTACGTATATGTACCAAACGGTGCAACTCAGTTCTGATCTCACTAACAATATGCGATATTCCTTAGTTCCAACCGAAACCCTCATCTTCATCATTTCCCCGGATCACCACCGTCTGTAGTACCTCGTAACAGGAACAAGATGGTCATCGGGCCTTGATGTGAAGTCGGACCTTCACATTTTGTGCTTGTTACGAGGAAAGTACACGTGATGGCGATGTGGGGCAAGGAAGGGTTTCAGGAGTTCTCTGAAACTAAACAAAATCATATATGTAATAGTGAGATCCGGAAAAATTATACCCTTTTATGCACATGCATAATGGGGACATTCTTCATAACCCCCGAAAGGGATTTCTGAGGAATGTCACCATTACGAATGTGCACCAAAGGGTTCAACTTCGTCGGGATCTCACGAACCATATTACATATGTGACATTATTTAGTTCCAAAGAAATCCATAAACCCTCTGTCGCACCCGGACTTCTAAAGGATACTCGCCGTTCCGTTGAACAGTAGTAGATTGGATTACGGGGCTTACCGGCACCCGCGTCCTCTTACGAGTAGGCCAACACACGTATGTGTGACAACCAACCCCTATCTGTTCAGCGTCGACGTAAACTATCCCATAGAAATCAGGATACTACCATTGACGTACTTCATACCATACACACATGGTACGTCAACGGCTTGTAACAGAATGATAGCACAACATATCTCTAAGACACAAAAGATTGAAATAAGTTGCAAATAGCTCTCAATAGAGCAGAGATAGCAAATACAATCATCCAGAGGACACATGTCCCAACATAACATCATTACATCTCAGCGGAAGCATTCAAAGGGGGTCTGAGTACAGAAAAATCCAAATAGGCTTAAGAAGCCGGGAAAGAAAGAAAGACGGAGCCCATCCACGTAGTCTCGGATCCTGCCCGGGTCCGCTACCTACTCGTCAGCAGCCTCGTCAAACTCCACGTAGTAGCCGTCACTGGGATCCTCGTAAGCGTAGTCTGCGGAAACCACAGCCCCAAAGGGGTCAGTACATAAACGTACTGGCAAGCAAGACTCACAGTTCACCAAAGTGTAACCCGTCAACACCAAGCTTTGGGTTCAACGGAAGAAAAGGGTGATACAAAAGATGCGGCAGCTGGCTGCACTAACCAACTACAGAACACTACAACTTCCAACTAACAGAAAGGGGATAAGATAGCGTAAAGTAACCAACTGAAAGATAACATCAAACAAACCCATCCTGGATCTCGCCCCTTATCCAAAGAAGCAATCCGAGGATAACTCACACAGTTGGATTAATGAATAATGGATCAAATTGTTGTGTCGGTAAGTCTATTACTAGTCAAGTTATCAATAGTTAGGTGTAAGTTGTTCTGAGTACTTGTTAGCCAGTACTTTCACCAAGTCAACCATAACCGCGGAAAACACGGCTTCTCGAGAAGATTTATCCCTGCAGGGTTGCACCAATTTGGCCGTACACGTATGAATAACCCGCCAGATGGGATGCCTCCCACCAAGCGGGGCACTCAACACAACTCAACTCTTCTTCGCATCAATCCCAAAGCACCTTGGGCGCACGGCTAATCAAGCCCCGAAGAAAAGGGACCCTCATAGCACTCTAAGACCGTGTCCCCCTATATGCCGACTACAAAAGTTCCACCCTGCGCTGGGCTCGCAAAAACATGCATGCGGCAAATGGAAAACACGAACTAAATGAGGCGATTTGGACGAGATGCGAATCGAATCAAATTGAGGGGGGCGCCCATACTAGCTTCCCACATGCGGGTAGTGCGCTCATCATGGATCAGTAGACAAGACCCTTTTCCTATTAGGGTCGACACTAGCAGGCCTCAAAACCACACATGGCCTCCTGCCGGTGCCTTATCAGCATATTATTATTAACAGGTTGAATGATTAACATCGAGCCCCCCAGAACATAATAGAGGTATAGTAACTGAAAGTAACGGGTAATAGACTCGATCAAAACAACCAAAGCATGCTAGTAAGACACTGGCTCAAACAATGGGGTTGTAGGAGTGGAGGTGAGGCAATATCAGGGTTAAGGGATTCATGTGATAGGTTCGTATCAGAAACAACTATACATAGGGCTAGCAAAATAGACAACGGAAAGTATCGGTAACCAATGTTGAAAAGGAACACAGTGGTTCATGTGAGTGATAACTTGCCTGCAAACTCAGCAGCCTGGTACTGAGCTAGATCCTTAGAAGGGGTGCTGTAAAGATCGTCTGTCTCAACATCGTCGTCTATTCGAGAAGAAGCAAACAAACAAGACAGAAATATAAACAATCAATACCATGGCATAGTGCACAATCATGGGATGATGCATGTCAAGTTAATGGTTGCATCAAAATAAACTAGTTGACATGGTAACACAATTTAAATGGACACATATGCAATTTTTGAGTTGCATATGAAGAGCCCATGAATTTTTGGTGGAACAATTGTTTTCCAATTAACCAATAGGTGAAAATGGATTAGTATGATGCATGGATGAGGAAAACACAAAAATAACAACAATAGAACCAATTTAAAATAGGGTTTACCAATTTAGAAATTTAGTTATTAATTTAGGGAATTTTTGGTTCCTTAAAGGGGTTACACAAATAGTTGTTGTTTTCACCACTTTAAATTGTGCAAAATAAATAACAAAATTCATATTTGAAAAGAATACAAGATTTTAGTTGGATTACATGTTTCAAATATTGAAAAAGGGATTAGGATGAATTTATTATGACTTAAACAATATTAAACAAGTTTTAATTGAATTTAAAACAAGTTTGAATTTTATTTGAATTTTATTTGTTCAAAACATAAATTCAAGTTCACATTTGAAAAGTTTATGTTTTCCTGGTTTGAAAACATATTTTGCATGTTCAAAAATAATTTAAATTGAGCAAGTTATGATTTTATTAAATTTAAATGATTTAAACAAGGTTTAAATTATTTAGGCAATTTAAATTATTCAAACCATGAAACAAAATTTATATTTGAAAAGGTTATTTGAAATAGCATGGAAAACATATTTTATTTGCATTTTTTGGAATTAGTATGAATTACTTATGGATTTTAGCAAATTGCAATTGAATTATTTGAATTCAAATTTGAATTGCATTTTGAAAATTCAAAACAGAAAACAAATGCTATAGATAGATAGACAATTTAATTTAGAGCAGTGCACATATTTTATTTTTATTAATTGGAGTTATAAAATAAGAGTTATTAACTATTTCATTTTGAGGACCAATCTGTGAAATAAAAGGACTGGTTTTGAAAACAGAAAGTTTAAAAACATTTGTTACCGCACACAGGGCTACCCTAGCCACTGCCAGTGGGCCTAGGGCCACTGTGCGCTTGCGTGGCAAGTGTGTGGCTGACAGGGGGCCCTCCCTGTCAGCGCTGCGGGGCAAAAAGGGTGGGATTTCTCCCGTGCGAGGCCAGGATTTGAACCCTGAACCTCTCGCTCGCGTGCGCAGTGCTGAACCAGTGCGGTGTTTCGAGTTTGTTGTCAGTATACGCCGCGCGGGGAGGATAAGGTTCCAAACTCGCTAACTAAATTTTTACTGAAACTCGCGCAAGCTCTGAACTTGACAGAAACGGAGCGGGCTGGCGGCGATCAACGTGGCCCTGCTGCGCCGTGGTTGTGCTCGTGGGTGGATGCAATGCGTGCACGGATCCGTGATGCAGAGGGTACTGAGAGGAGGACACGGTGGAGGCTCAGCTGCTGCTCACCGGCGATTGGAGTCGTGGCAGAGGCCCGGGGACGAGCTCGACGGCGACAGCTGCGGACGGCGGCGACAATCCAGTCGATGGCGAGCTCAGCGGCGGTGTCCAAACGGAAGAGGAAGTCGTGGTGGTTTGGTTTCGGGGGTTAGGAGGGTAGGTGGTTGTGAGAGGCGGCGGTGATCGTCGAAGTTCAGAGAACGGCGGCGGTCGGAAGCAGTGACAGAGGTGGTGGAATTCGCCGGGGAGAGAGAGCTTGGCGGCGGCGCGAGGGGATAGGGGGGTAGCTAGGTTTAGGGCGGCGCCAGGGGGTCTAGGGGGTCTTTATAGCCCTAGGGCTTGGCTCCTGGCCGTCGCTGCGGCACGGCTGCCGCCGTGGCGCCCTCGGATGCGCGCCGTACACGAAGACGACGGGGGCGTCCGCGCGAAGGGGTACCGAGCCACGCGGTAGATTAGTTGGGCTGGGCCCTGCGCTAGGTTAGCTGCCGCGCGCGCTGTTTTTTTTTCCTTTTTTTTTTGTTCTGCTGTTTTTTTTTGTAGCAAATGGAAATGGAAGCAAATGATAGGTTTTTGAGTTTTAAAAATTTATGGAAAAATCATGTGGGTTAATTAGGTCAATATATACCAAATGTCAACTTTAGTTTTCAAAAACATTTGAATTATAGTGCTGTTTGAATTTGGAGTGTATTTGATTGAATTTTATGATTAATTGGTTATTGAAACAATATTTTTAAAATAGGGTGATCAAATGAATTTAATTGGAAACAAAGAGCACAAAATGTTTTGGTTATTTTTATAATTTCAAATCGGTGTGCTGTTTGAATGTTTTTGATGTGCATTTGAAAGCAATTTGGAATTAATTAATTGAAATAAAACCACCATTTTATTAGTTGATTCATTATGGAATGATTGGAAATAAAATGAGAATTTGGATTGCAATTTTGATTTGAAAAATATTGTAACATGACAAGTATGAAACACATCATTTGAAATTGTTTGAATTTCCATTATGAAAACAGAGTAACAACAGATGCAAAACAAATAGTAAACAAATGCAAACAATGAAATGATGACATGATGCAATACTTTAATTAAACAAGAAACAAAGCATTCTAGGGGTATTTTCATACTTGGGATGTTACAAAACGCCCCCCTTGAAGGAATCGCGCCCCGAGATTCCTTACTGAGAAGCGAAAAGGTCCGGATACTTATTTCGAAGATCCTCTTTGGTCTCCCACGTTGCCTCTTTATCGGAATGATGCGACCACTGCACTTTCAAGAACTAGGTGCTCTTGTTGCGAGTCTTACGCTCGGTCTCATCGAGAATTCGAATAGGGTGCTCCTCATAAGATAGATCATCTTGCAGTTCAATGGAATCATGATCAACTGCACGATCTGGATCTTTGAAACACTTCTTGAGCTGGGACACGTGGAACACATCGTGCACCTTGGATAGTTTTTCTGGAAGTTCAAGACGATAGGCATTTTCCGCACGCCTTGAGAGGATGTTGAAAGGACCAATGTATCTTGGTGCAAGCTTTCCTTTCACACCAAAACGATGAGTGCCTCTGAGGGGAGTTACACGGAGATATGCCTTGTCACCAGGTGCATAGATCATATCCCTGTGCTTGCTGTCATAGTAGCTCTTCTGACGAGACTGAGCAATCTTGAGATTGTCACGAATGATGCGAACTTTCTCCTCGGCTTCCTTAACAATGTCAGGGCCTAAGAGTGAACGTTCAACAGCTCCAGACCAATTGATTGGACTCCTGCATCTGCGGCCATAGAGTGCTTCAAATGGTGCCATGCCTAGGCTTGCCTGGTAGCTGTTGTTGTAGGAGAATTCAGCATATGGAAGGCAATCCTCCCATTTCATGCCAAAGGAGAGACCACATGCTCTGAGCATATCCTCGAGAATCTGATTGACTCTTTCGACTTGCCCCTGAGACTGAGGGTGATAAGCTGTGCTGAACAGAAGTTTGGTGCCCAATGCTTCTTGAAAACTCTTCCAGAAATGAGAAGTGAAAATACTTCCACGGTCTGAGCTTATTTCCAATGGAACACCATGAAGGGGAACAATCTTTGCTGTGTAGAGCTCTGCTAACTGGCTAGCTGAGATAGTTTCCTTGACAGCAAAGAAGTGAGCTACTTTAGTGAGACGATCAATAACAACGAAGATTGCATCGTTGCCCTTCTTGGACTTTGAAAACCCAGTAACGAAGTCCATTTCAATCATGTCCCACTTCCACTCAGGAATTTTCAGAGGTTGGAGTAGACCGGCTGTTTTCTGATGGACTGCCTTAACACGTTGACAAACGTCGCATTCAGAAACGTATTGAGCAATTTCACGTTTCTTGCCAGGCCACCA
This sequence comes from Alopecurus myosuroides, assembly GCA_028641055.1. Lineage (NCBI taxonomy): Eukaryota > Viridiplantae > Streptophyta > Magnoliopsida > Poales > Poaceae > Alopecurus > Alopecurus myosuroides. The sequence continues at coordinate 20,642,467 of CM054058.1, forward strand.
ATACAGAGTCTTGAGATCCTGGTACATCTTTGTACTTCCAGGGTGGATGGAGAGAGGAGTTTCATGAGCCTCCTTGAGAATGACATCTTTGAGACTTTGAATCTGAGGAACTGCAATGCGTCCTTCGAAGAACACAGTTCCCTTGTCATCAATTGAGAAGGACTTGAATTTATCATTGCCTTCTCTGATGTGCTCTACAATCTTCTTGATTTCCGCATCACGAAGTTGTTCACAACGAATCTTGTCCTCGAGAGTTGGTTTGGCTGCCAAGCTAGCAATATAACCTTGAGGAACAAGACCAAGGTTCAGCTTCTGGAATTCTTCATGAAGTGGAGGTTGGCTTTCCATGATCATGAGATTATTGCAATAGGACTTGCGACTGAGAGCATCGGCCATAACATTAGCCTTGCCTGGAGTGTAAGAAATGGTGAGATCAAAGTCTTTAATCTTTTCAATCCATCTCCTTTGCCTGAGGTTTAGATCTGGTTGAGTGAAGATGTATTTCAGACTCTTATGATCGGAAAAGATTTCAGTGCGGTTACCCAACAAGTATTGTCTCCATTTTCTTGAGGGCAAACACAACTGCTGCAAGTTCAAGATCATGTGTGGGATAGTTTTGCTCATGTGGGTTCAACTGACGTGAAGCATAAGCCAGAACTTGACGTTCTTGCATAAGAACTGCACCTAGACCTTGGAGAGATGCATCGCAGAATATCTGGAAAGGTTTGGTAGTATCTGGGCCAACCAGAACTGGGGTGGAAGTGAGTTTAGTCTTCAAGAGATTGAAACTCTCATCACATTGTGGAGTCCAAACGAACTTCTTGTCCTTCTTTGTGAGATCAGTGAGAGGTTTGGCAATTTTGGAGAAGTTTTGGACGAAACGACGGCAATAGCTAGCCAAGCTAAGAAAGCTTCTTACTTGCTTTACCGTCTTAGGAGGTTTCCAATCAACAATTGCCTTAACCTTTTCTGGGTCAGTGGCTATGCCTTTGGCAGAGATGATATGACCAAGGTAGGAAACTTCTGGAATCCAGAACTCACATTTGGAGAATTTCGCATATAGACGATGCTCGCGAAGTTTCATGAGAGTAAGACGAAGGTGTTCTCCATGCTCTTCCTCGGACTTGGAGTAGACTAGAATGTCATCAAGATATACCACAACGAACTTGTCGAGGTATTCATGGAAGACAGAATTCATGAGTCTTGAGAACGTCGCCGGTGCATTGGTGAGACCAAAGGACATGACGGTGTATTCATATAGACCGTACCGAGTGGTGAAGGTTGTTTTTGGAATATCTTCCTTTCTGATCTTTATTTGAGGGTAACCCGTCCTCAAGTCCAACTTTGAGAATATTGAGGCTCCAGCAAGTTGATCAAAAAGATCATCAATACGAGGAATTGGATACTTGTTTTTGATGGTTTTCTCGTTGAGAGGACGATAGTCAACCACGAGTCTTTTTGTTTGATCCTTCTTGGCAACAAACAGAGTTGGGCAACCCCAAGCGGAGGAACTAGGTTGAATGTAACCTTTCTCCATGTACATATCGATTTGCTCCTTTAACAATTTCAGTTCAGGAGGAGCTATCTTGTATGGATGCTTAGAGATTGGAGCAGTACCTGGCTCAAGCTCGATCACGAACTCAACTGCTCTGTCCGGAGGCATCCCTGGCAACTCTTCTGGAAAGACGTCAGGGAATTCACAAACCACCGGAACATTTTCAACTGCAGGAAGAGGTTTTGCATCGAGGTTGAACAGCTTAACAGAACTTGATCCATATGGAGAATAGACTATCTGGCCAGAAGGGTGAGAGAGAGTTATTGACTTTTGAGCACAGTCAATTTTAGCTTCATTGGTCTTCAACCAATCCATGCCCAGAATGACATCAATGTCAGAATTTCCCAGCAACATGAGTGAAGCAAGGAATATGCGACCTCCAATTAGGATTTGATTGTCCATACTTATCTTGGAAGTCAACATTTTAGATCCCGGAGAGTGAACAGAGATTTGATTGCTAAGTGGAACCAGAACTAGGTTGTATGCTGTTGCAAAGATCTTTGACACAAAAGAATGCGATGCTCCGGTACCAAACAACACTTTAGCTGGAAAAGAGTTTACGGGTAATATACCGAGAACGACGTCAGCAGCTTCCTCAGCTTTGTCGGCCTTGATATGATTCACCCTCGCGGTCCTCCCGACAGGCCTGTTGTTGGAGTTGAAGGCTTTAGCCGGGGGAGCACGAAACATTGCCTGGTTGGTGTTGGGGCGAGGAGGTGGAGGTAGCTGCCTCTGAGTGCACTTATCAGCGTAGTGTCCAGTCTCCTTGCATTTGTAGCAAGTGACGACACGAGGAGGACCTGGCCTTGGCTGCCCCATTGGGACCCTCTGACCCTGCATCTGAGATGGGTTGGGTGGGCGGGGAGCAAAGCCTGGAGAAGCTTGGGCATATGGAGCCCGAGTGACAGCACCATTTGGCACCCAGATGCGGCGCTTCTGCGAAGGGGTGGTCATGTTGGAGGAGGAACCACCCTCACGCGAGTGCTTGCGAGAATCCTCGAACGCCTTGCGCCCATTTTCCTCATTGAGCGCGGTGTTCACGAGCTCCTCGAAGTCTTTTCACTTGATGTTGGTGAGTGCGTACTTGAGTTCCGGGTTAAAACCTCGGCGGAACCTTGCCATCTTCTTAGCCTCAGTGGACACCTCATCACCAGCGTAACGAGCGAGGCGATTGAACTCATTCTGATAGCCAATGACGTCCAGCTTGCCTTGCTTAAGAGAGCAAAACTCCTCACGCATCCTTTCCATGAGACCATCTGGGATGTGGTGCTTCAGGAAGGCATCCTTGAAACAACCCCAGGTGATAGGATAGCCAGCTCTCATGGTCTGGTAGTTCTCCCACCAGGTAGCTGCCTGACCCTTCAGTAGGTAGGTGGCATACTTGACTTTGTCTTCCTCAGCAACGTGAGCAATGTCCAGAGCCCTGGCCATCTCCCGGATCCAGTCATCAGCATCCAGAGGCTCACGTGTTGCCACGAAAGCTCTCGGACCCATACTGAGGAACTCCTTGATGCTGACCCGTGGAGCATTCTGGTTGTTGTGCTGGTTAGCCTGGAACTGGGCCATCTGCGCCACGACCTGAGTCATCTGAGTCAAGATCTCCGTGATCGGAGGTGGCTCAGGCGGGTTGCTCCTTGTTGGCGGCATCGTGAATAGACATGCATTTTAGCACAACAACAGAAAAGGATAGACTTGGTAACCGAAAGATAGATTATTCCGACGCATGAATAGATAACCAACAGGTACATCATCACATGTTCAAATACATCAGAATATCCAACAGACCATAAATGGTTCAAATTCCAAAGGATAACTAAACATAGCTAGGAATGGATACATCGGTACTCCCATGCTCATCACTCAGGACGGCGGTGAGTAGTATGACGAGAGATACGGTGAGGAGGAATCCCACGAAAGTAAGTAGATCGACGATCCACATATATCGGGACTGCTCTGAGAGCGACTCTCGGTGTGGTGAAGTAGAAAGCGTCGTCTCCCTGTGCTCCAAATCGTGGAATCCCGGTGTAACCAGCACCGAGGTTGAGGAGTGGACCTCTGATCGGCTCGTAACCTCCAGCATCTGGTAGACGACGACCAACTGGCTGATCGAAACGTGCAAAGCGCTCATCTCCAACAAAGTCTGTGGTGTACATCGCCAGACGAGTCAAAGCAAGGTAGAGCTGCTCCCTGACTGAGGCCAACTCCTGAGAAAGTGTGATGGCAACAGCGTCACTGTGCCTCACAAACTGAGCGGTGGTGTGCAGCCTGGTGTTATCATGCTCGTAGACATCCAGGTTGTCGTAGAGAGTGAAGTGAGCTCCCTCCGAAGTGATGTAACCACGGGGGATGTGGCGATAGATAGAATCGTCAAATGCCCAGTAGTCAGCACGAAGGACGGTGAGAGTCACATAAGCTGCCTGCTGCACGGCCATATCCACTGTGGAACCTACTGCCTCGTAGCGGTGGACAACGCTCATGCCATCATCTGACAGAATGTAGACGATAGCCTGGTAGTAGGTCTGGTCAAACTCTCGCTGCTTCTCGTAGACCTGGTACTCTGGTGCCCAACGGAAACCCAGATAAGTGACCATGTCTCTCACCATCTCCGGATAACCGGCAGTGCTCTCGCAACGAGTCATCCGAACCACCTGCGGGAAGAACCTGAGATCCATCTGCAGATGATCGGGGAAGTTTTGATTAGACGCCGGTAGAGAACTGAAGTGGAAAGCAACAACAAGATTTCAACAGACGATAAGGATGTTGAAAAGAACAGGATATTGAAGCAACATCGGGAAACACGAGACCAAAACTCCTGTGGTACTACGGAGAACCCAAAACACGTGAAATCCTAACTTGAAAGTTTAGGTGAGAAGAGAAAACAACGTTGCACTTCCTTACCACAAAAGGGGTGGGTGGGTGGGGAAAGAAGAAAAATGGCAGAATTCCTACTCTCACGTTTCATTTTTCCTATATAGCTACAAAATAGTTTCTAGACTCAAACTGCGACCAGTAAAAGGGATCCTACAGGCAGACAGGCTCTGATACCATTTGTCGCACCCGGACTTCTAAAGGATACTCGCCGTTCCGTTGAACAGTAGTAGATTGGATTACGGGGCTTACCGGCACCCGCGTCCTCTTACGAGTAGGCCAACACACGTATGTGTGACAACCAACCCCTATATGTTCAGCGTCGACGTAAACTATCCCATAGAAATCAGGATACTACCATTGACGTACTTCATACCATACACACATGGTACGTCAACGGCTTGTAACAGAATGATAGCACAACATATCTCTAAGACACAAAAGATTGAAATAAGTTGCAAATAGCTCTCACTAGAGCAGAGATAGCAAATACAATCATCCAGAGGACACATGTCCCAACATAACATCATTACATCTCAGCGGAAGCATTCAAAGGGGGTCTGAGTACAGACAAATCCAAATAGGCTTAAGAAGCCGGGAAAGAAAGAAAGACGGAGCCCATCCACGTAGTCTCGGATCCTGCCCGGGTCCGCTACCTACTCGTCAGCAGCCTCGTCAAACTCCACGTAGTAGCCGTCACTGCGATCCTCGTAAGCGTAGTCTGCGGAAACCACAGCCCCAAAGGGGTCAGTACATAAACGTACTGGCAAGCAAGACTCACAGTTCACCAAAGTGTAACCCGTCAACACCAAGCACAGATGCTTTGGGTTCAACGGAAGAAAGGGTGATACAAAAGATGCGGCAGCTGGCTGCACTAACCAACTATAGAACACTACAACTTCCAACTAACAGAAAGGGGATAAGATAGCGTAAAGTAACCAACTGAAAGATAACATCAAACAAACCCATCCTGGATCTCGCCCCTTATCCAAAGAAGCAATCCGAGGATAACTCACACAGTTGGATTAATGAATAATGGATCAAATTGTTGTGTCGGTAAGTCTATTACTAGTCAAGTTATCAATAGTTAGGTGTAAGTTGTTCTGAGTACTTGTTAGCCAGTACTTTCACCAAGTCAACCATAACCGCGGAAAACACGGCTTCTCGAGAAGATTTATCCCTGCAGGGTTGCACCAATTTGGCCGTACACGTATGAATAACCCGCCAGATGGGATGCCTCCCACCAAGCGGGGCACTCAACACAACTCAACTCTTCTTCGCATCAAGCCCAAAGCACCTTGGGCGCACGGCTAATAAAGCCCCGAAGAAAAGGGACCCTCATAGCACTCTAAGACCGTGTCCCCCTATATGCCGACTACAAAAGTTCCACCCTGCGCTGGGCTCGCAAAAACATGCATGCGGCAAATGGAAAACACGAACTAAATGAGGCGATTTGGACGAGATGTGAATCGAATCAAATTGAGGGGGGCGCCCATACTCGCTTCCCACATGCGGGTAGTGCGCTCATCATGGATCAGTAGACAAGACCCTTTTCCTATTAGGGTCGACACTAGCAGGCCTCAAAACCACACAGGGCCTCCTGCCGGTGCCTTATCAGCATATTATTATTAACAGGTTGAATGATTAACATCGAGCCCCCCAGAACATAATAGAGGTATAGTAACTGAAAGTAACGGGTAACAGACTCGAGCAAAACAACCTAAGCATGCTAGTAAGACACTGGCTCAAACAATGGGGTTGTAGGAGTGGAGGTGAGGCAATATCAGGGTTAAGGGATTCATGTGATAGGTTCGTATCAGAAACAACTATACATAGGGCTAGCAAAATAGACAACGGAAAGTATCGGTAACCAATGTTGAAAAGGAACACAGTGGTTCATGTGAGTGATAATTTGCCTGCAAACTCAGCAGCCTGGTACTGAGCTAGATCCTCAGAAGGGGTGCTGTAAAGATCGTCTGTCTCAACGTCGTCGTCTATTCGAGAAGAAGCAAACAAACAAGACAGAAATATAAACAATCAATACCATGGCATAGTGCACAATCATGGGATGATGCATGTCAAGTTAATGGTTGCATCAAAATAAACTAGTTGACATGGTAACACAATTTAAATGGACACATATGCAATTTTTGAGTTGCATATGAAGAGCCCATGAATTTTTGGTGGAACAATTGTTTTCCAATTAACCAATAGGTGAAAGTGGATTAGTATGATGCATGGATGAGGAAAACACAAAAATAACAACAATAGAACCAATTTAAAATAGGGTTTACCAATTTAGAAATTTAGTTATTAATTTAGGGAATTTTTGGTTCCTTAAAGGGCTTACACAAATAGTTGTTGTTTTCACCACTTTAAATTGTGCAAAATAAATAACAAAATTCATATTTGAAAAGAATACAAGATTTTAGTTGGATTACATGTTTCAAATATTGAAAAAGGGATTAGGATGAATTTATTATGACTTAAACAATATTAAACAAGTTTTAATTGAATTTAAAACAAGTTTGAATTTTATTTGAATTTTATTTGTTCAAAACATAAATTCAAATTCACATTTGAAAAGTTTATGTTTTCCTGGTTTGAAAACATATTTTGCATGTTCAAAAATAATTTAAATTGAGCAAGTTATGATTTTATTAAATTTAAATGATTTAAACAAGGTTTAAATTATTTAGGCAATTTAGATTATTCAAACCATGAAACAAAATTTATATTTGAAAAGGTTATTTGAAATAGCATGGAAAACATATTTTATTTGCATTTTTTGGAATTAGTATGAATTACTTATGGATTTTAGCAAATTGCAATTGAATTATTTGAATTCAAATTTGAATTGCATTTTTAAAATTCAAAACAGAAAACAAATGCTATAGATAGATAGAAAATTTAATTTAGAGGAGTGCACATATTTTATTTTTATTAATTGGAGTTATAAAATAAGAGTTATTAACTATTTCATTTTGAGGACCAATCTGTGAAATAAAAGGACTGGTTTTGAAAACAGAAAGTTTAAAAACATTTGTTCCCGCACACAGGGCTACCCTAGCCACTACCAGTGGGCCTAGGGCCATTGTGCGCTTGCGTGGCAAGTGTGTGGCTGACAGGGGGCCCTCCCTGTCAGCGCCGTGGGGCAAAAAGGGTGGGATTTCTCCCGTGCGAGGCCAGGATTCGAACCCTGAACCTCTCGCTCGCGTGCGCAGTGCTGAACCAGTGCGGTGTTTCGAGTTTGTTGTCAGTATACGCCGCGCGGGGAGGATAAGGTTCCAAACTCGCTAACTGAATTTTTACTGAAACTCGCGCAAGCTCTGAACTTGACAGAAACGGAGCGGGCCGGCGGCGATCAACGTGGCCGTGCTGCGCCGTGGTTGTGCTCGTGGGTGGATGCAATGCGTGCACGGATCCGTGATGCAGAGGGTACAGAGAGGAGGACACGGTGGAGGCTCAGCTGCTGCTCATCGGCGATTGGAGTCGTGGCAGAGGCCCGGGGACGAGCTCGACGGCGACAGCTGCGGACGGCGGCGACGATCCAGTCGATGGCGAGCTCAGCGGCGGTGTCCAAACGGAAGAGGAAGTCGCGGTGGTTTGGTTTCAGGGGTTAGGAGGGTAGGTGGTGGTGAGAGGCGGCGGTGATCGTCGAAGTTCAGAGAACGGCGGCGGTCGGAAGCAGTGACAGAGGTGGTGGAATTCGTCGGGGAGAGAGAGCTTGGCGGCGGCGCGAGGGGATAGGGGGGTAGCTAGGTTTAGGGCGGCGCCAGGGGGGTCTAGGGGGTCTTTATAGCCCTAGGGCTTGGCTCCTCGCCGTCGCTGCGGCACGGCTGCCGCCGTGGCGCCCTCGGATGCGCGCCGTACACGAAGACGACGGGGGCGTCCGCGCGAAGGGGTACCGGGCCACGCGGTAGATTAGTTGGGCTGGGCCCTGCGCTAGGTTAGCTGCCGCGCGCGCTGTTTTTTTTTTTCCTTTTTTTTGTTCTGCTGTTTTTTTTTGTAGCAAATGGAAATGGAAGCAAATGATAGGTTTTTGAGTTTTAAAAATTTAGGGAAAAATCATGTGGGTTAATTAGGTCAATATATACCAAATGTCAACTTTGGTTTTCAAAAACATTTGAATTATAGTGCTGTTTGAATTTGGAGTGTATTTGATTGAATTTTATGATTAATTGGTTATTGAAACAATATTTTTAAAATAGGGTGATCAAATGAATTTAATTGGAAACAAAGAGCACAAAATGTTTTGGTTATTTTTATAATTTCAAATTGGTGTGCTGTTTGAATGTTTTTTATGTGCATTTGAAAGCAATTTGGAATTAATTAATTGAAATAAAACCACCATTTTATTAGTTGATTCATTATGGAATGATTGGAAATAAAATGAGACTTTGGATTGCAATTTTGATTTGAAAAATATTGTAACATGACAAGTATGAAACACATCATTTGAAATTGTTTGAATTTCCATTATGAAAACAGAGTAACAACAGATGCAAAACAAATAGTAAACAAATGCAAACAATGAAATGATGACATGATGCAATACTTTAATTAAACAAGAAACAAAGCATTCTAGGGGTATTTTCATACTTGGGATGTTACACCCTCGCATTTGTTACTTTCCCCGGATCACCACCGCCTTCAGTACCTCTTAACACGAACAAGATGGTCATCGGGCCTTGATGTGAAGTTGTACCTTCACATTTTGTGCTTGTTACGAGGTAAGTACACGTGATGGCGATGCGGGGTAAGGAAGGGTTTCTCGAATTCTTTTAATCTAAACAAAATCATATATGTAAGAGTGAGATCCGGAAAACATTAGACCCTTTTGTGCACATACATAATGGGGACATTCTTTATAACCCCGGAAGGGATTTCTGAGGAATGTCACCATTACAAATGTGCACCAAAGGGTTCAACTTCATCCGGATCTCACGAACCATATTACATATGTTACATTATTTAGTTCCAAAGAAATCCAGAAACCCTCACATTCGTTACTTTCCCCGGATCACCACCGCCTGTAGTATGGTCATCGGGCCTTGATGTGAAGTTGGACCTTCACATTTTGTGCTTGCTACGAGGTAAGTACACGTGATGGCGATGCAGGGGAAGGAAGGGTTTCTGGAGTTCTATGAAACTAAACAAAATCATATATGTAATAGGGAGATCCGGAAAAAATTAGACCCTTTTGTGCACATACATAATGGGGACATTCTTCATAACCCCGGAAAGGATTTCCGAGGAATGTCACCACTACGAATGTGAACCAAAGGGTTCAACTTCATCCAGATCTCACCAACCATATTACATATGTGACATTATTTAGTTGCAAAGAAATCCAGAAACCCTCGCATTCGTTCCTTTCCCCGGATCACCACCGTCTGTAGTACCTCTTAACAGGAACAAGATGGTCATCGGGTCTTGATGTGAAGTTGGACCTTCACATTTTGTGCTTGCTATGAGGTAAGTACACGTGATGGAGATGCGGGGGAAGGAAGGGTTTCTGGAATTCTCTAAAACTAAACAAAACTAGCTAAGTGCCTGCGTTGCTACGGAGTACATGCATTTTTTTTATTGATAGACATTTATTGGGAATAAAATGTTTGGTGGTTCCATCACTTTGTCACGATACACATTTGTCTGCTTGAATTAAACCATTGCCGCTATATGTCTCTATAACCTCCAAAAATAAATGTGAAATACAACAATTCCACCCCTCAATTTTGTTGTGTGTATAATGTGTATCTACTATATATTTTTTCAAATTGAGGAGCCACTCCTCTTTTTTTCATTAAAATGATACCGAGAAGACAATAGAAGTCACGTCGAAAACACCATAAACTGGGAAGAAAAGAAAACATACTTATAGACATCACCTAGTTTCCAGAACATATAATCTTACTCAATACATAGGGAACAAGCTCTCGCGGATCATCAGATTTCTTACATGCCATCAACACAAAGCAAGTTCAAAGAGATACGAAAGACATAGACAACATACCTCGACAATACAACAGAAACAAGAACATCCGCTCCAAATATCTTACAACCTGTAAATACATGTTCGAGATCTCAACTATTTTTCCTTATTTACTTTGATTTCGACTCTATTATGATTTGTAACTAAATCGTCATCATGCATTACTCTCTCCAAATGAAAAATATTTTTCTTCCTTGACCTATGCATATGGACTCCAGGAATATTTTGGTTGTGCCAAGAATATAGAACATGTACTAAAATTCTCCGCATAACCTAGTCATCGGACTCTGGCCAAGTGCCAGGTCAAATAAGAAGACTCTTCAGAATATTACCTAGTGCAAATAGATAAGTGAAGAAAACCTCAGAGAAGGAGCTTCTTAAAAAGAGAGTATTCACATAGATAAAGGTAGTATACACATGATTGTCAAATATATAATAAACAACAAAACCTTATAAGTCGACTCAGTTTTATATACAAAATGCTTGATGGCGCGAATTGATTCATAGAACTTAACAAATCATTCCATGAAACTATCACTATGCGCACAACCAAATCATTTTTTTTATCATAGAGGATTCATGTGATAGATCTAGCATTAGTATGGCCATCAAGTTGCATTTCAGTTATGGAAGAACTAAACCTCATGGAGATAATATGACGGTTTGAAATTGAAAAACAAATATAATGTGCACATGAACCTGCCACGACATTATCTCCATGTCATGTGCAATTTGCAGTCCCGAGGGACCGACGTAGTAGAGATTTCCAGCCTCAATGAAGGAAAAATAATATGATCAGTTTAACCACCAGAAAAATCTAACTTCGTATCTTGGATAAGTTGTTGTTCAACCATATCCATACTGAAGCGGGAATAGTGGATTTAGATAGCACAAATACATTTGTTTAATTAGTAGATCCCCGTTATTACCTTAGGATGTTGTTGGAAGTAATCCATAATCCAGATAGTCCCTCTTAACATAGAATACCGAGTTTGCTCCTTGTCCTTTGCACTTCTCTTTACTACATCAAACAGAAAAATCACTTGAAGATAGTGTTTGGTAGAACAGTCTTTCTGGTCATGTTTTTTATGATGCAAATAAACAGCTTCATTGCAACACACATAACTCAATTAGCAATTGGTCATGCCTTAGTGCAAATGAGTCAATACATGTACATTAAGAGGTCAGAAAAATATGTCTTGGCCAATTTAGAAATACAACTAATCACATAATTTATTACCAGAAAAAAAAATGTTATCGTACACGATCAAAAAAATGGAAAAGCGTCAATTTGTAGTAAGGTGGGGATACAAACATAGGCTATAAGGGGGTTGCAACTACCTGAAACCAAATAACATCCGAAGCTAAGAGCACAACCAGAATATAACCCATGTTAGAAAAAGGGATAATTATTGAACGAACATTTATATTTTGCATGAGGTGCAAATTCCAGCAATCTAACTAACATGCAGTCCTAAGCTAGATCGCATCATTCCATACATGTATACATTATGCTAATGTCAGATCAGCCAAACCATGTAGTTCCTTTCTTAAAATGTACCTGTACAAGCGGATACTCCTGGACGGGCAATACAATATCCAATCAGAATTACTCCTAGGTTTCCAAAGAGGGCTAAGAAGGGTTGCATTGGCATCTGTAAATGATGCAAGTGATCCTTTAATACCACCAAGCGCTGCAAGTATCGATTGGAAGATTTAACCTGAAATAAAGTTGACTACTTATAACTTCATGTTCAATGTAAATAGAAGATCAAGTGACAGTTCAAAGCTTCATGTAACAACTTAAATGGAATTTTTAATTGAAATGACCATCCTACAAATAGATAATATCTGAATTTAGCACAAGCACATATACGTTTGACATGATGTGTAAATTTCTATTAATTAACCAATCAGTCATATAGATAATCACCACTCAGTTGTATTTAATTCATACCATTTGGCAACATAGCTCCGGGAGATTGTCTTGATTCTAAGGCAGTAGGTCTGGGACATCTTCGTGGCCGAGGGTCCTCGTGTGGCGGGATCCAAATCGATGTCCTTCCTGCGGTGGCCGCTGTCGAGGAGTAGCACTCTCTGAGCATCCTTCCTTGTCCGTACCCAAATCACCAAACCGAAATCAATAGACACACGCACAAACACATTAAAAGGGAAGTCCGCACCAGACGAGCAGGGGGTGATGTGGCTCTAGAGCTTGTTGTCCAACCCCGGGGAAGTTGGCATCGTGTGATAGCTCGGCACCTCCATGTACACCTCCAGCTTGTGCCGCTGCTGCTTATTCCTAAGCTACGCCTTAGATCGACACGGCCGGCAGCACTGGTGGCCTGTTGTCGCTTGTATGTAACCTTTGTGACCCTGTCATTCCGGTGAATTGGTGCGACGTTCCAGCTCTCCGAGGACGGCATGCTGCGGCGCCAGGGCCTCAACACACTCATCGGCGTCCACCTTTCCAAGAGCTGTCAAAAGGTAGGGTGAGAGGAGGGGCTAGGTGAGGAAGAACCATTTTGCTCCCACGGCGGCACCAATGTTGGCAGGGACGGTGCCGTTCTCCCCACTCCACGTCAATGGTCGTCGAACAAGGGAGATTCTTTGTTGCAATCTGCAATGGAAAAGCGGATCAAGTGGTTAGCTTGCTGGGAATGATCCTCTACTCTGCTCAAGATGGTGTACTCATGGGAGACGACCGCCCTGTGGCTCGCGATTGTAGCCTCAACCTAAAGAGAGATAGCGACGCCGGCCGGCGACAGTCCTTCCCTCGGAGGCAGCGCCCTCGACATCCCTCCCTGTGGATTGATCCTTCCTCTTCCATGTTATATGAGAGGAGCAGCCCTTTGGCACAACGGTTTGAGGGAGCGACCAGCCGATCACAGGCTTGGAGGCGGTGGCGCTAGGTAGGAGCGGAACCCTAGCCCCATGCTCGATCCGCATCTCAGAGAGAGAGAAACCAAAAGGGGCGTTCAACAGGGGTATGGAAAAGGCGCACATGAGATGTATCTTGATGAGCCGGGTCAAGGCATGTTGGCTTAGCGCGGCGTCGATCGAGCATGCCAGAATCGGAGCGATATATTGGTGCGATGGCAGACCATCCAGGCGACCTACCAACGTACGTCGAACTCGGATATAATAGTAAAGATCATATATGTAATAGTGAGATCCGGAAAAAATTAGACCCTTTTGTGCACATACATAATGGGGACATTCTTCATAACCCCGAAAGGGATTTCTGAGGAATGTCACCATTACGAATGTGCACCAAAGGGTTCAACTTCATCCAGATCTCACGAACCATATTACATATGTGACGTTATTTAGTTCCAAAGAAATCCAGAAACCCTTGCATTCGTTCCTTTCCCCGGATCAACACCGCTTGTAGTACCTCTTCACAGGAACAAGATGGTCATCGGTCTGTGTGCCTCATAACAGTTCCAAATTTCTAACACTAAGTAAAATAACTTAGTGAAATTTTTCTAACTTGGTGAAATTTTTCTAACTTGGTGAAATTTTGTAACACTAACTTAGTGAAATTTTCTAACACTAACTTAGTAAAATTTTCTAACTTAGTGAAATTTTCTAACTTAGTGAAAAAATTTCTAACTTAGTGAAATTTTCTAACACTAACTTAGTGAAATTTTCTAAAAATTCTTAAGTGAAATTCCTAAGTAAAATTTTTCTAAGCCTAATTTTCTAACACTAAAATTTTTCTAAGTCTAATTTTCTAACACTAAAATTCCTAAGTCAATTCTTACAATTCTCAAATTCCTAAGTCAATTTCTAAGTCAATTCTAACAATTCTAAAATTCTTAAGTCAATTCTAAAATTCCTAAGACAATTCTAACACTAAAATTTTCTACTAGAAATTCTAGTAGTCCTAACATTTCTAATAATTCCTAACTAATGATTCTAACATTTCTAACGGTAGTAAAAAAGTAAAAAAAAGTAAGTAAAAAAGAAAAAAGAAAGCCCTCTCTGTTTAGGGCGATGGAGGCAGTGCCCACCTCCACGATCTCGGGAGCGCGACGAAGGGCGGCGCGGGCAGTGGCGCCGCGATGGAAGGCGCCGCGGGCAGTGGCGCCGCGATGATGGAGGGCGCCGCGGCGGAGGGCGGCGCGGGTAGTGGCGCGCGCAGACGGACAGCGACAACGCTCCTCCACGGGCGCGCGTAGACGGACGACGACGGTGACGGCTAGAACAACAACGACGGCAGAGCAGCAGCCTGGCGGTCATTCCGTTTCCTTGCGCGCGAGATGGGGATTTGGGGAGGTAGACGACGCAAATATATAGGACGGAGCATCCGTCCCAGTTGGTAGCAACAACCGGGATGAAAGGGTCATCCGTCCCGGTTGTTGCTACCAACCAGGATGGATGCCTCACCCTTTTTTTTCGCAGCAGGCGGATGGAGCGCGTGGAGCGCGAGCGTTGGGGGGCATCCGTCCCGGTTGTTTGCAAAAATCGGGACTAATTCCCTATTTTTAATTATTTTTATGTTTGAAATTTGTTTCTACATTCTGTTTTTCTAAAACTCCTATAAAACATTAAATAACAATCATATAATTATAAATAACTGAATATATTCAGTTCCAACGTGTTTAGTGAAGTTTAAATTTTGAATTATTTGCATTTTGAATTAATTAATTTAAGAAATGAAGAAAATATCAAATAATTCAATAAATTCTGAAAATTGCAAGTTATATATAAAAATTATAAGAAAGCTAAACTCAACTCACTTCTGATGTTTTAAAACTCAATTGGGTGACTGATAAGGTAGTTTCCATATTTTGTTTTAAAACTCATATGGACGACTTACATATTTTGTTTTCCATTATTTCCTTTTTGTTTTCTCTTGTTACCTTTTTGTTTTCTCTTGTTTTGTATTGTTTCCTTTTTGGGTTCTATTATTTTATTTTGTTTTCTGTTGTTACCTTTTTTGGTTTTCTCCTATTTTGTTTTGTATTGTTTCCTTT